>CM037153.1:23713205-24313205 GCA_020921065.1 Vaccinium darrowii | reverse complement strand
AGGATAATGCTTAAGCAAGTTTCTGGCGATGTTCGCTGGAGCTCATGAGTAGCCCCAAATGGTTAAAACAGTTGGGGTTTTCTTAAGCTATTTTTGGATGGGGTTTTCTTCAGCTGTTGGTGGAGGTTTTGAACGAGGCACACGACTGTTGGCTGCAGAGGTGATGTGGGATTGCTTGGTTGGTGGGTTAAAAAGATTTTGAAAGTCAGTAGGGTTGGCATATGGGTCATTGGGATTGCTTGAGGTTGAGTTATTTTGTGAAGCTGGGTTATTTTGTGGAGCTGGGCTAACAGGTGGCTGGTTCGTGGTGTTAAGGGGTGGGTTAGAGGTATTTCCAGTGTATATCTGTGGAGGCTGATAGAACCGACCACTTTGAAGGAGATGAAGAACAGAGTCAAGATCATCCCCCCACAAGTCAGTGTAGTCCGTGTAGAAATCCACAAGATCCCCTTCCGCCTTTCTCTTTCCCTTTGCAATGCTAGCTTCTTTCAAACCCTTAGTAATTCCCTCCACAGTTGCTTCACTCCACACATCTCCATTTTCCATTGTTGCTTCATTAACAACCCAGACCTCATCATTTCCAACCCATAATGGTGATAGTGCTATGCCCTCATTTGGATTGGCCCACACATTAGCCAAAACATTTTCTTCCATTTGTTGTTCCCAAACATCTGGTAAGCCACCGTTCAACACCATGATGTTACAATTCTCCGGTATTCGTACTTGAGGTGCTGGAAGATTCTCATCAACTATGTAGTCATAAGGTGTAAACTCTATCCCTTCTGCCATTTGATTTATGGCATGCTCACTCATCATGGAGAAATCAGGACGACCTTCCCATAGCGGTGGCATTGGGACCAGGTATGTCTCATCAAAGAACATGGGGAGTGTGGACCCATCCAAAGGATCGTTGGGGTCCATGAGTTGCCATTCAGTGGGTGTGGGATCCCATTCATCTCCCTGCATATCATTGGGTGCTACAACCTCTTCTTGCCAATTATGTCCTTGTCGTTCTTCCTCAGGCTATTGGTTTTGTATCATGGGTAGTGGTTCTCCAAACAGATTAAGAAGTGCGAACCCATCAAGCGGATCTGCAAACATCGGATCCCAAAATTGATCATTCATGGCAGCGATTGGGGGTTCTTCATTAAGCTGTTCATCAATTAGCCACACTTCTTCATCTGCCATGCCATTTGCTACCATCATCTCATGTTCTCGTGCCTCCATTGTCATCGCGACATCTCCCTACTTCTGCCACATAGGGGGGGGTCCAAATGTGCTTCTAGAAAGCATATCTTGCGTTCAATTGGTATGGGTACAATGGGCTTGGGATCTGTTTCGGGTATGATGTACTGGCTTGGGTCAAATGGAGTGGGGTTTAGGTCTTTTTGAGTGGAGCTAAGGGTAATCTGGCCTATATCAATGTTTCTTTTGTGGGTTGGCAAGGGATTAGTGACCACATTAGGTTTTTCGGTGGGATCTTGGATTTGTTTATCGTCAATAAGATCTTGAATCTCATGACGCAACCGTTGGCACCTTTTAGTGGGGTGGCTGGGTGTTTGATGGAAAATGCAAAAGGTGTTCGGATTATAGGATGGTGGGGGATTTTGTGGAGGTGGGGTTGGTTGGAGTGGTTTAATCTTTCCTTGTTGAACAAGTCGCTCAAAGACAACAGGAAGAGGTAGGGGAAGAGGGGTGAAAACACGTCGTCCTCTTTGGTTTTGAGATGGTTGAGTTGATTGAGCTGGTTGGGACAAGATAGCATTTATGGGCTCGGCTTTATGGGATTGATGGTTCATGGAACTGAACGAGGTGCCAGTTGTGTAGCTGGGGTTTGCGTATAGGGATGAGGTGTTTCTGATGTAGTTTTGTTTGGGCTTGGGGATGGGATCTCCTTTCTTCAACACCCCACTCTGCATAGCTTCTTCAATTGACAGACCCATCTCAAAATAGGTCTCAAAATTATGCGCTTGAGCCATCACCATGTATTGAGCCAAATTTGGTTGAAGGTTTTTAGTTATGATGCGCATTTGGTCCTTGTCGCTAGGATGATTGGTCATTTGTGCAGCTTTCGCTATCCATCTCTTCACAAATTCCGCAAAGGATCTTTCATTTTGATACTCTCAAGCTCACGAATGGTGACCTTGAGCTACACATTATATTCATACTGCTTAATGAAAGTAGCCATCATTTCTTCCTAAGTCTGTCTCTTTGAGATGTCAAGAGACAAGAGCCATTGGAGTGCAGGTTCTGTGAGGGTTTCATGGAACATTTGTGCCATGGTAGGCTTATCAACGTCTTGCAATGAGAGAGAGCTAACATATGCCTGAATATGTCCCCTCGGATCTCCAGTCCCGTCAAATTTCTCGAAGTCCACATGTTTGAATTTCTTGGGGAGCTTAGCGCCTGGGAAGATGCAGAGTTTGTTCATGTCAAAACTGGTGATGGCTTGCTTCTCACTTTTGGCGACAGATTCTTCCAGCTTAAGTATCTTAGCTAGCATTTCAGCCAACTGAGGATTTTCAGGAGGGGGAGGTTGTTCCGGATGCTCATCATTAGGAACCTCATTATTCCGGGCTCCACCATCGGGTATTTGTTGCTGAGGTGGAGGGAGTCGACTCTGGATGTTTACCATAATTGCCATAAGTTGGTCGATTCGGGTGTCATTCCGAACCCTTTCATCTTGCATCTGCTTCCTTAGTCGTTCAAACTCATTTCGGGGATCTTGCTCCTGTTCAACCGACATGCTTGTTTCGGATTTTGGCGATAAAGATCGAGACAATCTCTGTCCGAGAGGTTGAGTCCAAACAGGTAAGGTCTTCTTCTTCTTTGCAGGCCCAATGGTTTTAAAGCTGAGCATAAGCAAAAGCGAGACTCAGTTTGCAACCTTCGAATACCAAATACAAACAAAAGGGTGCCTAAATATGCGTGTCGCTCCTCGCCCAAAGTTAGTCCTACTTCTAGGCCTAGGAATTAAGCTACTGGTTTCGGATCTCACTTGGAATCACTCGCACAGCAGATTATATCAACACCACGGGTAAGTCATTACTCGGTAGGTACGGCGTTTCAACCTAAAACCTAAATGTTGACACCGTAGCACTTTTCTTGACCATTCGAGACAAAGCAATAAGGTGTCGCCATCCAGATACAAGTGGTTCCAAGGCTAGTCCGAAACACGGGTGGTCGCTCGAGCACGACCAATACCGGAGGTATCTCAAACTCCATGGATTTTAAGTCTCCTAGACTGGCATGTACAACCTAGGGTTAATCTACCGGATCCAAATCTCACTTAAAATCATTGCATAGAAGATTTTCCAACACCCCGGGTAAACCATTACTTAGTAGGTACGGCGTTTCAACCTAAAGCCTAAATGTTGACGCCGTAGTACTTTTCTTGGTCATCCAAGACAAAGCAATTTGGATGCCGTAATCCAGATACAAATGATTTCAAGACTAGTTCGAATCACGGCGGCCGTTCGAGCATGACCAACACTGGAGATATCTCAAACTCCATGGATTTTAAGTCTCCTAGACTAGCATCCACAGCTTTGGAAGGTTGCCCCAATCCTCAAGTTTTCTTTTTAAGTAACAGGCCCTTGACATTGGACGGGCGGATTTGGGAAAGCATGATTTATACAAATTTGGGCAATAATCTAAATTCGGATATTTAAGAGTGATTGTCCCTTCTCGGGCTAATGGCTCTTAAACCCGTTTAGATCATTGTTAAGAATCTGATCATTCAAATTTTCCCACGTTCGGTCGTCCTAAAGACTAACTCGTAAGCATAACGCGCATTTAGAATGCACGACTCATCATCGGGCCAAGGCAACCTTCTACTAACTGCCGAGAACTGACAACATGTGAGACAAGAATATGTACATATGCAAGTGTATGCAGTATGGCATGCTAGGGAAAACAGTAACATATAGCACATAACAGGATGGGGCACATAATCCTAATACATGGGTCGGTTATCTAACGTGGGATTCTATGGTTATCTATATGCAAAGGCTGGTTTTGGTTTGAGAGGGGTACCCCGGACTCAAAGCCAAAGCTGTCTCCCACCGCCAAGGATCCTGCAAGGCGATGGTAATAACGACAATTGTGACTTATCACGGTCGGGAGGGGGGGGGGTGCCGAAACACGTCAGCGAGGGCTAGTAACCATGCACGTGCAGTGCAAAAGTCCATAAAAATAACATTTTCAAAATCCCTTAAACATTTTTCAAGTTTGGCTCTCGATGATTAATACATGTTTTAATAAAACCACACATAAGTGTAATAATACTAAAATATGTATTAACAAGACTCCTCAGCGGAGTTGCCAGCTTGTGAACACCCCACGGAGCGTGTCCACGAAAACGGTTGCGATTTTAGAAAAATGATTTGATTGGTTGAATGGGGTCGCCACCCGGATTTGAGGACTATACCTGAGAAACCTTTTTAAAAAAATGACTCTTTTGCCCTTGACATGGAAAATATTGTCACCGGTCTCGTTAAAATGAGATTTCTCAGGTCCGGGAACTAATTTACGCAAGAGGAAGGAATTTAAAGCACCCCTCACGCCCGGTGCAATCACCGGTCTCTACTAATTGTTCGAAAGGATTTGGAAAATATTGTTTAAATGGACTTTGTACACAAATTCATGTGAAAACACGACAAATGCATCAAAAAGATTAATGAGATATGGGTGAATGCTTGTGCAAAATGTTATGAGTGGATGATTCATGTACGAAAGATGCTAAAATTTCACCAAATTGCCCCCAAACTGCCTTAGGATATCCCAGGAACTGATCATAAATACCCAACACATCACACCTATATTGCAATCTGAGCGCCTGGATTAGGCAGATCCAGGCGCCTGGAAAGGGCCAATCTAGGCGCCTGGATGGCCTCCCAGACAGAAACTCTAAAATCTCATTTCTCACAGCAAACACCAAATGTAATGCTTTTGACTAACTCACATGCACTCTAAAAGATGTATAGCAACACAATAGCAGACATGAACCTTAAATTTAACTCAAATGCATGATATGAGCTCACAAGAAACTTGATTTTGAATAATTAGTTACTAAAATGCAATGATAATACTCATTTTGAACACCTACAATGGGGGTATGCCTATGTAACATAAAAGATCATCTTGACACTTTCAAAACTGAATGATCAAGACCTGCAAATGACAGATGAACCCACATGTATGTTTCCTTCTCATGTAACTATTCTATCAAATGTGATTATAATCTTGAAAACACTCCAATACTCATCAAAATGTGAAGATTAGAATATAAGACATAAGTACTCTAAAACCACTGTATGCAAATAATGTACCACGAAATAGTTAAAATGCAAGAAAAAGTAGAAAATATAGTAAGAGAAAAGGGGATCCAGGCGCCTGGACTCAATGCAGGTGCTTGGAAAGTGATGATTCAGGCGCCTGGATTGAGTTCAGATACACAAAACAGATTTCTCTCTTGATGATTTTCAAACCTCTCTCAAGCCCTCTACTGGTACAGAAGACCAATGAGAACTTGATTGAGTCCCCCTCAGGGCCTACTTGAGCATATTGGTAGAAAGACTACCTTTTTGGTGTGATCAAAAGACTTGAAATGGGTTTTTGAGTGGATTTTATGGAAATGTAGCTACTGGTTTTTGATATACAGAACTATAAAGGGTAGTTTATGAATGCTTTTATGGAGTTTGGTTCATGGGAGTGAAGGGATCATGGATTAATTGAGCAAGGAGGTGGTTTTTGGAGTTGGAATGGGTTGGATTTGAGGAGTGATGGTTAAAGTTGAAATTTCTAGAGTCACTTTGGCAGAGTATCAGCAAGAGAGTGATCAAATTTTTCAACCCCCAAAATGAAAGAGAAGGGTGGTTTTTATAGAAAACCAAGGGCTCAAAGTGAGCCACTTGAACCTTTAGAAAGGGTGAGGGATCACCTAGGGGGTAAAATGTAGAAGTAATCATCCCTCTCACACCCCTCTCCAACTGATTCTGCAAAAAGATCCATCCAATATATCGTTCCCGCCCACTATCACCTTAAACTACACTCAACCTAGACTGGTATCCAGGCGCCTGGATTATGCATTTCCAGGCGCCTGGAATCCAGGCGCCTGGATTCATGGAATCCAGGAGCCTGGACTCCTTCTGGGCGCCTGGGTTTAGCCAATCCAGGTGCTTGAAAGAGCAATCCAGGTGTATGTATTCTAAGGTTTTGGGCTATTCCAGGGTTCCGAGGGGTGTTTTGGTAATCTTATGGAAGGTTATTGGTGAGGTCCTCAAGCCTTTGGATCAAGCCTTATATGCTCTCATTAGGCATTTTCATCCTCGGGGAAGGTGTGGAATTTGGAGGGTTCCGGATTGGGATGTCTACACTACCCCAAAGTACATTGGCACAAAAGCATTTGGTTCCCTGGCCATATCCCAAAGTGTAGCATGATTACTTGGCTTTCTATTCATAACAGACTATATACTGGAGACAAGTTGGTCTTGTTTTGCACAATCCTTGTCTCTTGTTGTAGTTTTTGCCTTGGTATGGAGACTCATGATCACCTATTCTTCAATTGCCCCTTCACATCACAAGTTTGGACCGAGATCCTGACACACATCAATATTATCTGGCCCTCAAGGTCTTGGGCTAATTGGATCAATCTGGACCTCCCATTTTCCCACCCCGGTGGGTTGTGCCGGGTTTTTTTTTCCTCCCTGGAGTATGCCCCTTGTAGGTTGTACATTCACATAACCCCTTTTAATTTCAAGCTGAATTATCCAACAAAAAAAAAATCTCTAATGTCAGAGGTAAAACACTTAAAAGTTTGATCATCAAGCTCATATTCACTATTACAGTTTACCAAATTTGGCTTGAAAGAAATATTCGTAAATTCCAAACTGCATCTTGCTATGGACCTAGTGTGGTCAGCAAAATCCACTCAATGGCGAGATACAGATTGATGTCCTTAGAAAATCTTCCTCAAGGACCTTAATTTCAGAGGTTGTTACTTAGTGGGGAATTGATTGATCTTTTCCCACCTTCTTAATTGTTAAACATTGAACAATTTGTCCATTTCAAGAAAATCAAATTTTGGTTTTGCACTTCCACTCACTTGGTTTACATGTAGCTATGGAGGCACTTATTACAACATCAACTTAGTCCAACAGTGGATTTGAAGGCTTTATGTGGAAGGTTCAGCATGGTCTTCATTAACAACAAAGTATTCAGCACAAAAAATGGAGGTATATCTAATTCTCACTGCCGTTATTGGCATATTTGCTTGAAAGTTTCATGTGTTGGTTAGCCAACTTGGAAAAAATGAGTTGTTAGACCTACCAAATTGTGTGTACCTGTGTAAGAGAGTGATTGAGCCCCTAAGTTCATTGAGAGGGGAGATAATAACTAGAGGGGGAATATGGTGAGGCATAGGTGAGGGAGTATGGGACCGATAGAAAGTGTAATGAAGTGTGAGACCTCGATGGAGTTGAAGGGTGAGCCAGATATACTCTAGGTTAATCCATTACACTTTGGATGTTGGATGCATTATGCTGTCGTTGGCCTTCTGTACGTGCTACTATTGTGAGAATTTGTTAGTGTTGTAACTAGGTTGTGTGCCGCTTATGCTATATGCATTTTGTGTGGTGTATTGTGTTGCGAATTCTTGTTGGTAGCTTGTTTGTACACTGCCAGATTGTGCGTTTGTTCATTGCCAGACTATGAACTTGATGTAACCAGCTTGCTGCCCAGTTTTTTGTATTGGCTGTCTGCCTCTTTATGCTAGATGCGCTTTGTGTGGTGTCCCCCTTTTCTGTGTGGACGCTGCTCATTGTGTTATGAATTCCTATAGTAGTGTTGGTTTGTTGAGATTGAACTAGCATCTCATTGATTTTGTTGGCTGCCTTTGTGCTGGTGACAACGTATAGTTTGCATAGTTCCCTGTGTTTCTCTGATAGCAGTAGTTTGATAAGTGTGCAGTTGTATTGCTTAATGATGCACAATTTTCTAGATGTTTACTCAGTTTGTGACTGCTCTGTTTTAGGTGTTTTGGCCTAGCCTTGGGGGCTGTCCCTTGGCTCTGTTTGATCCCCTTTTGGGAGGGGGAGTCCTCCCGTTTCATGCAGTTTGCTTCCTGCCATTGGCTGCCTTTCTGCTAATGTGATATGATGTACTGCCCTAAATAGCAGTTTGATGGAATGCTTGTGCTTTCGTTCAATCTCATGTCATAGAATTGTGGATATATCGAGCAGCCTTGCATTCTAGAGCTCAGAAGTGTTTTGCTGCAGTTTTATATTGATTCTCTTGTGATGTTGCTGTTTATATTGTTGTAATACTATGTGGGGTTCCCATGTTAAACCCAACATGATTTGTATTATGTTTGGGATGTCCCATCTTTTGTAAGTATGTTTTGTAAGCTTAGGTCCTTTTGGTGTTTCCCCTTCATCTTCTAGATGAGGGTGAAACACTTTCCTTTTGGTTTCCTAGTTTTGGATCCTTTCCTCATTCCCTTGTAGCCATTTGGCCTTCCCACTTTTTTCCTTCATTTTCTTTTTTCTTTTGTCCTCCCTGGGGTATGCCCCTTATAGGTTGTAAATTCGTTTAGCCTCTTTTTTATTTCAAGCTTATTTACCCCAAAAAAATATCAATTACACAAAAGGATTCAACAACTATTTCCATGAATCAAAAGGGATTGAGATCATAACCCTAAAACAAGGTGGGATTTCAAAGAAATCATGAGGTACATGTTCAATCATGAAATGTATGCAACAATGAACCACAAAACACTTAGAAATAGGAGAATAGGTGTCACACCCTCAAATTTATAATATAAATAGATAACAAGCTTTTCGAAAATAAGAATTAACATTTCAATAGTCCAAGTTCATAGCAAGATCACAAGTCAAAGTCTCACATCTATACTAGTCAAAGGATACCCATAACCCCAAATATAAAGTAAATAAGTCTTAAAATGTTATTACAATACCCAAGTCAGAAGATTAAAATTAATAAGTCACAAGTTCATCTCTTAAAAAAAAATATATGAGACAAAAGATGATCTAGTAATTCTCATGTAAAACTTCTCAAGTCACATCCAAGCACTCCATGCCAAACAAGTTATGCTCCATGCGTAGTACCCGAAATTTGTTAGGGTGAGCCCATTAGCCCAGTAGAGAAAAGTCTACCAAAACTAAATGCAATGAGATGCAAGTGCATGATAGAAATGAGGATGATGGCCACAAGAAGATGTTTACGGAGAGGTGGGGTTGAAAGCTTCTCTCTTTAGAGAATGCATTCCCCCACCCAAAGAACTGCCGATATTTTTATAATCTACCTCAAACAACCAGTTTGTAGGCTGATCACATACACATTTGATGAGCAATTTGGGTCTCATCCTCATCTGACTCACTATTCTCTCACATCCCCTATATGGATCCTCTTTGATCCATTTGCAATGTCCATTTTACCACACCATGAGTCTTCAATCAACATTCAGTCCCCTACATGGGGTTGGACCAACTCATCTTCTTCAAACAAAGTGTGAAGACCATCAACCAACAACTACTGATTCTATGGTTCAAGTTCCTGGCTTCCATGGAGTTCATATCTTAGTTAGAGCATTGATTTCAAGGTGAGCTACACTCAGAAGCATTTCAGATCTAGGTTCCATCCTTCGTACTCCGGCTCTTCCTCTGCGGGTCAGTTCTCTCCCGTTAGGTGTTGATGGTGTCACGGCGGTGGGGGTAATACAAATATGGGTTTCTGGTCCTGCTACGGTGAGCCAATGTTGAAGCTGGGCCTCATTTCAATTTGTGTCTGATGTGGAGCCGATCATTGGCCTTATGGGTTTGAGGTATTTGGTTATCATTTAAACCCATTTTATTTTAGTTCGTCCAAACATTACTAACCAGAGTTTGGCCTGAGTTACTGAACCGAATAACTCAGTTCGGCTTGAGTTTGTTTAGTTTTTTGTTATTCACGTTCTTGTTGGAGAAGAAGAAATTGGGGCCCACGCCTCTTGCAACTTTGCTGTGGTTTTAATGTGCTATTACCCAGTGTGTATACCAACTTTGCACTGAGAATCATGTATATTGTTAGGGGTTTTGGCAAAAGTATTAACTTTATGTGTTGTCTAGTCAAGAAGCAAGGGCTTCATTGCTTTAATAAAGGGCTGTCCCTTTATGGGGAAGTGGACTTTTGCTAGTAAAAGCATTTACGAGATGTACAACTCTTGGTCAGATCCTAAGGGCAGTGTGCAAAGGGCAGCGTGCCTCTAATACTGCATAATTTCAACGAGTAAAGGCAGTGGGCCCATGAACTGTGATACACGCAAGGGTTTTTTTTCCACCCACCGTGTAGCTGCAAAGGCAGCTGTAAAGGCATCACAAGTTGATGGAGATTTCAAAATTGGGCAGTGAAGGACAATACCTTTTCAGTGGACTTTTTAAAGAGGGTTTCTTTAACTCTATATTTTCGACAGTAGGGCTCTTGGTGGGCCCATTGTTGTGGCTTTTGTAGGTGCACGTAAATCCAATACTAGTGTACTTTTATCTCAACCGAGTATGGGAGTCTCCACCTTACAAATCTGATAATTTTGTTTTATACATATGTATCCGTATCCCAGCGGGTTGTGTAGGTTTTCATATTTCCCACCTCGGCGGGTTGTGTCGGGGAGTACGCACTTTTTTTTCTCTTCTTTTCTTTATTTTGTTTTTTCCTCCTGGGGGTATGCCCCTTGTAGGATGTACTTTAGATTAACCCCTTTTAATTTCACGCAAAAAAACCAAAAAAAAAAAGATGTTTACAGATTTACAAGAGTTAAACATAATAAATATAAACATATAAAGTCTCAAGATTTCGAAGTTTTTCACCCAATCGTACCCGACATGTCCCCAATACCACACGTGTTAATCCACTCAACTCGCTGTGTTATCAATCTCTTTACCGTTATAAGCTTTAGAAAATTCCTAACAACACGTCCATAGGATGGCCGTAGTATCATTCCTAGCGATACGCCCATTGGACGACCCTAGTATCATTCCTCTTGTATTCATTCTCATTAATTAATCGTTCATCTCAACTCACATACGTGTCATTGTACAACCCACGCTCATTACTCCCTTCAAGCAATTTCATGTGTCCGTACACATCCCACAAGTAATTTCAGCGGATACACCAATTTCAAATAAAAAACTGCTATTTCCTAAAAGAAATTAAGCTACAACCCTCACATACTTTCGAAGGCATACGAGTCCAGTTTTGGGATCAATGGCGGGAAAGCAAACTCATTTATCAAGCATCAAGGTTTTTCTCCCTATTGGTGTTTGAAACAATTCTCCAAGGACTAAAAGTCGGGGCTCAAAATGAAGGATAGGAAGGAGCTCATCTGTAAATATGAATATCGGCTCGCAAAGTTTGAAGCCTAATTTTCTTTATCTGTGCCCCTCTCTGAATCTTTTTTTAAAGAATTTTCTCCTTTGATCTTTTAGTGGCTGAAACCAATTGCAAGAGTGGCTCCTCGAGTCTAAAGGGTGGGGACTTTGGGATTCTAATTCGCTCGGATTTTGCCTTCTGAAAGCCGATGTGAAGTGTCCTTTCCCTTACTCAATCAAATAGGGGCTTTCTTTCTTTCTTTTCCTTTCCCTACCATAGGAGGAAGAAGGCAGAGTTGCCCGCAAGCTTACTATACTAAGGGAGAGCTATCTTCTTTTCTTCTCTAGCGGATTGAAATTTTAAGCTTCCTAGACAAAATTATAGCCGTTCCCGTAAGATGCGACAGTGCAGTCAGCACATCGAATTTCATTACCACAGTCCGGTCTACCATTTTTCATATTTTCTGTGCTTCAAATTAAATTCTGAAAATTTACCACAGTATAGAAGACATGTATGGGTAGCTACAGTAAAATTTTCGTAAATTTACACGCTCTGGAAAAATATCTAAAAATTCGGCCAAAACAGGAGCAGATTCAAGTTTCAACACCAACATGTACTTAGAGTTGTCTCAATCACGAATTTGGGACTCCAACCCATAAATGTGTGCTAATAATCAACCATATGCATTAGAGAATAAGGGATTGGTAATGGGTTTCAAGAGGGTTCCACAAAAAACAAGGTTAATTGATTTAAGTACAAGAACAATACACATATAAAGTCTTCACATACACTCAGTAGGAGTAGAGATTTCCCTACCTTAAAGGGTTTTGAGGAAAACCCAACAAATCCAACAAATCCTAGCCTTTGATCTTGAAATTGAATCAACCCCGATCTCCTCCTGGCTTGAACACGTGAAGAACAAGTTCGGGTTGACAAGCTACGAAGATTTATGGTGATTTGAGATGGGTTTTTCGGTGAGAGAGTGAGAGAACACACACAGAGAGAGAGAGAGAGAGAGAGAGAGAGAGAGAGAGAGAGAGAGAGAGAGGAACGAAAAGAAAGAAAGAAAGAAATGGGACATCTCTCTCTCTCTCTCTCTCTCTCTCTCTCTCTCTCTGTGCAATCCCATTTGGGATTTAAAGACTGAGAATTGCACTTAATCCCCCTCCACATCCTTAGTCATTCACTCATGTCCCATAACTTAATAATTCCCTAACTTTGACCCAATGAGCTATAAAAATAAATGGAAACTAATGATGAAAGCTACAATACATGGGTCTCGTTACACTCTCGTCTTACAGTGCACGAACTTAAATTCAATCAATCAAATATACTCACACACACACACACACACACATGCACGTACATGTCTAAATATTCCATGGCTACTAATTACAATTACATGGAACACAATTATCAAATAAATAAATAATCAAATTAGACACAAGTCTCTACAACTAACAAGTTATTATTATTATTATTATTATTATTATTATTATTATTATTATTATTATTATTATTATTATTATTATTATTATTATTTTTACATACTCACATCTCCAAACATTTTTTTTTTTGGGTATAAAACCCAATTGAATTTCGGAAAATGTTTTCAAAATTTCGGGTCTTTACAATAGGAAGTCCCTACTATGGACGGTGCCACGGAATTATTATTTTTTAATTGGAAAAAGAGTTGGGTTATTTACCGAGACACTCCCATAAGTTCACGTTTTTCATCGGACACCCCTTGCAAGAATTTAACCTACCACGAACCCCCTCTATCTTCCAAAACTTTACCCAAAATCCCTTCTGTCTAAAACCGTCTAGAACCATCTGTTTTTTTTTTATGATCCAAACCCTTCAACTTGTTTAAAACATGTTTTTACGGGTACCTGCGAGAAATCGGCTCAAAATATGACCAAAAAGTGCTTGATTAAAAAATTGTTTGGATCAAGCACTTCCCGGTCATATTTTGAGCTGATTTCTCGCAGGTACCCTTAATAACATGTTTTAAACAACTTGAATTGGTTGGATCATCAAAACGTGACCTGGAACTTTGAGATTCAAGACGGAAGGGTGGCAAAAGGGGTGTAAGAGTAAAGTTTTGGAAGATGGAGCGGGTTCGTGGTAGGTTCAATTCTTATAGTGAGTATACGGTGAAAAACGTGAACTTACAAGGGGTGTCTCGGTAAATAACCCAAAAGAGTTTTAGAGTCGCCACTCGGGTTTTTGTATTGGAAAATGATTTATTTCCAGAGAAACCTTTTTTTTTAATAATATAAAAAAAATGACTCTCATGCCAAACAACAACACCAACAACAACAACAACAACAATAACAACACCAGCACCAACAACAACAGTGACAACAACACCACCACCACCACCAACAACAGAAACAATAGCAAAACCAACAACAACAACAACAACAACAACAACATCAACACCAACAACAGAAACAATAGTAGCAACAACAATAAGAACATCAACAAAAGCAACAACAACAACAACAATAGCACAAACAACAACAACTCTAAAAGCAACAAAAGTAGCAACAACAAAAATAAGAACATCAACAAAAGCAACAACAACAACAACAATAGCACAAACAACAACAACTCTAAAAGCAACAAAAGTAGCAACAACAACAACAACAACAATAGTAGGAACAAAACCAGGAGCAACAACAACAACAACAAGAACAATATCAACCACAATAGTTGCAACAACAACGATACCACCACCAACAACAACAACATAAACACTAGCATCAACACCAACAGTAGCAATAGCAACAGTAACAAAAGCAGCAACATCAACAACTACAGTAACAACAACAACTACAACAATAGTAACACCAACAATAGCAACACTAACAACAGTAGTAACAACAACAAAAACAATAGCTCTAGCAACATGAATAACACCACCACCAACAAAAAGTAGCAATAACAACAACAGCAACAAAAGTAGCAGCAACAACCACAACAATAACAATAGTAACAACAACAGTAGCAACAGTAATATCAACAACAACAACAACAACACCAACAACAGCAGCAAAAGCAGGAAGAGGAGCAACATCAGCAACACCAACATCAACAACAATAACAAAACATCAACAACTATAGCAACACACAACACCAACAATAGACACAACAACAGCAACAACAACAACAATAGTGACAGCAATAACAGCAGCAACAACAACAGCATTGGCAACACCACGAATAACAATAGCAACAACTACTATAGCAGCAGCAAGAACAACAACAATACTACCAACAATAGCAGCAGCAACAACAACAACAACAACAACAACAACAACAACAACAACAACAACAACTGCAACAGTAACAACAACACTAACACCAACAATGACAACAAAAACACTAACACCAACAATAGTAGCAATGACACTAGGAAGGCAACTAACATTCTGGAATCCAGCACCAACAGCAACCCAAGTTCCTTTGCTCCCCTATTTCACCCTTATAGATAGCAATAATAGTAATTTCCTCAAGGCCCATTCGGTCCAATGTTTCATTTTGCTAGGAACCATAGAAAGTGTGGCAGACACGACATAGCATTAAGCTCCAACCTGTTCATCAAGAGAACCTGAACACAACAAATCAGATTCCACCACATTTGGGATAACCTGCCATGCTCATCTTAACAAAACTGACATGCTAGTCCCCAAATCATTTAGTGCTGATATGAAATTGTAACAAAGTAGTGATATAGGAAGCATAAACAAGAGTTAAAATCATAGTACAAAAGGATTGAGTAGAAATTGAACACACACAATCATCCAAGTTGCCAAAGTGAGACCAAATAGGCAGAGTGAGTGTCTTTGGGGAGTTTAGGTAGCAAGAGTAATCTACATTTCACCTCATTTAGTACTTAAGATGCAATGATACGAAGAGGGCAGCTAACTATAGACACCCCAATTTAAATCCATGGGTATTTTTAAATTCCCCGATGATGAAGAACACGATCAAAACAAGAGAATTTTGGACGGACAAACCTTCGAAGGCCAGAAAAATCGGGACTGAGGTGTGACAGTGTCATATTGAGGTGCCTCAATGAGACCCATGGTCAAACTGCCATGCGGAAGTATTTTCCCAACAATGTCATACCTCAATGCAGTACTGTTGTACAATAGTACCAACTACCGTGCAACATTTTGTAACTTGTGCCAACTTTGAGGCTGTTAACAACCACCATTTTTTTTTCAAAGAATCTTCGCTGCAGAGGGTAAAAGGCTGAAGAAGTAGCCCACTGTACACCACCTCCATAGGTCGTCGTAGCCCACCTTAGCTTTACGTAGCTGCCAAGGCCATCGTCGGCCAAGTTATACCTATAAAAACCATGAAGGTTGAGAGTAAGGGAATTCGAAAAAATTTCCCAAAAAATGTCTTGAAGCAACAACAAACTACCGCTCTCTCTTTCAAAACTATGAAGACTTTCCTTCCATATTGGTTAACATCCAATCATTTTCAAACCCTTCGAAAAATCCACACACAACACAAAAAGCAATCTTTCAAACTTTCAGTATCAAGAGATATTCAATCCTTCACCAAGGTCAAACACCTCATCTCCGGCGGTTCCCAGAAGAAGAGGAGCACAAAACTCATTCGAAAGCTTTTGTTCTCAAAGGTAAAGTATTTCATTAAAATTATTTTGAGGGGAATACCCTTAAACCCAAACTAGTCTCCTATACTTACTTTAGGTCCGAGTGGTACGAGTTTACAGAAAGGGGAAATGACTGTTCATTAGTGGGAAAGGGGGCAAAAAATCCCATTTTCATGACACACTTCTTGGAAATCATCAGTTGATGGGTGAAGGAAAAATAATTCCAACTTCATGGCATGAGAAAAAATTTGGGTCAAAAATACCCCTTGTCTAAAAATGAAAATACACACTCGGTGAAAACCCACCCCAAACCCATTCCACTTTCATCCTTTCAAAAATCAAAAAATGAATTTGACAGAAGAGAAATTCCAACTCTCTCCATCGAAGAAGAAGACTCTCAAACTCTCTCCATCATCTGCTGCTCTGCACGTTGGGGGTCTCTCATCTCCCGCTCGGTGTGTCCGACCAGGTACCTCCTCTCATCTCTCCATCTATCCTTGGTCAAAACCCTAAATAGGGCTCTCTCTCTCTCTCTCTCTCTCTCTCTCTCTCTCTCTCTCTCGTCAATATAGGTCTCTCTCTCTCTCTCTCTCTCTCTCTGTGTCAATATGTACATGTATTGTGCGTGGGTAGCTAATGCATGTGATTAATCATATTTTTGCTTGAACCTTGGTTGAGTTTTATGGATTTTGGCTTTATTCAACAATGCTCCCATACCATACACGAGTTAAACACTCCTACTGTCCTACATAGAGTAGTATACTATGAGATTTCTATATTCAACAATGCTCCCATACCATACACGAGTTAAATACTCCTACTGTCCGACATAGAGTAGTATACCATGCCTATGGGGCTGGTGGTACAATGTGTTAAAATCTCTTCCCATTCATGTCAGTTTTGACAATCTTAAGGCCGACAAATTGTTACTTAAAAATGAAAAAGCCCCTTCGTCTTCTTTATCTTTCGATGACATTTAGAACATAAACTCTATTTTCTTCAAGAATACTCATCAATCCATGGATTCATTGGGTGTTCAATTTAAAGGGGGGAGAAGCTACAATTTAAAGAAGTTTGTTCAAACGCAGGAGGACAAAATTGGAGATAAAATCTATGCTCTTGATGACTTGGAGAACTTTGATGTCTTGAAGGAAGATTATGAATTAGAGGTCGTACCTCCCTTCCATTGGAATTTTTATTAATCACAGTACATAAGGCGTTTACTAATTTAGAACAAAATTATCTGCGGAATGCAGGCCTTGTATAGTTTTATTCCATCCCTGACCTTTGGAATTTATTTGATTGTCAAAGGAATGTCTTCTTTCTAATTTGAAAAAAATTTGACTAAACCAGTTTTAATCAATCCAAGTTTATTTTGATTGGATTTATTAAACTTCGAAGAATAGCTGGTTCAATTATGAGTCCTAGTCTTTTTCGAATCTATAGTTGGTTTTGACTTGAACACACACGACCTTTATATCCCACAAGTACCATGTTGGGAGGATAGGACGGATGGTTGAGAACGTACGCAGACCATCGCGGGAAGAAACCTTAGGTAAGCTATATGCTGCTTTAAGGCTACAATCCCTTGAGTGGCCTCGTGACAAGAAACCTCAGGTAAGCTATATGCTATATTTTGGTTCATTGTTTATTGTTTTGGTCTTTGGTCAACTCCAACAAGTTAGTAACTCCAACAAGTTAGTATTTTTCTTGGCTCAATTTGTTTGCTGGATGAGGGGGCTTAGATTTTGTACCCTTGCCCCAGTTATAGCACTTTCAGTTGCAAAATTTGGCAGTTTGGCACCAATTTGACAATGTCCTGCGATCCCCGTATAGGAACGCAAATTGTATCAGGTTTGGTGCCCAATTTGGCTGCCTACATTGGGCTGGGTATTGGTGTCTAGTTAACTCTGGTCAATTAACAGCAAAACACCACATCATGGCCGCTTCTCTGGGCATATCCAATTAGTTTGGATGGATAGCTAAAGTATAGCTTTGTTTTGGAGAAAAATAAGTGGGTAGACAAAAGTGGACACTGTCTTTTTATTGGCCGTACTTTGGCTGGAAAAATAACTAGTAGATTTCGAGTTCCTTAAGTAGGAAATATATATTTATTTTTTGGTACTGGAAGTACTTTGTGTTTTATTTTTTGTTGTGCAATATGCAAATTGAGACTTGCATTTCTTTATTTAGAATAGTTTTCTTAGCCAATAGGGCTATCTTTTGGTATAACGGCATTTCGGATCTACCTCTGTACCCCTGCATCTCTGCTTTGATAGGATTCTACTAGTGTACTTTAGGCAAATGAAACCCTAGCTAAAACTGGCATTTTGTGTGTAAAAGCACCAACTCCTTCCCTTCTTATAACCCTAACATAACAGGTCAAGCAAAGACAGAGAACATTGTGACACAAAAGGCTCATTTATTAAGCACCCTTTCTTTGCGATCTTACCCCTATTATACAAAAATGCTTCTGTATACGGCTTCTCCCATTTAGAATAAAAACTTGCAGAAAGCATAGCGAAATCAGCTGTTTTATACCTGCTTCAAGACTTTCAGGATGTCATGTTTGTTCCACTTCCATCACACAGTAGTGATCGAATCTAATATAGTGTGATGCATAGCTTATCGACACGAATGCTTTGATGAAAATTACAATGTAGCATATTACCTCCACAAGTCTAAGTTTGGTGATATGAATGAGATCAAAATTCAAAATTGAGGCAGAAATAGTAATTCGTAGGCTTTCAAGTTGAATTGGCCGGTCATTGTCTATGATGTGGTGATGTTGGTGATAACAAATTTCATTGCGGTTTTCAATGAAGTTGTTTACGTGGTTTTAACAAATGTAAAAGCCATCAAAGTAATGTAAGTTTTGTAGATGGATGTCAGATGGACAGGAAAGTAGGGCATAATTCTTAAGGCATCAATATTTCCAGTTTTTTTTGAACTAAGAAATATCTATGACCTTTATCACCCTTATTCTCGAATCTCCTTTCCATTGAACTCCACATGCATGCATATGTAGTAAACTACAAAAAGATGCCACAAGGAAATGGCAACTTGACTCAAGCTATTCCACACTCGAGTCAATCAAGATTCATTTTTTGTTATACAAGGCATTCAACCTTATATATAAAAGTGTCAATGCTTGGTGGGGGCTTGTGCAAACCATGAGGTGTGCCATGTGGGAACCAAACTTTTCGTGGAGAAAACAAAGCATATTGTGGGTTGCTACTTGTTTGGATTTGGTACATTTAGAGCATCTCCAGTGGTTGGAGTCAATTTGTGCAATCAATTCCTTGTAGGAACATGCCATTCACTAAGGAGCAAGCTCGAAGAAGAGAGAGGGAATTATCGAATCCCAATGAGGCAGAACTTGAACAGCCTCCACAAAAATGGTGTCAACACAACCATGGTTATAATCTCTTTGTGTGAGTCTTCTTCAACCTTACCTCATATATTTTGATTCCGAATGTGATTGTAACTTCCCAGATTTGATTTTCTTGCTTGTAATTTTCATAATTGTATAGTTCTAATCCATAATAGCTTTTAAATGCAGCAAGGATGTATCATCCGGTCTTATGCTTGGCCTTGGAAAAAAAACATATGCTAGTTATGTCACCAGGGGAGTGGTATGTTATCATATTTAGTACAACTTAATAAAATTTTGATTATTTCAATATTTGATGGTAGTTGGTTAATTTGCATAATAGTTGATGTTCCGAGCTAAGCAATGGTATCAGGATGAAGTACCAAATTTGAAAAAGATATATGCTGAAAAGGCCATGGAGGAGCGTGCTGAACTTCCTCCTCTTCCAGAGAAGTTGAAGAGCAAGACTACTAAATCGGTCCAGGTACCACTTCAATATAATGATTGGCAATGTTTCCTACTTCCTTTGTTACCATGTACCACGTATTTGGCGAAATAATGAACCATTTTTTTTTTTTGTTACATGTAGAGTTTAATTAGGACTCGATGTTCACCCAAACAACTTGTTGAATTGAATGCGAAATTGTCGGAAAGCAAAAGGGATGCACTGATAAAGAGAAATCCATTTCAAACTCTCCTTGGTCTTAGCTGTCCATATCTTCATAGAGAATTTATGATGGAGTTGGTTGAAAGGTTTAATCCAAAGAACCGAACCCTAGAATTTAGGAATGGCTTACGTTGCCGAGTAACTGAGGAAGATTTTGCAAGGGTATTGGGATTCCCTATCGGACATATAGATGTGCCAACCGAATGTGATGACATACACAGGGACAAGGTTGAAGAAGACTTTCGAAATTTGGAAAATGCGTACAAGGCAATAAATCTCAATCACTTGAAAGCAATGATAGAAAATAACAATGTAAATGATGATGTATTTCAGAGGGCTTACATGTTGTTTACCTTGGGCTGTTTACTATGCCCAACGACGAAGGATGTTGTGGGTAGTCGATTGTTTCCCGCTGTTTATGATGATGACAACATGGATACAATGAAGGCGTACAAGTGGCTAGCTTTTATGTTGGATTGGTTGGCAAATGAGATACAAAATTACAAGGATAGAGAATCCAAACAGCGTCCTTGCCAAGGCAAAGGTGTCGGGGGATCCTTGTTCATTTTAATGGTATGTAATTACTTTTTACAATGACATTATAATCCTTGTTCATTTAAAATGTAAATAATTTGGAGATTGAAAGGTAATTTATTACTTGTGTAGATAATATACTTCGATTGTTTCCCGTTGACTATTGACATTGTCAAAGAAGGTGTAAGAGGGGAAAAACTCACGAAGTTATTTCCTTGCTCTTATGAGATCAAATCCTCTTTGAATGGAGCGACCTCGATCCTACAACACGAACGAACTATCAGAGCACCCCTGCCTCTAGGCGGCAAGGGCCCTCCGATGGCTAAGTTAGTATTGACGAACTGGAGGATAACTCAAACGAGTGTATAAGTGCGAGATTAGGTTTAAGCATACCTCTAGTGTTTAGGAGTCATCTCCTTATATAGGCGATTAGTTTGTATTTGCATTCCTTGTGGAATTCTTCTCTGTATGGAATCCTTCCAAGCTTAGGATTCTTCCTTACTGGGCAGTTTACCCTGCATGATTCTATATCCTTATTCGATAAGGATACTTGCCAAGATGGCCGCGTATTGCTCGTTCGGAGCTTTACCCTACATGGGAGTTCGTTCCTTATTTGGTAAGCTGGCTGGCTTTTCATCTCGAAGTAGGATTGTGTTTATCTTTGCAAGTGTGACTGATTCCGGGAATATCTGCGAATATTCCCTCCTCTCCTTATCTTCACGAGGTAAGTTTGCTACTAGGGTTTGTCCCGCATTGGGCCGTTCCATCTGCGTTATCCGACGAGCAGGTAGATTTGGGTCATTACTGGATTATGGGCTTGGTGGTCGTCGGCATACTATTCCGTGTTACTTTCCTCGTGCATGTCATGTGGTAGCTCTGGACGAGCTATTCTGTTCGTCTTCCATAATACTTGGAAAATACCCCACACAATTGCTCCCCAGCTTTTGTTCGTCCACGCATGTTCGCGCATGACGAGCGGAAAGCTACTTGTCGGGCAGTTGCTCCTATGTTTATCTTTTCGTACCGTCGTCACGCTTCGTACCGATGTGCCTGCCATGTGTCAGTTATTGCGCAGACTTTCCAAGCGATAAGTCTGTGCCTACAGACGCGAGCGTAACTTCCGAGGCACCTTTCCGTTGTCCGGGTGGCTTGAATCATTACACCCTTTTAATTACTGATTTGACATTACCCCACCTTTTCGTGGAAAGGTGTGAGGAATCAAAACGCTGCCGTTTTAGATGATGTCAGCAAGCACTAGTTTGAATTTGAGAAGGTATAAGACGTTTCCCAGACCTTCCTTCTTTCCATATTCATGTTGTTCTGCGAGAGTTGTTGAGAGCGCTGTTGGCATCGTGTCCTTTGAGTTGCCCCCTTTACAGACTTCTCTCTCGCCTGAAAAGACTTTCTCCGGTCGCCGTCGGTTGCCTGTAAGTTTCTTGCAACCCTTCCCGCTCTTCTTGCATAGTCATTTTTAGGGTTTACTTGTACCTGCATTGCTTTCCGCCATGGGTAGGTTTAGGAGCTTCTGTGATAACGAGGTTCATATGGAGGCCTTTCGCCGTCGTTACGAGGTCCCTGATGACGTTAATCTGGCCTTGGCTCCTCCTGACGCCGATACCCATGACCAAACCGAGAGTAGGGTTCATGTTCCCCTTCTAGCCGTTGTAGAAGGAGGTGTTAGGTTTCCTTTACATCCCCTGCTAGTCGAGATCTGCAACATCTGTCGTCTTACCCCTCTCTAACTTTGTCCCAACTTCTATCGCGTGGTCATGGGAGTGGTGGCCCTGAACAGACTTCTGGGCACAAACCTGGGTTGGTATGATATCCGTCGTCTCTACAGTGTCTGTCCCACCACCCATGGGACTTATTATCTCAAGATCTGGGACAAAGAGCGTCGTTTAGTGACCGATCTTCCCAATTCCTGCCGTGGGGAGAATGATGATTTTTTGATTGTGATTGGAAATTTCCTGCCCAGAGATGACGGTGGAGACGTCGTGGGGCCTCCGTGCCCCCACACTTTTGGGCGTACACGTCGGTTTTGCTCTTTTACCCCTTATTAATTTCTTTATTGTGATAGCTTCTGTTTGTCTCGTTGTTCATTACGTCTACTTCTTTCTGTTTGTGCAGCGGCAAACATTAACGAGGGTCATCTGGTGGTGCACAAAGGTATCCACCTTCTTGATATTGAGAGAGCGCTCAAGTTTCTGGGCATCAGGGGGATTGACCCAGAAGGGCTAGGTCGGGCTGCACACGTTTTGTTGAAGTACAATCCTTCCTACCGTGGTGGTGTCCGTATAAGTGAGGCTTCTATTTCTACCAGGAATCTGCGTAGGGGAAGAGGTCGTATTGGGGTAAGACGTTCTTCTATTCAGAAGCTTTTTCTCCGTAATCAAGTTGTCCGCGCTTCTCGTACAAACATCTATCTTGGTATTGACTTGTCTTGTAAAAATATTCAGAGTGATTTGTCTGGAGAGAGTACTAGCAGTGTTCCTGCGAGAGACCAATCCCCTGTTTCAGCCATGCCGAGAGTTGTGCCTGATTTTTCTGACTTCATAACCCTTGATGATGACGAATCCCCTGCCCAGTTTCTTGATCCTTTGGGAGCTTCTTCTTCTGCTCGTCCTCCTTCTCCTCCTTTTCCTTCAGAGCAAAGGGATCTTGACATTGCCCTGGAGAAGAGGCCCAGAGAAGAGTCAGTCCCTGTTCCAAACCCTCCTCAGCAGCGTCGTCGTACTACCAGGAGTTCCTCTGCTCAGCCACCTCCCCCAACTCCTGAGCCTGAACCCGAGTCTGAAATGGCCGTTTGGAACCCTCCTCTGCGTCGTGGTACCCAGCCTATCCTTGCCACCGATAGTTGCGACAGTGCTGATGTTGCTCTGGCTGTTGGCCTAGCTGTTTTGCTTCCTGGGGATGTTGAGAGAGAGACTGGATCTAGTTACCTCAAGCTCTTGAAAAATGGCTTTCAGCATCACATCAAGGTATGAATTTGATTGTTTCGTTCTTTTGGCATTCTTTGTTAGGGGTTCCTGCCTTTTTAACATAATGTTTCGTTGAACGTTTGTGACGAACTGCAGTCCATGTAACTCATGTACGTCGCTTGCGATCGTGCTACTAAGGATAACAGAACAATCACCGGTGTTAACGCACAGCTGAGGACTGAGAATGACGAGCTGAAGGTCAGTGCTAATCGTCTGATCAATGCCAACCATTTGATGACGACTGAGAACGAGAAGATGAAGGAAGAAGCTGGCTTCGTTGAAGCGTCGTGTAGGTGAGTCCGACCGCAATTTTAGCGATGCCATGACCAGACTTGGGCTTTTGGAGACTGAGATATCGAATGCTCAGAGGAGCAAGGTAACTTTGGAGGCTGAATTGGCTGTTGCTCAAGCGTCTTTGATCAGGCCTACAATCTGGGGGTGAATGATACGAAGGTGAAGTTTAAGGCCCAGATGCCGCAATTCGAAGAGCTGTTCTTTGCCAGAGGTTGGAAGGCATGCTTGACCAAATAGGACGTTGACAGATGGGACACAATTTGGACTGAGATCGAGTACCCCAGACGCAGGGACGTTGCTCCCCAGAATGCTGCTGTGCCAAGCTAGAGTGCAGTTGTTAACCCCAGCCAGAAGGAAGCTGGTGGCAACACATCCGTCCCTGACGAGCAGCAAGTTGAGCTCCCCTCTTCTGGTGGTGATGGTTCTGGTAACATTTCTGCCACTGAGGTCAATGAGGCCCAGTGAAGAGGCCTTGTGCCTGTTTGATTCGTTTTATCACAACTCTTGACATTCCTTAACTTTTGCTTGGTACTTTAATACAATTTTTGGTCCTATGCCCTGCGTGGCTTATCGGACGAGCTGACCCTGCGTGGTCTTGTTTTTTGGAACTACAGTAAGTATACCCTTCGTGGTGTTAGGTGGGCTGGAATCTAGGTTGCCCGTTGACGTGACTTGTTTTGGTCTTGTTTTTTGGAACTACAGTAAGTATACCCTTCGTGGTGTTAGGTGGGCTGGAATCTAGGTTGCCCGTTGACGTGACTTGTTTTATATTAATTTTGCATGTCCTGGTTGCACTCATTTATGCAGCAACGGTTGAGTAATCTGTGTACAGGTACGAGGGGTGCAAGTTTGGGTCTTGCTTCTGACCCTTCTATTGCTTTGACCAATGGTTTGCACCGTTGGGGTGTGCATTTAACGTTCCTGCATGCAATCAAAACTACACAGGACAAATATTTTGGAACCCAGGCGTTCCTGCATTTAGTTTGATATAAGATAAACAAGTTTGGAACCTAGGTGTTCCTGCACTTGGTTAGATACAAGATAAACAACTTGGAACCTAGGTGTTCCTACATTTAGTTAGGTATAAGATAAACGACTTGGAACCTAGGTGTTCCTCCATGAAATTAGAAGCAAGGCGGACATTTGGAACCTTGATGTTCCGGTACTTAGTAAAATTTGTATGGAGCAAACGACATAAATTGTGTCTAACTTTGGGCTATTATGGACGAGGCCATACGCGGGCTTAGGCATATTCGCGCCTAGTCATGGACATGGCCATGAGTAATTTTTAAGGCATATTCGCGCCTAACCGTGGGCGAGGCCACGGGTTGCAATATTCGCTGCGAGGTCTAGGCATGTTCGCGCCTAACCATGGACAATTCTTAGGCATATTCGCGCCTAACCGTGGACGAGGCCATGGGGTGCAATATTCGCTGCAAGGTCTAGGCATGTTCGCTCCTAACCATGGACAATTTATAGGCATATTCGCGCCTAACCATGGACGAGGCCACGGGCGAGCTTAGGCATATTCGCGCCTAATCATGGACGAGGCCACGGACGAGCTTAGACATATTCGCGCCTAATCATGGACGAGGCCACGGACGAGCTTAGGCATATTCGCGCCTAGTCATGGATGAGCTTAGGCATATTTGTGCCTGTATCTGCTGCAATATGATAGATTGGGCACATATCATGCCTTCCAATATGGGGTTTTAGCCCGTCCGATGAAAGCCCATATTTATTTCAAAGCAAAGTAAAGCACATATTAGCAAGAGAACAAATGGATGATTTTATTCGCAATCATGATAGTCTCTCTTTAAATGAAGGTAAAACAATCGCATTCTACCTTTCAGGGCATTATTCCAAGGAAATTTCATAAAGAGGAAAGAAGAAAGAAAAAAACTTACTCTGCCTTTCAGGGCATTATTCAAAGAAAAAGATAACTTTAAGGAAAAAACTTCATAAGATTCTGGATATTCCAAGGGCGGGGAATCGGATTCCCATCTAGATCAGCAAGCCTGTAAGCTCCGACGCCTGCTAAGCTAACCACTTTGTAAGGCCCTTCCCAGTTTGGTCCAAGCTTTCTGTCTGATGCTTCTTGGTGTTCCCCACCACCTTCCTCATCACGAGGTCCCCTACTCCAAATTCGCGAGGGTGGACCTTCTTGTTGTATGTCCTGCAAAGCTGTTGCTGGTAGGCTGCCAGTGTGACCAGAGCTCGTTCTCGTCGCTCCTCTGCAAGATCCAGATTTGTTGCTAGTGCTTGATCGTTCCCACCAGCTTCTACTAATGCGGTCCTATTCGTTGGTAGCCCCACTTCGATGGGGATCACGGCCACAGTACCGTAGGCTAAAGAGTATGGAGTCTCTCCCGTTGAACGTCTGGGGGTGGTCCTGTATGCCCACAGCACTATTGGTAGCTCGTCGGGCCAATTGCCCTTCTTTTTCTCCAATCTTTGCTTAATCCCTTTGAGGATTGTTTTGTTAGAGGCCTCTGCCTATCCGTTACTTTGAGGGTATGCCGGTGTTGAGTAGTAGTTCCGTATTCCCTGCTGTGCACAAAAAGCTTTGAATTTTGGCCCTGAATTGTGCCCCGTTGTTCCGAGATTATGCAGTAGGGCACCCCAAACCTTGTTATGATGTTCTGCCAAACAAATTTCTCTACATTGCTCTCAGTTATCTTGGCTAGTGGTTCTGCTTCAATCCACTTGGTGAAGTAGTCCGTCCCCATCAGCAAGAACTTCCTCTTGCCTGTTGCCATGGGCAGGGGCCCAATGATATCGAGTCCCCATTGAACGAATGGCCATGGGCTAGTGAGGGGTTGCAGGTCTTCTGCCGGCGTCCGGATTATCGGTTTGAATTGTTGGCACTTTTCACAACTCCTGACGAACATTTTTGCATCTTCCTGCATGTACGACCACCAGTACCCCTACGTTATTGCTCTATGCGCTATCGATCTGCCTCCCGCATGTCCGCCGCATGTCCCAGCGTGTATTTTATGCAAGAACTTTTGTACCAGCGTGGGATGCACACAAAGTAGGTATGGACCGTGATACGACTTTTTGTACAGCTTTCCCTGTGGTGAGAGCAAAAAACGAGCAGACTTTAGTTTGATTTTGTAGGCCTCTTTTCTATCCTCTGGAAGGGCTTCGTCCTTTAGGTAAGCAACGATCGGATCCATCCAGCTCGGTCCCAGGTCTGTGTCCATATTGGTTTCGGTCTCCTGCCCAATGCTGGGCTGGGCTAGGTATTCAATGGTCACAGTGCGCTTGTACTCTGTTGGCAGTGTTGAGGCCAAGCAAGCTAGTGAATTTGCGTGGGCGTTTTGTCCCAAAGTGATTTGCTCTATCTTTGCTTCCTCAAAGTCCGCCAGTAGATCTTGTACGACTTTTGCATAGGCCGCCATTTTTTCGTTCCTTAGAGCGTATTCTCCGCTTAGCTGGTTTATAACGAGCTGTGAGTCACAGAAGATCTTTAACCTCTTGACCCCAAGGGTCCTTGCACTCTTGAGCCCGATTAGGAGGGCCTCGTATTCTGCCACGTTGTTTGTCGCACTGAAGCCCAAACGAACGGATTGTTCGAGCATCAGACGTTCTGGAGCAAATAGCACTATCCCTGCCCCAGAGCCTTTGTTGCATGCTGAACCATCGACGAACAAGTGCCAGCTTCCTGCGCTTTGATCATCGCTTTGAGGGTTTGGTTCATATTCGCGAACCATGGGAGGCTCACCCTCTGTTGGGGTAAACTCAGCTACGAAATCTGCCAGTACCTGGCCTTTGATGGTTGTTCTTGGCTGGAAATCAATGTCGTACTGGCTGAGCTCTACCGACCAGGTGGAGATTCTCCCAGAGAAATCTGCCTTTCGAAGCAGTGCTTTTAAGGGAAACTCGGTGTATACAGTGATGGGGTGCTCTAGAAAATAATGTGGTAGTTTCCGTGAAGCCATAATTAAAGCCTTAACGAGCTTTTCCAAGGGGAGGTACCTGGTGTGTGCGTCCAGGAGAGTTTCACTTACAAAGTAGATTGGTTTTTGCTCTGTGCCTTCCATTCGGAGGAGGGCTGCACTGATTGCATGTTCTGAGACGGCCAGGTAAAGAATCAGCCGCTCTCCTTTCTTTGGTTTTGTCAACAATGGGGGCGTTCCGAGGTATTTCTTGAGGTCTTTGAAAGCCTCGTCCTGCTCCGGTCCCCATTCGTATCCTTTCCTTTTCTTCAGCAGCTGGAAGAAAGGCCTGCATCTATCCGACGAGCAACTGATGAACCTGTTTAGTGCTGCCGCCATGCCTGTCAGCTTCTGCACCTCCTTCGTGGTCTTTGGGCTCTCGAGTCTCTAGAGGCCTGTAATTTGATCTGGATTGGCCTCTATGCCACACTCCGTGACCAAGTGACCCAGGAATTTTCCGGAACTCACACCAAAAGCACATTTTGAAGCATTTAACTTTAACTGAAATTGTCGTAAGATATCAAAAGTTACCTTTAAATCGGGGATAAGCTTTTGCCTTGCTTTTCACTACCATGTCATCTATGTAGACCTCCATAGTCTTCCCAAACAAGTCCTTAAACATGAGTGTTGCAAGTCTTTGGTATGTGGCTTCGGCGTTTCTGAGGCCGAATGGCATGACCCTGTAACAATACAGTCCTCATGGGGTGATAAATGATGTCTTTTCTTTGTCTGGTCCATGCATTGCTATTTGGTGATATCCCCTGTAAGCATCCAAGAAACTCATTCGTTCGTACCCAGCAGTTGCGTCAACAAGCTGATCAATTCTGGGCAGAGGAAAACTGTCTTTGGGGCAGGCCTTATTCAGACTAGTGAAGTCGACGCATACTCGCCACTTACCGTTCTTTTTCTTGACGACGACCGTATTGGACAGCCATTCAGGGTAATTCACTTCCCTGATTGCTTTGGCTTCCAGGAGTCGATCGACTTCTTCGTTAACTGCTTCGGCATGCTGAGGAGCCGACCTTTTGGCCTTCTGGACTACCGGCCTGTGCTGGGGGTCTATGTTTAAATGATGGCAGATTATATGGGGATCAATGCCTGGCATCTCTTGGGGCGTCCAGGCAAACACATCAACGTGTTGTTTAAGGAAATGCACGAGCTCTTCTTCTTCTTTTTCGCCTAGCTTTTCTCCTATCAGGAAATACCTCTCTGGATCCTGGTCGTTGAGATGAACCTTTTTCAGACCCTCCACAGTTCTCAGAGCTGGATTCCCTCCAACGTCTTCAAATGTAGGTTGATCGGGTACTTCGACGGACTGAACGAGATGTGCCTTTGGGGCTCTGTTGATCGTTGATACTAAACACTGACTTGCCATTTTCTGATTTCCTTTAATGTGCTCAATGCCCTCTGCCCCCAGGAATTTTATCATCTGATGGTAAGTTGATGAAATTGCCTTCATCTTGTGCAACCACGTTCTGCCGATGATGGCGTTATAAGAAGATGGGACGTTGGCGACCAGGAATTCTATTTTCAAAACAACGGACCCTGCTCTTACGGGCAGCGTCACTTTACCCATGGGCCAGACTGGCTGTGACCCGAACCCGATCAGAGGGGTTTGAGTCTTTTCCAAGTTTGCCCTTGGCAATTCCATTTTCCTAAAAGCGTCATAGTACAGAATCTCCGTGCAACTCCCCTGATCTACCAGTATTTTCTCGACGTCGTATTCCCCTAGACGTAGGGTAATGACCAAAGCATCATTGTGTGGCAACGTTACTCCCTCTAGATCCTCATCCGTGAATGTGATTGAACGCGCCACGACCTCCTCCTCTCTGGGCCTTTTCACGCCCAACTTGTACACGTGCTTTGCATGCTCATTCTGCCTCTGTACATATCTGACTTCATTTTCGGTATAGGGGTTTGCATGACCCTGGATCATTTGGATCAGACCCTTGGGTTTTGCCAAACAATCCACTTCTTCAACTGTGGTCGCTTGATTTTTCTTTCCCTCTGCCACGTACTCATCGAGGAGGCCCTCTGCTGCCTTCTCGTCCAGGAATTTCTTATACTCGAAACAGTCTTCCGTCATGTGCCCCCAATCCCGGTGATAGCTGCATTTCTTGTTCGTTGCTCCCCGCCTTTTTGGGTTTCCTGTCATTTTAGGCGGATCGCAGAACCACGGCTTATCTTTTAGCTTGTACAACATTTTGTAAATGGGCACGTTGAAAACCGTGTAAATGCTGTGGAAAGAATGGGTCTCCACAACAGCCCTATCTCGTCGAATTAACGAACTGTCTCGCTTACTGGTGGGATATTCCTTTCTAAAACCTCTTTGATCAATCATCTTCTTCTCCGGGGTGGTAGGTCGTGCCGCGTTCTCTTTTTTGCTTTCTCGCATACGGTCGTCCTCGACGAGTGCATGCTGTTCGATACGTTGCATGAGCTTTGCCACCGTTCTGACGGGGTTCATAGTCAGGGACTTCCTCAGATCTGAGCTAACGGGCAGGCTTGTCTTGAAAGTTGTTGTAGCGTACTCCTCGCTACAGTCCTCAATCTCATTAAAGGTTTCCCAGTACCTTTTTGAATATTGCCTCAAACTTTCTCCATCCCTATGCCCCATGGCGGTTAGGATGTCAAAAGTTTTCGGTGCCGCCCGGCTTGTCAAGAATCGGGCCGTGAACTCCTCGGAGAGCTGCTTCCAACTGTGGATCGAGTTTGGTGCCAGCTTATGATGGTACCAGCTCAGCGCCACCTTACCCAGGCTTGACGGAAACATCTTGCACATCAGGGCGTCGTCCCTCGCATGCATAAACATCGCCTGCTGGTAGTGTTGAATGTGGGTTACCGGGTCATCTGTGGTTTCGTACAGCACGAACGGATTGTGCTTTATCCTGGCGGGTGGGTCCGCCCGTTGAATCCATTTAGTAAGTGGGGAAGCAGCCACATGGTTTAGAGCCTTCCTGGCTGCCTCTCGGGCCACTTCACGCTCATCGTAGTGTTCATTCGAACCGGACCTTTCATACCGGTCCCTTCCATGCCGCCTTCTTTCCTCACTATCCGGGGATTCGCTTGCGGCTCTTCTTTTCCTTTGTGGGCCCTTCCTGGCCGTGGAATCCGCCCTTTTTGGCGGGGATTCCCTCCCCGACCGTCTCCGGTCTTTTCCTCCATCTTGGGACTTGCATTTCAGATTTTCCTCCGCCTGTCGCAAGCGGTCTTTCAGATTTCGGATCGTGGCTTCTTCCTGAGCAATCTGCCGTGCTAGGTCTGAAACTTCCTGCTCCCTTCGCACGAAACTCTCTACATATTCCCTGTCTCGCCTCACCCTGGAATCTGTCTTTTTCGAGGTGTGGCGCGGCGGGGAGTTTCTCCGTTGATCCCTTCGTGATTGGACCTCTGAATCTCCCCTTCGGGATCTGCTATGCTGAGAGCGTTCCACACGCTCCACTTGGCTTGCCAACTTTGCGGGGGAGGCTTTCTTGGGGCGCCAGGAGGTTCCTGAGAGGGATTCCCCCCGGCCCCACTTTTCTGCGGTGTGCGAAGATCGCGATCGTCCATGGATGATGGAGGTTTTTTGTTTTCCCACAGACGGCGCCAATTGTAAGAGGGGAAAAACTCATGAAGTTATTTCCTTGCTCTTATGAGATCAAATCCTCTTCGAATGGAGCGACCTCGATCCTGCAACACAAACGAACTGTCAGAGCACCCCTGCCTCTAGGCGGCAAGGGCCCTCCGATGGCTAAGTTAGTATTGACGAACTGGAGGATAACTCAAACGAGTGTATAAGTGCGAGATTAGGTTTAAGCATACCTCTAGTGTTTAGGAGTCATCTCCTTATATAGGCGATTAGTTTGTATTTGCATTCCTTGTGGAATTCTTCTCTGTATGGAATCCTTCCAAGCTTAGGATTCTTCCTTACTGGGCAGTTTAACCTGCATGATTCTGTATCCTTATTCGATAAGGATACTTGCCAAGATGGCCGCGTATTGCTCGTTCGGAGCTTTACCCTACATGGGAGTTCGTTCCTTATTTGGTAAGCTGGCTGGCTTTTCATCTCGGAGTAGGATTGTATTTATCTTTGCAAGCGTGACTGATTCCGGGAATATCTGCGAATATTCCCTCCTCTCCTTGTCTTCACGAGGTAAGTTTGCTACTAGGGTTTGTCCCGCATTGGGCCGTTCCATCTGCGTTATCTGACGAGCAGGTAGATTTGGGTCATTACTGGATTATGGGCTTGGTGGTCGTCGGCATACTATTCCGTGTTACTTTCCTCGTGCACGTCACGTGGTAGCTCTGGACGAGCTATTCTGTTCGTCTTCCGTAATACTTGGAAAATACCCCACACAGAAGGTGTCCTTCCTATTGCCACATGGACGAAGGAGTTGATTGACAAGCGGATTAGACTTGAGCCAGAGGACAAACCATCTAAGGAGTCGGTCTTGAGCAAGTTTCCTCCCCATAATATGAAAAATCCGGTGATGTTTTAATTACTTGTACTTGGCTTATTCTTGTCTTTACTAATTGTCCATGACGAGTTTAATGATCAACTCTTGTGTACCATTATATTATATATAGGGCTTCATTAAAGCATACGTGGATCTTGTTTATAACTTCGAACGCGATGCCAAAAATCTGCGCGACCTTGATGCTGAATGGAGTACACGGGAGGAAGTTATGAATCGGGCCCTAGTGCGTGGTACCACTTCCTCGCCCAAGGAAGATGGTCCATCGGATTTCAACTTGGTATGGTACATTTTCAAATTCTTTGTAAATATGAAATAGACCTTAATATTCACAAATGTTGGTCAACTTTACTTTGTCAAATATACAATGAACAAGTAATGGCTTTGTGTTATGCGTTGATTCTTTTGCAGACTCCTAAGGAAGCGGTTGTTGATGAAAGACCAGTATGTTACAAAATTTCATGCATATCTCATAACACCGGATATTTTACTTGTACCTATTACTTGCATACGGTTCAACATGATAACGGAATCTCAGTCATTGGGAAAACAACTGCTGACGTCATCTTGCTCTGGCGATTCTGGCGACTCTAGGCGATTGAAGCCCTAACCGGCCATGGGTTGCTTCGGCGGTGAACTTCTGGGGGAGAAGGAAGCTGCTGATCCACCGTGAACACCCACCACCGTACATCTCTCCACCGTACACCTCAACCACCACCACCGGACTCTCTCCTCTGTACAAACCGATCGAAACCCACCTCATCTCCATAACCACCACCGTACACCTCTACCTCCACCAATTTCCATAACCATCTCCACCACTAGCTCTAACCACCACCGAAACCCACCTCATCTCCAGAAAATCGAGCCCTAACCCCAACCCCATCCCTTGATCCCTAAATCGAAACCCAAGAGTGACCAAGCGGTGCGATGCTAAAGCCCTCTCTCTAGCGATTCTGGCGTCAGAAGAACATTAACCATGGAAGATGATCCGATCTCCTCAACTGATGCTCTCAGCTACAAAGTCAATGATACCTACGTTGTTCGTAGAAAGCAAGTGGGTTTTACCCACTCGAATTCAGGCATTCCCATGGAAGAAACCCTTGCCATGGCAGAATCAAATCCTACTGCTACGGCAGATCTGGGCTCCCAAATCGTGGACTCCAACATCCTCAGCAAGAAACACTTAGGGCTCTCAACAGCTACTCACAACACGAGTTCTACTGTGGCAGAGAAACCGATACACAGCAAACTTGTCGTACCGGGATCTACCTACTCAGTACCCACCAAGTTTAGCCCATTCAAACCATTTGATCTATACCCTACCAACAAAAAACCATCTACCCCAAACACCAATCGGGTCCAAACACCAATCAATCCTTCTGCTCGTGATGGATCAAACACCAAAAGTGGTGAACATCAAACTCCTCTGAGCGATCTCGCAACGGATTACTCCATCAGCCCGCACAGTCCGTCCAATCAAAACCCTAATTCCGCTTGCTCCAGGCTGGATGAGGATCGGTTGGAGGGGAAGGAGAGGATAACTTATCTGGTCAAAGCTATTGAGGAAGAGATGGAAAAAGCTGGAACGAAGGTTGATTGTTCTGAACTTACATCCCAACTCAATCTTCTCCAAGCTAAGGAAAGCAATACAGTAGAGGCATCTTCAAACGCAGCTGCAGGTAAATCTCTGAAAATAGGGTCTCATCAACCAACTAGTGAACCAGATTCTCAGAGCAAGGATATTCCCAATAATCATCCCACTGACCACAGGACCACCCAGCCATCTAAACCCAAGAATTGGGCTAATTTGTTTCACACACAAAGTCGTTCAAAGACCATGAAGCTGAATCACTACCCTGATCTACAGAAGGGGGAGGATGCTGTTGTTATACTGGAGGACTCTCATATTAATGATAGGAATTGGAATAATTGCTTGGTTGGTTACTTTTTAGATGGGAGAATGGCTTTCCCCTTGCTGAGTGCTACGGCTAGGAACATTTGGAAGGACTTTGGGAGGATCAAGATTAAACAAGTGGGGGCCTGTTTTTTCTTTGAGTTCCAAGATGAGGAGACCAAAATCAAAGTACTCGAGGGAGGACCTTATTTTTTCTCCAGGAGGTACCTGGTTCTTAAGGATTGGCAGCGTATGCTAGTTCCTTCCCCTGAACATCCATCATCCATCCCAGCCTGGGTTAAAATCCACAAACTTCCTTTGGAATGTTGGACTGAAGAGGGTTTTAGTCGCATAGCTAGCACCATAGGTAAGCCCCTACATGTGGACATAGCCACTGCCCAGCAACAGAGGCTGGACTTTGCCAGGGTTTGTGTTGAAATCTCAGCTGATTCAGAACTTCCAAAAGCTATCCAAGTAAGAAATGGGTGCAATGTCTAAACATATTTGGTACCTTGTGTCTGGAGGTGAGCAATCTATGTGGTGCCAATGGGTGAAATCGTACTTACTCAAAGGTAGATGCTTTTGGAAAATTAAAATCCCCAACAGCCCTTCTTGGACGTGGAGGAAGTTGCTACAACTTCGTCCCCTCATCCAATCATACATCCAGTATAAAATTGGGGATGGATCTAACACCTTCCTTTGGCATGATAATTGGCACCCCCTGGGTCCCTTAGTTGCAAAATTTGGCAATCGCATCGTTTATGACTCTGGCATATCTGATGGCGCCACCGTTTCCGCCATATTGAATAACAACAATCAATGGAAATTCCCTAGCACTCAAACTTGGGAACTGAATGAGATAAGGAGTACCCTGCCTCCTATACATAGAGATAATTCCTCTCATACTGATTCTTGTGTGTGGACACTTGCCCATAATGGTCAATTCAATATCTCAACACTCTGGGATAAACTTAGGTCTCATTTTCCTCCTGTGGCATGGAGCCCTATAATTTGGTTTCCTTCATATATTCCTAAGTGTAGCCTCATAAGCTGGATTGCCATCCAGTACAGGTTGACCACGGGGGATAGATTGGTCCAATTTGGAGTCATTGACTCCCCATGCTGTAGTTTTTGTCCGGACACAGAAACTCATGACCATCTATTCTTCAATTGTTCCTTTACTAAGCAAGTTTGGCAATCTGTGTCCCTTAAATCTCAATTCGTATGGCAATCACATTCTCTATCTAGTTTAATTTCACAACTCTCCAATTTTCAAGGGAAAGGTCTGAGAAGCACAATTGCCAAACTATCCTTTACTGTTACAATATACCATGTATGGATTGAAAGAAACACAAGGAAGTTCCAAAATCTTCAGCATTCTATCCCCTCTGTTGTGGCCAGGATATGTCTTGATATTAGGAACAGGTTGATGTCTCTCACAAAAATCCCTGCTGGACCTTCTACCTTAATGGAATCTTGGAACCTTCCTACTGATCCTAATTGAGAATTAGATTGCGGTATGTGGTAGGTAATTGGTTGGCATATTCTCAAAATGAATCTCTATAATAATGTTGCTTTGCTATTGTGTTGTGATCTGTGTGTGTGTGCAAGTTTATCCCATACTGACTACATTTGGCTATTGATGCAGGTCCTCAAACAAGGATTGGAAATGGAATAGGATTTTGTGACTCTTATCTCCCATTTGGGAAGTTTCTTTGTAGGATATGGATGGTCTGCTGCTGCCGGCTCTGTTTTGTATGTGTGAACCAGTCACTGCTGCTGCGGACTTGTTCCCAGGTCATCCAAAGGGGCAGCAGCGCTGCTGCAGACTCTGGAACCAGGTTGCTAATACTGCTGCCATTGATGGAGCTTGCTAATACTCCAGGTAACCGTACAATCTACTTGAACTTTATGTTAATCTATGGCAAGGGTTGTTGCTATAGATTCTTGTTTACTTATATCTGGATTATGCTTATTAGGTGGGTTGCAAGGGTTGTTGCAACCTGCATCTTTACTTGCTTGCAATTGAACTCTCATGTTATTATGTTAATCTATGGCAAGGGTTGTTGCTATAGATTCTTGTTTAGTTGTATATGGATTATGCTTATTAGGTGGGTTGCAAGGGTTGTTGCAACCTGCATTTTTACTTGCTTGCAATTGAACTTTGTTGAGAACCTGCTGTGTTATGCACCTGTTACAAAGGAGATGCTGCCCAATTTTCCAGAAATCCGGTGGACATGATTGGTTATTTACCTTAAGTTGTTTAGTTTCATCTGGACTGCTGTGTGTCTGATCAGCATCCGCAATGTTGAAATCTCTTGCCTAGCTTTGGGGGGCTGTCCCATAGCGTGTATTAGTCCCTTCTGGGAGGGGGCATTTCCTCCCTACACTAGCTAGCATTTCCTCCCTACACTAGCCTGTTACCAGTGGTTTATTAGTCTAAAACTCTGTATTTTGGGCTGCCTATCTCTGGGCAGACATCTGATTCATTGGGATTGTAAAAAGCAGCCGTTATGCTGCTCAAATTCCACCAAACCGTCTTCCCAAGTCCCACCCCAAGCATCAAGTTCCATAAGCAAGCTCCAAGCATCAAGTATCCCCAGTCCCTCCCCAAGCATCAAGTATCATTTGCCATACTACTCCAAGTCCTATTCAGTCATCAAGTATCATTTGCCATGCTACTCCAAGGCCTATTCCAACGGGATGAGTTGGTTTCCTATTTTCCCTCCCCGGCGGGTTGTGCCGGGGACCACGCACTTTTCTTCACTGTCACTGCATCAGTTGATTAGTTTATATTTGCGTATCTTGTACTTTACCCTACTTACCCTCATGTAGCCCTTGTGGCCATCCCTTTTATTTCACGCAATTCTCTTTTCCTTTTTCTTTTTTGTCCTCCCTGGGGTATGCCCCTTGTAGGCTGTACATTCGCTTAGCCTCTTTTAATTTCAAGCTTATTTACCCAAAAAAAAACATGATAACGTATCTAAAATATGATTGCATTTGCAGGAATTCAGCAGTTTTATTGAAGAAAATGAAATGAATGTTGGGGGAGACAATGTACCAAAGGAATCCCATACCTCATTTGAGAACGTTTACGATAGACGTACGAAAGGAGCAGCAGCATCTACTCATCCATCGAAGAGACGAGGGGTTCGACCTTTGAAAAAGGGTCAATCAACTCAACCTCCCTACGTTGCAGCCCCACCATTCAAGGTAAAGAAGCTGACTCCTGACGAGAAGAAGATATTGGAGGTCGTTATCCGTAAACCGAAGAAAGACGGACCTATGAGCGCAAAGTAATCATTCCACCATCTTCGTTCTTGTTGAATTTAACATGCAATTTATTACCATATGATGTTAATATATTTTCTAAACTACAATCATTTTGTAGCAAAACATGTATAAAGTTAAAGAGTGCAAACTGGTCGTTGACTTTTCAAGATGTGCACGAATCATTTAGCCCAAGGGGACTTGTGTCCAAAATTGTAAGTTTGTTGTTGTTTTGTCTTTTGTTCTTGTATGCTATTATTATACTTACTTACAAAAATTCATTGTATTGCTTAAACAGGTTATGCATACCGTTAGGGATTGGCTCATGATGAAGGAAAATAAGGACATGCTGAACAAGAAGTTGCAACCTAGGCGGCACATATTTCATCCTGACTTTGCGGTATGTTTGTAATCCCGTACGTGTGTTTTTTCTTATGTTCCTGATAACTGCACTCAACTTGTTTACTTGTACACTCCATTTGCAGATCAATCATCTTAAAGCCAAATCTGGGAAGTTTAACAAAGCATTGATGGATGAGGTTGACCTTGATAAGCATGAGTATGACTTCATGAAATGCGACTTGGTATGAAAAGGATCATGTGCTATCCCTATAATACATTTATACTTTTGGATGAATGGGAAACTAACTCATCATTGCACGGTGGATGACAATGCAGGTTATACTACCTGTACTTGTGGGAGATGGTGAGTCAGGTCATTGGTTTTGCGTAGTCATCTCTCTTGTGGATTTGCGCACACAAGTGTTAGGACTCAATGAAGCCTACTGACTTAAGTCAACGAACGCCAAGCGTGGAGAAAATTGTAAGTTATTCCATCACCCACTAATTCAGTTTTTTGATGGTTGTAGTGGAATAATATAAACTAATTCATCTTATGTTTGACACTTAATTGAGTTTTTCAACGGTTGTAGCGGAATAACTTTTTCGAACTAGTCAACAATGGTCAACGGGTCTTGATGCATACTGCTGAGGAGTATGAAATTGAATATTCATAATTTCAACAACAAGACAACTGGTGAGTGATGAATAGAATAATGAGTGATGAATAATATTTAGTGCAACTCAGTGAGTTTCTAGGTCTCCTGCCTGCAGCAAGCCTTAAATTAGATCTTAAATTTTGAAGCTCAAAACCCAGTGACTTCCGAGTCCTCGCCAGAGGTCGTACAGCTCTCGTTCGAGTGCAAGTAACAACCAATTGAACCCTATCCAAGTGATTCGAGCATTGTTCACCAAGAACCGAGTCTCAAAACTGCAATACGAGCTCTGAAATATGGTGTAGAAGGTCTGACAGATGGAAATGAGTAGTGGGTATTTTGTTCTAGCCCAAGTCGAGTTCCAAAATTGCTCTAGCAGCCTTTGAATCACCAGATTGAGGGTCGAAAAGAGATTTCAGGTGCTTAGACCAAGATTTCGAGTTAGAAAAACGCTGGATATGGTTCGTACAGAGTCGCCGGAGGGAGTACAGTACTCATCGGAGGTCACAAGGTGAATTCGACCAAGTACAGTAGTCGTCGGAGTGAGTTTGACCAAGACCCAGTGGCTGAAACGAAGTCGTCTGAGATCCTCAATGTTGAGATACACAAACCGACCTACCCACTGGCTGAAAAACCTCCAACGATTGACTAAAAAGGAAGCCACAATCGTCGGTCCTCTACGCAGACGATCGACGCTCTGATACCATGTAAGTTTCGTAGAGAGAGAAAGGGGAGGAAACGTATTTTCTCATTACACGTGAAATTACTCTTTACAGCATATGTATACACAAGCTAAGGAACAAGGACTAAACTACCCCTAGGAGCTAAATACATAACAAATAAACCCCTGTAACCTAACAATTATTAACCAATGTGGGACAAGCTCTAACACTCCTACTAGAAGAACAACTGGGTTTCTTTGCCATAACAGCCAACTTCGTCTATGACGTGCAGATTCATCATATCATCCGAATTTGATGACTGTTTGGAGGATACAACTGCCATTAGCTATGTTCATACGTTGTCTGGAAGCTTGAGAGTTACAACTAATACCAGTTTGCCAATATGGTTGCAACGGCGAACAAATCTGCAGGCCAACATTACAGAAATAGCAAGCAGAAACGAGTTTATAAATGCAACCTAATTGATTTTTAATGACACATTGCTATATGGTGCCTCATAACTGGTGTTTGATCACCTAACATAGATGTGACTCCTATTAAACATTTTCTTGGTCTATCAAACATACAAATAATGTCAGAATTCAGATTGAAGAATTTGTATATTCTGATTGTAGTAAGTCAAATTCTTAACTAGTGATAACCATCTGATTGTAGTAAGTCAAAAACATTCAAAGACGAATTGAATTAGCAAATACACAACAGAACAGGACATAACTATGACGGCAAAAGTAAGCCAATTGTATATGAAATGTCTTGTTTCTCCATTCATATGCATGATTTCACGTAGGAAGATCAATTTGCAAAGGAAGACAATGAAACAGTACCAAGACAAGATGGCATTGACAGGAAAATATATGGAAGACATCTACTTGAGTTGATGAAAGGGGCAAAAAAGAAAGAAGACCTATACCTTGTGGATACATATATATCAATCACCAACCTAGTTTCTATTTAAGCACCAAAGAATTGACAAAATTGAATCACTACACAAACCTGACCACTATGTAGATCAACCATTATCATCATTCCAGGTCCAAGACGACCTTTCATGATAACCTTTGATTCATCCATTGGAAGTACACCAACCTAGATAAATGGAAAAAATGCTTGATTAATGGCATAGCTTATAGTGACTCTAAACCATTCTAAAGAATTTCAAGGGACCACATTTGAATGCAAGCAGAGGACCAAGTACAAGGCAAATAAATCATTTTTGCAAGAGCCATCACAATAAGTCACATGAAGTAATGAATGGCTTATCTTTAAAGGACTTAAGATCCCGTTTTGTCTTCTACATGTTTCAACCGCTAACATGTGGCATTCAAAGAATTTGCCTTTTCTTGAATGAATGATGGAAAACAAGTTGCAACAAGGTTGTGGGAAAAAAAAAGGCTTTGGAGTCTCATGGATGGCGTTCAAGTTCTGGCTGTCATACAAGTCCAGTCAACACTATCCCATCACAGTCAAGATATGACTGCTACAATCAACAGGATAGAAGATTGACCTGTTTGGGGTTGGAAATACTGATTTTGCGCTCCCTTTCATTTTGTTTAGTGGTTTATAGACCTATATCATCTAAGAAATGAAAAGTAATGATCATGTGAGATCATCCTTGAAACCTAAACCTTGATCATATATACAGTATCAAGTCCATTTTAGCTAAGCTCCTCACAAAGGGCAAGTCAAGTCAATAGGCAATCCTATTGACCCCTTAATCCTTATAACTCCATACTATATGAAGAACAAATTACAGATAAACAAAAGCAGAGCACACATCAGATGCAACATGGACAACATTGTCTATTGTCCGCCAAGATCTAGCAGGGCGAAGTCCATTTCGATCAAGACAAGCTCCAACTGAGTGTAAATCCTAAACCCAAAGTGCTTAAACCCTAAAACCAAATGAAAGTGCCTAAACATCCAAAACCCTATGAAAATTCCTAAACTTCTAAAACCCTTTGACCATATGATATCCTAGTGCCTAAATCCTCAAAAAACGTTGACCTAGGTATATTGCGAGTGGTTGTATAAGTTTAAAAAAAAAAAAAATTTACCTAGTGGGAATTAAGTTTCAACCCCTTAGACCTAGAGAGGTAAGGTAATTTTTCAAAAAAAAAAAAAAAACTATAAATGGAATAACCTAAACATGAGAGACAACGCGAAGGACTTGCTGGCGTTGCCGGAGTTTGAAGTGCTCTACCGCAAAGCCGCAACAATGAGTTGGTTTGAGGTGGTGGAATTCAGATTGTTGATAAAACATGCTTCTAAATTATGCAAATTATAATTAAAAAATAACAATTTAAATCATTCCACTCAGTAGAAATCCTGACCAAGCAAACCATCACACCATAAAAAAAAATTTCAGTTCGAAACGGAAATTAAAATGTGATAGACCGATAACCTAGGATACTTCAGATAAATACAATTTTTTTTTCCGATAACATAACACAATTAGTTGATCATGCGCACGTCCTCGCTCAACACCCAGCTAAAAATAAAAAAAAAAAAATAGAGGAGAAACTAGGGATGGCAATTGCGACCGAACTGATGGGTACCCAAACCATAACCGGTTTTTTTCCCTGTACCATAACTGAAATATTCCCCGCGGGTACTGGTATGGGTTCTGATTTGAGATAACCGAACGGGTTCGGATCGGTTTGGGTTGAGCTGATACCTGTACAGTTAGATTGTAGAGGGAGAAAGAGAGATCAACATATTTTCTCATTACCTGTGAAATAACTCTATACAGCATATGTATACACAAGCTAAGGAACAAGGAGACTAAACTACCCTTAGGAAATAAATACATAACAAACACAACCCTATAACTTAACACTCCCCCTCAAGTTGGTGCAAAGATATCTCTCAAGCCCAACTTGAACGCAATGGGGTGAAAACTTTTACTACTCAGACCCTTTGTAAATACATCAGGCTGATGTCTTTAGATCTCACAAAAGGCATGCAAATCAAACTGTTGCTCAGCTTCTCCTTTATAAAGTGTCTGTCAATTTCGATATGCTTCGTTCGATCATGTTGGACAGGATTATGAGCAATGTTTATGGCAGCCTTATTATCATAGTAGAGCTTCATACGACCACAATCAGGGAATCCCAAATCACACAATAAGGTTTGGAGCCATAAAAGCTCGCAAACACCATGAGCCATAGCTCTGTACTCGGCCTCTACACTAGATCTAGCTACCATGGACTGCTTCTTACTCCTCCATGTAATCAAATTCCCTCCAAGGAAGGTGCAATAGCCAGAAGTAGATCGCTGATCATAAATAGAACCAGCCCAGTCTACATCAGTGAAAGCTTCCAATCTCAAGTGACCATGATTAGAGAACAAAATTCCTTTACCTGGGGCAGATTTAAGATACCTCAAGATACGATAAACTGCATCAAGATGACTAGTACGAGGTTCATGCATGAACTGGCTCACAACCCCCACATCATAGGAAATATCTGGTCTAGTGTGAGATAAGTATATCAGGCGACCCACAAGTCTCTGATATCTCTCCTTTTCTGTAAGCTCCCCCACATTGCTACCAAGATGATGGTTGGCCTCAATGGGAGAATCAACTGGCTTACATCCCAACATACCAATTTCTTCCAAGAGATCAAGGATGTACTTCCTCTGAGAGACAAAAATTCCTTTGTCAGATCTAGCCACCTCCATTCCAAGAAAGTACTTCATAGACCCAAATCCTTAATCTCAAACTCTTGAGCAAGGAGAGCTTTAAGGCTAACAATCTCATTCACATCATCACCTGTCATGATTATGTCATCCACATAAACAATAAGAATGGCAATCTTACCATTACTTCTCTTGATGAACATAGTATGGTCAGCATGACTTTGCTTGTATCCAAATCTCGACATGGCTTTGAGGAACCTGTCAAACCATGCTCTAAGAGATTGCTTCAAGCCATAGAGTGCCTTCTTCAATCTACACACCTTTCCCTTGGTCTGAGATGAAGAAAAACCCGGTGGAATAGCCATGTGCACTTCCTCCTCTAATTCGCCATGGAGGAATGCATTCTTCACATCAAACTGGTGAAGAGGCCAATTTAAATTGGCAGCACAAGAGAGTAGAACTCGCATAGAGTTCATCTTCGCTACAGGGGCAAACGTCTCCTCGTAGTCAATACCATAGGTTTGTGTGAAGCCCTTGGCAACAAGTCTTGCCTTGTATCTCTCAACTGTCCCATCAGCTTTGTGTTTCACAGTGAACACCCATTTGCAACCCATGGGTTTCTTCCCTCTTGGAAGTGATACTTCCAAGTGCCATTCTTTTTCAAAGCCGTCATCTCCTCTACCATAGCTCCTTTCCACTTAGGTATCATGAATGCATCCTGCCAATTCTGCGGAATAGATATAGAAGAAAGAGACGAAACAAAAGCATAATGCGAAGGAGATAAACGGTCATAAGAAACAAACTGGGAGATGGGATGTTGAGTGCATAATCTAACTCCCTTTCTAAGAGCAATAGGAGCATTAAGATCATCAACAGTAGGGAGAGAATCATTACCAGATGAATCAACTGAAGAGTCCGAAACTGGAGTAGGTGATGGAGATTGGCAAAGTGGCACTGCACATGTAGACTTGCCTTTATTCCTTCGAGAAAAAGTCTACAGATTTGGCCTATCCAGTCTTCCACCAACATCATGTTGTACAAATTTATCTTTCTCTCCCTCACTATGACAAGGTAGAGGGTAAGACCACGTTTCTGGAGTATAAAATGTCAACAGTTCTTCCTCCCTCATCTCTTCCTGTCTACCATTCTCCCCCTGAAGAGATGAAGTGGCCAAAGGATAAAAGGAGTTTGTTTCCCAAAAGGCGACATCCATGGAGACATACGTTTTACGAGAGTGCGGGTCATAGCATTTATAACCTTTTTGAGTAGGAGAATAGCCAAGGAAAATACACTTGCGGGCTTTGGGATCCAGCTTACCACTTGGGTGCTTGGGAGCATGGACAAAACACACACAACCAAAGACTTTGGGTGGAAGAGAGGAGACCCGAGAACAACCTAAGAGAAACTTAATCGCAATTTGGAACTGGAGAACACTAGATGGCATGCGATTGATAAGAAAAGCTGCAGTAAGGATAGCTTCGCCCCAAAAATCTTTAGGGACATTCATGGTGAACAATAGAGAGCGGGCTACCTCAGCAAGATGGCAATTCTTGCGGCTCTGCAACTCCATTTTGTTGTGGAGTGCCAACACAAGAAGTCTGAAAAAGAATACCAAAGTCATTTGGTGAAAAGATTTAAAGCACGAAAAAACTTCATTTTTTGCCTTTAATAAATACACCCAGGTGACACGAGAATAACAATCAATAAAGGTGACAAACCAGCGATAACCAGACAGAGATGTGACAGGAGAAGGACCCCAAACATCAAAATGAATGACCATAAATGGCGAATCACTTCTTTGATTGACTGGAGCATAAAATGAGCGCTTATGTTTCGCAAGCTCACAAGCTTCACAAAAGAAATGACTTCGAGAACATTGTGTAGCCAAACTAGGGAACAATTTTTCAAGAATCCCAAATGATGGATGACCCAATCTACGATGCCATTGATGTAACAAGGAAAGAGTTGAACCCGTATCTGCTGCAAGAGCTTGACCACATAACAAAGGTGGACAAACTGGATTAGGTTTAGACTTCAAAAAATAAAGGCCCCCATGTGCTTTACCACTGCCAATCATCATTCCCGTATCCAGTTCCTGAAAGACACAATGTGTAGGAAAAAATGTTACGGAGCAATTTAAGGATTGGGAAAGACTACTAACAGATAACAGGTTAGTAGAAAAGTTAGGGACATGAAGAACTAAGGAAAGAGAAACGGTTGGAGAACAACGAATAGGACCTTTTCCCGAAATAGTAGATAAAGAACCATCTGTTACTCTAACCTTATCCTTAACAGAACAAGTAGAGTAGGAATAAAAAAAAGGACGAACAACTTGCCATATGATCCGTAGCACCAGAATCTATGATCCACGGAAGAGAGCTAGGGGCAGTGGAAGCATTAGCATGTATCTCTTTGAGCAAAGAAATCAGAGGCAGTGGAGGCAGAAGTACAAGCAGTGGTAGATGGAGCGTCAAGCTTAGCCAGTAGACGCCTGAGAGTTTATAACCCCCCCTCAGAAAGGGTACCAATCTTAGCAGTGTTGAAACCCTCCATTGTACCAACAATTTCTGTTTCAAATCACCTTAAACGGACCCACGAAAGGATCCGGAACATCAAAATTAGTCCTAAACAAGTCTCGGACCCCTAAAAAATGGTCAAAATCGGTCAAAATAGCCTCTTGAACCTCCCTGGACCTCAAAAAACCTTCCAGATGAGCTGTTTGACCCTTTTTCAAGCCACTAAACCTTCCAGATGAGCTGTTTGACTCGCGGAATGAGCCCTTTGACCAAGTATTGACCTGTTTGATTGTCGCCTGACCCCTATGAACCACGGAATGACCCCTTTGACCAAAACGTGATCCGTTTGACCGCGAACCTGGCCTTCTTCAACTATTCACGCGCGTGAAACACACTCTCTGCAAGTAGATCTAACTCGCCTCCATGCACTGCCTTCAACCGGCGCTTGAGAACTGTTCCGACGTCCGCCGACGCCCGGCCACCCACCACAGTGATCGTCTCGACGAGAGGAGCAAAACCCTGTGCTCCAAACTCTTAACCGACCACTGTGGATAGGATCAATCAAGAAATCTCACTTAGATCGATCAAGACCGACCCAAATACCACCTGTACGGAAGTCTCCTGAGCTCAACAGAGGTCGCCGCAGTATGAACAGCTGACGACGAGGCTCACCGGAGAGTAATACACCAATATCGAACAGCATAACAACATTTCTGTAGTTTCTGACGATAATCAGTGGTGAACAGCGTAACAGCATGAGTAACAAACAACTGATGTGTAAGGACCCGTAATTTTGCATAATTTTTCCGGAATAATGTTGGGTAAATGTGAGGAATTAAATTTTGACTTGAGGGGTCGAAGAGAGAGCATTTAAATGCATTTGGGTGTGTTTAAAGTGCATTAGAAAGTTTAGGGGTGAAAGTGTAAAAGGGTGGGAGTATAAAACACATCTTGTTCTTGCATTTTTGAAAGAAAAACAGCCCTCTCTCCCTCTCTCCGCCCGACAGCCCTCTCTCTCTCTCCTTTCCTCCATTTTCTTGCTCAAATCACCCACAAATCCACAAAACCTCAAGTCTCCTTCATAAACCCCACCTAAAATCACCTCCTCTTCGCGTTTTGAAGCTTGGGTTGCATTGGTTTCGCACCGAAAGCACACATTTCGGGTTGGAGCAATTGGAGGCTAGGGTTTTCATCTACCCACTCATTTCAAGCAAAATCCTTGAGGTAGGAAGACAAATTCCACTCCCTCTAGTTGTATTTATGTGATATATAGCATATACTTTGTTCTTGCTCTCAAATTCCATCTAATTCTTGAATTCCTTTCATGGTTGGTTTGTTTGAGCAAAATTTTGTGATCTATGAGTTGGGTAATTGTTTGTTGCAATTGATGGTTGTTTGGCACTCCCTTGAAGTCCATTAATCACTCTACATGTCTAATTTTTTGCCATAAACTTCACATTTATGTTTGGGTTGAAATTCCACACCTTTCATGGTGAAAATCTGTCATTTTCTGGACAGTGGTGCTGCTGCCGCTGTTTTCCAGAGGCATTCCCCTGTTTTTGGGGTGGTTTTAGGCCACCCTTTGATGCCCATTTGGTCCTCGATCGTCCTTATCTTTGTATTTTTGACCCATACCATCATTTTGAACACCGAATCCACTTTAAATTCATAACATTAACCCTTGGACACGTGAATTAATAAATTTTATGTTTTATGTATCGGACACGTGCCGGTTGACACATTTTGGCGAAAATGGTGAACATTTGGAACAAATGGGATTTTTGAGAACTTTTGGGAAACAAATGGTTTTGAATTTGATATTATTGAATAAAATGAACTCTAGGGATCACCCGTTTGGTGTCCCTAGCCATGGGTGCACGGAGCCCGCGAAATCCGGCAGGGGTGCACGGAGCCCATGAAATCCGGCAGAGGGATATTTCCCTATTAAAATGGATGAACATTTTCTTATGAAATATCGGTTTTGATGAATTTGGCGTATTTGGCGAAAATTTGGCTTTGATATGTGACAATGAAGATTTTGGGTGACTATTTGGATCGTGATTGGATACTTGAAATTGTTTAGGAACATTTTGACACGTTTTGGACACTTGGATACACTTCTGGTTATTTCGTGGTCGATTGATAGTTTTCCGTTCATTGTTAACCTTGTACATTGGTCGTGTTCATGCCCATACTCATTCATTATGCATGTATCATGTTTATACACCTAGCGTTTGTAGAATAGTTTTCCTACTGGGCTAGTGAGCTCAACCTATAAATTTTCAGGTACTCAGCACGGAGCATGAGATGGATGCTTGGAGTGTGGTTGCATAACATTGGAGTTTATCAATCATGAAGTTATTCTCCCATCTTTGTTTTATATTTTTGAAAGATGGTTTTGTAACTTCAATTTATTAATTTTTTTGACTATTTGGTTATTGTAATAACTTTCAAACTTTGTATTAACATATTTGGGGTTATGGACGCTAGTGGATGGAACTTGGAATGGTGGGAGTATATTGTGTTGACTTTGACTATTTGAAGGGATAAATGTATGACTTTGGTCTTGTCCCACGTGGATTGTATTATATTTTTATGTTATGAAATTGAGGGCGTGACATGATGTCTCAAACCTCTACAAAGCAAGATCAACCATGGATCTTAGCTCTGATACCATGTTAGATTGTAGAGGGAGAAAGAGAGATCAACATATTTTCTCGTTACCTGTGAAATAACTCTATACAACATATGTATACACAAGCTAAGGAACAAGGAGACTAAACTACCCTTAGGAAACAAATACATAACAAATACAACCCTATAACTTAACACGAACCGTAACCCGAACCGAAATTCCAATTACACATTAACCCCTGTAGTATATGTTAATAACATATAACACCTACTATATATATACTGTTATATACAACATAATTGTCAATTAGGGTTAGGAAACACCGAAATAGATCCAGAGAGCTGAGAGAGGCGATCATCTATCTCTGTGTCTCTCACTACTCACATCGGCTCCTCACCTGGACGGCTGGACCTGGTAATCTCTCTCTCTCTCTCCCCCCTACCAAAACTCCTCCATTGTGAGAGAGTTTAGGGGGTTTCATGAAATGCCGTTGTTGAAATATTACTGTGATTACTGCGATTACATTAAAACTCTCTACTACCAAAACTCCTCTTCCTCCTTTCTAGGTTTAACTTCAACTAATCTATGTTTTTATATTAAACCAACAGCAGAAAGAGTAAAACCATTACTCTGCAACTGCTGCTGCTGCTATGGTTTGTTACTTGCATTTATATCTCAGGTTGCAACAAGCCTTCAACTGCTGCTACTGTGGTTGAAAATCATTACTCTTGTTTGAAAATTTCTCTCTCAGATTGAAAACCATAACTCTTGTTTGAAAATTTTAAATCTCTGGTTCGGGTACCCAAACAGTTCGGGGATTACCTGAACCCCGTTTGGTTCGGTTACGGTTTCAAGATCCCCACCCCGAACAGTTTTCGGTTCGGTTATGGGTACTCGTCTGGGTTCAGGTAATGAGTTCAGTTATACTAATAACCGAACCGAACCGCTCCATTGCCATCCTTGGGAGAAACCAGAAGAAGAAAAATCATACAAGGAGAGAGAGATTGTTATTGAGGATGGCTGATTCCGGTTGCAGCCTTTGGTCTATTGTGTCAACTCTTAGATCCAAAAACTCAAAATTCATAGAAAAGACATAACATAGGACTTGCCAAAGTAGAAAAAAATACAAATATCATAAGGTAAACAGGAGAGACAAGAAGAGGGACTAACTGGCATTGCTGGAGCAAGAATTGTTCTACCGCGAAGTCCATCAATGAGCTGGTTTGAGATGGGAGAGATAGGGTCAGTAGATGAAGATTTTGTTGAATCAGGAGAGAGAGAGAGAGAGAGAGAGAGAGAGAGAGAGAGAGAGAGAGAGAGAAACTCCACCTTTCGGATCGTTTCCTAAACTTGCTTCTAGAGTACGCAAATTAAAATTAAAAAAGAGCCGCCGACCTTTTGGTCCATCATGTCAACTCTAAGATCCAAAAACTCGAAATTCAAAGAATGACAAAAGTTAGAACTTGGCAAAGTAGAAAAAGAAATAGGGACAAATCTAAAATCCAAAATCCATCTAAGATCACCTCCATGTAACAAATCCCAAAAAGAAAAACATTTCAGATCAACTAAAAAAGGACTTAAGACCTGAATTATGATCCCTTAGCAAGCCATATAGTCCTATTCCAATGTTCTAAAAGAAGGTGTGGAAGGCCGAGTACTCACTGCCTATGCACTAGAAGCCCCCTTGCCGACTAGCCCGACTAGCCCAACTAATTGCCCGACTAGGCGCCGATTTTGGGGAGTGGCGTGCAATCCCCAAAGCCACAGCCACATGGTGTAATAGATTGAAGCCATGAGTAACTATTAAATCTTCAAGATAACAACTATGGAAGAACAAAAGGTGATCACCTGGGAAAACAATTCATAAATAATGTACCTTCACATAATCAGTTTGTCTAGAAAGAACCTTACAGCATGAGCAATAGTAAAAAAATTTCTTCTTCTTAGGATTCCATCAGATGCTCTCGTCTAATTATTTTGAAGGAATGTTAAATGACTGTTCCTCTTGTAACTAGGGTCACTGACCGTGTCGTACCGCATCAAAAATATATTTATAAAAACAAGGAATTAACCCTTACTCAGAAGAATAGTGGCTAAGTCCGAGTGTCGATCCACGGAGACAATTTGGCTAAGTTATGTTAATTTAGATTAATTTCTAACTTAATTCAGAAAAAGAGATTTGAGTGATTGGTTTTTGGAAACAGAATGAATTAAGAGAACAAGTAATTAAATTGGCGAAAAACTAGTGAGAGAAAGATCTAGGGTTTCGAATCCACCCCGACCACGTAACTAAGTTATGCATAGGTTAGGATTTCTACTCGAATCATAATTTGTCAAGAAGATAATTGAGTTGTTAACAGGCATGGACTATCCCATAGCACGGACCGTCTCGCTGGCACCAACCGTCTCTTTCACGGACTGTCCAGTGGCACGATCCGTCTTACGAGCATAATCCATCTCAGTTACCCAAGCACAAGCAAAGAAAACCATTGATTAACTAGGTATTTGAGAGTGCACACACAAATACTCAACCAATAGAAAGAATTAAAACGATTCCATCTGATCATAATGAAAACATGTTCTAAGTTAAGCAATCGATTCGAAATAGAAAACATAGGTCTACACATAAACAAAGTTACTTGGAACAGGGCTTCATCTTCCCCCTAGAAAGTGTTTAGCCGGCCATGGAGATAGAGATGAACGCTTGATTTGATGAAGAACTTGAAGAACCCATGGAACGGCTCGCGTTTCTCTCTCTAAACTTGCCTTAAAATATACTAGAACCCCCAAAACGTACAAAGCTATGACCTATTTATAATAAAACCCAAAAAAACGTGGTCAACGCCCTAATCCGCCCTTGACTCGGGTAAAACCGCCCGGACGACTTTGATTCCCGCCCGGGCGGAAAATCCAGATTGTAGGCCAAAACTTCGCGGACTTGCCCCGGCTTCATCCGAACTCGAAATAATGCGATTCTTGGACCGTTGCGAAGCTCTATACGTCTACTTTGTGTTCCATGCACTGTATCAACTCCCATTAGCACTTTTAATTGTTCGGCACTCTCCAAAGCCTACAAACACAATTCAACCATTATGATTCATCAAGTAACTTTATGACCAGACTATTAAAGTGTTAATTAGAGGGCCAAATAGGTGCTTTTCGGCACCTATCAGTCACATTCCAAAGGAAGGGACAGTAGCCTTTTCTATTTGCAATTCGAAATTCAAATTACTGTAACTCTTCACATTATAGCGATAAAATCCACCATTGTATTCAACCATAGTGGTATCATCCCATTCAATTTCCAGAGGTATCACGCCCAATGTTCTGTTTAAGAGATACCAGCTCCAGTGGCATTTTCTTAATCACGTAACTACCAAGGCCAATGTGGATAGGGGCTGAAGCTAACTTGAATGGAAACTAGTTAAGGTCAAGCTGAAGCAATATCAGCCAAACAAAAGAACTAGGTACCATGTTGGGCCATTTGGTTGCATAATTTCCCTTACTTTATGGCTTAATAAAAAAAAGGTAATATATAAAATGCCCAAGAACTCACAATTTTACAGCAAGATAATATATGAAAAGACCATGAAGTATGCTATGTTAAACTTAAATATTACATAGTAAAACAATATCCCTGCAATTTAATCATATATCTCTCGACTACCCCAAAATCAAACTCATGTTATCTATGATGAAGAAAAGATCCAAAACTTTGTCGCCTGGGGAAAAGGCATGAAAGAATCAAACTATATTTCTGCGTACTTCATCAAACAAGGACAAACGTTTCTACTCACCATGTAACAATCCTTTCCGATCAAGACAAAGACCTTCAACATTACCATTGGACTGCTGATTGAACCAAAATGACATCATACACGAAGGGCATGTAGACATTAGCCGGGTAGATGAAACGGCTAGTGGTGTTAACACTAAATTAGAAATTTGGCGGGAAGCATTGGAGTCTAAGGGCTTTCGGATAAGTAGGAGTAAAACTGAGTATATGGTCTGCAAGTTTAGTGATACCAGAAGTACGTATGAGGAAAGAGTGAGGATCCAAGATCAGGAGATACCAAAGAGGGACCATTTTAGGTATTTAGGATCTATTATTAGTCAAGATGGAGAGATTGTGAATGATGTGACTCATAGGATCCAAGTGGGGTGGCTCAAGTGGAGGAGTGCTACTGGTGTACTGTGTGACAAGAGGGTACCAACAAAATTGAAAGGAAAATTTTATAGAACTGCCATAAGACCAGCGATGCTTTACGGGACAGAATGCTGGCCTATTAAGAAGCAGCAAGTGAACAAGATAAGTGTAGCGGAAATGAGGATGTTGAGGTGGATGTATGGTAAGACTAGACGAGATAGGATTAGAAATGAAACAATTCGCGAGATGGTAGGCGTAGCACCTATAGAGGAGAAGTTAAGGGAAAATAGGCTAAGGTGGTTTGTGCATGTCTATCGTAGACCAGCGGATGCAGTAGTTAAGAGAGTGGATAGGATAGCTTTGGGTAGAAACGCACAAGGGAGGGGAAGACCCAAATTGACATTAGATGCGGTAGTACGCAAAGATCTGAGTATACTAGGTTTAAATGATGAAGCAGCACTGGACAGAGCTCAATGGAGAAAAAGGATTCATGTAGCCGACCCCAATTGATTGGGACATAAGGCTTGGTTTGGTTTGGTTTGGTTTGGTTAATTTTTGACATGTAAAAAGGGGTAATGAAAGAGAAACATGTAAAGAGTAAACTAAATGGCTTCTGATATGGGCAAAGGCATAAATTAAGCACAAGAAAACTAGGGACAACTAATAAAAGTTTCTCTACGTAAAAAAATGAATATCAACTTTATATGTTTATATCCCTGGTCCTAGGCTAGATAGACGAAGCAAGGTAGTCGGGTCTGAGTTCATGTTCCCTCATTGAAAGTTTGTTCGAGGTCGGTTTGAACATTTGTGGAAGCTCATTAAGGTTTTAAACCAAGTTTGGAAGCAAGGTAGTCGGGTCTGAGTTCATGTTCCCTCAACTTATGATGTTTAAAAATTTCAAGCTACTCGAGATGAACTTGTGATTTTCTTGATCAAAACTTGTTTGAGATCACTTCTTGATAAAACGAGGCAAGATTGATTCTAATTTTGAAGATCATCACATTTCCAAACCAAGCTTGAACAATCCAACACTCACCACAAGGCTCGTTTACCAGCCCTATGTAGTCCCTGTGATTCAAACCCCAGCACCATTAGACTCTATCCAAAACCACAATTCATGTTTCAACGCAGGAAATTAATTCCACTTCAATCAGTATTGACAAAAAAACCTCTAATCTTGACATCATTCCCAATGAACTGCATTTTACTCCTTACATTACGTACCTATTTTTCAACTTTCACTGAACAACAAAACCAGGTGGTATCAAAAAGGGAAGAATTCCAGACTTCACAGCTCTATATAAATAACCAGCAAGAAAAAGAATGAAAGTTTGAGGAGAAGAACGTAGGAGGCGATGAGATTTGAGAAAGAGGAATTAATGCTGGCCAGCCGCATACCTCCTTTGGTAATGCAAAGTCCGAATTCGACGATGATTTGGCAGAGGTCGCAGTCGAGTCACTCGGCCTAGATGCTAGAATATGCCCGGCCGCCCTGGGAGCGCCTAGCGAGTTTTAGAACCTTGGCCCTATAACAAAAAGTAGCAAGAAATCAAGAAGTACAATATTCAACACATCTCAGTTGATAGCTCAAATAGGTTGTGAAGACAAGCATGCAAGCGTGATTGAGCCATGATAGAATGGTATCGGACTTCCAAGTTGTACCCTGAATCTTCCTCGAAATGTCATGACATAGGAGTCTACACCAGAGGCATGACTATCAAGACATAATTAAGTTCATGAGAAGTCAAAGAAAGGCCAAAGCATCTAACTAGTTGGAAGTTGGTAAGAAGAATTTGATAGATATCTAGAGGGGAGGCAGTTCATTTTCAAACTGCATATACATGCATGTGTGAGATAGAAAGATAAGTCAAATTGACATATAGATAGATTAGCGATCTAAGATCAGTGTATTTGTAGAAAAAATGACACATAAAACTAGCTCAAGTAGATTGAGGACAAATTAAATGTGGATATCAAATTAGTGGTGTACTGTATATGCACGAGCGCGCAGGCATGAAAGAAAAAGAAAATTGGGAAGGCCATCTATTCATGATTAGTAATTGGCATAAGATATCTGAACACGTCTATAACTCAAACTAGGATCCATTAGGTCTGATGAGAATCAGAATAGCCGTTTGGACCTTATAAGATGACTGATGGGGTAGGTGATTAAGCACCAATTGTGGACAGGCATATACATTGCAATTTTCATAGAAAAAGCAGGACGATATTATGCAAACCTGTGCAATAGCTGAGACTGTAAGAATAGGCAGGGTCGCCAAAGCAACTAGTGCCAATCGCCAATGCAGAAACATCCCAATAAGAACAGCCACTGCAACAGCCGCACTGTCTTGTACAAAAACTAGTTGGAAACCGACGTGCTTCGCACGGCACTTGTTGCCATTGTTGATGTTATTGTTGTTGGTTTATTAAGATGAGAGAATCTGGAATATGAATATGTGACCAAATCACAAAGATAACCACAATTCTTCGTTTCGACTCTAAGTAAAAATGGATTAATACAGATTAGTTTACCTTTCAAAGCACGACACGACTTAAAGCTTAAACATTCTCGCTCTCTATCGAACAAGTCAGGTCCAAGCATGATAGGTGAATCATGGGTAAAAGAAGCGTGCGATTCCATAAGAAGTGCAAGTCTTAGCTATTCAATTTTGACAAGTAGCACAAGTTATGGCACCTAAGGATGAATGGAATCCTTTCATTTGACGAACAGAATGCAGTTCCTAAGTGACACGATTCTCAACCAACTGGACAATATCACCCCTAAGAGGTCTAATCTCATCGGCATATACATTTTCTCCTCACTCAACATTCCTGATGAATCTGTCCAAAACCACATCCACATTAGAGGACAACTAACAGTTGGATCCTCACTAATTGTCAAAACAAAAAGTTTCTTTATCATACAGATATTACAAAAGCTGAAAAGTGACACATTAACACTAAGCGAGATTTGACAAATGGTAAACTGCCATTTGAGTGGGGGATGTGGTGGCAGATGTCTTCTGAGGAGATCCAGCAGTGACCAGTGAGTACGTTGCTGGAGATCTAGCAGCTAAGTAACTTATTAGAGATCCAGCAGCAGAGTATCTTATCAGATTCTGCTGTGGAAATGTTTTTGGGAGTACCTAGTGGAAATGTTTTCTGTAGTTACAATGGGAGAGAATGATCTTGTTAGATCTATGAAACATGTGATTCGAGGATGTCCATGAAGTACTATTACCTTTTTTTGTTTTCTGCACACCTGGAAAATGCCCAATCACTTCAGTATAATGCATCAGCCAATCTATGCACCACATGGATTAACGTTGAAACATAAGACTTAAGCCAACCTTCACCTGATCTCTTTCAATTGCATTGCACACAGAATTACCTTATAGATGAAGCCTGCAATTTCAAATGCCAGCCTTATGTATGCTTCCGTTATGGTTACACAATTCTGCTACAGATTGATCAGACAGCGATTTTAAAAAGTTATATAATCTCCGTTTTAGAACACGTGCGCTGCACATGACTGCAAAAAACACATCCACATGTCAAAGAAAGATTGTTGTCGATAAATGAAAAAGTACCCACCTATGCAAATCCGGTTTCATGTGGCTCTCTGTTTTTTGGGATATATTTTGTCTATGCATACAGTTTATATTCTGTAAAACTCTCGTAATTATTCGATCATATAAATATCAAGACAACTGTTGTTTGAGAGAGAGAGAGAGAAGTGTAGGGTGTTAACGAACCCAAACACAAAAGACTTTATTTATATTATGAGAGAGAAGAATACAATATGTAGCTAGGCAATGTGAGACAAAAGCTATTCTAACACTTCCCCTCAAGCTGGAGAATAAATATCACAAAATCCCAGCTTGTTACATAAAAACTCTAACCGCGGTTTAAACAATGGTTCGGTGAAGATATCAGCCAACTGAGCTCCTGTAGGAACAAATGGAGTAGACAACACACCACCATCTATCTTCTCACGAACAATGTGGCAATCAACCTCAATATGTTTTGATCTCTCATGGAATACTGGATTTGAAGCGATATGAATCGCCGCTTGATTATCACAATACATAAGAATAGGCTAGCAGAAGCAATCTCATGCAAAGCAAGTAGTTATAGGCTAGTAGAAAATTACGATCACGGATTAAAGTAAAATAAACAAAAACAATTACATAGGTAGATAGAGAGAGTAAGTATAAGAAAAAGTTCTGCCAAAACTTCACCAGTACCATACTGTGTATGTCCAAGAATGACTGACAAAGTTTCTCAATGCACTGGAGGTGTTCATTTTGTCAGAGACATTGAGGTGGCTACCGTATTAGACAGGGAACCAAGTTGCTGCACAAGATTGGATTGGAAGTCATTCACAACTGATCTGTTATCAACATTCAGTTTGTCTTCTCTTGCTACACAAAAATATATCACTGCAGCCGTCAGAAACTGATGAATGTAATCAAGACATGTAGTAGGATATGAAATTTAACTGACATTACGTACCGGTTTTTAAATATAACAACGCATTATCCTGTAAAGATTTCTGCAGTCAGATCTCAAGACGCATGCTTGATGAGCCAATGCATTTTCTGTTCCACATAGGAGTCGACATTAGAAGGATTCAGCAACCAGAAGTATTTCCAAGAAAAAGAAATTCAAGCATACCTACTTTTTTATGCTCCGATATGATAAAATCATGCTCCTTGAGAGCATACTGGCATCTTCTTAACTCTTCCTTGTTTGGTTCAAGTTTCTCCGCAAAACTTTGCATTATATGATGAAAGTTAAAGAAGACTCAAAAAGTTTAGGATGGATACAAGAAACAACCAACTGTTAAAGTGTACAAAAAGAGCGGAAGACGTGTTTCCAAGACTCAAGGTTTAAAGTGTACAAGACGCATGCTTGATGCTCAACGCCTCAACCTACTTGGGAGTTTGCTTAATTACATTTTAGTCTTATAGAGTCTTGTTTTAGTTCTGTTTTTATGTTCTATATGTTGCTGGTTGGTTTTCAAACACGGGTATTTTGGCAATTGCAGAATTTGATGGATATGGGTTGTGCGGGTTGTCCATGGGTCGGCTTATGGATCTAATCATTTGTTTGGTATTTTGTTGTCTTATTTGGGTTTAGATTGATTTTAGATATCAAAAAGATTAGCAGTTTCCATGTTTGAATTAGGAAGTCTCCAGTCTACATATAAGGATCTCATGCCTCAATAACAAGCGAGATTAAATATTACAAAAAAATCAGAGCTTACAACCTCTTTGATGGATTGTCTGACACCAGGTGGGATGCCTAAGAGTTCTAGGAGTGGTTCCTAGACCTATTCTTCAATTCTTCTCTTTTTATTCTTCATTCCTGTTTCTAATCAGCCCTTGTTACTGTTCACTGAGTACCATTCACAGCCCTAAACAACATGAAATAGTGCTGGAACATTGCCTAATCACAGCACCAAAACCGTACTTATTTTTTTTCCTAACAATTTCTGAAATCCTGCCATCGTCCTACATCAGGTTTATATCAGGATGAAGACAAATTACCTTGGTGGCACCAAGTTCGCTGCTTAAACCAGAGCATTCTTGAACCTGAGCATCATATTTATCTTGCAGTTCCTCAAGTTGCTGATCATAACAAACAAATAATGTGAGGTGACCCCCAAAAAAACGCCCTGGATGCATGTGGAGGTGACAGACCAGGAAACGAAGAAGCGGCTCGAGCAGAAAGATGAGATGGACGAAACTCTCCCACGCGAGGTGAAGCCACCCAAGACCTAGCTATGATACCATGTTAGATTTTTTTTTTTGGGTAAGTATACCATGTTAGATTTCTTGGAGGGTTCCAACCTAAAACCAATTGGCCTTAGGTGGAGTAACCTCAAGAATTTATTAACCAAGCTTGGGTGGCTTAGATGAGCAATGTAGGATAATATAACACTCCCCCCCACGTGCAGACCGGATGCACGTGGAGGTACGAATTAAGAAGACTAGAAGATTTGACTCGGGCAAAGGAGACTTGACCACGTGAGATGAGGCCACCCAAGTATGAAAGTGTAATAGTGTATCTCTGTATTAGGAATATATGATCACATACTAATCATATATTCTATATCTTTTCAATTAGGCATTGATTTCATAGGTTTGGTAGCATATCGTGATCTTCTACTTTAGGTAGTATATCGTGATTGCATTGTAATATTTTCTTTCCTTTTAGGTGTAGATGTTCTCCTATTTAATCATGTAATAGCCTCGTTATTATTCATTCAGAATATATACAGTTTCTTCACCTCCCTCTGTTGTCTCTGAAACTTTCATGGTATCAGAGCCAGTATAACCTCTGTCGACCTCTACTCCTGTAGACCCAATCAGCCTTCAGTTTATCTTTACCCTTTTCTTTCTTTCTGAGAAACAAAACTTCAGTACTTGTGAATCCCTCTCTCCCTCAGAAAATCACTAAACCTCAGTTACCGGACCACCACCATTGTCGCCTACCTCTAATACGACGTCACCAATCACCACCAATCATCACGACCACCAGAAAAGCATTCTTCCACCCAGTTCTACTACTTCTCTGCCTTTCCGACGACTTTTCTGACATCATCGAGCCTCGCCGGAACCCCACTGAACTCCGACAACCCTCTCTGACGGCCCTCAGACCACGTCGGACCTCAGATGACCTCGGTACAGACCACGTAAGACCTCTGGTGAACTCAACGTGAACCAAACACGCAACCTCTGTCCTTAACAACCTCCGATGAGTCACTTTCAGCCTCTGACGACTCCCGCCGGGCACTCTACAGTCTCCGACGACCCTCGTCGGAACTCCCTCAGCTTCCGACGACCATTATATGTCATCTCTGACGTCTGCTACCTACTGGGTACTCTTGGTTTTGCTGCTCTAGCCCAGATCTGAACTCTGGTAACTTTGTTCCCTATCTTTGGTGACTGATTTTTGACGATATCTCTATTTGGTGAATCTGGTGACTGTTCTCTCTCTCCTTCTTAGCTTACGTAGTATTGACAAATATCTACTGGGTATTTCTTTTACACAGATCCTTTCAAAAAAAAAAAAAACTCATTGTGTCTTGCATGATGGATAAAAATCAATTTATTAGTGTCCGTCTGACTGGTAACAATTATTCTTACTGGGCAAATGTGATGAAAAATTTTGTGGTTGGTAAAGGAATGTGGGGACGCGTCGATGGGTCAACACTATGTCCATCTGATCCAAAAGCTGAAAATTATGCCACTACACTAGAAAAATGGACCATAGAAAATGCACAGATTCTTACTCGGTTTCACAACTCTGTAGAACCAAGTATTGGGATGAATTTTTCAAAATATGACACATCCAAGAAAGTCTGGGATTACTTGAAAGGTATGTACCTTGAGTCTAATTTTGCAAAACAGTATGAACTTGAGTGGTCTATTCGTAGTGCAACCCAGGGTGATAAAACTATATTCAAGAGTTCTATAACGAAATGACTACTTATTGGGATCAGTTAGCTTGCATGGAACCTGCTACTTTACGTTCACAGCCTGAGCTTATTGAGTATTGTGAGCAACGGAGGTTGGTCCAGTTCCTTATGCCTCTTCGAGCTCAGTTTGAGCCCCTTCGAAGGGCGATTCTACACCGTGTTCCTCTACCTTCTGTGGATGCTGCTGTTCATGAGCTTATTGCAGAAGAAACCCGATTCAAAGTAGCTAGCATGGCTTCTCCTGTTTCACAGTCAATTTTTGCTGCTTCATCTGCCTCAGTTCGTTCACCTTCAGCAGCTCTGTTGCCCACTCCAGCCTCACATCTCACTCAGTCTACGGGAAAGCCCAAACCCCAATGGTCCCAGACACTCGTGGATGAGTGCAGTTATTGCCATGAGAAGGGTCATTGGAAGCATACGTGCCCTAGGCGTCTCCAGCCTAAGGAACGTACCGCTTCTCAGCCAACTAGTTCTTCAGCTGGTCGGCCACCACAGCAGAATTCTCGTCCTCCAGCAGCTCTGGCAACACCTTCCTCCAGCGGCACTCCTCCTCCACCTCTGTTTGATTTTGAGCAGTTTCAGCAGTATCAGGCTTATATGGCAGCCATTCAGGGAAATTCTTCCCAAACTTCTGCCCTGACTACTACTACCTTAGGTTTGCATGGTGCTTACAGCACAGGTATCTTACCCACCACCTAGCTATTTGATTCTGGTTCCTCTCATCATATGACTCCTGATTTGTCTCTTCTTAGTCATTGTATGTCTCCTGTTTCTCCTATTAGTATTTCTACTGCCAATGGCTCTCCAATGCAAGTTGTCTCTATTGGTTCTATCCTCCCTACTACATCTTCTCTATCTATTCCTAATGTCTTTTATGTTCCTCACTTGACATTGAGTTTGCTTTTGATTAGCCAGTTGTCTGATTCCGGTTTTGATGTTATCTTTCCTCTTCTGGTTGTGTTGTGCAGGATCGGGATTCCAGGAAGCAGATTGGGGCAGGCCGTAGAGTTGGTGATCTTTATATCCTGGACCATTTGCATATCCCACCAGAGTCTTCTTCCACTGCTGCGTCATCTTTTCGTTTAGATAATAAATCTTCTCCCTTTTAACTTTGGCATTCTAGATTAGGACATTTGTCTAGTGAGCGTTTGAAGCTTTTGGTTAAATCTGGTCATTTGGGAAGCATTTCTATTAGTGATATTTCTGCCTGCAGTGGTTGTAAATTGGCTAAAATGACTGCTTTACCTTTTAATAAAAGCTCTTTTGTTTCTACTTCTCCCTTTCAGCTTGTTCATACTGATTTATGGGATCCTTCCCCAGTTGTCGCAAGAGGTGGTTTTGTTTACTATGTTTCTTTTGTGGATGATTTTAGTCGGTATACATGGGTGTATTTAATGGCGCATAAATCTGATTTCTTTAAAATTTATCACAATTTTCATGCTATGATTCAAACTCAATTTTCTGCGTTTGTTAAAATTCTCCGTTTTGACTTGGGTGGGGAATATTCACTTTCTAAGTTTGAAAAATTTTTAGACACCCATGGGACTATCCATCAGTCTTCTTCTCGATACTCCTGCCCAGAATGGTAAAGCTGAAAGAAAGCATCGCCATCTTCTTGATACTGCTCGATCTTTGCTATTATCATCCCAGAATGGTAAAGCTGAAAGAAAGCATCGCCATCTTCTTGATACTGCTCGATCTTTGCTATTATCATCCTCTGTTTCCTCTATTTATTGGGGTGAAGCTGTTCTCACTGCTGCCTATCTTCTTGTTATTTAGGAGAGAGAGAGAGAGAGAGAGAGAGAGAGAGAGAGAGAGAGAGAAGTGTAAGGGTGTTAACGAACCCAAACACAAAAGACTTTATTTATATTATGAGAGAGAAGAATACAATATGTAGCTAGGCAATGTGGGACAAAAGCTATTCTAACACTCCCCCTCAAGCTGGAGAATAAATATCACAAAATCCCAGTTTGTTACATAAAAACTCTAAACGCGGTTTAAACAATGGTTTGGTGAAGATATCAGCCAACTGAGCTCCTGTAGGAACAAATGGAGTAGACAACACACCACCATCTATCTTCTCACGAACAATGTGACAATCAACCTCAATATGTTTTTTTCTCTCATGGAATACTGGATTTGAAGCAATATGTATCGCTGCTTGATTATCACAATACATAGGAATAGGTAACTCCACATCAAAACCCAACTCCTTGAGTAGAGCTCTCAACCACACAATCTCACAAGATGTGTGTGCCATGGCTTGATACTCCGCTTCTGCGTTGGACCTTGCGACCATTGTTTGTTTCTTGCTTTTCCATGTGACCAAATTGCCTCCAACAAAAGTACAGTACCCAGTAGTGGACCGTCTATCAAATGGTGATCCTGCCCAATCAACATCGGTAAAGGCTTCAACACGCAAATGACCTTTAGACCGATAAAACAAACCACGTCTAGGATGAGCCTTAAGGTATTTCACAATACGAAGACAAGCTTCCCAATGCGGAAGACGAGGAGCAGACATAAACTGACTCACTACACTTACAGCGAAAGAGATATCAGGACGTGTATTTGTAAGGTAATTCAACTTACCAACTAAGCGACGATACCGGTCTGGATGAAGAAATATCTCCCCCTGATCAACACAAAGTTTCACATTAGGATCCATTGGGGTCTCCACAGGTTTTGCTCCCAATAAACCTGTCTCCTAAAAAATATCCAATGCATACTTCCGTTGGGACAAACTAATTCCATCCTTGGATCTTGCTACCTCAATACCCAAAAAATACCGTAGCTTACCCAAATCTTTAGTATGGAGCTGTTACTGTAAAAGCTGCTTAAACTCATCAACACCTTTCTGATCATCTCCAGTAATAATAATATCATCTACATACACAATCAATATTATTTTCCCACGCTCGGACTGAAGAGAGAAAACAGAGTGATCCGAATGAGATCGACGCATACCAAACTGTAGCACAACATCACTAAACCGACCAAACCAAGCTCGAGGGGATTGCTTCAGACCATATAAAGCTTTGCGAAGACGATAAACCAGAGAACGCCCCCCTGAGCAACAAATCCAGGAGGTTGCTCCATATAGACCTCCTCGATCAGATCACCATGTAAAAAGGCATTTTTGACATCCAATTGAAATAAGGGCCAACCGAAATTAGCAGCAAGAGAAATAAGAATCCGAACAGAGTTTATTTTGGCAACTGGGGAAAAGGTCTCGGCATAATCAACTCCATATGTCTGCGTATAGCCTTTGGCTACAAGGCGGGCCTTATACCGCTCAATAGTGCCATCCGGATGATACTTGACAGTGAATACCCAACGACAGCCAACAGTAGTTTTACCAGCAGGAAGAGAAACCAACTCCCAAGTGCCATTATGATGAAGAGAAGACATCTCATCCTCCATTGCTTTCCGCCACTCAGACACAGATAAGGCCTCCTGAACAGTGTTAGGAACAAAAACAGAAGAAACTGAAGTAGTAAAAGCACGAAGGGATGGTGACAAATGGTTATATGAAACAAACTGAGCAATAGGATGTATAGTGCAGGACCGAATACCTTTACGATGGGCAATAGGACGATCAAGATCATTTGGATCTCGCAACGGAGGGGAAGACGGAGCGGTGGGCGAAGGTGGGCCTGTTTGCTCAGATGGCTCAGGTTGTGATGGTGCTGGCTGAGATGGCATTGGTGGCTCTGGCTGAGATGACAATGGTGAAACTTTAGGACGACGAACATACACCTGCAAAGGTTTCGGTAGAGGACCACTACCTGAGGGGACAGCTATAGGAAACACAGACTCAGATGCAAGCCGATCATTAATAGTGACAGGCTCCGAATAAAATGGGAGTGACTCATTAAATGTGACGTCAGCACACACAAATGGACGACGTAAAGATGGAGAATAACACTTGTACCCTTTTTGATTTCGAGAGTAACCAAGAAAAATGCACCTAATGGAGCGAGGGTCAAGTTTGCTCCGGTCAGGATCCAGAGCATGAACATAACATGTGCACCCAAAAATTCGAAGGGGTAATGAGTGAAGGGGACGACCGGGAAACAATATTTTATGGGGTATCTGACCTCCAAGAACACTAGAGGGCATACGATTAATCAAATAGCAGACAGTGAGAACTGCATCACTCCAATAAGACTTAGGAACTTGCATTTGAAATAACATGGCATGCATAACTTCTGATAAATGTTGAATCTTGCGTTCGGCAACTCCATTTTGTTGTGGAGTCCGAGCACAAGAGGACTGGTGGATAATACTGTGATCATCAAAGAATTGAGAAAGAGTATTTTTAAAATATTCACGGGCATTATCAGAACGAAATATGCGGATGCAAGTATCAAACTGGGTTTTGATTTCCATATAAAATGACTTAAAAATAGAAGATAACTCAGACCTCTTTTTCATGAGATAAAGATAGGTAACACGAGAGAAATCATCGACAAAAATAACATAATACTGAAAGCCAAAAATGTTAGGAACATGCATTGGACCCCAAATATCATAATGAACTAACTCAAAAGGACGCGATGCACGACTCTCAACCCTAGGATAAAAAGACACTCTATGATGTTTGCTAAACTCACATACTTCACATGGCAAAGCATCCACACGACTACACGGACCTCCGAGCCATCTCGGACATGATCGGTTCCGGATTGCTCGTCCGGTTGGTGATCTACCGGCCGAGCTACCAGTTTGTCTCGGACGGGCCACACTAGGTCGGCCCATGGTGTTTTGTTCCCTGGTTGGTCCAGAGGTCCGTTTGGGCTCATAGCCTCCTGGGCTCTTCAACCGAGCCCCGGTCATGTTGTTTAGATTTCGGCCCACTACAATAGCCCCTCAATTTCTTCCGAGGCGTTTTGTTCCGAGAAAGGAGTTGAATGTCCAGCTTGGGGGCCGCTGCGCTCCCCGAGGCAAACGTGGAGTGCATCCGAGAAAAGCGAACTTCTTCCATTGTGTTTCTTTTCTCCAGGTGTTAGCTCGGCAATAAAGTCAGCCAACACCTGCGCCTTTATAGTCGTTCTCGGTCGATATTGGATGTCGAAGTTGTCCATTTCACATGACCACTTCGAGACCCGTGTTGAGAGATCAGCTCTTCGAAAAAGTGCCTTCAGTGGGTACTCGGTTAGAACTATGATTGTGTGAGCCTGGAAGTAAGGGAGCAGCTTCCGAGATGCGGTTACGAGAGCGAAGGCAACCTTTTCGAGAGGAAGGTACCTTGTCTCGGCTCCAGTCAGCGTCTTGCTTGCGTAATACACAGGTCGGTGCTCGGTTCCCTCTGTTCGGACGAGAACCGAGCTGACTGTGTGTGGAGAGACAGAGAGATAGATGAATAAGTCTTCATTTTCCTGAGGCGTCTCCAGTAGTGGAGGCTCGGTTAGATAGGTCTTTAGGCGCTGCAGAGCCTTCTCACATTCTTCCGTCCATTGGAATTTCCTCTTGTTTGTCTTGATTGATTGAAACAGAGGACGACATACGTCGGCCGAGCGGCTGATAAAGCGGTTGAGAGCTGCTGCCATCCCTGTTAACCGTTGGACCTCCTTGATCGTGCTCGGTGAAACGAGCTGTTGAATAGCTGTAACCTGGCTCGGATCTGCTTCAATACCCCTTCTCGTCACCAAGTGGCCTAGGAATTTCCCTGAGCCAACTTCGAAAGAGCACTTTTTGGCGTTGAGTTTAAGGTCGTGTTGTTTCAGCACCGTGAACATCTTGCTAAGATCTGTAATGTGGTTTTCCTCCTGTATGCTTTTCACCACCATGTCATCAATGTAGGCCTCCATCGTGTCCCCTAGCCGATCTTTGAACATCCGAGACACCATCCTTTGGAAGGTAGCCCCGGCGTTCTTTAGCCCGAAGGGCATGACACGGTAGCAATAGAGACCTCTAGGTGTGATAAAGGCTGTCTTCTCCATATCCTCCGTGTCCATAAAGACTTGGTGATAGCCCCTGTAGGCATCCATGAAGCTCAACCGAGCGTGCCCAGCCGTAGCGTCCACGAGTTGGTCTATCCGAGGGACTGGGAAACAGTCCTTTGGACAGGCATCATTCAGGTTCGTGTAGTCTACGCACACTCTCAGTTTGCCGTTCTTCTTTGGGACTACCACCGTATTTGCCAACCAAGTAGGGTACTGGACCTCCTGGATTGCTTGGGCTTCCAATAGCTTGTCAACTTCTGATTCCACCGCCTCGGCGTGAATAGCAGAAGATCTTCTCGATTTTTGAATAACCGGGTGCCTCAGGGGGTCGACGTTAAGCTGATGCTTGATGAATCTCGGGTCAACCCTTGGCATCTCGTATGGGGTCCAAGCAAACACCTCAATGTTTGCCTTGAGAAAGGTCACCATCTCTTCCCTTTCGGCCTTGGTTAGGGAGGAGCCGATTAGGAAGAAACGGCTTCCATCCTCATTGATTGGGACTGTAACGAGGTCTTCTACGGATTTAGCCTCGGCTGGCCGACCGACATCTTCCAAAACGGGTGCCCCGGGCACCTCCACCCATTGCACCTGCTTCGGTTTCTTCTTCTCTTTTCTGCCCACGGTTGAAATATAGCATTTCTTCGCAGCTATCTGATCCCCTCTGACGTCTTCTTGCTTCCCATTGGCTCCAATAAACCGTAAGACTTGATGATACGTAGAGGCCACAGCCTTCATTGCGTGGAGCCAATTTCGTCCGAGAATTATATTGTATGGGCTTGGAGAGTTTACGACTATAAATTCTACTAGCTTAGTTACCGAACCAGTAATGACAGGAAGCGTGATTGTACCGAGTGGGTACACCGGGGTCCCACTGAAACCGACAAGGGGGACCTCGGAGGGCTTGAGGTCCTTAGAGGTAAATCCGAACCGCTTAAAGAGAGAATAGTACATTACCTCGGCGGCACTCCCTTGATCTTCAAGATTCTTTCCACCTTAGCCTTTCCAACTTTGAGAGTAACCAGAGATTCTGGGTTCGATCCCCAGCGGAGTCGCCAATTGTGGTGTCCTCAAAAATCCGTTGAGCCTCTTCTGGTGGTTCTGACCCGAGAGTGAGCAGCGAGTGAACGGAGAGTGAGACCTGCCACGAGCCCCTGCACACTGAGCACCCGCCGTTAGCACCCAACCTGGCCGGAGTGTGGCCAGGGAAGGCACTCCGACGATCAAGTAAGTGACCGGAGAAGAAAGATGTATGCAAAGAGTAATGGTAGAGAGAGAAAATGTTGTCTGCCCGTTTAGGGCTTCGTTGCTTCGTATTTTTAGGCTACCCAAGTACAGGGGTAGATCGGTCAATCTGGCTCGGATGACGTCACCGAGCGTCATGAGCCAGACCTTCATGCATTGCATGTTCTCGTCCCCCAATCACAGTCGGACACGTAGTGTAATCGTTTCGGATGCCATCATGCTGACGAAGGTACAGCTGTCTCAGGCACATGCGCCTTGCCTAGTCTGTTATGAGCGTTAACCACCTCTGGTGACATCACGAGAGTCGTCACCGAGATCTCGGATTATCCCTCCGAGCCATCTCGGACATGATCGGTTCCGGATTGCTCGTCCGGTTGGTGATCTACCGGCCGAGCTACCGGTTTGTCTTGGACGGGCCACACTAGGTCGGCCCATGGTGTTTTGTTCCCTGGTTGGTCCAGAGGTCCGTTTGGGCTCATAGCCTCCTGGGCTCTTCAACCGAGCCCCAGTCATGTTGTTTAGATTTCGGCCCACTACACCTCCCATGGTTTGGTTCTTCTGTTGCTCTATGTTGATGATATGATCATCACCGGTTCTGCTGCTGCCGCCATTAGTGACGTCAAACGTCATCTCTTCCGTGAGTTTGAAATGAAAGATTTGGGCCCTCTTCGGTATTTTCTTGGTGTTGAGGTTGCTTCTTCTCCTCAGGGGTATCTTCTGGGGCAGTCCAAGTAGGCTTTTGATATTCTTCATCGTGCTCATCTCACTGACACCAAGACTGTTGATACTCCTCTTGAACTTCATGCCTAGTTCTCTGCTTCGGATGGTGTACCTCTTGAGGATCCTACGGAATACCGTGAATTGGTCGGTTGTCTGGTTTATCTTACTGTGACTCGCCCGGATATTGCCTATGCCGTTCATATTATTAGTCAATTTGTCTCTGCTACTCGGTCTACACATTGGGCAGCTCTATTACGCATCCTTCGTTATGTTCGGGGTACTCTTCATCAGTGTCTTCTGCTCTCTTCTACATCTAGTTTGACACTTCATGCTTATGCCGATGCTGATTGGGCTGGGGATATTAGTGATCACAAATCTACCTCCGGTCTATGTGTTTTCCTCGGTGATTCTCTTATTTCCTAGCGGAGTAAAAAGCAATCTGTTGTTGCTCGCTCCACAGCTAAAGCTAAATTTCGTGCTATGGCTCATGCTACCTCTGAACTCGTGTGGCTTCGCTGGCTTATCTCTGATATGGGTGTTTCTATCAGTTCCCCCACGCCTCTTTATTGTGATAATAAGAGTTCCATTCAGATAGCTCACAACTCGGTCTTCCATGAGCGCACTAAGCACATTGAAATTGATTGCCACTTCATTCGCCAACATCTTCAATTTGAGACCATCTCTTTACCCTTCATCTCTTGTATGCTGCAGTTGGCGGACTTCTTCATGAAGACTCACACTGCTGCTCGGTTTCGCTTTCTCCTTGGCAAACTCTCGATGCTCTCCGGGATCGCATCCTGAGTTTGAGGGAGGGTGTGAAAGTGTATCTCTGTATTAGGAATATATGATCACATACTAATCATATATTCTGTATCTTTTCAATTAGGCATTGATTTCGGAGGTTTGGTAGCATATCGTGATCTTCTACTTTAGGTAGTATATCGTGATTGCATTGTAATATTTTCTTTCCTTTTAGGTGTAGATGTTCTCCTATTTAATCATGTAATAGCCTCGTTATTATTCATTCAAAATATATACAGTTTCTTCACCTCCCTCTGTTGTCTCTGAAACTTTCACCAAGACCTAGCTCTGATACAAGTTAAAGCATCCAACTCAAAACCAATTGGCAATAAGTGGAGAGGCCGCCCAGGCTCATATACTAGACTCGGAGGTTATAATTAACCAATGTGGGACAAGCTCTAACACTCCCCCGCCCCTGACCCGCACGTGTAGAGGTAAACAACGGATGCACAATATTGGGATCACAATGAAACAAGGTGCACTTATGGCACAAACAACAGGGTAATAACCAAGAGAGTCTTGTCCAAAATCCTCTGAAAGCCTAGCTCTGATACCAAGTTAAAGCATCCAATTCAAAACCAATTGGTAATAGGTGAAGTAGCCTCTAGAATTTATTAACCAAGTCAGGGTGGCCTAGATAGGCAATGTGGAACAAGTCTTTAACAAACATGAAGAGGAGGTAAGTAAAACACTTATGTTTGCGTGTCTAAGTTATGTCCAATAGAAGTTTTAAAACCACTAAAAGGGCGCAACGTATAATCATATGTTTACAAGACATGAAAGCTGATTTTATGTCTTCAAACTCAGAAAATAATAACATATCACACCTTAGTTATATACCACAAATATCAGAACAATTTTCATCATATAATAAAAGTTAGGATAGAACATGATACTATTTGCTCTATATTCCCAAGTATCACACGGGAGTACACTTATTCCATCTGGATAGTAATAACGAACACAAGGGCTTAATTGCATGTGGCAGAAAGTTACCACTACAAAAAGTAAAACATAGTAAAATGATAGAAAAAAAACTCTTTTCTCAAAAAATCACCTATGACTCTGAGAATTTACTCAGAGTGGATTGGCAGCTATAAAGTATGCCAGAAGAAAACTGTCTACAAATTTACCCCCCAAAAAAAAATTGTGTTCTATTGACCAAGAAATTATTTGAAGACTTGTCATATTGACCACGTACTTGTTATTTAGTAGAAGTACACTTAATCTTTACTCCTATATTTGACCCATTTTACGGACAATGAAATGCTTCTGCAACATCACAACAATGTCATGCATATAATTACAATCTGGTAGGTTCATAGTTCTCAGAGGCAAAAGGCTCATCGAGGTGCAAAGTACCCCGGGGACTAAGGCGAGAAGTGAGGCACGCGCCTTTTTGAAGCGAGGGGCACCTATGCGTAAAAAAAAAAAAAAGAAGGAAAAATAGCATAGACCAATACTTCACCAAATAACACTAAGCCAATGAGTTTTAGATAGCATACCATTAAAGATACATAAAAACATCTACCAAATGCCAAATAGTTTACGGTTCTCGCATAGAGGGGAACTAAAACATCAAAATCAACAAAACCAAAGAACTGATTGAAACTCAGAAACGACTTCAAGTTTGCCTTCGGTCTTGCTAATCGAAACCCAGAAATGACTTCAAGTCTGCCTTCGATTTCACAGCCATTGTTTGGGGGGGAGAGAGAGAGAGAGAGAGAGATGACCTAGGGCTGAGGCTAAGACTTTATTTTGAGACCCACAATCAACTTTTAGAGACCCAAAATCGATGGCCAAGGTAAGATTTGTAACCTACGTAACAAAAATCTAAGGCTGTAATTGAACTTCGTTAATTCTTGGGTTCAATATATTCGTTGGTTCGCGGGCTCAATATATTTGTTGGTTTGCAGGCGGTGGATCAACATAACTTAATATTCTGCAAGCTCAACATATAATTGTTGATTCGAGGGGGCTTGTTGTGTCAACATAACCTTTTGCCACTGTGAGCGCCCCAGACCAAATCTCCCCCGCAGGGTGCCAGCGATTGGAAGGTCTAGTTCCTGTTGTCGGGACTACGCTCAATGAGGTACCAATACTCTATCTCTATGCTGGACTGATGACCATATACACTACCAAGTACTCGAAACATGAGTGCTCCGTAGTGTTCTAAAAGTTGGGACTGGTCGGCGACTAAGTCGGGGTTGGGGTAGTGGCCTCACTGAGTCGACTAGGGCCTAGTCGATTGAATTAGTCACTGACCGACTTAGTCATCGGACAAGTTGGAAAGTCGAACAAGTCACCCAGTCGGATTAAGTCGACAAATCAGAAAAAGTCGGGACTAGTCGGGGCAAATCGAAAGAAATGACAAAATTTGGGGTGAAAAAAAAAACAGAATTTGCAAAAATTTTGGGGCCGTAGTGTAATTTTTAACGGTATACCCTAACCTAAATCCCCTTTTGTTTTCTTACCTCTTCTCTGGAAACACGATTCACTGCCCTCTTTTCTCTTCAAAGTTCAAACACGACACTGCTGCTGTTGCCAACAGTCACAGGGATCGCATATCTTGGAGGGATATGGAGAAGACGATTTTGTGTCGGAAGATGACAACGAAGAGGAAGATGAGGATTATGAGTTTGAGTTCGATGGAGAGCAAGTCTTGGAGGGATATGGAGAAGAGGAGGAGGAGTGATTGACTATTGATTTTGTGCTACTTAGTTTCATTTGTTTTTGAACTTAGAGCATCGAACTTTGTAGTTGACTATTTTGTTTTACTTAGTTTGTATGTTTTTATTTGATGATATGCTACTTATGTTATTCTACTTACTCAAAACTTATGAAGGAGAATATATATTTAAAAAAAATAAAAAAATCTAGCCGACTAGTCCCTAGTCACTAGTCGGCAGCCATCCGACCTGGGACCGACTAGCGACTTTTAGAACACTGGTGCTCAGGGAAGACCATAGTCACCATTTGGTTTATAGATAGGTCCAAGAACCTTAATGACTTTATATACGGAAAGGCTTGATCCTTGTCACCACATACGGTCCGAGGGCTAAGGTACCAGGTGGGAAAGTGTTAGGCACCCACTCCGTTCAATCAAATGATTGGCCTCTACTCATCACCATTGGTTCATATTGTCTCCATCCTAAATGCATGAAACATAAGAGGATGGATAGGTAGGGTTTGAATGAAAATGTTATCAAAAATTATCTTTTTGCAAGAGGGAAAAATAGTCATTTTGAAAACTACCTCCGCTATATGCAGCTCACAGAAAAGAAAAGAAAACTGACATCTTATGGATGAGAACAAGGGGATAAGGTGTCGATTATCGCTCACATGGCAATGATCAACAAATATCCTCAAGTTCTCATACGGTCCCTAGATCTAAACTAGCATGCAAAGAGATTAATCCGCTGTTGCGAATAACCATTTGTGAACCTACTTCTAGGGGGAATTTCTATAAAACTAAACATGCAGAACAAAGCTGACCAGGGACATGCAAAATATGGTGCAATTGAACAAACTAAAAGCATGCATAAAACAGAAGAACAAACTAAAAATGTGAACTTTCGAAATCGGGATAACAAACTGAATTAGGAAACCTGACCGGATTATGCGGAATTTTAAATTGGGAAAACGAGTTGGGTTGGGAAAGTAACCCAATTAGGAAACCACATGCGTAGACAGGCGACTCATGGAAGGACCATGAGGATAGAACAGCTAATTAATCATGCAATATACAAATGTAGGGGCAAAATAGTAAATTGACATGCAGGTTTTATGTATGGAACAATGCGGACAGCATAATGGTAGGTGCAGAATTGTAAATATGCAAGCAAAGCAACGAATAAGAAAATAAAATTTGCAAGTGTTTATGTTGGCAGCATAACGAAGGATACGTTACCTGCGATGAAACACTCGGACAAAGTAAAAACTATACTAACTATGCAAGGACAAAACAATAATTCTACATGCTAAGCAATAATTTATTTAAACAAAGCATTAAACTAAATTAAATCATAAAACATACTTGAGCTAAACATGAATTAAATCCTAGACACGCCTACTAAGCAGAAAATAAATCCCAACACTAAACTAATCTAAACAAAATAAATAAACTAAACTAAGCAAACTATAATAAAACAAACTAAACTAAACAAAATAAATTAAACAATGAAGAAAAGAAAGAAAGGAACCATACCTAATCTCCGCAGAACCAAGCTGGCCACCCTTAGGAATTGGTTCTGTGCTACAACGCCAAACTAGAACAGTCTCTATGCAATACAACTCAAGGAAACTTTAAACTGAGCTCAAGTATTAGCCAAAGGGTGAATCAGAGCCTTTTACCCTATACTCAAGCTTTGTGAACAACTGTTCTGAACCCAAATATGAGTAATGAACGCTAGTTCGCCACTTTTCTGAACAATTTGAGAGGTTGGGTAAGGGGAGGTATTTATAGGCTTGGTTTGAGAGTAAAACACTCTAGTTTTTCAATGTGGGATTCCAGAAAATATGTGTTTTCCATACACAAAGGCGGTGGTACGCAAATCTAGAAGTATCTAAGGATTACAGCCGGACCGACTGTGGGTCAGGGCCGGACCGATTCTTGGCCAAAAACGATTTATTTTGGTTTGGTTTAGGTTCGGGTCCAAAATGACTCAATTTGGGCTGATTTTCGGGCTTAAAAACATTGCTGGATTGGACTAAAAATAGGATTCTTTGGGCTAAAAATGGGGCTTGGGGGGGAGCTTAAAATCAATACTAACTTATTTAAAAAACACAATGACATGGGCCAAAAAGATTCCAATTATCTCTTTTGGCAAATCGGAACAGAACGGGCCTCAGGAGATTCCAATTATCTCCTTTGGCAAATCAAAATAGAATGGGCCACAAGAGATTCCAATTATCTCTTGGCAAAGCAACACAAAACGGGCCACAAGAGATTCCAATCATCTATTGGCGAAGGAGAATGGAACAGGCCACAAAAGATTTCAATTATCTCATGGCAAAACATAAAGGAACAGGCCACAAGAGATTCAAATTACCCCTTGGCAAAGCAACATGGAACGGGCCACAAGAGATTCCAATTATCTCTCGGCAAAGCAAAACTACGTAGGCAGCATTGCATCCGGGACTTGAGGTCGTCAAAGTTTCATTTCCTATTTCCAAAGTATAGAAGTACACTCAAAATTTCCCACGGGTTCATCATTTGAAGATGTGGGACCAAAACAGGACGAACGGGACAAAACGGAGAAAATTGGGACCCAACCCGGAGCCACAGCGAGACTGGCTATAGCCCAGGGCAAATCATAGAAATGAATCATAGGAAAATCTTTCGAAATTTAGGGGTAAGTCACTACTTAGCGGGTCTCTGCCCATTGCTTTTTCAATGACCATCCTTACCTTTACAGGGGTTCTTATACCATCCATTTCTAGAAGTGCAGGTTAGAGGCATGGAACTTAAAGAGGAACTGTATTCAAAGAATTCCATTGTTTTCGTTTAATAAATCTAACACCGTGCATTCAGAGCCTCCCTCGTCTCCGTTAGCAAATATCAATCTGTACTCGACTTGAACTTTGATAATTGTGTATCAGACGAGGAGTCTCTCATGATTTCAGGGTAAGTCCTTACTCGACAAGTCAATCTTCCAGCTACTTTTCACAACCATCTTTACTTTACGAGGCAATCCCTAGACAACACACCAATAGTAATTCCAACTTCATGCATCCAGAGGCTTCCACTCCAACTTGTACTCCAATATCAATGTACTTGACGAAGAATCTTCCGAGATTTTAGGATAGGTCTTTTACTCGGTCGGCTAATCTTCGAACCGCTTTTTCTGATCATCCCTACTTTCACCAGAGCTATCCCAAACAATGCATTGACGGAGACTTCTACTTCACGCGTCTGGAGCTTTCCTCGTCTCAGTTAGCAAATTCAATCCATAATCATTCATCAAAAACTTCAGGCATGTATGCTTGTTGGGTTCAATTGCTGAAAACGTAACCGGGTTCTAGACCAATAGAGTCCATATATCGGGTGCTCATAACTCTCAAAATTTCCTCAAAACTTGTTAAAACCTCTGAATTGCACAAGAACTAGGGGTTAGGGGACCAATCTAAGCCAAAATGGGGCGAGACGGAACAAAATGAGGTGAAACGGGATCGGGCCAGGAGGACAATTGGCCTGGCTTAGGGCCAGACGTGGCCCGACTCTAAACCTGACTGGGCAGAAACTTTAAAACCCATGGTTTGGGTCATTTGGTCCATATGTCATGTGCTCTCAACCCTCTCTAGACATAATCCAATCACCTCCAACCTTCCAAACTCAAACCCCTCAACGTAAACCAAACAATGGAGGATATGAGGCCAACTATGACATGGATGAAGATCTCAAAGAGAAGGATTATCGTCACAATTTTCCACAAAAGGGCTTCATCTACAAAGGGGGCTTCAACAATGGCTACTTGCTCAAAAATCCTCACAAACATCTCTCAAAGCATCCTTACACTCATCTTGTGTGGATTCTTCTCCCGTTACTTCAATTCATGCTTAAATTCTATAATCTATGTGTATACTTGTGCTTGTGTGTGATCAAATTAGTGTAAAATAGACACAAATATGCTTGAACAAAATATGCACACCAAGTGTTTGATAAAATGCCACAATGAAATCTACTTATGCAAGTCCCATCAATTCTTAACGATGATGCATTGGAACAACTTAAACATGATTCTAGGATGAATGGTTGACATATTTGATGCGTATTTGAATTTAGTTCAAACAAACTTCCATACCTGAAAAACTTCATGAGTATGTGCACAGAAGGGGTGTGACAAAATGCTCCATAGAACTTCTTAAGCTAAATTCATGCTAAAACTCAACCAAAACAGTGCCTAAGTATAAATAGAACATTAAAATGCATGATAGACATGTTGGTGCTCGCATTTTTTTATTTTTATTTTTTAAATTTGTGCAAAGAGCATAGGCATAGACATGGTGCATAAACAAGAAACTTTTAAGTAGAAACAAAAGGGATAAGAGTACTTGCCTTGCTTCCGTGCAAACAATGCTCCTTTGTTCCTTTGAATTGTAAGCCAAATCAAGGACACTCAAGTCTTATGGATCTCGTTTTCTCATTGTTGAATGGTATAACAAGTTGCACGTCAATGTGAAGGCCAATGTTGATGATGTCGGGTTCTCTCATTGTTGAATGGTATAACTTGCTACTTGACAGGCTAGCCGAGCGGTGGTGGGAATACCACCAACTCTTTCCATTTCCCAATCGGTGAGATGACGGTGACTCCAAAAGATTTTTCGATGTTAACCGGGTTACGTGTAGGAGGGCGATCACTCCTCTTTGATCTAGATGTCGGGGATGATGAAAATTTGATTGGCTAACTTCATGGTTCGTCTTTCATGAGATGCTACTTAGGAGGAGTGCGAATTCCTTACACACTTCTTCTCAACGCTTTTCAAGGTGACAAATGCAATTCCCGTGCGAAGGTGTTTTATCATACTCGGGCTTTTATCTTTGTACTTGCTCAGAGCTTCTCTCTTTGCTAATTCCGATAGCAAGATTCATTTGCGTCTTCTAAAAAGTTTGGAGGATGTGGACTTGATCAGGCAATTGGATTGGGGTGGAGCCGCCTTAGCCACACTTTATGCCAACATGGGTGATCTTTCCCGAGACCGTATTACTTGTGTGCTTAGGTACCATCCGGTGTGGAAGGTATGTTTCGATCTTTTACTCAATTCCTTAGTAGTCCATCAATTTGATCAAAAGTATTTTCAATTGATGTATGTTGAAAATGCTGCGCCGTAAAGGACATACTCTGGGCTTTCTTTCTGTAAGGTCTCCTCCCAGTTGGAAGTCCAGTTGAAGCTGTTTCACCATCAGCTAACTCAGCTTCATAATTATCGTCCTCTCCGTCAGAACTTACATCTTCCAAACCAGCAAGGTCATCTTCTTCTACAGATACCATCTGCACAACCCAAAAGAGCACATGAGAAACCATCCGTTTGTTTAGATCGAAACTATTAAAATGTAAAACATTTTCCATGAAAACCAATTTAGATGTATTTTGCAAGTATTTTTGTTCCCCAGTGTTTGGCTGAATAATTTCGCTCCCCCTTTGGATTTGGAAAAGTATTTATCCTCTTCATTCAAACATAAAAACAAGGCCGAAGCAGCTCCCGATAATGTCGCATGGTCTCAACTCAACACATTGAGTGCCATCGAATAGTTTAACAAATGACTTGCTAAGTTTCCAGACGTAATTATTTTAAGGCATACTATGAACACCATTTCACTTTCCAAATGTTTTACTTACTTTTTGTCCAATCAGACAACAGAGTAAAATATTTTTCAGAGAAATCTTTGACGTCCAAACAAAGACAGCCTAAAACTTCAACCAGCTCCATGAGCAGTAAGGTGGAGCTTTTGTCATGGATTGTACTTAGAGATGGTTACATTGGGATGAACGGCAAGTGGATCTTTCCCGCAGAGTTATTAACTTTAGCTCAGAGAGAAAATTTATCACAGAAATTTGTTTATTTTTATATCATTCTATAAGCTAATTAAACTTCGAAACTCAATGAATTTTACAAGAACATGTGGTGTCAATGAAGCTCACTAAGTAATAGTACTTCACAAGGTGAATCAAAGCCTCATATGTTGTCTGCTTTAGAAAGAACAAAACAAGAACGATGGGATCAGAATTGATTACTAGAAAGGAATGCATTGTTAATTAATTAATTCACCAAAATCAAGAAGATGTATCATTAAGCCCTCAGCCCCTTGGTAAAAACCGTATAATAATAGTGGAAGCCAACTGAATTATCACACAGTAATGTCGCTTTTCAAATGGCGTAACTTACCTGTTTACGGCTTCTCTTTCCCTTGCCCATAGCATTAAACTCTTCCACTTTGTTAACTTCATATTTGTCTTTTAACAAGTCTTCCCGGTAGTTGGCTATTTCTTAGTAGGTAGTGTTGTTATTTTCAGTAGACGCCTTTCGTGCTTCCTCTTCTGCTGCTGCTTGCATTTCATCAATGTACTCAAAATTTGCAACCTAAAGCAAATGTGTTACTTTCGAAAGAAATTATAAAAAGCAAAAAAAATATCACAACAGGACCAGCCAGATAACCAATTGGAATGGTTAACACCACATGATTTGACAAGATTTAAAAGCTATTCTAAACAATTTGGTTGAGGTATAAAAATGATGATTGGTTAGAGGAAACCATCAAAGTGTAAAACCAAAAGAAGGGATTATTTACTTGAACTTGAATAACAACATTCTTGCTAACATAACTTCACAAAATTGTTCAAGTTCCTTGTTATGTTGGGTATGGAGGTGTTGAGAATATAAATAATAAAGTTGTCCCTCTGTCTAACAGCTTAAACTTTTAGATGAGTTGGTGGTTAACAATATAATATGGTAACAGAGTAGGTAATAGATCATGTGTTCGAACCTCACCGCCTACCTATTGATTAAAATTTACACGTGTTTAGGCCACGTATGGAGGAGAGCTAGCTACACATGAAGGGGCGTGTTGAGAATATAAAGAATAAAAATGTTGTCCCGCTTAAGCTTTTAGATGAGTTGGTGGTTAATAATCTAATATGTTAAACCATCCAACTCAAAACCAATTGGCAATGAATGGAGAGGCTGTGAAGCGAAGTCTCACATCGTCTACGTACCACAGTAATATGAAGTATATAAGCATGAGGGCACCCTCACTTCATGAGCTAGCTTTTGGGGATGAGTTCTACCCAAGACCGTGTAACATGGTATCAAAGATGGGTAGGGTGCCTGTCTATTGCCTTCACGCGGCAGGTGTTGCCGAGTGAGTACGCTGCACGGGAGGGAGGGTGTGAAGCGAAGTTCCACATCACGTGCGTACCAAAGTAATATGAAGTATAGAAGCGTGCAGACACTAGGGGTGTCAACGGTCCGGATTGGTATAAATCCGAGGACCAAACCAAAAATCTACGGTCCAAGGACGGGTAATCCGTGTCCAATCCAAAAGTCGACGGTCCGGTTCCGAAATAATAAAAAAACTCACGGTTCGGTTCACGGTTAATCCACGGATTATTACATTCCACAAATAAATAAAAAATAGATACCAGATTTCAAATTCATAGCCCAGATTAAAAAAAAAAAAACAGATTCAAGCATCATTACTAAATTAAAAAACAAATTCAAGTGCCATACTAGATACTACCATTGCAATCCCAATATTTATGAAACAAAATAGAGAGAGATAGAGAGAATCAGTCTAGATAAAAAAAAATGAGAAAGAGATAGATGAAGTAACAATCTTTAGAGCAGCACTAGCAGCCAACGAGACCACATCACTCTGAAATTGGATTAAGAGAGACACTTTGTAGCGCTGCAATGAAATAAATGAAGCTAATTTATATTAAAAATCAAACTCTCGCATGCTTGCAAATTAACAAAGTTATAAAACTGAAATACAATAAGCACAAATAAAGTAAAATTTTACCTAATTCAAGCTCCTGCATTTGCTCCATATCCTCTTCCACTTCAAATGGCAATGGAGTAGCACGCAACCAATCTTGCATACAGATTAAGCACTCAACAAGCTTCGCAGAAGTCCCCGGGAACCAAACCCTCGCAGTCTTTTTATACATGTTGCTGACCGACTTGATCAATATGGCAACAATATCTCCCTTTAATTTGCAGCCCAATTCTTCTCTTTTAAGTGTAATTGGTGGGCCCCTCTTGGTTACCCACAGAACTTCTTAGTGAACCACCGAAATTCACTTCCTCAACTAAGATATACAATTTCCTTTGTGGGCCACATTTATTAGCAATCCGAGAGTTTATATTTTAAGGGAAAAGATCAATTATAATTTTATCTCAATATTTTTTATATACACACACACACACATATATATATATAATTTTTATTTTTTAAATATTTCACGGTCCGGTTCGGTTTATCCACGGTCCTTTTATGAAAATCCATGGACCGAACCACGAAGCACGGTTTTCTAATTTTTCAATCCGTGTCCGGACCATTAATCCACGGGCCCAATCCAAAATCTACGGTCCGGTTCGGTTCGGTCCGGATTCGCGGTTCGCGGGTTTTTTTTGACAGCCCTAGCAGACACTCTAAAACTTCATGACCTAGCTTTTGGGGTTGAGTTCTAGCCAAGACTGTCTAACACATCAAGATCATATACTAATTTTGGAGGTTATAATTAACCAATGTGGGGCAAGCTATAACACTCCCATACGTGCGATCCATGTGGTGAGGTAAACAAATGATTCAACACATACAACAAATATCAACCATCAACGACAAACAGAGGGGAACCAACCATCAACGACGTAGAGTCTTTGTCCAAAAACCTCTGAAAACCTAGCTCTAATACCATGTTAAGGCATCCAACTCACAACCAATTGGCAATGAGTGGAGAGCCGCTCAGGCTCATGTACTAATTTTGGAGGTTACAATTAACCAATGCGGGACAAGCTCCAACACTCTCCCGCACATGCGACCCCTAACTTGCACGTGAGGAGGTAACAACAGATCCATAACATAGGGATCACAACGAAAAGGTGCGCGCTCAAGGCACAAACAACGGGGCAAACAATCAAGAGAGTCTTGTCCAAAAACCTCCGAAAGCTTAGCTCTAATACCGTGTTAAGGTATCCAACTCAAAACCAATTGGCAATGAATGGAAAGGCCACCCAAGATCATATACTAGTTTTGGAGGTTATAATTTACCAATATGGGGCAAGCTCTAACACTCAACGGGGCAAACAATTAACAGAGTCTTACTAGATAGGGTAACGGAGTAAATAAACTACTTTAGAGTAAGATATGTAAACTTGTTCATGGTCCAAACTAAATGTACATGTTCCATATCACAAGTGAAAGGAAACCTCTAATGCTGTAGCAAATCCGAAGGACCTTTGGCCCAAGGTAAAGGTCAAAATCGTTAAGGTGGAACATGTGGGGTGGCAAGAGAAAATCCTCCGAAAGGGTAGCCAATGCAAAGGAACTCTGGCACTAGCCAAAGATCACAGGCCTTAAGGTGGAACATGCGGGATGCTTCTGACTATACAGACTGGTCCTACTAGTTGAACATAGCTAAGTCGAAAAGGGACACAGAAGACCAATGGAAAGGCCAAGACAGCATTTCAAAATCTAGTATACAGAATCATATATAGAAACTATACATATATAATCGTCATTAAATCTAGGTCTAAGTATTTCAAAATCTGGGACAATGATCCATAAAAAAAAAGGGTGCAAGAAACATGGGTTAAGAGATTATATCATAACTGTTACAACAAGAAGCACTAGAATAAGCAAATATAATTTGCTGGTGTATATTTCACCAAAAACTCAAAAGCATCCACTGGATCCTTGACCAATGCGGAGCGTGGACCATGCTTTGAATTTTAAAAATCCCGAGTTAAAGTACTTTGGCAAATTTTGGAAAGCATCAGAATCATGTCATAGCATGCCAGATAAACACCACGTTGGAAAGGATCTCCAACCTTGCCCGGCCTTCTATATAATGCAACATGGATCTACTTACACACCAAGGTAAGCTAGTTATGAAACATTCATGTGAAGCAACCAATTTGAGGCACATTACAAGAAATGAGCAGAAACTACTAGCGTATGTTATATTCAAGCGGGTACAGCATTGGATCTGCGTCAGATTCATTCAATTTTAAGTTCAAGGAAAGGGGACATACAAACATAATTCATACTTCTCAGCAAGTTTCTTTCACTGCTAGAGTAAATGATGTTTACGAGATGCAAGAAAGGCATTCCCAGCGAAATATAGGAGTTTTATGCATGGTTCATCGTTCCGCAAATTACAAAATATGGTTGCTAGGTGAATGCTAAACTAAACAACGTCGGCGTGAATCGTCGGCGTGAATCGCATACCATATACGAGCGTGAAGTGTCTAAATGAAACGGGTATTTTAGCCATTTAGAATAACCCGTGCAACATAGCTTCTAACCATATACAAAGAACCATGGAAGAACAGTGATAAACCTTAAAAGCCTTCAACAATCCATCTTCTTCTGGTTCATCCAAATTAGCCTTTTCATCTCCTACCTGTTCCCGATCAAGTAACCTAACAAAAGATGCTGCGGAATATTTCTTGATCTCTCAAATGATAAACATTAGCATAGGAAACAGAACTGTTACCTATAGATGGCCGCATCATCATAATGAATTTGCCGAGATTTTCCCGCTTCATCATTTTCATCAGCAAATAGTTCCTTGAGCTATACCTGATGATGTCATCTAATTCTTCCTAAACTCAAGAGGGAATAAGGTCATCAGCCATCAAATTTCAAAGAACCAGAAAGTAGCCATGATTCAAAACTATTTCGTTTTATAATGGTATTAAATCTTCTGTGCATTAAAATAAATAACCAGCATATAAAAGAAAGCAGAAAAAAATTACACCTGTCCTGAAAGGAAAAAAACACAGTACATCCTAGTAAAAGCATCTCTGTAGCACCATTAATTGTCATGGCTGGCTTCCCCTCATACTTAATGAAATTTCACTCATCAGCATATCAGTAAGGATAATCTTCATTTCGCAGCAATTACTCTTGGCTGCTAGCCCGCAGCTCCAAACATAAAACAATGCTGAATTGGTGATCCTTGAGCAGTTCAAAGAGTTATTTCTTTATCCACCCTTTACTAAACTACTCACCCTCTAAGTATCCACATTTCAACTCAGATAATTAGGTTTTTTGTCGTTACCACCACATCCTAACCTAGATTCCAAGTCATCCCAATTCTTTATCCACTCTTTACTAAACTACTCATCCTCTAAGCATCCGCATTTCAACTCCAATAATTAAGTTTTTTGTTGTTGCCACCACATCCTAACCTAGGCATGGTCATGGCAACATACTATGCACTTCGGGGCTCATCATGGCCAAAACTTTCATTCTGGAATCTGCACACAAAGGCTGAGAAAATATGCCAAAGCTGCCAGAAAACAGAAGGAGAGAAGAAGAAGAAGAAGCACCGAGAATACTCTGATGAAAAGGAAGGGAAGAAATACTTTTGTAGACTAATTTGATGGAGAAACACTATACATCCGCCTAGTAGATGAACTACGTATCTGACCATTCTTTTTCCTTTCATTATTCAGAAAATTGGTCTAAAGGCTAAGTTTGGGGCTTTAAATGGTGTTTAGTCCGGCTTAGTTTATTTTAATGCCTATAATGCATTGATGTAAAATATTTGATGGTTCAAGGACAACACTAGACAAAAATACCCTTAATGGTAAAAAAAAATTATAAAACGAAACCCAGACCGTCACTTTTCTCCCGTAAACCGTGAAAGTGACACTTTACCCGTGAAACCAAGGACTGGCATTCACCTGTCACTTTCAATTGACGAAACCTTTAGCACTACAGCCCGTCACTTTTCGTGACCCATCACTCTCTCTCTCTCTCTCTCTCACACACACACACACACGCATGGGACAAGTTTGATGGGTGGGACACAATTAATTTCTCTCTCTTCAATTTTGGGGGTGGGTTCAATTTTTGGGGTTCAATTTTAGGGGGGTTTAGGGCCTTTAGGCTCTTTGGGGTATGGTATAGTGGGTTTAGGCATTTTGGGTTTAGGCACTTAGGGTGCACTTTCAAATTATAGGATTTTAGTGGTTTAGGCACTTTCATAGGGTACCCTAGGGTTTAGGCACTTAGGGTGCACTTTCCAATTATAGGGTTTTAGTTGTTTAGGCACTTTCATAGGGTACCCTAGTGTTTTAGGCACTTTCATAGGGTACCCTAGGGTTTGGGTTTAGGTTTAGGGTGCACTTTCCAATTATAGGGTTTTAATGGTTTAGGCACTTTCTTAGGGTACCCTAGGATTTTAGGCACTTTCATAGGGTACCATAGACTTTAGGTTTAGGCACTTTCATAAGATTTGGGGGTTTAGGAACTTTCATTGGCTAGTGGGGGCATTTTTGGAATGTGTAGGTGATTTGTCCTCTTGGCATTAAAGAAAAAGTTGATATCCTTGTTGAAGTGAAGACCCCTTTACTATGTCCTTCCCAAAAATGGACCCTTCATTATTACACTTGCTAGTTGGTTGCAAGAACAGCGGCAGTGCTGAAACTGGAAGAAAAGGAGGGAAAAGAGGGGGGAAGATTGCAAGAGAGGAAGGGGTGGAAATTCAAAGACTTAGTCTAAATAGAACCAAACTCATACACAATGTAATATAAATACACGTAACTACACATTATATACAAAGCACAAGTTCATCATGAACCTTGAGATTCTGTCTACAATGCATGAAAGTATGAATTTACCCTTCCATTTTCTTCTTTGTTCAATCTATCTTCTGAAGTTGAACATGAAAGTTAATCCATTAACATTGGAAATCTTGAAGCGTTCAAAAATTAAACAGGGCTACACTATTTAATTTTGCTGTGATATGCTTTAAAATAATATCGGGGCAGCTTCTTTGAATCTTGACGGTTAAATCTAGTACAGAATTGGGGATAGCCTTGGTAAATAATCTGTGTCAAGTGCCCAGGGTTGCTACAATGATTAACAACTGCACAAGGATGGTACTGGTTAACAACTGCATTAGGATAGTACTGGTTAACAACTGCCTAAGGATGGTACGGGTGGCAGTGGAGATGGTCGTGGAGCGATGTTGCAGGAGCGAGAGCAGCTGTCCAACAGGAAAAAATCAAAAAAGCAAAAAGGAAGGAAAGAAAAAAGGAAAAGGGGGGGGGGGGGGGGGGGGGGGCGCGCGGGGCGAGGGTAGGGTGAGAGGGGGAGAGAGAGAGAGAGCTGCATAGTTACCTGAGCACTCAGCACAAGTTTTTACCATGTTACCCCGTTTAGATTGAAATGTTGTAATTCTTTACCCATAAAATTATTTATCATGTTACCCTCCATCAAGATTCAAAAGTAGTTCGTATTATTGTAAAGCATATCCAAGGGGTAGAAGCAGCACACTGATAGTTTAAAATTGACTTCTAAAATAGCAGAGTAGAAAAGCTGTAGGCCTGTTTAAACGTAGTCCGCTAGTAGGTTCCCAGTATTACTCCCACTACTTTCAAGTTCAACTTCAGAAGAATGCTTGAACAAAATAAGGAAAAACTCACCGTTCGAGTAAAGAAAAACTTGTACTTTCTATGGGGACAGAATCTCAGTTCCAGCATAGCAAACCTATTGAGAAGAAGTGTTCTAGAAGACTACATTTGCATTCCACACAAACAAGTTTGCTGGAGTACATACGATGGAGCCTGCAGATTTCTCACCGGTACTTTGGGGTTTTGCATGAGAAACTGTTGGCTAAGAGAATTTGTATGCCAAAACCGATAATTTGTCATCAGGTTCAGCTCAATATGCAATTCCAAAGTATGACAATGTACTCAAAAATGCCAAATAGATAAGAGAGAAGATTGGTCTAGTCCCATCTGGATGCGTAGAAAGTTATTTCATCTTCCTCTGCCCCCTGGTGCTCTTTTTCCTAGCTTTACAATTAGTAGGCTAAAAACGCCATGTATAAAACTATAAATCACAAAAGGAATGACTTCTAAGAGGGGCTTAACGGACTGGTGGAAGCGTTACAATGTTTCTGCAAAAATGCCAGGAGAGAGATAAGAAATTGCACTTCAACACGTAGATGTTTACAATGCACATTCCACCCCTCAAAAAATGTCGGAAGGATTTAAAATCAATGATCCAAATGGATAGTGAAACGGGAGTGTCTCCAAACAGGACCAGAAATGCAGACAAGATGACCAATAACAGAAATAGGAAATTTTGTTATTTGGACTCAATATAATCAGCTAAACATTAGATGCGGTAGTACGCAAAGATTTGAGTATACTAGGTTTAAGCGATGAAGCAGCACTTGACAGAGCTCAATGGAGATAAAGGATTCATGTAGCCGACCCCAATTGATTGGGACATAAGGCTTGGTTTGGTTTGCTTTGGTTTGGTTCAGGAGTTGCTATTAGTACTGATTCTGCTGAACAGGAAAAGTTTATCATACTTAACCCAAGATACAAAATGCATACCTGGTTGATGTTTTGTGCTTTCAGCCTCCCGACAACCAGATGCTCTAAAACCATTTTCTTCTTTGTCATCTGCATCATTCTCTCTTCAATGGTTCCTCTAGTTATGAGGCTAAAAATCATTACCTGAAAATTTACAGAAACTACAACATTATACACCCTCATAATGGCAACTTAGTACATTTAGAATGATTCACTTTCACCTTATTTGTTTGCCCAAGTAGATGAGCTCTAGCCATTGCTTGCCTTCACCTCCTGGCATCTTTCCTAAGGGCATCCGTTTTACTACAAAAACATCGGGATGAGGACCGGCAATGACACTTTGCTGATAGTCAGGAATACACTGAGTGCTTTAACTGTTGACCAGGTACCCAATTTTTTTCACTACTTGTTCTTTTTCATTCTCCCTCCTTTTTACTTTCTCTCATTTTTTTTTTTTTTTTCCCTTTCTTCTAGCTTTCATTTTTGCACAACAGGTTCGATGGCATCCTTGGGTTGGAACTAACCTTCCTGCTGGGTTTGGGCTCACTGACACTTTGACTCAGAAAAGAGTCCTCTTTGAAGGGCCCGTGGGGCGAGAATGGTACTTGGCAGAAAGGGTTTCTCAACAGTCTTTCGTCATGATGCTCCTATGGTGCCACAACCACCTTCAGATAAAATGTGATGCCCTCACTTATTTGTTAGTCTTCAAGAACTTGATATGGCCATGGCGGTTACGAGGCTTAGGCATACATGGGCATGGGCGATTATGATGCATTCATTCGTTCCTTCTTAATGCCTCGCTTTGAAGTTGGACTGCTTCCCTTGGAAAATGAGTTTATCAAAGAAAGTTCTGGGCTGCAAGTGTTTGAGGCCAATCAAGAGCATGCACATGGCATTCCTTCTTACATGGAGGTGACCGATTCGCAAGGAGTCTTGGACACATAACCTCCCATTGACTGAGTACCCAGAAGTGGTACTTCCTCCTGGCAATGACCCAGTATGTCTCAATTTATTGCATGCATACTTCCTTTATGTCTCAACTTATTCCAGCTTTCTCATCCTCCTTATTGTATGATACCCTGTAGGTTCCTCGGGCTGTAGCCCAAACATATACCAATGCTTTAAATGTCATGAGAGCCTTCTTTCGGAAATGGACTAGTTCAATGGTCTCTGGTTGCAGCTGTGGTACAGCAGATGCCGTGGTATGCTCCTTGCTTTCATCTCATTTCTTGCCCTTTTACCTGAAACTTGTTATTCAACACACATGCATATTTTATAGGTTTGCTCTTTCGAACAGACTCACCGCTTGGCTAGTGGGGGACCCTCGGGTAATATTGGTGGAGCTAGAGCAGGTCGTGACAGGAGTGCCTCGAAACGAGGCGGTGCATGTTCTACACGGGGAAAGGCTACAGCTAATGTGGAGCAAGAGGAAGGGCCGTCACATGGACAACGTTCCTATTCTAGTTAAGACAGAGGGGATCCTAGTGCTAGCACTAGACCTAGCATTAGCGAGTGTGACAATGCGCCACTCTGACGTTTTGTTCGCATGAGTTCTTTGGTGAGGGAGGACTCGCACCAGCACTTTGAAAAAAATGCTTCTTTCATCTTATTTGCTTTCGAAAAACTTTGTATGATGCTAACAAATCGAACTATGCTGTAAAACTTTGATGTGTTTCATTTATTGTTCAGTTCATGAATGATGTGGAATCTAAAAAAAAGTGTTAGCAAGAACCTTAGTAATTTCATTGATCTCACCCTAATGGAAGTCGTACCAACTAGACTCAAAACAAAACAAGACTCAACAAGTGACAGAAAAATGAAAAACACTCAAAAGGGTTAAACACCACCAATCTTCAGTTCATAAGTAGTTCCAGGCGTACTTGAAAATGAGCCCAATGTTGACGATCTTGAGGATTTTGCTGTTCCAGAGGCCAAAATGAGCGTGTTGACGCAACTTGCCTTTTTGAGTGGTGTTAACCCGCAGAAGAACATAGACAATAGTAGCAGGTTCCTTCTAAAATGGGTGCGCTCCCTAGACGGGAGCTCGATTCCGTGCTCCCGAGACGAGAGCTTGATGGGAGCTCGCTCCCATCTAGACAGGAACCTGCTCCTAAATAGGATGGGAGCTTCCACAATAATCTTAAAGACCAAATTCTCACTTCTCTTTCCAAATATATGTAAGGAAGAAGGAAAAGAAAAAAGAAGTAAGAAAGATTTAGGACTCTCTCTTTCTCGTCTCATATTCTACTACTTATCTACATGTTTAATATGTATATTTGGCACAAAAGAATCCATTGAGATGTCATTTCTCACTCATGTTTATCCTATAAAATGCTTATGTACGCGCTCCCTTTGCAACTATAAAACATTTGTACAATACATATAATTATAAATAAGTTTAAATAAATATATATTTATTTAGTATTAAATATTCCCTCGCCGCTCCCAACCTAGGGAGCTTCTACATACCCCCGCTCCCTTGCACCCGTTCCCGCCTCTGTCCCCGCTCCCGCTTCGTGCAACTAAGTAGACAATGACACGCAATACAACTAACAACGAAAAAAGAAGATAAAAGAAATATGCCTATTTTTCTCGTTTGCTCATTCCGATGTGTCATCAATAAAATGATGTTCCTTAACTCCCCTTATGCCCCTAATTCATGATAACCTTAGAAAAGATTGATGCTAATGCCCATAGTGCGGAACTTTTATCGATAAGAATTTCCTTTCAGCTTGTTTTGATTGCTTCCCACTATTGCCCTTTGATTGCTCTAATTTTGGCATCATGCTCTAGGTGTACAAGGAGGTGCTTGCTAAACTCTCACTTAAACTGCCCCAAACAGTCCTTCATCAACCCATACAACTTCAACCTCAATTCCTTAACTAGCCCTCGTGCAATTACTTTGCAGGGGGTATGCCCCTAGCGTCTCAAATCAACTTCAATGTTCCCTGCATATCAGACTAGTTTCCAATGCGCCTAGTGTGGGCTGATGTCATTCAAAATGTCTCTATTGTGGGTAGATGGAAGGTGCTACTAAACTTGGACAAGCCGAACCCCAAGAAAGGATTGCCTACGTATCTCAAGATGAAAATCGGGCCACAACGTAGTTCAAGACTTTGGATCACTCGGGCATTTTGCTCACCTTTTTTTCTTTTTTTCCCTCTTTTTTTTCTTGTGTGGTTGTGCAATACCTGGATTCCTCGGGCTTTCTATTGGATGGTATGGTTCCCCTTGCCGGGACCACGCTCAATGTTGTGGCGATACTCTATCTCTATGCTAGACTGATGACCATATACACTACCGAGCACTCGAAACATGAATACTCTATGAAGACCAGAGTCACCACTTGGTTTATAGGTCCAAGAACCTTAATGACTCTATATGGAAAGGCTCTATCCATGTCACCACAACGGGTCTAGGGGCTAAGGTACCGAGTGGGAAGGTGTAGGCACCCACTCCGCCCAATCAAATGATTGGCCTCTACTCATCACCATTGGTTCATATTGTCTCTATCCTAAATGCATGAAACACAAGCAGACAGATAGGTAGGGTTTGAATGAAAATGAAAATGTTTTCAAAAATTATCGTTTTGCAAGAGGGAAAAACAATCATTTTGAAAATTACCTCAGCCATATGAAGCTCACAGAAAATAAAAGAAAAGCAGACATCTTATGGATGAGAACAAGGGGATAAGGTGCTGATTATCACCCACATCCACAGGCAACGATCAACAACTATCATCAAGTTCTCATACGGTCCCTAGATCTAAACTCGCCTGCAAAGAGATTAATCAGCCGTTGCGAATTGCCATTTGTGAACCTACTTCTAGGGGGAATTTCTATATAACTAAACATGCCTAACAAAGGCCAAAGTTGAACTGAGACATGCAAAACATGGTTCTAAACTAGACATGCAATTGAACAAACTAAAGCATGCATAAAATAGAAGAACAAACTAAAACTAAAAACTTTTCAAAAATAGAACCTTTCTAAAAATGGAAACTTTCCAAAACGGCATACCAAACTAAATTAGGAAACCTGACCGGATTATGCGACATTTCAAATTGGTAAACCAGTTCAGATTAGGAAAGTAACCCAAACAGGGACGCTGACCAGATTAGAAAACTATCCAAATTGGAAAACCGAGCTGGGTTTGGAAAGTAAGCCGATTAGGAAACCAAATGTGTAGACAGGCTACTCATATAAGGACCATGAGGACAGAACAGCTAATTAATCATGCAACATACAAATGTAGGGGTAAAAAGTAAATTGACATGCTGATGACTAACGGGCAGCGTAAGTGCTGGGGCAGGTTATATGCATGGAACAATGCGGACAGCATAACGTTAGGGGCAAAACTGTAAATATGCAGGCAGCGTAACGAATAAGAATATAAAATTTGCGAGTGTTTATGTGGGCAGCATAACGACAGGATACATTACGTGCGATGAACCTCTCGGACAGAGTAACGACTACGCTAGGGGTTAAATCATGTAAAGGTGGTAACTACGTGCAAGTGCATGGTATATAAACTATACTAAACATGCAAAGGACAAAACAATAATTCCACATGCTAAGCAATAATTTATTTAAACAAAGCATTAAACTAAATTAAACCCTAAAACATACATGAACTAAACACGAATTAAATCCTAGACACACCTACTAAGTACAAAATAAATCCCAAACACTAAACTAATCTAAACAAAATATATTAAACAATGAAGAAAAGAAATAAAGGAACCATACCTAACCTCCGCAGAACCAAGCTAGCTGCCCTTAGAAATTGGAAGATTCTGGGCCACACCGCCGAACTAGAACCGTCTCAATGCAAGACAACTCAAGGAAACTTTAAACTGAGCTCAGGTATTAGCCCAAGGGTGAATCAGGGCCTTTTAGCCTATATTCAAGCTTTGTGAACAACTATTCTGAACCCAAATATGAGTAATGAACGCTAGTTCTCCACTTTGCTGAACGATTTGAAAGGTTGGGTAAGGGGAGGTATTTATAGGCTTGGTTTGAGAGTAAAATACTCTAGTTTTCCGGTGTGGGATTCAAGAAAATACGTGTTTTCCGTACACAAAGGCGGTGGCACACAAATCTAGAAGATTCTGGGGATGACAACCGGACTGGCTCTGGTCTAGGGCCGGCCGGCTCTCAGCCAAAAATTGTTTATTTTGGTTTGGTTTGGTTTGGTTTGGGTTTGGGTTCGGGTTTGGGTTTGGGTTTGGGTTTGGGTTTGGTCGGTTCGGGTTCAAAATGATGCATTTTGTGCTGATTTTCGGGCTTAAAAATATTGCGGGATTGGACTAAAAAAAGGATTTCTTTGGGCTAAAAATGGGGCTATGTGGGGAGCTTAAAATCAACACAACTTATTTTAAAAAACAATGACACAGGCCAAAAATAACACAGTGCAAACACACACATTTTGAAAAACTTTGGGGCACAATAAGATAGAATAAGAGGAATTAACACAAGTGACTTGGGAATAAGTTTTCTCGAGACATCTATGCATCAAGTTAGCTCAAGCGAAGCAGTCATAACTAAAAGTAACATTATCATCATTGGGCGTCGACTCTACACGGGGCCTAAGCGTTACGGACTACCAAGGTGGGGTGTCTACAGCCACATGCTCTATATGATTTAATTTGTAAGCCTAATATAATAAATCTTGACAATGAAAGTCAAAATTTGGTTGAAATTTATGTGCCAACAATCAATCACTTGCCTAACAAAAAGAATCTCTCTATTGACATGCCTGAGGAGGGTCTTTATCTTTTTAAAGGTACTAGGTGAAACCTCTCGTGCTGCACACGATCAGTGTAAACCGTTAGCTTTGGTTGTTCGTACACTGTTTTTAATTTTTTATTCTGTCACAATGTATTGGAATGTAACAGGATATATGTAATATTCTTTCTGATTGTGTTGGCCATCAATGTGTGTTCTTGCATCTGAAAGTGTTGAGTTTTTTGGTTGCATGCATATGAATGGGCAGAGGAGGAACGGTTTACAAAGTCTAAGATCCCAAACAATTAAAGAGACACCAAAAATTTTATCCATATCAAACAGCTCCAAACGACTGGCTAAACAATGTATTTCAAAAATCAATGGACACAAGAGTACATATATAGTTATATTGCAAAAGCTGTTTACTCTCCTTGGTATGTTCCAAGAAACCATGTAAAATCATCTCCTAACAGTTAAATGTTTGCATCATATATAATTATAAAAGGAAAACAATTTATTTACCTGTATGACTGTTTTTTACCCCACAAGCGGTTCCACCTTTTTCCAGTAATGATCAAAGCTGAAATTTCCAAGTAAACAAAAAAGAGTTATTAACTCAAAATGCACCATGTCAATATGGGAACTTAGAAAGCCAAAAAACAAACTTAAATCATATGCCATATTCATGTTTAAATTTAGAAACTGGATCGGACATATCCAGCATTTCAAATGCATCTTCAGGACCGTTAAATTTCATGGTTGAATTTGAAACCTGATCAATTTAATTCCCATGGTCTCAACTGAAATCCACTACGTTGAGGACATACATATATGTAATGAAGGAATCAACAGTTACAAGCACTTCTTAATCCGGAACCCTCATAATAAAACACCATCCTATGCTAAAATGAAACAAAGCCAAAGGAAAAACAGACTTTCTTTTGCTTCTCTTCTTGTTCCGCACCATTTTCTACGAGCTGTACTATTGGATTATGTTTTTCTAAATTTTTCATATGTTATGAACTTTTATTCGTTTTGCGTGAATATTTTGTTTAGAACCACATAATAATATGTGTCTTAGCATTCTTTGTTTATTTTTCTTTATTGTTCTCCGTGCGTTTTGTATTTTTCTTTATTGGCCTATTTCTCAATACTCAATGTTCTGAAAATTCACGGGAAAAAAGAAACACAAGAAGAGAAAAAAAGACCTGAACATCTTCTTCAGTGTTCCTTTCACTAATTATAGGCTCCCTTTCAAAAAAACTGTTTTAAAATTTTGATCAGAATTTCAGAACTATTACTTATTAGCAAGGCTTCGTCACATGACCTCTTTTAAAACTACCATTTTTTTCTTTTTGGGAACAGTTTTAACACTGCATTGTCATACCTCAAGCACATATCAGTACCATACATTTAGAGAGTATTGTGAGCTTAAAATCAGATACCAGTAGTTCTCTGTTAGCATCTGTATATACCAAATTCTGTAGAGTCCTGTGCCCTCAACTATTCTATTGTCTAAACAGACAACACTTTTTGCTACCAAAACAAATTGTTCCTTAGAAACCATAAAAAAAAAAATTTAAAAAAAGAATAAAAAAAAGAAAATTAATTAGCTTCCACATCAGATCATGCAAAAAAAGTTCAGAATGTCAAGAGGAGAAACTAACCCTCCAACGGGCAAAGCATTTCATCTTCTGTAAGCATTTGAAGAATGTATTACATTAGCCTATGGAAGAGAACACTAAGCCAACATCCAAACATATTAAAATCAAAAAATAACATCTTCTTGGAAGGTCATAAAAGCTAAAATTTCCGGGAGTGTTGATTTTTAACTCACTTTATTTGACTGATGAAATAATGATGCTGCTAAAAGACTATCCAGTTGGATACAATTGAAAGTAGCAACATGCTTTCAGACAACCTTTCCGGTGGCATTAATCTAGATAGGGATATCCTAGCACGGATAAACACATGGAGACAGTTAGGGTGAGATTGATAAGCCCCCAATATTGTATATATCGGGGCTTATCGTACTCATTTATCACGCACAATCACGCGATTTCGCGCCTTATATGTTTAATATGCGCGTTGTAGTGTTTTTGCCAAGTTACAGGTTGAACGCGTGAAATTACGCATTTTGAGCATATTGAGAACTGCGCCACGTCTACGAGGGCCTCCATGGCACGTGTCACCGGGCCTCACGAGCCACGAATCGATGTTTAAGCTAAAGGCCCAGGATTTCGAAAGGACACAAGTGAAGTTGGCGCTTAGAAACCGTGCTTCACGTTCACAAGAACTTCACGTGAGGTCAGGGAAAGAACGAGCACTCAAGCGTCCAAGGTACATCTCCCCCGAGGGTCGCACAACTCGATTACGTGTTTTGGAGAAGTCCGGAGGCACGTACGGCCAAGGGAATGACCAAGAAAGGCCAAGGACAATCAATATCAATCTGGATCGATCCACAATGGTGCAACAAGCCAACAGTTCAATCTGGATCGATCCAGGTCTTAAGTGGATCGATCCACTTCACAAAGGAATCAGCAGCAGGCCCTCTGGATCGATCCGGGTACCCAGTGGATCGATCCACCCTCTTCAGCAGCACCAAACCTACTCTGGATCGATCCAAGGTCAGAGTGGATTGATCCAGACTTATTTCACTCAATGCCAAAACATCTGGATCGATCCAGGTCTCAAGTGGATCGATCCAGCCTCGGTTATTTCAGCAACAGCAGTACCTGGATCGATCCAGGTCTCAAGTGGATCGATCCACATTCCCTCTGAGCAGCAGATATTAATTGCTTTATGCACCTCCTTTTGTAGAAACTTTTGAGTTGTTGTGAGAGCTTTTAGGATATTTTGTAGAGAGAGAAGGGAAAGGCTATATGGGGCCTCTCCTCTCTCCTTCTCTCCCACTACTTCTTTATTTCTCTTCCTAGTTTTTTTTTTGCTCTCCCCTCTCTCCTCCATTGGAGGACTTTTGGAGCTTTATCTCTCTAGAATTCCCGTGTAACCGTTAACCTCACGTAAGTTTGTCGTTTATTAATCTTGCTACTCTCGTTTAGCTCTTTCAATATATGTAGTTTATTTTCAATTCTCCCAAGTATTTAATGTTCATGTTGTTCTAATTATTTCCTTGAAAACTCTTGGTTCTAGTAGTTGTTAGTTAATTTCCCAAGACTTAAACTTGTAGGCTAACTTAGGATCTTCATTAAAAATAAGTTTTTAATGTCACTTGTTATGTTCTTTATTTCCTTCATTAAAATGGTCATGTTTTACTTAGTAATGATTGAGTAGGCGTTATAGGCTCGGTCATGGGGTGACTAGCACCCCGTGACTTAGGTTGATTCGTCCTCCTCGCCACAATGAAAACATTGCTTGTTAATCAAAGAGTACGAATCGATTTTATGTAACAAAATTTGGATTTGTTAATCCCGTTGATCACACGTAGCCAAGGGCTTGACCACTTGGCACGTGTGATGCTTCGGGCGATGTCAATCAAAATGTTTGTACAAATGGCACAAGAATCCTACTCTTTGAGAAACACCATTTCTAGTTAAACGAGTTTAAGTACCAAATCTTCCGTTCGGGGTCGTTTAACGACGCCCCGAGCCGGTTATTTTAGAGGAGAACGAATCAGCCTAAGGCATGGGTGTTGTGAACCCTTTGACTTAGCCTTGTTTTAATTAGTCTTTTCGAACTCCGCGTCATCCTCGAAGTTAAGAGAATTCCACCAATCAAACTTCAAACGCCAAGTTTGCCGCTTTAAGGCTAAAACCAGCACTCGCGAATCAATCAACACGCTCAGCGCATTCGGTCTCTGTGGACTCGACCCGGACTTCCGGTTATCATGCTTCGCGACACCTAAACCCTACGCTTGGGGAATCATATTGAAGTACAATCCAAGGATGCAAGCAGAGATGCTAGCCTTCATGTAGATATGATACAGATGGACTAATACCAACACTGGATAGTTCATCTAATCAGAGAGCTGAACACCAATACAAGTGATGTAAATGTTCTAAAATACCATAAATTCAATTCCATTCAATCTCACCTAGTCGCGTACCAGAGGTAGTCACTGATATCTTTGGTGACATTTAGTTGGTCCAATAGTCAAAGTGTTGTAATCTCCGTATCCTCATAAGCTGAAGACAAGTCTTCGTTGAATGTTTCCCAAGAGAGAAGCTTGGTGTTGGTGGGCAACATCTCAGTCTTGGATGTTTGAACTCCAACCTGCGAGGGCGGAAGGATAGTCTCATACTCTTGTAAAACTTTGGTATACAAAAATTATCCAAGAAATATTTGTCTTGGCCGTTGGTCTTTTAAATCAGTTAGCTTCCAAACTGCAAGACTGGAAAAAGATAGTCCATTGATGTGGCGAACACAGTATACATGATTGAGGGCTGATGAGGCCATGCTCCAAGTGAAGTAGAAATGTAAGGCTGGCCTCATATGAAATCAGGAAATATTCTGGAGAGTGATTTCCTAAAAGAGCTACATCTTAAATTCGAAGTTGGTGGCTTTCCGAATTACCTTGGCAGTGTTGAAGATGACATTTTTGCAATCTGGAAGAATGCTGATGGACCAAGCCTGGAGGTCATAGTAAATGTCATTGAATCCAACCCTCGCAAATGTCTGTATATGGTAGTGATGAAGGGGGCCTCCTGTTGTTCTTCCAAAGTTGTTCCTTCCCTGATAGTATTGAAAAACAATAAGATCACAACGTTGCCTAATAAAGTCGGGTAAATCTCACTTATCAGCAGAATTAGATTTTTAAGGATATAGCAAATAAAGAAAGTTGGCCCAGTTTTCCAAAAGATTTTAGCACCCAGGTGCTAAAATCATGATATTTCAAATCAAAAAATGAAGTGGTTCCGTGTAACGTTTTTTTTATTTTTTCGCACCAAATTAAAGTACTCCTCATGTACTTTAATTTGGTGTGAAAAAATTCGAAAAACGATACACGGAATCACTTCATTTTTTTATTTTAAATATCATGATTTTAGCACCTGGGTGCTAAAATCTTTTGGAAAACTAGGCCCCGTTTAACTCCTTTCTTTTCGAAAAAAGATGCTATGCCGTTTTAATGCAATAGCATGGGATTGACACTAAACCTTTAGTAATTCACAAAAGCCTCCCGAATGAAGCGGGCAACTGCAAATGCTAAATCTTCCACCGGTTGCTGCTGAATTGGCCCACCAAATTCCATAAACCTTGTAAATTGACCTTAGAGCAAGTAAATATGCAATCTAAACAAAGAAGGTATAAGAAAGACCTTTGCTTTTCTACTTACCAGCTAGTCCAAGCCTCGGTCCACAACGCGGGTTTGTTTGTTTGGAGCGAAATAATCGCAATAAAAACCATCGCACGTATTTATTTGTCACCGAGATTAGCAAGTACCACGACGTACATAGGGCTAGAGCCAAAGATCTTAATATTAGACTAATTCCCAAGAAAAATAAAAGCCGAAAAAGGCATAGAGCATAGCTTATTTAGTTCGACAAACAAATGTAAGTGGAGCTAAAGTATAAAGATAATTGTCCGTTTGTCAAATGCACTGAGATTATTTAGCGGGCTGCCTTTCCAGACTTTTCCCATCGTGTCCCGTTTTTGTATACAATTTTCTCATCACGTGTGTGTGGGGGTGGGTGGATTTCACTCACAACTGGTGCCGTGCCAGGAGTGACTTCTCAGCTGCTTGAGGCAACAAAGGACCTATAAAAAAATACACCAAATCATTTGCCTCCACACACATGTTATTGCTAATACATGTATGTAGAAATCTGCAAACTTCTAAGCTAGTCACAGCCAGATTAGCTGTAGCTGCCAGGGGCATGCGCGCATGTAATCTTAGGTTTTTTTCCCTTACGTAACATAACTAAGAGCCTCTACCACTGCCACATTGCTATCAAAACACAATGAGACAATGTCTGACCTTTGGTTTGTGTCTTGCTCATCACATCACTATGAACATTTTCAAACTGAACCTGTCACGGCCTCGATTTTTAAACAATAAAAAGTAAACATTTTTAGAAATAAAAGTGCTATATTACATAATTTTTTCTTCTTTTATCTCACTATAACGCTTCTTCTCTAAAAAGGGTACCCGTCTCCCTTTGGGAAGACATGAATTTAAATGATAAATTGATTACACTCTTCCAAACAATTTAAAAAATAAATAAATAAATAAGGTTACAAACCCATCTTAGTTTTTTTTTTAAAAATACATGATCATCTCCAAAATGAGTACCTACTAATTTTCAATAAGAAACAATGATCAATGATGCCTTCAAAAGATTTCATGCACTCCCAATGCACTTCACGCCATGCTCCATCGAATACCTGAAAATTGATAGGTTGAGCTACACTAGCCCAATAGAAAAATCCCTGACACAAACTCTATATATATATGCAGTGCACCATGCTTGTGAGTGAACCTACAGTGCATAAGCCAAATTTTAAAAGTCATTCTTTCTTTAATGCACGTCTCGTCACACACATACATAGACATACACATACACACAAATAAATACACTTTCGCGCATACATGACACCACATACACATAACCACGCTTGAAAGTTTCAAACCAATCGGAAGTACTCTTTACCACTTAATTTCCATTTCAACACCACCTTAGGATCACCACGACTTTGTCTCTAACAATCAACTCATTTTACTATCACACCCAAACACTCTAGTTTCTCAACATAACCACGCATTTTGATTTCTTCGATAGATATTTCCTCAATATCGAGAACCTTTCATAAATGTACAACGAATACCACACAATTTCCAACTCCACGAACATAATCAAATCAACCTACGAATGTAAGGAATAATACACAACAAACAACACAAAAACAACCACACACAACAAGCAATATATAACAAAAACACGCAACCAACAACACACCACAACAAGCAATACAACATGTCCGACTCCACGAGCCAACAACTCAATTAAAAGACTAAAAGATTTGACACTCAAAACATCCCACCAACAGTCTCACTTACCAAGAACTCAACATGTCAAACCTTCCCAAACTCATTCAATTAAGGGCACTTTCGTAATTTCATCGCGGGTCAAACCCGTAAGCATCTTCATCAATCCATGCCTCAAATACACTCATAAATATCCCAATTTTATTACTAGGAAAGCAATATAACATATACACACGAATATCACAAAAGCCCCAATTTTGGTTCAAGCCGTAAATTAGAAATTTCGCAGTACAACAACATCTACGAAAATTGTATGTAGAAATCAAGAGTTTGTTATCTAAACACATAGATATATAGAGAGAGGAGAGAAATCCCTACTTGACTGGGTTTTGAGCAAAACCCTAACTTCCGAAACTCAAGCTCCAAGCTTTTATGTATCCGTGACGCATCCTACGCGTAATTTCAACCGACACACCAATTTCAAATCAAAAACTGATATTTTCTAAAAATAATTAAGGCACATCCCATACATCATTTCGTAGGTATACGAGTCTAGTGTCATAATCAAAAGATGGTGTACCCATCGGATCCCCATGCTAGACGTTATGACTGTCTTCTCAAGACATGGCAGTGCTGTCTACACAAACACGAACCTAACAGCAGTTTGGTGTATGAATTTTCATATTTTCTGTAATTTGAATTAACCTCTAACATTTTTACACAACACAAAGAACATCCATGGGTAGCTTTTGTAAAATTTTCAGAAATTTACCAGTTCTGGAAAAATATCAAATAAATCGGCCAAAACAGAGATCTGTAGAAAAACGGATGAAACTGGACAGCCAAACTTTGAAAAATCACCATAAATCGAGCTCTTAATGTTTTGGAGTGATTCTTGTGCCAAAAGTTTCGTATTGAAACGAAGTTCAAAGTTCATGAAGGAATAAAAGTCAAATCCGTACTCCAAATATGGAAAAAAAAAAAAAGCAAATGCAGAGGCTACACGAATCTGTCTCAGAGCAGATTTCCAGATTACAGACCCGATTTTCAAAAATTCATAGTAAATCGAATTCTCAATGGATTTGAATGATTCCAGAGGCAAAAGAAAGCTCTCTGAGTTAGCTTTAAATCATATGAAGGAACAAAAACCTAATTAGAAGTTTAAGAAGGAGAAATCAACCAAAAACAGAGACCCAGTCTGCTGTGATAAAACTACTGTTCCTATCAGCATACACACGAAAATTTTTGATAAAAATTGATAAAAACGAAGGAGAGGAGAGCTATACTTGCAGAGGTGAAGTGGGGAGGGGGAGATGGTGGTCGGATGTGGTGGTGAAGGTGGCCGGACGTTGTGGCAGCCGAGACCTCCTCTTTCTCTCCTCTTTTCTTCTCCTTCTCTCTTCTTCTTCTCTTCTTCCTTTCTTTCTCTGATTTCCCTTCCCCAGAAATGAAAGGGGGAAAGTGAGGGGAGTAGGTGTAGTGCTGGGGTAGCAGGCGTGGGGAACATGGAATGGGTTGGGCGCGCAACACGACGTGATATAATACAGTACAATTTACTCTGAGTGGTGCTCTAACTGTCCGGGTTTCGATTTCAGAAAAATACCAAAATATTCGTACTGACTTAGAAAATCGTGGGCAACGTCACTGCGTGCTCAGAATCGTCTAGAAAAAATTTTAAAAATTAGGCACGCATTACGATGCGATCCCGAGTGACGTCGTTAGATAGGTTTAAGTCCCACCACCGCAACAGGTAAGCTAGTATCATCCACGTAGCTAAAAAAAAAATTACATTCCACATCTTTATTTTATTTAACACAAATTTGTGGGTCTTTACAGAACCTACATGGGCACATAGATACCTGTAAAGTAAAGAAAAATTTCCTACTAACAAAATGTTCATTAAATAAACATGTGCACTTCCAAATTTATAGGAACAAAGAGCACAGTATATGATACTTCAACCAAAAGAATCCCAAACAGGTTACCCAGATTAGAGTTTTCTCTCAGTTGAAGGGAAAAAAAGAGAAGGAAACCCTTATGGTTTGTCTCTCTCTCACACCTAATTGTACTAACTAATAACTGATTAACCATATTTTAATCTAGCCTAGCCTATAAATAGCGAGCAAAGACAAAACTTTGGGAAGAGCAACACAACACCACCAAAGAAGGAAACCATCTTATGTGTATTTCATCAAAGTCGACTTAACTATGTTTGGCATTGACATGATGTAATCCAGCCTCCCCTTGACAACATGCATGTATAGCCAGGATCAATTTAAATGTTAATTTTGTTTGTAAAAACAATAAAGGTGCATTGTCTAACATTAATTTTACTTTGTATTATTGTCTAACATTAATTTTACTTTGTATTCCCACTCCCTTTTTTATCTCTTTGGTTAAATTTTTAAATGTAAAAGCTTTCTGAAAAACAAAGAAAGTATTGTAAATATCAATTTCAGGTGTATGCAAATCAAGTACCAAGATTTATGCGATCATATTTTTTGGCTTCAACGTGCTTATCCATATAACTACATCAGATATGAACCAAATGGGAAAAGCTCTCGACTACTGTGCAGACATGTTTGCAAACAGATCCTTACAAGAAGATTAAATACCTCCATTTGTCGTAATTCTACACGGTACATGTCTTAGAATCTTAAATGGAAAGTACCTTCATTATGCTTTAAAGAGTATGCTTTTGCAAAAGCAAGAAAACCCAACCAATCAAACCTGGAAATGTCCGAAGCAACTATAAGAATTCGTACTTCAACAAGCAGTGACCTATAAAGGACTCCAATTACTCAAAACTTCATAAATAAGCTACAGTTGCTACTACATCTAGGAGGTTATTAGGCTCTTGTTTTGTATATTTCCCACTCTTTCGAAAAGGCGGAAAAAAAGAGTACGAAAATAGCCAAGAATAGTTTACAGGAGAATCCTTTAGATTGGCATTTTGGAACACAAAAGCTACCAAAACACAAAAAGAGAAAAGATTGAGAAATTAGCATTTCTTACCCCTGGGAAAAAGACTATCTTCTCTCTTGTCCGCTCTTCAAAACGACCGAAGGACCCACTATTAGAAAATTCTGGCTCCCAAGATTAACAAATTTAACAATTGTTATTTGCAGTAGATCTGAAACGAAACCGTACGAACCTCGTCGTCGAAATCGAAGTCACCGCCGACCGGAACCTAAATAAACGCTGCCAACACATTAAAACTGGCAAATAAAGCATATTTAAGCTACTGACAAAGAGTTCAACCAATATACAGAACAACGATTGAATCCCTTTCCAAGTTTTAATTGCTCTGTCAAATAACCTCAAAGATGCCACTGGAGAATCCAAGAAAGGCATCCAAATTATTTTGGGATTAGGATTACAAGGTACTGAAGATTTCTGTCTGTGCACTGAGCAACTGTGACCGAAAGAAATGCTCGCGCGGCATTGTGAAACCTCAATTTCGCTTCCCAAAATTCATTCTAACATGGAGCTGACTTCATTACTTAAATTTGAGTAAAAATTTGGTATGTAAGGATCAATGAACAGCTTCACAGACGCTTAATGTCGGCTCCATGCTGAGGTCAAGTTTCTTAGTTCTTGTCTTCCTAGACTTTAAGCCGAAAATGGTTTCCTCCACATAGATCCCCGGCAGTAAAAAATCAGTCAAGCTAGTAAAGTCTTATGATATCAAATTGACGAAATGTTTTTCAATTCCGTCATGTCTTTCAACCCTCACTAAATTACACGGTGGAGAATTAATCCACAACATTGAACACGAAGAGGATAAATAGCAATGCGACAAAAAAGTCGGATCAAATTTGATTCCTGACCAAATTTGAGTTTGAGTCTTTGAGCAAGAAGTACAGAAGATCCAACCTAACCCCGCATCAAACACATGGCCAACGCTAATTTGTCTAGGAAAAATTCACAAGGAACAGTTGAATAATTTCTTAATTCCTAGCATCAGGAGCGCAGCAAAGTTTTAAAATTAACATTGATTTCATCAAGCAATTAGCCACAGACGACAACAATATTCATTCAACGTCTTCCACAAAACATATAGAATGAACAGATACAAAAAAATCGAAGCAAAAGCTCATAAAAACAATAGGGAAATAACCTGATTCAAGCAGAGGAGGAATGACAACAGCAAACGAACGAAGAAACCAATACAAAACAACACTGAAACAGAAGACCAAACAGCAATGAAAACGGCAGTAAAAGAACGACGTACCTGGGTTACCAGAAATCGAACAGAAGACCGAAGGCGTAAATCTGATCGAAAAGCCGAAAATATTTCACAACCCCTGCTTTGAGGGTTTAAAAGAAGATGAAGAAGAAGAGATAAGGCCAACCAGGCGTACTATGTACGCATCCGCTGCCGCCGTTGCAATTCGCAGAAGTATACGGCGATTTCCAATTCGCAGAAGGAGTGGCGAACGCAGAGGCAACCGGTCCCACCGCAGAAAAGAAAGGCCCCAGAATGCAACAAAAATTACTATCAGTGGCATTGGCGAAAAGACAGTACTACCCCTGCAATCTGAACGTGAGGATGCCAATTGAAGGGACTCAATTGGAAAAAAGGGCCCAAAATGGAGGCCCTCGCCTCAATTGCCTCAAGCCTCTTTTTCTTTAGCTTTATGGAAAAGATGGCTTCAAGGAACCAATAAAAATGAGTAACTTATTTCGGTGTTCTTTCAGGAAAAAAAAATGTCTTTTTCTCTCTTCAATTCCCTATACCTCGTTATCTATAGCCAAAGCACAAAAATAAGAGGTTGAAACTAACAATGGTCCACAACAGATGCCGAAAGTGTAGAATAACGCTAGCAGCCTAAAAAAAGGAACTTAAATGTTAGTCTAGCACCAACTTATTATGCAAAATTCATACGGGAGGCCATCAAATGAAATTTCCCATCTCTAAGATTACGCAAAAGCCTTGTGTACACAAACATGAAGAACTCAATGAGGAATACAAGAACATTCTCTACAGTCAAGGAATTGAAATAAGAAGTCAAATAAGCAAGAAAGAGCATAATACAGTTATCCATGCAAGGGATTTCCAGCTACACAATTTAAATAACCTAAACATAAGAACTCCAAGACCCCCACTTGCAAAAGACAATGGTGGCCCAATCGCCTATTATCTTGGCACTAGAAACAGCCCGTGGCAAAAGGCACAACTCTACATCTATTGTTAAGAACTCCAAGACCCCCACTTGCAAAAGACAATGGTAGCCCAATCGCCTATTATCTTGGCACTAGAAATTGCCTGTGGCAAAAGGCATGACTCTACATCTATTGTTGGAAAGTAGCTCTTGTTTCTGAGTTTGTGCATGTAACAAAGTCTTGCCATAAAAAAAATCAAATTTAAAAAACATCTAATTCCTTAGCAGTCTATTACTTGAGGTTTAAGCATCATACTTGTGACTAAGATAACTTCAAATTCATGATTGAAGAAAGATAAATGAACAGCATGAAACACGTACGAATTTCAATATGGAGAATAACTAAAGACTTTGAAAGAATCTCTCTTAATATCAAAACTAAAAAACGCCTACGAATTTTAATATAGAGAATAACTAAAGACTTTGAAAGAATCTCTCTTAATAACAAAACTAAAAAACCCAAGTCCCAAACAAAGGATTCTAATTTTAATATAGAGAATAACTAAAGACTTTGAAAGAATCTCTCTTAATAACAAAACTAAAAAACCCAAGTCTCAGACAAAGGATTCTGATAGTTTTAATCTTATATGAATCTCATCTTCACAGCTTTAAAAGTAAAAGAAAATGTAACTTCTGATTTCTACTATTCGACTTCCCATTTATAATCTTTGTCCAAAGAATCGCAATTTGGCCAATCAGGAGTTTGTGTTGAGATCAGCATTTACCCTGCAATTTGAAAATTTAGAAACAAAGGTAAGTAAACCCAAATCTGTATGCCCTGTTTGAACCTTCAATTACACAGTAAACCTTTGATTTGGGATCCACCATGGGCCAAACGCTCTAATCCTAAACTTCGGTTATTCCTCTCTACATTGATTCGAACTTACTAAAGCAAAATAAAGACATCGTATGCGCCAATGCTCTGAAAGAGCGATTTTTCAAACAAATACCCTAAACTGTGTGAATTGCATAGAAGGGCCATTTGGGAACTAACGTGTAGTGTGGCCCGTGTGGGATTAAAAGGCCAGGTATAATTACGGTTTCTTACCTTTTCATATTGCTAATGTAAAGAGCAAATCTTGGAAAATATGACACTGGACGGACATAGATCAAGTGGTGGATCTCAGACACTACACAGAGAAAAATAATAGCACCAGTTGCCATTCTTTCCCGCCCTTTTTTCACGACTGGACAGATGAAAACAGTCAACTCCAACAAAATGAAAAATGTACTCAATTCAAAACTTTACCACAAAAGCTATTGCACAAATAGAAGAAATGGCTTCTTCTTTTTTTCCCTGAACAGCCAGAAAAGAATGAAAGTGAAATGTGGTAACCATGCATGGACAGGTACAACACATGAAAAATGGACGAAAGTGAAATGTGGTGAAATGAAAACATGCATGCTTTCTAAGAAATTATTTAGAAGACCCAGCTGGCAAATCTCTATTTGTTTACAAACCCAAATATCGTAAAAGATCAACAAAGATGAGTCATTTAACACAATCAAAAGAAACAAGGTGACCATACCATTTCCAATCAGCCAAAACAAAGGACAAAGATGGGTTCGGAATGTGCTACGTTAAACCTTTTATTGTCGTCCCCATGGATTTCGAAAGAGCATGTTTTGGATGTGGTTATGGTTGTGAATATATAATGGCGGCCAGCCTTCTTGTTTTTCCAGGAGATAAGAGAATCTCCCAAAAAAACACAATATCCAGAAGTAGACTTGCTGTCAGAGGGATCACCAGCCCAATCAGCATCAGCATAAGCCCGAAGAGTCAAGTCCGAAGAGGAAGAAAGATGTAAACACTGAAATCCACGAACATAACGCAGGATACAAAGTAGAGCAGCCCAATGCGTAGACCGAGGAGCATAGACAAACTGACTGATGACATGGACAGCATAGGAAATATCGGGCCGAGTAACAGTAAGATAAACCAAACAACCAACAAGCTCACGATACTCAGTTGGATCAGCAAGAGGCACCCCATCAGAAGCAGAGAACTTAGCGTGTAACTCAATAGGAGTATCAACAACTTTGTCATCAGTGAGTTGAGCACGGTGAAGAATATCAGTGACATACTTAGTCTGAGTTAAGAGATAGCCATCAGGAGAAGAGGCAACCTCAATGCCAAGGAAATACCGAAGAGGACCCAAATCTTTCATTTCGAATTCCTGAAATAAATGCTGTTTGACCTCAACAATAGCAGTAGAGTCAGAGCCAGTGATAATCATGTCATCCACATAGAGCAAAAGTAGAACCAAACCCTGAGAAGTGCGGCGAATAAAAAGAGCAGACTCATGAGTGCTGGGCTGAAAACCAATCTGTAAGACCACATCATGAAAGCGGGCATACCAAGCCCGAGGGGATTGTTTAAGACCATATAAGGCACGGCGGAAACGACAAACAAGACCAGGAGCACGAGAAACGCCCGGAGGAGGACGCATATAGACTTCCTCAGAGAGAAAACCATTGAGAAACGCATTTTTAACATCCAACTGAAAAAGAGGCCATTGGTGCACAGCAGCAACAGAAATCAACATGCGAACAGATGTCATTTTGGCAACAGGAGCAAAGGTCTCCTCATAATCAATACCATATTCTTGAGAAAATCCCTTGGCGACTAACCGAGTTTTGTATCTCTCTAAAGAACCATCAGAATGAGTCTTGACTTTGAAAACCCATTTGCAACCAATGAGATTTTTACCATCGGGGAGGGGAACCATATCCCAAGTCTGAGTATTAGCAAGGGCAGTGAGCTCATCATTCATCGCAATTACCCAGTTTGGATCATTACAGGCTTCTTTATAAGACCGAGGCTCAAAATAGGTATGGAGACGAGATAAGAAGGAGCAATAGGAAGAGGAAAAACAAGTATTAGTAAAACCAAGTCTTACCGGGGGGCGACGATCACGAGAAGGATACCGGTGTGCAGGCTGATCAGAGTCGTCCGAAGCAGAAGGAGGGCGGGGAGTTGGTGGAGCCCTTCGAACATAGTGTTGGGGAAAAGGAGGAATTGGGTGAGAAGGAGCAGGAGGAACACTCGTAACATCTGACAGGTCTAATGTACGCACATATCCCTCTTCAGGGACGTCAAATGGAAATGGGTCAATATGGACAAGATCCTCTTTATTGTGACAATACCAGTGCTATTCAGATCGCCCATAACTCAGTCTTCCATGAACGCACGAAGCATATCGAAATTGATTGCCACTTCGTTCGTCATCATCTTCAGTCTGGCACTATTTCTCTCCCGTTTGTCCTTTCCTCCCTTCAGTTGGCCGATTTCTTCACCAAGACGCACACCACGGCTCGGTTTCGATTTCTCCTTGGCAAACTCTCGATGCTCTCCGGGCTCGCATCCTGAGTTTGAGGGGGGGTGTGAATATATAATGGCGGCCAGCCTTCTTGTTCTTTACCATTATTTTAAGGGTAGTTTAGACTTTATGTTAGTTAGGGCTTTATTATGCTGATTAGGGTTTAGTGTGCTATCTTCTATTTAAGCTTTCTTTTATTCATTGTAAACTCATTCTTTTCTAATGGAATAATACGAACCTTTGATCTGTCTCTCACCCTTTGCAAAGTTTATCAATGGTATCACAAAACCCTAGTAAATTAACCTATAAAAACAAATCCAAAAATCAACGAGTGGTAATAAGGCAAAAAGGAACGAAATCCATATGCCCAAAGACACGCTTCCTTGATATTTCAAACAATAATTCTATTATGGCAAAAAGAAAATGAAACCAAAACAATGCCACGTCCTCTTCATGGCAACCCAAAAAGTCTTAGCACAGTGCAAATATTCAGCTCCATCCCTTTAGTATTGGGGTTATACTCAGTGAAACAGTTAATCGAGTACGGGAAGGCACTAGCATTATGTTTTTTTCACATTCACCCATGAATTAAAATTTGTGCTGCATAAAGTATGCAAAAACAACACTTGGAAATGCCTACCATAAAAACAGTTGGAAAGGGAAGGGGATGGTAGTATAGAGTTCTTTTCCTTTTTCTTTGACAAACTCATATCGAAAAGAAGCAGAAAGAGAAAAAATATATGATGAGTTAATATATTGCCAAACGTCTATTTATACCCAATAGAGTTAAGGAGAGAACCACACTTATACTTTGCTTGCGGGTACCTTTCAACATGGATCGACGTAATTTGACCTCCACTTTATGAGCTACCATTCTGCTATTTATCACTGTAAATAGCTTAATACTTTTGTACAAATTTTTGCCCCATAACTAAACCAAGGAATCCTAATAATTTTGAAAATTTTCACCCAATAGCTAAACCAAAGGCCAATGTAAGAATTTTAATTTATTTCAATCTCATACCGACAACCACTGTGATCAACCAGTACTCATACCACAATGTTCGACATTGGTCACCCAATAGCTAACCAAAAGCAATCAAACAAAAGACAAAGAATAACAAAGTGATCAGAATTATTGTATGAGAGTATTCTTTTATCACCATTCCTATGGTAAAGTTAGCAAGACACTCAAGAGCATTCTCACTTCAACCAAAAAGTCTAGTGATGATTACCACAATGGTATCACGTAGAAGGTGCACAAAAAAGACATACTTGTCTTTTCGGAGGTTTAATCCCTCTCTCCTATGCACCATTTAGATTATGAAAGGAAGGAACAATTCTGACTATGAAACAGCAAATACCTGATAAAAAATTGTGCTTTTAAACATTACATATTATTTGGTTAAACGGCTTCATATATGAACCAAAGATATTGTGCTTTTTAAGCCCTTCTTATCCTAGATGGCCATAGTGAAATCACCTCGTTCGAAGGGCAAAGTAACCAAACAATATGAAGGGCTTAAAACGATTATAGTTTTAAGCCATTCGAATCCCAATTTACAGATTCCTAAAGATTGCTAACATAGATGGTCACAGTGATTATAGCAATTTAATGGCAATAGCAATTTAAGTCCTCCTTATCATAGATGGCCATATAATCTATAAAACGAATCAGATTATAGTTTTAAGCCCGATTCACGCCATTCGAATCTATAACCAATATGAAGGGCTTAAATTGCTAACATAGATGGCCATAGTGGAATCACCTCATTCGAAGATTACTGTTATCAAAACGAATCAGAGTATAGTTTTTTCTTTGTATACAAACGTACATAAACAGTAATCTTAGAACGAAGGGCTTAAATGAATCAGACTATGAAATGAAGCAAAGTTTAAGCCCTTCCAGTTATCAAAGAAAACGGGGCTTAAATTGCTGACATAGATGGCCATAGTGAAATCATCTCATTCGAAGATTACTTTTATCAAAACGAATTAGATAATAGTTTTTTCTTTGCATACAAACTTAAATAAACAGTAATCTTCAAACGAAGAGCTTAAATGAATCAGATTATGAAACGAAGCAAAGTTTAAGCCCTTCCAGTAATCAGACAAGACGAATGAAAACAGCAATCTAAATTCAGAGGATCAGTGTTCTTACTCTTCCGTAGGTGTTTGCAGTTTGGGGTGGACTGGGCATGTGTTCAGCATAGTATTCTAGTGGGGAGTTCCCTAGGGCATTCATGCTTGCCGATGTTCTACTAGATCTTCATATCCTTGGGCCTAAGTGTTTCTGTTGTTGTTGCTACCATAGTGGAGGTTTAGCGGGGCTCGAGCAATCTAAGGCATTCGACACTAGTCACCACTATTAGCTCTTATGACTGTTCTCTACATTGCCCGTGCTCGCGTCCTCGTCCTTTCACGCATTCACTAGATGAAACAAAAATCTGACCCATAATACAACATAGAGATGTAAAGTTAATGAACAGTGCTCGAAGAGAAAAAACAATAACGATCAAAAGCAATCAGAAAAAGGCATACCATCAATCAAATCCAACTAAAACAAATTCAATTAGAGATTCAAAATCAAATATTCTACGTGTTGACCTTGGGAGATACCCATTGACAAATAAAGGAGAAAATTAACTTCTCCTGTTCTATCAAGAACCGAGCATTTTCCCATGTGCAAATAAAGGAGAAAATTCACAAAAACCCACTTGAATCTCTGCAGTCCCGAAACAAGTCATGGAAATTTGAAAATCACAAGAATGTAGAAAATTAATGATAAAGAAAAGAACATGAAACATATCCACATGTAATCGGATGAAGTCAAAATTAGGAAACAAACAGATTGATTACGAAAATTTACGGTACAGACTTGCGAAGTTGCGAGAAAACTAAAAGTAGAGCAAATTTACACAGAATCACAAGGGAAACGATTCAAGTTCTCAAAAATTCAAAACCCACAAACAGAATCAAGAGATGAGTCAGCGAGTAGAAGATTTAGAATTTTGGGGAGTAACCTGAGGCGCAGCGAAAACTGGAAACAGATTCTTGCGGATATCTGGAGTAGAAATGAGAGCGTTCGAAATCAGGGCGGCAACGCCGGTAAGTATAAAAAGGGTGAAAACTGGTGAAATGCTACAGTTTCAATGGGTTTTGCCTTCCCCTCAACTTTGACAAAATCAGACCGTTTCCTCTCTCTCTCTCTCTCTCTCTCTCTCTCTCTCTCTCTCTCTCTCTCTCTCTCTCTCTCTGCCCACGCGCTATTCCATTCCTCCAACGACGTTCTCTCTCCTCTCCTCTCCTATCTCTCTCCTCTACTTCTACTACTCTTGATTGTACCGTTGAGGGAAATTTGCAATAGTGATACATACCCTGCCTCCTGGGGACAGATTGTATATATCATTTTTGTTTAATTTGTTGATTGGGTTTCATCAGGTCGGTTCCCTCCCCTCCCTCTTTCCCCTGATTCAAATTATTCTCTACTTGTGCTTGTACTTGTACTTGTACGGTTTTGCCGTTGAGGGTTTAATTTGGGTTAATTCTATGGCAAAGTCTATAACACGCCCAATGGGCTGATTGTAAGTGGGGCCCTACTAGCAGGTGCACTGTGCACGGAGTGTACTATTACCGAATGACATAAATAAATGAGTATTTATTACCGAATGACATAAATAACCCTACTCTCACTTTAAGAAACAAAACTACTCCTGAATACTTTTCGCCGGTTTTTTTTTCCAATGCTTGTATATTGGTACAAATGGAAGGGAACCGACCATGGGGATCCATTTGTGGATTCTTCACGAATGATCCAAAAAACAGCCGTTATGCTACCCAAATTTCTCCAGATTCTGACCTATCCTTGGGGGGTTGTCCCTTGGAGCTCTCGATAAAGATCATTGTTCCCATTCACAGCAGCAGTTTGCTGTAGCAGGAGGCTATATCATCCACTCACAGTGCCAAGGTTGTGTTCCCATTCACAGTCCAAAGGTCCTAGTTCAAGGCATAATGCTTCAAGTTCAAGTCATAGTAGATTCATTAAGTTTCAACCAGTGTTTTGTGCGAGCTTCTGACTCTTCTTCTTAGAAGGGCTAGAAACTCCCTATTCTCATTTTGTAGAAGTTTTCATTTCCCCTATCTTGTATTGTTCCCTAATTACCCTCATGTTGCCCTCGTGGCCTTCCCTTTATTTCTCGCAGTTTCATTTCTTTTCTTTTTTCTTTTTTCTTTTCCTCCCTGGGGTATGCCCCTTGTAGGCTGTACATTCGCTTAGCCTTTTTTATTTTCAAGCGTATTTACCCAAAAAAAATTAGCTCAATCGAACGTGCATAAGTGGTAGATCCAAAATCTCTCTAGTTGATGCATGGTCGATACTCCATCTGTACCTCTTGATTTATCGATTTTTTTTTCTTACTTTCACACTATCCCTTACGTGTGCATAAGCGATTTTTTTTCCGAATAAAGACAAAAAAACAAAAAAAAAACAAAAAAACTAAGTCAAATGGCTTTGAACATCTCCACTTCCTACTCTTTTATTGAGTCAAACTCAAAATTTGAATAAAAATCTTTCAAAGGCTTCTCTAGGCCTAACCTATACCTATATCAAATGAAGTTCTTATTCCCAATTCCAATTTCTCATTGAGATAAACTTGTAATCCCTAAAAGTTTGATGCAAAACTAATAAACTCCAAATAATAATAATAATAATAATAAAGGCAAAACTTAAACTTTTTTGCTAATAGCACTGGAACAACCCCTAAGCCAAAATAGGTGAGGACAAAAAGTAGCTCATCTAAAAAAATGAAGGGAAAATGTAGCCGTGAATTTGTAAGAGCGAAAAGTATTGAAATAATCAAAATTTTATTAAGTTGTACTAAAAATATGATAACATACAACTCCCCTGGTAACATAACTAGCATATGTCTTTTTTCCCAAGGCCAAGCATAAGACCGGATGATACATCCTTGCTGCATTTAACAAACTATTATGGATTAGAACTATACAATTATGAAAATTACAAGCAAGGAAATCAAATCACATGAAATTACAATCAGAATCAACATATATGAGGTAAAGTTGAACAAGACTCACACAAAGAGATTATAACCATGGATGTGTCGACATCGCTTTTCTGGAGGCTGTTCAAGTTCTGCCTCATTGGGATTAGATATTTCCCTCTCTTTTCTTCGAGCTTGGTCCTTACTCAATGGCATGTTTCTACAAGAAATTGAAAACACAATCTTGATAAATGGTATGTTCCCATAAAATCAATGGAATACCATAAATTAAGTCAAACTGTTTTCCCATTTTTGTACTTTGCTCACATAATCTAAAAATTAAATTCAACTTAAACAATGAAATGCAACTTCCAATGTCATAATCTAAGCTAAAACAATTTTGTCAAACTTAAACAACTTAATGTCACACCAAAACAACTTAATGTAAGTCAAACTGCTGCATAATTATTTCCCAACTTAAACAATTTTGCTCACATAATGTAAGCTACAGTAGACATGCGCAAGGCAAGTGCCGTTACGGTAGGAAACAATCAGGGTATAGTGGGCAAACTAAGCCTGTTTTAGTTTAACTTTTTGAAATGTGTTTTATTCATGTTTGAAGATACTATTGTTGTGTTTCTTTAGTTACAATTCACTCATTCCTCTGTTGAATACAAGACAATACATTTCTCAGCGACGTGTCATGAGCATATTATTAGGGTGTCTAAGAGGGTTGGAGAGTGTCCAACTGCAAAAAAAGAGAACAAATTTTGGACACTTTTAAGTTGAGCGTCGAACATGTGTACACAGCGTGTCCTAACCATATCCTTGGAGTGTCCGGGCGTGTAGGGAGAGTGTCCAACTCAAAATGATGTAAAAAAAAAAAAAAAAAAACCCGCAAATGTTGAAATTGAGTGTTGGACAAATATCCAAGTGTAGTGTTCTAAAAGTCCAGCCCCTGTCTTCAGTGCAATTGTGTTCTATTCCTCCACTGAAAACTAGCCAAACCTAGTTGTAGGCTCAAAAAATGAACCCTAGAACACTATTTTGATTTAAACTAGGGAATGCCCGTGCCTAAAGGCACAACGCGACGTAATTTGTCCTCAACCTAATGAAATGTTGTTCATTTGGTGGTTAGCGCATGCCCATGTCTAAAGGCATGACTCAAAAGTTTTGGCATCACGACTTTTGTCCTTAGCAATGTGTAAGCAGAAGCACGTTCTACCATACATTAGATGCATTGCTAACCCAAGTTTTGCATACTAAGAATGTTGAAAATTAGACATAAACTCATTTCCATACATGAACCACAAAGCCAAACTATTTTCATACACAATTTAAATGAGAACCAATCTAGCAAATGACCAATGAGGGAAAAGGGCTAAAAATCTACCGTTTGAAAAACAAAGGATCAATGAGGAAAATGGCTAAAAAATCTTATTGAGATGGTCGGAAAGAAATAATTTGCCATCCATAAATGCTCGATTTGAGCCTAGTATGTGAACCCAACTTAACTATTATACAAAATTATAACAGGCTCCATGAGATAGAGAGATCATCACCACACAACAGAGCACCACGATACATAGAGTGTAAACTCCAACAATTACCAACAGTTGCGATGAAATAAAAGTCCAATCAACTCAAATCACATTGAAAAAAAAAAACCCAAAGCTAGGACCCTCACCCAATCCAAGCTAACATAATAAATTTTGACATGATTGTTGACTTAAAATAATGGTCATCATAGATTTTGACAATATTTTCTGACTAAAAATACTGGCACCTGCTATCCAATCCCTACCAAGAGCCATAAGTCACATGAATCGGATCAAATTTATCCGTCACCTATTTCTTTTGAGTTTTCTAAGAAGTATCATAATAATAAACAGAAATTGAAGTCCTCCAAAAATCAAAATGACAGTAGGAGTAATCAGGTGTTCGATGTTGCTACAGCTAAGAATCACAACTATATCTAGGACAATATCACTTCACAATGAGTAATATAGACAACATAACTGGGGCTGAGAATCACATGTTTCATTGATCAAAAGAGAACGAAAATTATCACACGGGTTTTTTATAGACTCAGTACTAAGACAACTCAGAGTTGGGATTATTCATAAGTCAAACTTCATATATACGTAACGAAAAAAATACCAAACATGAGTATTTTCTTTTTATTGTTTAACCTATGTATCATAATGGAAGAAAAATAGTTAGCATGCCATCTTCTTTTATTTTCAGTCTATTCCTACTGACTACACACAAATCTCTTCATTAATGGTAGTGACAAATGTACTTATCTTAAAAAAAAAAAAAAAAGAAAGAATAAACAGCAAAATTGGAATGTCAAGTTTGAACAAAAATCCAAGGCCCTATGTGAGGAAATAGCATCAATGCTATTTCAAAAAACCAGAAAATCCATACACAAATTTGTCTTTTTAAAGGAACCCTTGAATTCAGCTAGAATCACACAACCCTTGAAAATCAAACTCAACAGAACCATTCATGCAATAGCAAGAACTAATCGAAGTAACAAAGAAAAATATTTTGAAACAGAACCTACAAAATCCCCAAATACAAAAACTGAAAAGTAAACGAAGAGATGGAGAGAGATCAGGGGGAGTGAGAACTCCAGTGAGAGAGATCAGTGGCGAATGAGGGAGGATGCAGGCTGCCATTGTTCTCGCCGGAAGCCATGGCTACCGGTGTGTATGTGTCGAGAGAGAGAGAGAGAGAGAGGAAGATATCATACCGACAGAGGGAGAGAGCGGTGCCGGTTGCTGCTGCTGCTAAAGCCCTAGAACCCGATGCCATACCGACACAAATCCAACCCAAGAACCTGACTGCTGCTGCTAAAGCGCTAGATATCAAACCGACAGAGAGAGAGAGAGAGAGAGAGAGAGTTGGCCGAGAGATTGGGTATCGCTATTTGTGGGTTGGAGTTCTTTGTCTATTTCGTTTTTTTTATTTTTGAAAGGGGAATGGGTTTGGCGTGGGTTTTCACAGAGTTTGTGGCAAGGGGTATTTTGGACCAACAATTTTACTCATGCTATGAAATTGAAATTATTATTCCTCCACCCATCAACTGATGATTTCCAAAAAGTGTGTGACAACCACACGTCGATTTATATTGAAGGTTGAATTTTTAAAAATTTACAAGTATAAACTTCGGCATCAAAATGTCGAAATAAGGTAATAATTTCAACATTATCTTGTCGAAACGTATGTTGACAAATTACAAAATCTTACAAGTACATATTTCGATATCAAAACGTAGAAATTATCTATAAATTTCAATATTATATTGTTGAAACAATATATGGAATTTCTCAGGTATCGTTTTCGGAATGCAAATGTTGATGTAATGTGTAGAATTCGATATTATGATGATGAAAAAAGTAACTTAAGTCAACAATTTATTACTAAACTTTGTCTTGCATAGTTTCGGTTAAGTGAAAAGTTTCAACATCAATATGTTCAAAAAGTTTACATATTTCGGGGTATGAATGTCGAAAAGAAACTGCAGTTTTTCAGATTTGTAGGGGCATTTGGGTCTTTAGCCAACAATAAAAATTGAGGACATTTTTCTGGGTTATATGGAGAAAAAAAAGGGTTGCAAATAGAATCACCCTTAATTTGTTGAAACTATCATCCACTTCTTACTGAAACATAATTTGGTGGGGTCTTTCTTCAACAAGGACATGATATAGGTAGGGGTGAGCAGAAAACCCATCAAACCGTGAATCCAATCCAAACCAATCCAAACCGATTGGTTTGGTTCGGATTTTTAGTAGCGTGGTTTGGTCCTGGTTTAAAAAAAATAGAATCCGTAGTCAATGGTTTGGTTTGTGGATTTATGTTCATGGTTCCAATTCCAATCCGATCTGAACCATATTATTATTATTATTATTATTATTATTATTATTATTATTATTATTATTATTATTATTAGCTATAAGCTATATAGTCCACTAACTTCTTAATTTAATTTATTCATTATTCCTTCTCTAACAAGATTTTATTTTGCCTAAAATTCACAACTTATTCCCCTAATTCCAATACACCAATAGTCATTTAGTCATAGCAAATAAATTCGGTGATGAAATTCTCCATTCTAATTTTGATTCCACGGCACATTTCAATTTTTTCAAATTTCTATACATGATTCGGTCATAGCCTATTCCTCTTCCATGATTTTCTTCATTACCATGATTAATTACCCTAAATTTCTATATATGAGGACCTATTCGTATTCTATATATAAACCTAACGTAGTAAACCAAAATTGTAAGTACTCTAAATATTTTACGGAAATAATATCTCAATTTTAAGCAAACCGTGGTTCGAAACCGAATCCGATCCGTATTGTAATGGTTTGGATTGGTTTGGTTCGATGCCTTTTGTGGGTTGGTTTGGTTCGCCAAATTCATAATCCGTAGGTAGTGGTTTGGTTCTTGGTTTACTACAAATCCGAACCAATCCGGTCCATGCTCACCCCTAGATATAGGGGTCAATCATATAAATAGGACACAAACTAATTCCTTAATACCAAAAGGACAAATCACCCCCACATTCCAATGATGCCCCCGCTAGCCCATGAAAGTGCCTAAACCCCCTAAACCCTATGAAAGTGCCTAAACCCCCTAAACCCTATGAAAGTGCCAAAATCCCCAAACCTAATGAAAGTGCCTAAACCCTAGGGTACCCTATGAAAGTGCCTAAAACCCTAGGGTACCCAATGAAAGTGCCTAAACCACTAGAACCCTATAATTGGAAAGTGCACCCTAAAACCTAGGGTACCCTATGAAAATGCCTAAAACCCTAAGATACCTATGAGAATACCAAAACAACTAAAACCCTACAATTGGAAAGTACACCCTATGTGCCTAAACTTAAAATACCCTATCCCGAAGAGCTTAAACCCACTAAAATTGAACTCTAAAATTTAACCCACTCTCAAAATTAAAGAGAGAGAAATTAATTTTGTTCCACCCATCTATTAATTTTGTTCCACTCATGTGAGAGAGAGAGAGAGAGAGAGAGAGAGAATAAAAAAAAGTGGGTAGCACTGTACTGTACAGGTTTTCCTTTTAAATCATTTTGAGGGCCTTATGCCTGTTTAAATCATCCTCTTTGAAGACCTTGTGCCTGTTTAAATCATCTTCTTTGAAGATCTTGTGCCTATTTAAATCATTTTGAGGGCCTTGTGCCTGTTTAAATCGTTGAGGGCCTTGTGCCTGTTTAAATCACGGAGAGCCTTGTGCCTGTTTAAATCGTCTTGAGGGCCTTGTGCCTGTTTAAATTATTTTGAGGTCCTTGTGCCTGTTTAAATCATCTTGAGGGCCTTGTGCCTGTTTAAATCATTTTGAGGGCCTTATGCCTCTTTAAATCATCTTCTTTGAAGGCCTTGTGCCTGTTTAAATCATTTTTCTTTGAGGGTCTTGTGCCTCTTTGAAGGCCTTGTGCCTGTTTAAATCATCTTTGAGGGTCTTGTGCCTGTTTAAATCATTTTCTTTGAAGGTTTTGTACCTGTTTAAATCATTTTTGAAGGCCTTGTGCCCGTTTAAATCATCTTTGAGGGCTTTGTGCCTGTTTAAATCATCTTCTTTGAGGGACTTGTGCATATTTAAATCATCTTTGAGGGCCTTGTGTCTGTTTAAATCATCTTTGAGGGCCTTGTGTCTGTTTAAATCATCTTTGAGGGCCTTGTGCCTGTTTAAATTGTTTCGAGGGCCTTGTGCCTGTTTAAAATGTTTTGAGGGCCTTGTGCCTATTTAAATCATCTTTGAGGGCTTTGTGCCTGTTTAAATCATCGTCTTTGAGGGCTTTGTGCCTGTTTAAATCATCATCTTTGAGGTCCTTGTGCCTGTTTAAATCATCTTCTTTGAAGGCCTTGTGCCTGTTTAAATCGTCTTTGAGGGCCTTGTGCCTATTTAAATCATATTCTTTGAGGGCATTGTGCCTGTTTAATTTGTCTTTGAAGGCCGAGGCCCGTTTAAATAATTTTATGGGGCTTCGTGCCCGTTTAAATTGATTTTGAGGGCCTTGTGCCTGTTTAAATCGTCTTAAGGGCCTCATGCCTGTTTAAATCATCTTGATGGCCTTGTGCCTGTTTAAATCATTTTGAGGGCCTTATGCCTCTTTAAATCATCTTCTTTGAAGGCCTTGTGCCTGTTTAAATCATTTTCTTTGAGGGTCTTGTGCCTGTTTAAATCATCTTCTTTGAAGGCCTTGTGCCTGTTTAAATCATCTTTGAGGGTCTTGTGCCTGTTTAAATCATTTTCTTTGAAGGTTTTGTACCTGTTTAAATCATTTTTGAAGGCCTTATGCCCGTTTAAATCATCTTTGAGGGCTTTGTGCCTGTTTAAATCATCTTTTTTGAGGGACTTGTGCCTATTTAAATCATCTTTGAGGGCCATGTGTCTGTTTAAATCGTCTTTGAGGGCCTTGTGCTTGTTCAAATTGTTTTGGGGGCCTTGTGCCTGTTTAAAATGTTTTGAGGGCCTTGTGCCTATTTAAATCATCTTTGAGGGCTTTGTGTCAGTTTAAATCATCGTCTTTGAGGGCTTTGTGCTTGTTTAAATCATCGTCTTTGATGGCTTTGTGCCAGTTTAAATCATCATCTTTGAGGTCTTTGTGGCTGTTTAAATCATCTTCTTTGAAGGCCTTGTGCCTGTTTAAATCGTCTTTGAGGGCTTTGTGCCTATTTAAATCATATTCTTTGAGGGCATTGTACCTGTTTAAATTGTCTTTGAAGGCCGAGGCCCGTTTAAATAATTTTATGGGGCTTCGTGCCCGTTTAAATCGATTTTGAGGACCTTGTGCCTATTTAAATCATCTTCTTTAAGGGCCTTGTGCCTGTTTAAATCGTCTTTGGGGGCCTTGTGCCTATTTAAATCAAATTTTTTGAGGGCCTTGTGCCTGTTTAAATCGTCTTTGAAGGCTGAGGCCCGTTTAAATCATTTTATGGAGCTTCATGCCCATTTAAATCGATTTTGAGGGCCTTGTGCCTATTTAAATCATCTTCTTTGAGGGCCTTGTGCCAGTTTAAATCGTCTTTGAGGGCCTTGTGCCTTTTTAAATTGTCTTTGAGCGTTGAGGCCCGTTTAAATCATTTTATGGGGCTTTGTGCCTATTTAAATTCTTCAGAAGTTGTTTCAGCCATTTAGATCTTGCTAGAGGGTCTTGAGCCCGTTCATGCTTCTATTTCGTTTTCAATCTTCAATCACCCCGAAGAACTACGCTGGTCTGATCCCCACAACAGGGTATGTAGGCAGCTCGTAGAGCGCGAAATGCATTTGTATTTTTTCCTTTGCAGCTTGAGAAAACTCTTGGAAAAGAATTGGGCTGTCTTGATCTTGGACGTCACTTGTATCAAACAATGGTACAGAGTTCCGTCCAAGAGGGGCAATTGTAGACACCCCAATTTTGACTCGGAAAAGGACTTAAGCACTCCCGATGATGAGGAATAAGTCAAGAACAACAATTAAAGCTTGAACAAGACATTTAAACTTCCAAGAATCTCCAAATATCCACCAAAATGGCCCAAAAACTCAAAACAAAGAAAGAAACTTTGTTGGACCTAAGCACTCAGGTCCATCCACCTGAGCACTCACATTTATCCAATTAAGCACTCAGATCCTCCATGAACCTGAGCACTCAAGTCCATGAACCTAAGCGCTCAGGTGGGACACATGGCAGATTCCTGCACAAGCAATGATGAGATTTTCTGTGAATCTGATATATTTTTGCCACTATATCACGTATTGGGATGGCCCAAATCATACTAATTACATTCCTAGACCCCTAAAACTAATTGCTATCCTAGCTCCCTAAACCAAATTAGTTTTACATTTTTCTCCCAAATTTTCTCTGTAAAACCCACCTTTTCTCCTCATTTTCTCTCTCTAGAAAAAAACCATTGTTCATCAGACCTCTCTCTATCATCTCTCAGCCCTTCTTCTCTGATTCAAACCCAAATCTTCCACATCCATGGCCAAATACTCCATCTATAGTCCATTTTTAGCCTAAATACTTTAAAATTTTCACCAAAAACTCCCATCAAAGACCATCTACAGTTGGTTTAGTATGAGTCTAGAACCATAACACCCGAAAATCCACACATCATCCCATATTTCTTCAAAAACCCTTGAAAAGCTCTCGAAAACCCATGTTTCTTGCCTAAAAGCTCACTAAAAATACCCAAACTTTACCCATCAGTTGAGTTCTTGTTCATACACGCTCATCTTGGTGTCACTCCACTCCAGAAATTCATCCATAGGTTGTGTCTTCCCAAAATCACCACAAAAGTCTTTGTTTCAAGCTCAAAAAGGTAGAAATACCTTGCCAAAATGTTGTTCTTGCTTCCTGAGGGAACTCAAAAGGTTTAGACAGGTTCCCTATACCTGTTCTGAACTTATTAAGGGTTTAAAGTTCATAAAAATGTTCTCTTAAAGTTTTTGGTTTGAAGGGATGGGTCTCATCTGAGCACTTAGGTCCATCAGAATGAACAAACTCTCTTTCTTTATATTCTATGTTTTGACGATTATTTGATATATTGTCATGTTTGATTCATTCTGATGGCTGTTTGTGCTCTAATGGGGGTTGTTTTCACTCAAATACACCTCACTAATATTGAAAAACATGCTTTGGGAAGCATTTTTTCTCTTGAAAATAGGGATGGAGAGTTTGAAAAACATGATGAAAACGGCAAAATAAGTCCATTTTTTATAAATGTCATGAATGTTTGCAAAAAGGGTACTATGGTTGAAAACTCAAAGGTTCAGCTCAAACCACTTGAGCACTCAAATCAGTCCATTTGAGTGCTCAAGTTCCCCCATCTGAGCACTCAGGTCCATCTAGACCATCGTCGTTTTTCTCACATATATCCTTGTTGCTTGTATATACTATGCCTGCTATTGGTTATATTATGTCTAAAAGTTGCTTCTAAAGGCTCTTATCATCATTCTATTGCAAGATGGATCTGCTTGTGGCTTGTTTTGTGCATGAAATGCGATGAAAATGGATCTTGAAAGCTTATTTGCCTCATGAAAGGGGGTTACAAGTCTGAAAACATGATAAAAACATGAGGAATGGATTCAATTTTGAAAAATGAAACCAAAAGAAGTTCATCAAAGAAGAAAACTCACTTGTGTATTCTGGCCACCTAAGCACTCAAGTCTGTCCACTTTAACACTCAGGTTAGCCCATTTGAGTGCTCAAATCATGGTCAACAAGCAGATTTGTTTTGGTCCTAGCAATCTCCATTTAATGCATACTAATCAATCCAAGTTTTATTAGTGCTAATCATACTGCATTTTAGTCTATTCATGGTTAGATTATTGCATGGCTCCTCAATTTAATGAATATCTCATGTTATTATGCATGTTCATACTTAGTCCATACAAGCTCTTGTTTTGTATAAGTCATCTATATTGTGCATCTCAATGCATTACATGCATCATAAATAGTCACTTTGTACACATTTCACAATCATCCACCATTTCACGTGCATTTTTATTTGTGATCTTATTTACTTGTTTTCCTGTACCCCATTCCCATTTTTCGTGCTCCAAGTTACACAATAAACATTTTACAAATCCCATAAATGCTAAGTAGAGACCGATTCTCGGGTTGGGCGAGAGGGGTGCCATAAAACCCTTCCCCTCTCGTAACCAAGCTCCCGAACCTAAGATATTATGGTGATGACGGACTGGTTTTAAACCTTATCCAAAATAAGGCACGAATCATTCGAGTTCGGTTCCTCGGGGACAATCCGCTAAAACCCGGGTGGCGACTCCGAATCGAAAATCAATGTCATACTGTTGTGTTGAAATTATCATCATAAACTTGGATTTTTGTAATAATCCTTCAACTTGGAATTGTTTTACACTATCATTTGAGAAACATGATAATCACTTCGAAACGCGAGGAGAATTTTGATTGAACCCTCGCCCCACACAAGGAGGATTTCTAACGGACCATTCCCCGACGCCATCAAGAAGTAATGCTTTGACAAGGAAAAGCCTGCTAGGTCGAAAACCCGCAAGGGCGGCCTAGGCAAAAGTTAAGGCAAAAAGCTCGCTAGATCAAACTTCAAAATGAGATTTAGGCAAAAGTTAGAGTTAGCATGAGTTCTCCCTATCGAGTTGCGCGATTCAAGATGAAGAAAGGCATTCTTTGTTTGATTTCCCACATAAAGATCCATTGCAAGCCCTTTTGAACCTAAATCAATTTGTTTGAAAAAGAACCTATCTAGGTAGCTATCCCCCACACTGGGGTAAAAGGAAAGAATGAAAAAGTGTTAAAGTTGTAGGCATGTGAAAATTCAAAGCATCACAAGAATGGAAAACGCCAAACACATAGGCATAACAAGATAAGGAGCACCGAAGAAATAATTAGAAAAATCAAATAAAAAGGAAAGTGCTCATTTGAAGCAACAAGAGGCACAAGAAAGCGCCCACCAAAAAGCAAAAAGGGGCACAAACGAAGTTTAAGATAGCTGCTAGCTCTAATAACCCAACGAAAAAGAAATTTTTGAGCCTTCTTCCCTTTCTTTGTTGAGCCCAAGCCTTGGCCCCATTATAACCTAAATGAAGTCCTTTCAGATTGAGGAGCGCAACTTGATAGTGAGAATTCAAGTCAAAAGGGAATAGTCTAATCTTCCTTGAAAGTGAAAAGTCGAAGCATTGTGCAAACATTGGCGTCACACAAAACAAAAATTCAAACTGGGGCATATCAATGGGTCTTCATCAGCAGCCCTCCAAACTGGGGCATTTTGAAGGAAAATCAATGAGGCATCTTCAGCAATCTAGGGCATGGGTTCATGATAAGAAGTCTTGTGTTTTGATAAGATAGTAGATTTTAATGAACATCACTTGATGGAGTGAAACAATCACAAAATCAAAATCCAATTTTATCATGACGATTTTAACATCAATGATGCGACATGTTTACCATCTTTTGTAACTTCGGGTCAACATAGTCTTCCATATCCTTCGAGTCCACAGGTTCTTCCCTATCGACCTTCGCCCACTCGGGGCACCCTAGTCAAGTCATTCACGTAGTTGCTCCTATCTGTCAAGTCAACATGGTCAATCAAATTCCTCACGCCTTGTCTGTCAAAATCCACCCCCTTGTTAAAAAGGTCAATCAAATTCCTTGGCCTTGTCGGTCTTATCGATGTCTACCCTTTGTCCACAAAGCCGATCAAATTCCTCGGCCTTGTAAAAATCTACCTCTTCATCAAAACGTCAATTATGTCATTTTAGTCTTGTTAATCCTTGACTCGTGGAAATGATTTCAATGCATCAAAGAACCCATGTTTGGGTACATGGTCAATTGGTCGCCAAAACCATCAGTGGAGCTGAGAAAGAAAATTGGAATTGAGGTTCATCATCTGTGGAGGCACGCCAACCCAAAATTTGGGCATGTCAACCTGATGCCATTTACTGAGAGAGGCATAAGCCCAAATCCAAGCCATGACAAAGGCCATCCCAAAACTCAATGGCCAAAACCCAAGTCTTGCCAAGCTCAAACTCAAGCCCTGGCTAAAAGGAATGACAGTAAAGCAAAAGAGCCATCCCATTACCTTTTTAAGAAAGAATGTTGTCGTCAAGTACATGAGTCTCACGTAATCATCCTGCAGGACAGTTTTTCAATCAATCGTCCTGCGGGACAATTTCTCAATAAATGTCCTGCGGGACAGTTTTTCAATCAATCGTCCTGTGGGACAACTTTTAAATCAATCATCTTGTGAGACAACTTTTTAATCAAACCGTCCTATGGGACAACATTCCCTCGCCTCATTGTCTAGTGGATAGATTTTTAGATTTCGCACCCGTCATACCCGCTTAGCTAGCGCAACCTAATTGTCTTAACCACCGCATAGGTGCATTCAAATCATCCAATCATATTAGCCATAACCTTGTTGTTTAGGAGGTAGCTGCATCCAATCATTTAAGTCACTGTGTAGGTGCATTCAATCTTCCCAACCACTTCTTTGTGCAGGAGGTAGTCCGTCTAATTATTCAATCATTTCAACCACCTCATTACTCAGCAGATAGTCATATCCATGTGCTCAATCTTTTGTTTGGTAAGTAATTTTCTTTGATTCACGCTGAAATGGCTTAAACTCATTTTAAATCATTTTGAGGGCCTTGTACCTGTTTAAATCGCTTTGAGGGCCTTGTGCCTGTTTAAATCATCTTCTTAGAAGGCAATATGCCTGTTTAAATCATCTTTGAGGATCTTGGCCTGTTTAAATCATCTTTGAGGATCTTGGCCTGTTTAAATCATTTTCTTTGAAGGCCTTGTGCCTGTTTAAATCATTTTGAGGGCCTTGTGCCTGTTTAAATCGTTGAGGGCGGGCCTTGTGCCTGTTTAAATCGTCTTGAGGGCCTTGTGCCTGTTTAAATAGTCTTGAGGGCCTTGTGCCTGTTTAAATTGTCTTGAGGGCCTTGTGCCTGTTTAAATCATCTTGAGGGCCTTGTGCCTATTTAAATCATTTTGAGGGCCTTATGCCTGTTTAAATCATCTTCTTTGAAGGCCTTGTGCCTGTTTAAATCATCTTTGAGGGTCTTGTGCCTGTTTAAATCATTTTCTTTGAAGGTTTTGTACCTGTTTAAATAATTTTTGAAGGCCTTGTGCCCGTTTAAATCATCTTTGAGGGCTTTGTGCCTGTTTAAATCATCTTCTTTGAGGGCCTTGTGCCTATTTAAATCGTCTTTGAGGGCTTTGTGTCTGTTTAAATCATCTTTGAGGGTCTTGTGCCTGTTTAAATCATTTTCTTTGAAGGTTTTGTACCTGTTTAAATCATTTTTTTTTTGGGTAAATAAGCTTGAAATAGAAAAATAGAAAAGGGCTAACCGGATGTACAGCCTACAAGGGGCATACCCTAGGAGGACAAAAGAAAGAAAACAGAAGGAGCGAAACCGGCATAAACCGGAATGGAATAAAATGGGGAAGGCCAAGCTTGGCAACATGGGAAAACTAAATGAAAGGGGATATAACATGAGACTACAGTAAAAGAAATGTTTCTAAGCCATCAAGGGTGAGGGCCGAGAAACATTCAAAAGCATCTAATCTTAGTAACTTAAACATGAGAACAACAAAGCACGTTATGTACTTGAACTACAACGTGACAAGAGTAGCATGGACCGGCAGCTGTGGAAAGTAAGGACTTGAGAGCATCAATCACACGAATTATGCTTCCAGATGGATCAATGTGGACCCATACATTCAGAGCAGCCCAGGTGCTGTAAAACCATAGGAATTATGTTTGGAATGGGAGGACGCCCCCTCCCCAAGAGGAACACACATGCCAAGGGACATCCCCCCAAGGCTAGGTAATACACATACAAAATACAAATATCTGGATCAAAACCATAACCATAACCAACAGTGATAAATCACAACAAAATTAGAGGCAATGTGAGCTATCTGGGTAAGTGGAAAATTGAACAGTCCTAACCATAGGCCAAACCGCAGGACCACTGCCTGGTAAAGTGGCTCTACCCAGAAATGAAGTATGGGCATACCAGCAGTGAAGATACTTGCAGCAGTAGAAACCGAAGTGAAACACTAGCACTATGCCAATATTCTATAATCAAACTCAAACAATCAGTAAATCAAGCCGCTGAACAATCAAAGCTGCATACATGCAACACATAACAGCATTGGATGCCACAACAACAAATACTACAGTAGTAGTTCATCAGCCTCTCAAGCATAGGGACAGAAGGTATCAAGTAGCATCAGTAAACGACTACTACAATAGCAACATCACCATAAACTGGACTCCATGATCTGGGATACCCACAATAACAGCACAGATATGCACCGAGATCAATAGAGCAGATCACAAACAACATAGACAATATGGTAAATGAATCCCACAAAGGTAGCAATAACTACACCACAAGAGTAACACTGCCCAGAATCTATCAAGGCAAACATCACTCCTCTGATATGCTATGGAGTTCAAATCAGGTAACAACTCTGCCCAAGTTTGAGGCAGCCTTCAAGTATGTTGAAATGCTGAACTTTAAGAAAGAGAGTACAAGGACCCATTGGTATGGTGCCTCACACACCAACCTCTCTCAACACCTCACTCTCCCACTCTACTTTTATGGTCTTAATGGGTCCAAGCGGGAACCAACCAAACACCCTCATGTTACCAAAAGCAACAATCATGAAATATACACTCTAAAAAAGGATGAAGCTCAATCTCTCAACTCCCAGGGAATACTCATATGAGAGGAACACTATCACACATCAAGGACCAGGGCTATGTGGCACAGAATAGGGCAAAGTCAATTCAATATCACAAAGTATTCCAGTGCAGAATGAATAAAGATAATTACCTGAGTAATTAGAAGTAATACTACACATCAGCCCTATTAATCTGTCTCTTGTGCCCTCCAGAATAGCCACTGGTCCCTAATACAAATTAAAAGTGACCTGCAAGCAAAAAGTCCTGCAAAGCTCCTGGATATGAAGTATCAATTCAAATTGGAATTTTAAGAGTGAAGATCCCATTCCCTGAGAAGCCATTGAGATTGATGCCCTTGGGGAAGTTTCCTTAGGGACATCATCAGCCTATGTCTTATCAGGGTACGGATCTTGTGGATTACAACTTGCTCAGAGCATGTCACATTTTGAAATTTCCTGTAATTCCTTTCAATCCAAATTTGATAAATTGATATGGTGAAGGCCAATTTGATCATGAGAACCTTTAATGATTTGCCCTTCATGCAAGATATAAAAGAGATCCAATCAGCCCAGGGCTTGAAAGGCCAAGCCTCATTAAGGAGGGCAGTGATTTGGTACCACACCTGAGAGGTGTAAGGGCAATTGAAAAATAAATGATCATGACTCTCTTGGTCAAGACAAAAACTACAGCAATAGTGTGCCTTGGACCCAAAAGTGACCAATCTGTCTTCAGTATACAACCTATTTTGGACAGCCACCCACACAATGAGGCTACATTTGGGTATGTGCCCAGGAAACCATAAGCAATGATGCCATTGTACTTTAGGGAAGTGGGTTCGCAAGTGTTCCCACATGGATGCAATATTGTGAATGCCATCAGGGGTGAGAAGCCATCTACTGTGGTCAACAGCCCCATTAGGCTCAGAGAGAGCAGACATGGTGGATCTTATCTCATTGAGTTCAATGGTTTGGGTAACAGGGAAGTTCCATTGAGAGTTCTTGATGATAGCAGAAACTTTAGAATCTCTGGGAAGGCCAGAGTCATAGAGCATTTTGGAACCAAATTTCTCAACAAGTGGTCCAAGAGGATGCCAATTATCATACCATAAGGAAGTATTCTCTCCATTACCCACTATGGATTTGATGTGTGGATGCACAATGGGTCTAAGATTCAACATTTTCCTCCACACCCATGATGGTGAGCTAGGCATCCTAACCTCCCAGAAACTTTTCCCTTTCAATTAGTAGGATTTGATCCACTGGCACCACATGGATTGTTCTCCCCCAGATATGAGGAACCAAATATGTTTAGATATGGCAGCTTTATTCCATGTGTGGACGGACTTAAAACCCAGCCCTCCCTCTTGCTTTGGTGAGCAAAGATGATCCCATGAGACTTTGGCCCCAGATTTCTTTAAATCAGGACCAGACCAAAAGAAGGTTCTCAATATGGTTTCAACCTCCTTGATAACTCTCTTAGGAAGAATGAAAATAGAGGACCAATAAGTTTGCATGGAAAAGAGAACACTCTTGATAAGCTGTACTCTACCAGCCTAGGTGAGATCTCTATTGGTCCAGGACTTGGTCTTAGATGTGATTCTGTCAATTAGCGGCTTACAATCTATATGTTTGAGCTTGGTGGTCAAGAGAGGTACACCCAGATACCTAATGGGGAGGGAGCCCTCCTTGAAACCAAGGAGAGTAAGGATACTTTCCTTAGTTGTGGAATTAACCCCAGAGAAGAATATGTTACTCTTACCAGGGCTTGGAGCAAGACCGGAAAGAGATTCAAACTCATTGAGGGCACTTTGAATATGCTTAATGGAACTCAGATCTCCTTTACAGAAAATCATGAGATCATCAGCAAAACAAAGATTGATTATATTATTTTGTTCACATTTCCAATGGAAGTGGAAATTAGGTTGCTGAGCTTTCTCTTTCAAAATGCAAGTCAACAACTCCATAACAATTACAAAGAGGTAGGAGGAGAGGGGATCTCCTTGACGAAGGCCTCTATTACCCAAGATATGACCAATGGGTTCACCATTAATGTTTAAGTTGTAGCTTGCAGTGGACACACAAGCTTTGATCCATTGGATCATTTTGGGATGGAAATTCATGATAGTGAGGATATCCCATAGGAGGTCCCATCTAACATTATCATAGGCCTTCATGATGTCGACCTTCAAGGCACATCTAGGAGTAGGAGAGGATTTGTGGTACCCTCTCATGAGTTCCTGAGTGAGAAAGACATTATCTGCAATTCTCCAACCCTTAATAAAACCAGATTGAACTAGATCAATAAGGGAGGGAAGAGCCAGCTAGATTCTTTTAGACAATATCTTGGCAATGCATTTATAAATAGTGTTACAGCAAGATATTGGTCTAAAATCACCCACTTTGGACTGATTAGGTACTTTAGGTACAAGTGCAACAATTGTGGTATTGACTTTTTTCAAAAGCTGGCCAGATCTAAAGAAGTTCCTAATGGCAGCAATAACTTCATGGCCAACAATAGCCCAAGCCTTCTGAAAGAAGCCAGCATTGTAACCATCAGGGCCAGGAGCTTTTTGAGGATTTAGAGATAAGAAAGTGTCTCTAATTTCAAGGTCAGTAACCTCAAGGACCATGGCATTGCTTTGTTCTGTAGACAATTTCTTAGTAATGAGCTGATCCACTCTGGAGGACCCAGAGTAGGGAGTGTTATGAGGAGAGCCCAAAAGGGAGGTATAGAAATTGACAAAAGCTGCTTTTTTTTCAATGGGATCATGAGTAATAGAAGAATCACTAAGGGTCAATGTAGTGATCTTGCTTCTATTCCTAGTATTGTTGATTGATTTGAAGAAGAAAGATGTGCACTGATCACCAAGTTTAAGCCATTGAATTCTTGATTTTTGTCTAGCAAAGCTCTCCTCAGCTCTAGACAGGACCACAAACTATCTATAAGCATCCCTTTCCTGGGTTTGTGTGACTGTGTTGGAAGGGTCAGCTCCCAACTTTTTCTGGAGAAGATCGAGATGCAGCTTACTGTCAATAGCTCTTTTAGAAATAGAGCTAAATTCCTTGTTATTGAGAGCTTTAAGATCAGACTGGAGAAGTCTGAGCTTCTCAACAAGGCAGTACATGGGATTGCCAATTATGATGGTTCTCCATACCTTTTGAACAATGGTGAGAAATTGGGGATGCTCAGCCAAGAAATCAAAGAACCTAAACGGGCTGGTGCTTCTCCTAGGAGAAAGAGTAAGATGGACAAGAGCTGGAGAATGATCAGAGATACCAGAAGTATGGAAGAAAGCAGAAGATTGTGGAAAACTTCTGATCCAACAATCATTTACAAGAACCCTATCAATCTTAGTGGAGATATGATTAGGGGGAGCTTGTCTATTAGACCAAGTGAAAAAACAACCAGAGTATCTCAAATCATCAAGCCCATTGGAGTATAGACAATTGTTAAAATCATCCAAATGAGTAGGCCATTGGGAAGTGGCACCAGATTTTTCTTGGGATTTCCTAACAGAGTTGAAGTCCGCAAGAACAATCCATGGTAAGGTGCTGCTTATATTAACCAAAGAACTCTAGAGATCTTTCCGTTCAATGTAATTGTTGGCTCCATAGACAAAGGTAACAAGAAAGACCAGGTTACTACTTCGAAGACAGACCTCACAGTGTATGAGTTGGGCAATTTGGGTATGAACTTTAACAGCCATGATCATGGGATCCCAACAAACTATAATCCTCCCAATTGGAGCATGATCATAATTATGAATATATCTCCAATTGGGACAGATGAAGTTCAAAATTCTCCCAACATTAGGCTGTTTGATTTTATGCTCTATCAAACCAAACAAGGACAAATCATTATTTCTCAAAAGGGACTTAGCTTCTTTTTGTTTAAGAGGGCCATTAAGCCCTCTTAGGTTCCAAAACCCAAAATGAATAGCTGAGCAAGTCATAAATTATTGGAAAACAGTAAATGCCATAAGACAGGAAGTATTGGTAAATGCTCAAAAGGATACAACTGAATGTATTAATGCTTATCTGAGGGAGGGGAAGCTGATGGGGTACCCCTGCCTTTCTTTCCTCCTTTTTTTCTTGCTTGAGTAGTTCCTGGAGTCTTCCACTATCCCAGCTACTCCTTTGCACTTATCAACAGTAGTGGGAGTTGAGGTATCCGGAGGCTTAGGATCTGGATCAAGGAGGGGCTTGAAATCAACCCCCTCATTGGTTCCTTCAAGGTTGGAGCTAGGCACCTCCTTTGAGTCTAGAGCTGCCTTGGACTGCAATTCCTTAGTTGAGTTCTCAAGGGGAGATGGTACCAATGGTATTTGAGCCGTAGACTTGTGAGGAGCTGTAGAAGCGCCATCAGACTTGTAGTCCTTTGAGTGAACTCCTGGATTTTGGGGCACCAGCTTGGTTACAGCTTCCAGAGCATCTCCTCCCCCTCCAAGGGCTTTCTCAATAGTTACCCAAGCTTCAATATTATTAGTAGCTACAGGTACTGATTCTGGCTTAGGCTTGCAAGTGTGACCAAAGACTTTACACACATTGCACTTAGGAGGAAGCCATTGGTATTCAACTCCCACTATAACCGATTCCTGTCCCAAAGTGATTAAGATATCCTTAGGTAGCTCTGAATTGGCTGAGACTTCCACACATACCCTTGCATAATCAATTTTCTGTTGCTTGGCAGTGGCAACGTCCACATGGAGGGGTTTACCTATAGTGCTAGCTATGCCACTAAGGCACTCTTCTATCCAGCACTCCAAAGGTAATTTGTGGAGCTTTAGCCAGGCTGGTATCGGGGCAGGATGCTCTGTGGATGGCACCAACATACGATGCCAATCATTGAGAACAAGATATCTTCTTGAAAAGAAGTAAGGACCCCATTCTAGGACCTTAATCTTAGTATCTAAAGTATAGTATAATGGAACAAAAGAGTTGAGAGCTTCTCTCTCTAGAATCTAGAGAGAGAATGCACTCCCCTTTCCTCCTATCATAATTTTTCACTAAATCTACCAAAACAATCTCTCATGTTTGTTTGGTTTTTCAGATCATTTGGTGTGGATTCGTCCCACCCCTATCACAATGGTTCCAAACTGCCATGGAGGGTCCTTCATTCAAAGGGAATTTGAGTTCCCAGGGGGTCGTATACTTCAGATGGAGTTTGGTTTCCCAAATTTCATCATCTCTCTCTATATTACAAACCCATCTTTCAGATGGTGTTCACAAAAAGCTGCCTTTTAGCTTCAACAGCAGCAATCTTAGGTCTTTTCAACGTGGTTCAGTGGAGATGGAGCTTCTCGATGGGGATGGAGATGGGGCTTCTCGTTTCAAGATCCGTTCTCGCTAAGTGAAGATGGTGTCATGGCGGTGGGAGCAAATCCCGTTTGGGTCTTGATCTGTTGAGGTCGTTCTCTGCTCTATCTTGTTGAGTGGTTGCTCTCCATTTCAAGCTCGCTGGGTTGACCATTGTCCAGACGTCTTATTTCGAGCTTTGTCATTGCCAGCGGCCACGGCTGCTGCCGACGAGCTTAATGGGATCGGATCAAGGAACAATCACAAACCAGAGCTAAGAAAAGCTTTTCACGGAGGATTGAGTTCTCGGAGTCTGAAACTGGCCCTCCCCTGCGCTTAGTTCCTACCGTTAAGTGTCGTAGGTGTCACAACGGTGGGGTAATACCTCATTCGGTTTTAGTTGCTACGGGTTGTCCGGTGATGTAGTTCCTCAACTCTCCTATTCATCTGTTAAAGCTGATCTTGGTGATTGGTCCGTACTTGTTACATTTCATGGGTTCTTCCCCAGTTGCAGTAAACTGGTTTTTGTTCTCTGATGAAGATGATGAACAGTGCCAAAAATGGATGTTTGGGAAGCCAAACACTCCTCAAGTCGAGAAAGTTATTGAAGGGTGGGGACCACGGTGACCAATGCACAGCTATTTCTATGGTACTCTTCATCACGTGATGACAAGCTGACTCAACAGTTGGCCTCTCGGTTCAACAGATGGCCTCTCGGTCCAATTAGTCAAACGCAAGCCAATTTCTTTTTGCACATAAAAGGCAGTAGATACAGCTAATCAGGGGCAGTAGCTACAGCTATTCGGTCCAATTTTCAAACCTTCTTTTGGTCATAATTGAGAACATCACTGGCTCTTTGTGGGCAATGGGACCCACGGCTTTTGTCCAGGGTCAATAGCTACTTCGGTGGGACACTTCAAAAGCAATTTTTGGCTCAAATGATGACAGCAACATGCTTTTGCATGGGTGCTTGTGCAAGGCATGACTTTACTCTGAAGCACATGGGTACATAATGCAAATTTTGCAACAAAAAATGGCCTTAGGCCAGCTGTACTAGTCACCAAAATGCACGGCTTAGGACCTGTGCATGGGTTATCTTGATTAATCGATTTATTTACCGCATTACGTTTATTGTACCTATCCCAGCGGGTTGTGCTGGACTTCCTATTTTCCCACTCCGGCGGGTTGTGTCGGGGAGTACGCAATTTTCTTTTCTTTTTTATTTTATTTTGTCCTCCCTGGGGTATGCCCCTTGTAGGCTGTACATTCGCTTAACCCCTTTTAATTTCACGCTAAATTACCCCCCCAAAAATAAAACTTAGTTTCTTCATCCTGAAACTCAAAGAAGAAACATGTCCCAATTTGCTTAATGTTAATCTTACCATAGTCCTTCCAGATCTTCCTTGCTGTGGAGCTAAGCAAGGGAAATGCCATCTTTCCATCAAGAAAGTAGCCAATAAGGCATGAGCTCCACGACTTATCATCTATGTCAGACTCCTCTAGATGGACTACAACACTGTTCTCCTGTAGAAGTTCAGGGTAGTGACTAAGCTTCATGACCTTGGATGGGCCTTGAGTGCGAAATAGAGATGCCCAATCCTTGGATTGGGGCTGTTGTGTTGTTTTGGATGGTGGAATTTGGTTCTGCGGAATAAGGTTGGGATGGGGATCTTTACCCGAAGGAGTTTGCAGGGTTTGGGAATTTGTGGGAGGGTGATGGATCCTACCTTCAAGTAGTTCCCATCTGTTGAGCTGGTAGCATCAGGACTAATTTCTCCCTCTCGGAGACGTTCAAGTTGAGTCTTCAGCTCTGAGCAGTCAACGCTAACCCCAGTCTTCTTCATTTCAGATTCAATGGACTGAACAAGGATTGATAACCTTTCCTTACCATCTAGAGTATCCCTTTCCCTCTGAAAGACCTCATGAAGCTTTCGCGCAGAGTTAGGGCTTGATCTAGATGGGCTGTGCGGACCAAATGCTTGATTTGATTTTGGGGAATAAAATTTGGGTTCACTCAATGGTAGCATCGAGCATTGGGGCTCAGAAGGGGTAGGGTTAATGGGTGGATTGGTAGAAGTGGTTGAAGAGAGCCGTGGGTTTTTGGTAGATTTAGGGGCAACATCGAGGGAAGGGGATCCCGATGTGGCTTTTGGACTGTAGAAATTAGCATTTTCCGAGAAATCTGAGGGTTTGAGACCATAAGGGTAGAGATCAAGAGGCTTAAAGGGACTGAATTTGGTGGGTGCTGAGTATGTGGTACCTGGTTTCAATAGATTGCTATGGATCTTGATTCCATTTTCTTCTACATCGGAGGAGTGGGTAGAATGTAAGAGGCTAACTTGCTTCCTTCGAACTACATAAGAGTCCAATGCTGTGGTTCCCAGATTGTTGGTGGCTGTGATGGTGTCCTCCTCCATGTCTAGATCAGTGGAAGGGGTCGGATCATCATCAGGTTTGTCAACCATTTCTAGGGTTTTCACAGAGATTGAGGAAATTGCGTGAATCGCCTAGAGAGAGAAGGAGTTGGTGACGTCATTGCTGTTTAAATCATTTTTTGAAGGCCTTGTGCCCGTTTAAATCATCTTTGAGGGCTTTGTGCTTGTTTAAATCATCTTCTTTGAGGGCCTTGTGCCTGTTTAAATCGTCTTTGAGGGCCTTGTGTCTGTTTAAATCATCTTTCAGGGCCTTGTCCCTATTTAAATCATCTTTGAGGGCTTTGTGTCTGTTTAAATTATCGTCTTTGAGGGCTTTGTGTCTGTTTAAATTATCGTCTTTGAAGGCTTTGTGCCTGTTTAAATCATCATCTTTGAGCTCCTTGTGCCCGTTTAAATCATCTTCTTTGAAGGCCTTGTGCCTATTTAAATCTTTTTTTTTTTTTGGGTAAATTAGGTTGAAATTAAAAGAGGTTAAGCGAATGTACAGCCTACAAGGGGCATACCCCAGGGAGGACAAAATGAAAAAGAAAGAAAGAAAAGAAAAAAGCGTGATCCCCGGCACAACCCGCCGTGGTGGGAAAATGAGTAGTACTGGAACATCCCGTCAGCATAGGTGGAAATAAGCAAAAATCAATAATGCAGTAAGCGTAATGCCGTGCACAACCCACAAGGCTAGGATAACGTGAAAAGCATGCACAGAAGTGAGTAACATGTAGTGAGTCCTAAAAGACTCCACTGTATGGAATGTGATTAGCCCATGCTCGCGTCCCATTAGCCTAGCCATTCCAAAGGAAAGGGAGGCATCAAGGAGATGAGCATGGGCTTTGCGGAGGAACATAACTATGTGATGATAGTGTCAAATACCTCACCTAAGTAAGGGAAGTACTCATATGCTCAAGATCCACCTGACCTCCACAGCGATAGCAACAACAACAGAAATCTCGACGCCAAGGGTATGAGTCTCAAGTGGAACCTAGTCCACCCGAAACTGTAAATGCCCTCATCCAAGAACCACAGTCGTCGCAAACACCCAAAGAGATAGAGCAAGATCATAGAAGTAAAAGGATAGCCTGCGGTGCATCATAATATCAAGGATAGGGTTAGAGATAGGTGAATTCCCCAACCAAGCTAAAGTCACCATTAGATGTGTTCTACATAGTGGTGACTTGGTTTTCTCTGTTCCGGGGTTTATTCCTTGGGGCTGGCTCTGTCAATCATCACCACAGAAATGTACCTCATGTCGTGCCTTGAGACTAACGGCTTCTCAGCTACCCTTTTGGAATCCCTTTTTTGTTGCTGTAGCTACCCATAATCTGGGTATAGATAGAACCGTACCAATTTGTTGATATATTGAAGCCCAACTTGTGAGCCCTCCACCCCAAGCTTGCTGGTGAGTAAGGAACTATTTGTTGTTGTAGATAACCCATAGAAAATCTTAATCAAACCTTCAAAATGCTCTGTGACGGTTTGATCAGATTGTGAAAGGCTGAGCTATAAAATACGGCTCAGTGTTGGTTGAATCCCGAAATGTGAATCCATTACAGGATGATATTGTGATATGAATGTAGAAGACCAAACAGATTGTTTGGTTGATTGGTAAAAAAATTTGATAGGAGTAAGAGGAGTGCATTCTCTCTCTAGATTCTAGAGAGAGAAGCTCTCAACTCTTTTTTTCCTGGCATAATGGAGACTAATGTGCTTCCTTTTAAATCGTCTTTGAGGGCCTTGTCCATATTTAAATCATATTCTTTGAGGGCCTTGTGCATGTTTAAATTGTCTTTGAAGGCCGAGGCCCGTTCAAATAATTTTATGGGGCTTCGTGCCCGTTTAAATTGATTTTGAAGGCTTGTGCCTGTTTAAATCGTCTTTGAGAGCCTTGTGCCTGTTTAAATCGTCTTTGGGGGCCTTGTGCCTATTTAAATCATATTCTTTGAGGGCATTGTGCCTGTTTAAATCGTCTTTGAAGGCTGAGGCCCGTTTAAATCATTTTATGGAGCTTCGTGCCCATTTAAATCAATTTTGAGGGCCTTGTGCCTATTTAAATCATCTTCTTTGAGGGCCTTGTGCCAATTTAAATCGTCTTTGAGGGCCTTGTGCCTGTTTAAATTGTCTTTGGGGGTTGAGGCCCGTTTAAATCATTTTATGGGGCTTTATGCCCATTTAAATTCTTCAGAAGTTGTTGTTGCAGCCATTAGATCTTGCTAGAGGGTCTTGAGCCCGTTCATGCTTCTATTTCGTTTTCAATCTTCAATCGCCCCGAAGAACTACGCTGGTCTGATCCCCACAACAGGGTACGTAGGCAGCTTATAGAACGCAAAATGCATTTGTATGTTTTCCTTTGCAGCTTGAGAAAATTCTTGGACAAGAATTGGGCCGTCTTGTTCTTGGACGTCACTTGTATCAAACAATGGTACAGAGTTCCGTCCAAGAGGGGCAACTTTAGACACCCCAATTTGACCTAGAAAAGGACTTAAGCACTCCCGATGATGAGGGGCAACTGTAGACACCCCACAACAGGGTACGTAGGCAGCTCGTAGAACGCAAAATGCATTTGTATGTTTTCCTTTGCAGCTTGAGAAAATTCTTGGAAAAGAATTGGGCTGTCTTGATCTTGGACGTCACTTGTATCAAACAATGGTACAGAGTTCCGTCCAAGAGGGGCAACTGTAGACACCCCAATTTTGACCTTGGAAAAGGACTTAAGCACTCCCGATAATGAGGGGCAACTGTAGACACCCCACAATAGGGTACATAGGCAGCTCGTAGAACGTGAAATGCATTTGTATGTTTTCCTTTGCAGCTTGAGAAAATTCTTGGAAAAGAATTGGGCTGTCTTGATCTTGGACGTCACTTGTATCAAACAATGGTACAGAGTTCTGTCCAAGAGGGGCAACTGTAGACACCCCAATTTTGACTTGGAAAAGGACTTAAGCACTCCCGATGATGAGGAATAAGTCAAGAACAACAATTAAAGCTTGAACAAGACATTTAAACTTCCAAGAATCTCCAAATATCCACCAAAATGGCCCAAAAACTCAAAACAAAGAAAGAAACTTTGTTGGACCTAAGCACTCGGTCCATCCACCTGAGCACTCACATTCATCCAATTAAGCACTCAGATCCTCCATGAACCTGAGCACTCAAGTCCATGAACCTGAGCGCTCAGGTGGGACACATGGCAGATTCCTGCACAAGCAATGATGAGATTTTCTGTGAATCTGATATATTTTTGCCACTATATCACATATTGGGATGGCCCAAATCATACTAATTACATTCCTAGACCCCTAAAACTAATTGTTATCCTGGCTCCCTAAACCAAATTAGTTTTACATTTTTCTCTCAAATTTCCTCTATAAAAACCCACCTTTTCTCCTCATTTTCTCTCTCTAGAAAAAAACCATTGTTCATCAGACCTCTCTCCATCATCTCTCATCCCTTCTTCTCTAATTCAAACCCAAATCTTCCACATCCATGGCCAAATACTTCATCTATAGTCTATTTTTAGCCTAAATACTTTAAAAACTTCACCAAAAACTCCCATCAAAGACCATCTACAGTTGGTTTAGTATGAGTCTAGAACCATAACACCCGAAAATCCACACATCATCCCATATTTCCTCAAAAACCCTTGAAAATCTCTTGAAAACCCATGTTTCTTGCCTTAAAGCTCACTAAAAATACCCAAACTTTACCCATCAGTTGAGTTCTTGTTCATATACACCCTCATCTTGGTGTCACTCCACTCCAGAAATTCATCCATAGGTTGTGTCTTCCCAAAATCACCACAAAAGTCTTTGTTTCAGGCTAAAAAAGGTAGAAATACCTTGCCAAAATGTTGTTCTTGCTTCCTGAGGGAACTCAAAAGGTTTAGACAGGTTCCTTATACCTGTTCTGAACTTATTAAGGGTTTAAAGTTCATAAAAATGTTCTCTTAAAGTTTTTGGTTCGAAGGGATAGGTTTCATCTGAGCACTCAGGTTCCTTAACCAGAGCACTCAGGATCTCTGACCTGAGCACTCAGGTCCATCAGAATGAACAAACTCTCTTTCTTTATATTCTTTGTTTTGACGATTATTTGATATATTGTCATGTTTGATTCATTCTGATGGCTGTTTGTGCTCTAATGGGGGTTGTTTTCACTCAAATACACCTCACCAATATTGAAAAACATGCTTTGGGAAGCATTTTTTCTCTTGAAAATAGGGATGGAGAGTTTGGAAAACATGATGAAAAGGGCAAAACAAGTCTATTTTTGATAAATATCGTGAATGTTTGCAAAAAGGGTACTATAGTTGAAAACTCAAAGGTTCAGCTCAAACCACTTGAGCACTCAAATCAGTCCATTTGAGTGCTCAAGTTCCCCCATCTGAGCACTCAGGTCCATCTGGACCATCGTCATTTTTCTCATATATATCCTTGTTACTTGTATATACTATGTCTGCTACTGGTTATATTATGTCTAAAGTTGCTTCTAAAGGCTCTTATCGTCATTCTATCCCAAGATGGATCTGCTTGTGGCTTGTTTTGTGCATGAAATGCAATGAAAATGGATCTTGAAAGCTTATTTGCCTCATGAAAGGGGGTTACAAGTCTGAAAACATGATAAAAACATGAGGAATGGATTCAATTTTGAAAAATGAAAGCAAAAGAAGATCATCAAAGAAGAAAACTCACTTGTGTATTCTAGCCACCTAAGCACTCAAGTCTGTCCACTTGAGCACTCAGGTTAGCCCATTTGAGTGCTCAGATCATGGTCAACAAGCAGATTTGTTTTGGCCCTACCAATCTCCATTTAATGCATACTAATCAATCCAAGTTTTATTAGTGGTAATCATACTGCATTTTAGTCTATTCATGGTTAGATTATTGCATGGCTCCTCAATTTAATGAATATCTCATGTTATTATGCATGTTCATACTTAGTCCATACAAGCACTTGTTTTGTATAAGTCATATATATTGTGCATCTCAATGCATTACATGCATCATAAATAGTCACTTTGTACACATTTCACGATCATCCACCATTTCACGTGCATTTTTATTTGTGATCTTATTTACTTGTTTTCCTGTACCCCATTCCCATTTTCATGCTCCAAGTTACACAATAAACATTTTACAAATCCCATAAATGCTAAGTAGACACCGACTCTCGGTCGGGCAAGAGGGGTGCCATAAAACCCTTCCCCTCTCGTAACCAAGCTCCTGAACCTAAGATATTATGGTGATGACGGACTAGTTTTAAACCTTATCCAAAATAAGGCACGGGTCATTCGAGTTTGGATCCCCGGGGACAATCTGCTAAAACCCGGGTGGCGACTCTGAATCAAATTCCTCGGAGGGGTGTCCACAATATGTTTATATAATTCCTTAATAAAATATATTTTGGTAATTGATTTTCACATCCCCAGACTGATACCCACACTCCCTTTTTTGTCTTTTAGTGGAATTTGTACTCATAAATTTTTTTTCTAAAAGACGGAAAGGGGTTTTCGCGTAAACCACTGCGTCGCCTCCTTCCTCCTCCACAACACATCGATTCGTGTCCTGATCTGCTTAATCAAGACTTTTATGTGTCACACAACACAAAAACAACACCATCGCCACTATATGTTTTTTAATTTGATTCATTTTACAAATTATCTATTTTTTAAACTCACCCTGGATGACGTTTCAAGTTGACGACAAACCAGCAATATCAAGGGGATCAAACCAGAAAATTGAAATTGGCCAAACAATAAAATCGTTACCCTTATGTTTAGCCTCAACTTCCTTGTACTGATTGCATGTGAGCCATTATGTATCTAGAATTGGAAAAAAATCACATTAAGTACTAAAATTGGCACATAGTAAGCACTAAAATCGGGGGAAAACGAGATTACATTCAAGAAACTTAAAATCTGCACACGGAAAGCACTAAAATCTGGGGAAAACGGAATTAAATTAAAAAAAATACATGATTAGATGCAAGGAAATCAGGAAAAACATGATTAGATTACCTTACCTTTGATTCACCAGTGAGTTCGGTGGGTGGGTGTGGCGAGAGAGAGAGAGAGAGAGAGAGAGAGAGGGTGTGGAAATCACAAGGAGTAAGAATGGGGAGAGAGAAAGAACGGTACTATTTCAAATTTTGAATCCGAGAGAAGCTTGGATGGATTAATCTGATCTCAACCCGATGTGTGCCATTGAAGTTGCAATATATTTACGAAAATGCCACTCAAAAGTTAGTTTGTGAGAGTGATATTTTTAGACCGTGGATTGTATAGAATGAAGGGTGGAGATCTGTTGGATGATGAATATTTTATTGAAAGCAATCCTTGTTTTGTTAAATAGATGAACTGCTTGCGTGGTGGCATAAGTATCCACGTATAAGCTCTAAGTCATGACATGTGGGGGCTTTCTATTTGACCTAGTCTCTATAGCTATCTGGAAACCCATAAATTACTAGGAACAACACTGAAAAAAAGGGGAGAGGAGAGAGAGAGAGAGAGAGAGAGAGATTGCTGAGTGAGATTCGGAGGAAATCATAGACCACTGCTTCGTCCGCCAACGTCCGCCGCCACTTTCCATTATCACCTCCATTTTCAACTTCATCTCTGCTGGTATACTTCTTCTCTCTTTCATTTTTATTGATTTTATTTGCATATATTCGTGTATATATCCATGTTATATACATACATATATATACACAGGTTACAAATATGGGATACACCGGCCGCTGTTTTTGGGCGATTTCTCGTTCATAAACTGTTAATTAAGTTTGGTTCCTTCATATGTTTCAAAGTTCACTCATATCTCTATCTTTGCCGCTGGAATCACTCAAAATCGTTGAGAACTCGATTTACTATGAATTTTTAAAATCGGGTTTGTATTCTATCAATTTGTTCGCAGGCAGAATTGTGTAGCTACTGCATTTGCTTGTTTTCTCATTCTTGGAGTCCGAATGCGAATTTGGTCCCTTCATACTATGGAACTTTTGACACTTGAATCACTAAAAAATATTCAGACCTCGATGTATGGTGATTTTTGAGATTTTTCTTACTTGTAAACAGCCACTTGTTTGGCTTGCTGTGGTTAATCTATTTGGAGTTTGATATCCAATATTTTTCTGGAAATACCCTTGCGAGTTATATATCTTTGAACATTGTTCTTGTTCTTTTTGAATGTCAAATGAATTAGCTTTGGTTTACGCACAGGTATGTGTCTTGTTCGGACATTGATTGGTCGCAATACCAACCCTATATGGATACGGTGTCTAAGCCTCAACGGACAATAAAAGAATTGTGGGAGTAAGGAGAGAAAAAGTGATGTTGGACCGTGCACCAGACATTCATTTGGGTACCATGTGCCCGTGAATTGATATCATTTCACAGCCACCAGCTGGCATTCGGGGTAGCTCCTTGATAATTTCTAGTTAATTCGTGAGTACTATTTCGAATATTATGAAAAGCTGTTTTATTGGACTATCTATGGTTCTAGTCATTTTTACTATTGGACCTCCTACGGTTATTGTATAATGTTGTCACTTTTGGTGATTATTTTGTTGCGACCTTGAATTATTGGGAACCTTGAAACTTATTTGGCTAAGTTGATTCTGATGAAGTAATGTAATTCTGGTAGTGTATATACTCATACGAGCTTTCACTTGTCACATTTTGAAAACCATTTTTATAGGCGATGCGAAGTAGATATGCGAAGAATTTAGTTAGCTTTCGAAGCTTTGCTTGGCCACGTGTGATGTACAGTAGCAGGATCTTGGGGTTTACGAAAAGGCGTGGCTAAGAGTTGTATATATCATCTTTAGAAACTTCTAAATATTGGATTTAAGTTAGGGACCCTTTTGTCATTATGAACTTATGTAATTTAGAATGGTCTAATATGTTTGCTATAGTGAAACAGGTTTATATGATTATAATTTTGAAAATGATGTTTGATTTAGTAAGAGGCCTTAGGAGGATGTTAATCCCCTAGACAATCACATATTATAACCCTCGTCGGGTTGAGTCATGACAATTCTCTTCATGATTTACTTGCCTTCATTGCAAAAAAGTTTAGAAATTTTGATAAATTGTTTTTCAGTTAGCATTTTTGATCATTTTTTTTCCCTGGGTGGAATTGAGCATATCTTTTCACTTTTTCTGTTAGTTGCTAATTAATAGGAGATAGTGTGTTTAAATTGAACAATTTCCATTTGCCTTCTTGTTGAACATGCACAACACATCTGATAACATTGCCTTTTGATCTTTCCGGTTTGCTTTGTTGATTCAATTTCTCAATGATCTTGTTTCTTAATTGATACATAGCTTGTTGATTGTGTCTCTATGAGTTATTGCAGTTTCTATTATCGAATTGTATTAAAATCACTAATTCACAACATCCAAGCATGACCATGGTTACAAATGAGGATCAATATGGGAGTCTTCATTAGTATGGTTGTAACGTCACATTTGTGAAAACAGTGTGGTAGTAAATGGTAATATACAAGGATGTTGTGTTAGTGTGGCAAATTCCACTTTTCTGACACATCATCTTGTATCAATGACAAAGTAAATATTCAGATCTTTTGTAAAGACCCATGTTTTCTAAATAATGTGAGGAAATAGAAATAGAGTAGTATGGGGTCAATGTGAAGTTAGTATATGCACTTGGGTGTCTTTATAATGCTTTCGAAACTTGAGGGGCTTAAGTGCAAGTGTGAGAGTGTATATACAATGTGAGGGTTAGATTTTTTGAGCAAAAACACACACCCCTTTCTTCCTCTACACACCGGCTCTCTCTCCCTCTTCTTCCCTTCTCAAGTTCTCTACAAACCTCACCCCAAATTCACCCTCCACACTTAAATCCTTCACCATCCAACCAAAGATTCGTCATCTACGCATGTTTTGGAATCCGGGACTCCGTGGTTTTGATTGGAGCTAGCATATTTCGGTTGGGGTTTGAAGCAAGAGCTAGGGTCTCATCTACTTGTTGGTTTGGAGCTCAATCCTTAAGGTAGGGGACTTATTTCTACCTTCACTAAGTGTATGTGGTTTGAATTATTGCATTATGTTCATCCCTTCCTTTGATTTCTTGTCTAATTTTTATACCTCCATGGAAATTGGGTTTGAACTTGTATGAGCTTGATTCTCCACACTTTGTTGAATTGATCTTTGATTGAGTGTTTAGACATGCTACAATGATGTTTAATTGTGCTTTGGAGCCTCAATTTTACCTTGGACCTAAGCCTCACTCACTTGGAGCAAAGCTGTCAAAATTTCATTCGAAACCCAGGTGGATTGATCTACCCTAAGGGTGGATTGATCCAGAACCTTTTGGAATTGAATTTTTACATTGTGGATCAATCCACACTTATCTTGGATCGATCCAAACCATGTGAATCGATCCACATCTAACTTGGATCGATCCAAACTCTGTCTGTTCAGGCAAATTTTTTACCCAACTTCGCGGGCACGCCCCGGTTTCGTCCAAACTCAGATTGAGACGATTCTTGAACCTTTGGAAAGCTCTATAAGTCTACTTTCAAACCCTATTGATCTCATATTCATTGCCTTTGTATTTTGAGAGAAATGTGCTTTTTACTATCATGTGTTAGATTTCCTCGAGGTTCATAGTTCCATTTTCATGTTTCTTTGCTCCAGGCCTTCATTGGTCCTTCCAAAACTCCTCGAATCGACTTCTAAGTTTGGGTAAATGTCCTCCAAGGCATTGAGGGTCCTTGGGTACTTCTAGATATAACCGAGAATTTATTTGGAGTTTTAGACACGCCTTTTAGCTCCTATTTCCTAAAACTCGTGAAAGACACTTGAAGGATGTGAGGTAATGGGTAACGGACACTTGAGGGACACCCAATATGTCGCATTGATAACTCTAAACATTTGTGGGGTAAGCATATTAACGTGGATCATTAACTATATGTTTGTTATTTGGACACTTGTGAAATACTTGGTGATTTTTGAATGAAATGTAAGTGGTTGCACTAGGACCACCACCCGGTGAGTCATTAGGAAGGGTTCCACGAGGCCCATAAGACTCGGACAACGGTTTCACAAGGCCCATAAGACTCGGACATGGGTTCCATGAGGCCCAAAAGACTCGGAAGAGGATTTCAATATCCTCAAGCTTAAAAATGATGAACTAATGAGAGTCATGATTCAAATGCGAAGATGGTTGAATGTGGACACATGACACGTTTGTGATGAGATGAGGGTTGATCTATGTACTAGCGGAACGCTTGGGCACTTCATGGACAATTAACACTTGGTTTGATCACCCATAACATCTTTTGGTCTTTAGCTTGCAATTGCCATCTCTTTGTGTGCATTTCATTCTCTATACCCTTACCGTTAGTAGAAAAGTTTCCTACTGGGCTAGTCAGCTAACTCTATCGTTTTCAAGTACTTGGCAAGGCGCATGAATTGGATGCTTGGATTGTGGATGCATGGCATGCAGCTTACTTACACATGAAGTTATTTTATCCTTTCTATACTAATAATATTTTTGGGAGATAATCATGTAACTTCTATTTCTTCACTTTTGACAATTTGATAAATGTAATAATTTGATATATTTTTTCATACTAAAGCAATTGGGTTAGGGTACCCTTTGATGAGAGACACGTGGACTTGATATTTTGGAAGTTGTATCTTTGACTTTGACTATTCAATGGAGATATGTATGGCCTTGATCTATCCTACGTGGATAATACTTGTATTTTGGCTATTAAAATTGAGGGCATGACATCTTTCCTTATACAATTTCTAAATTGTTGGATTTTGAGGTAGGAACTAGGAAGTCAATGTTTGTTAAGAGTATATTCAGATCTTTCCTTCTACAATTTCTAAATGGTAACTAGAAAGTGGATATTTCATAACACATCATCATGTTTGTTAAAATTAAACTTGGTAGTTAATTTGTCTCTTCAATTATATGTTCGGTTCTTAGCCATGACTGCGGCATATATGTCATCAAGTTTATGGAGTTGTGGAAGGGATGAATGGCCTCTGCTAAATTGGAACGTGATAGTGTCAATAATGTTCAGAGAAGGTTGTATACTTTGTGTATGGAGGAGAGAAACGAAAAATGGGAGTAGGTAATTCAAACAATCAACAAGACATGATCACTTGTAAGTATGGATAAAGTTTTCTTATTGCATTATTAGTGATTATTCAATTACTTAACGGAACCGGAATGATGATGTTATTAGAGGTGGCAATTACTAGCCCAACCCATGAACCGGTCCAAACCCGTCTACTTAAACCCAACCCAACCCAACCCAACCCAACCCATTCATATTAAAATATGGGTTTATATGGGTTCAACCCACATGAACCCATATTTCATGGGTTTAGATGGGTTTTTTTTTTTGGATAAAATAGCTTGAAATAAAAAGAGGGCTAACTGAACCAAAACCTAGAACATTACCTACTAGTAAAACTAGAGGTGTCAAACGGGCCTAGCTAGTATAGGCATGACACGTTTAAATGTGGCACGATTTTAGAGGGGCACGACACGGCATAGTCTACACGGGCACGACACGAAAGTGGGCTAAATGCAGCACTGCACGACACGGCACGGAGCACGGCCACAAAGACCAATTTTTAATGTACCAAAAAAAAATTAACTTTTAATGGTGGATTTTCTAAATACTATACGTTATACACTTTCTAATAAGTCAATACAAAACATTTTGCGAATCTCACTACGTCGAAACTAGGTTAGATTATACAAAAAAAAAATTGAATTATATGTTATATTCTTTTTAATAAGTCCACATAGCTATAGTTATTAGATATACAAAAAAAAAAAATTGATGAAACTCGGCTAGATTATACAAAAAAATTCGACGAAACACGGAGATGTGCCGGCACAGGCACGACATGGTTACAAAATGACACGGCAAGACGCGACACGATTAAGTAAACGGGCCTGCACAGCACGACATGGTTAAGAAACAGCACGACATCATTTAGTAAATCGGCCGGCACGGCACGACATGAAGCACGGTTTCCTATCAACTCTTGTATTTCATGTTCTAAAGCCCTGACGAACTACGCTGGTCTGATCCTTACAATGAGGTACGTAGGCAGCTCTTACGAGCGCGACCACATGCACCACATTTTACTTGTTTGTTTTCGTACGAGGATGTCCACATCGAGGGGTGTCTTCTATCTTTGACGCGACTTCCATCACACAATGATTGTAAGCCTCGTCAAAGAGGGGCAACTATAGACACCCCAAAATGAGACGTTTGTGTACATTTTTATCCCCGATGATGAAAGGAAATACTTGGAAAGCCTCTCGGATTGAAATTCTTCAAGTCAACAAAGTCAACAGTACCGTACGGTACTTATCTCTCATGCACGGTACAAGCCTCAGTCACGTACAACAGCCTTTTGAATTTTGGCGGTGGAAGTGTGCCGTACGGCACAGTTGGTGTACCGCACGGCACAGTCACAGTGCTGTACGGCACAGTTTCAGCAGCCTTGGTCACCAAGTTTACTTCGCCCTGAAGAATTTTGACTGGCATAACCGACTTATACCCTTCCTAATCACGTCTACTTGCTCCCCAAGTAAATTTTGGCTATAAATTGGATGCTCCTCTTCCATTTTCAAAGGAGAACAAGCCTCTCCCTCTCCATTATGACCGAAAATTGGAAGAACACCACGAAACCCTACCTCTAAACCCCTTTGTCAAAACACCATCTACTGCAAATCACCTCCATTGCTATCCATAACCTCCATAAATCAATCCTATAATCCTTTCCAAAGCAAATTCAATCAAAAAAACCCAACCCTCTGTTTTCGGTTCTAAACCCGTGAGGTAGCCATTCCAAATTTGTTCAAGTTCTAGCCATCAACCATCTTTGCTATCATACCAGATTGGAGTTGGAGTCCAGAGGAAGCCCAAGCCACATTCGGAAGTTCAAGAAAGAGTTTTAATCCGAGAGTTGCAAATCGAGGTACGATCCCGTTTCGCCAAACTTCTTAGTTTTGGTACCCTGAGGGGAGGGGTACCAAGTGTGGAATGATCTTCCATATCATCTCCACATTTGGTATGCCCATGTTACATCAAAAATCAGTTTGATTTGTGACCTCCCGGTTGCGTCATACGGTGAACTTTACGCATCGTATGGAGCAATCTAATGAGGAGGAACAATTTCTATTCAAACATATCATTTTTCAGCTCAAAGTAATTAGTTTTGATCAAACTTTCATGCCTTGAATGTGCCTCCATTTCATTCTTTTCGAAAAACCAAATATCAAACTGTTTGTGAAGAAAACAGTGCCGCACGGCACTCCTTCTGTACCGCACGGTACACTTAGAGTGCTGTACGACACACTTTTGAAAATCTGACCGTTGAATCCTTGAACAGTGTCGCAAGGCACACTTTCTGTACCGCACGGTACACTTTGTGTGTCGCACGGCACACTTTTTCAAATTTGAATTTTAAATCAGTTTCCTTTATAAACAGTTCGAGAACATGATTTTTCCTTTTAATTAGTTACTGTTACTTGATTGTTCATATCAGTTGTTGTTTATTTCAATATTTAAATTATTTGTTTTGCATGATTTAATTGCTTGTTTGAATAAAGTTCGGCATCAAAATATTTTCTAAAAATCTCACAAATATTTAGTAAAGACCGATTTTTAATCGGGCGAGCGGGGTGCATTAAAACCCTTCCCCGTTCGTAACCTGGCTCCCGAATCCAAAACGAATCTCTGGTTTTTCAATTGTTTTCTCAATCATTTTTCAAAACGGTTTCTCGGGTCCTAAATCATTTTCCAAAAACCCGGGTGGCGACTCCCATTTTCAAATCAAACAAACCGGCGTGGGAGGTCGACCGTCCACATAGGGCCCCATAAAAAAAACACAGGCAACCCAGAGCCGTTGAGAGCTTCTCTCTCTAGAAATAGAGAAATAGAGAGAGAATGCACTCCCCCGCCACAAATTTTTCAGATCTGGCTTCGATCACTCTCGTTGAATGCCTATTTCACTTCCACCATCACTTTACAGTCTACATATCCCATTTCATTCTCGTACGAGAAAGGCGTACATCAACAGCAACGGGGTCCAAATGGGTTTATCCAGATGGGTTATGGGGGATCTTTTGAACCCCAGAAACCGCGTGTGAAGATGGAGTTTCTCGACTCAGCCATCAACACAGAAAACTCGAATTGGGGATCTGAATTTTTAAGGTCAGAAACCGTAAATCATTTTCACCAAATGGGGTTCGTCCCGGAGGAAGTTCGTCCTTAAAGGGGTTTTTCCCCTTCGTCCGGCATACCTAATAGATATCCAGTTTCTGGATACTCATTCAACCAAGAAGAACAACATCAAATCAATAGGGGATCGGAGGCGGTCATATCTCAGAAACCCTCACTTTTCGATTGGCTTTGTCTATATCACATCACGCTTTACCCAGATGGGTTTTGCAGCCCATGAGGTCGGGCACTCCAATTCGACATGGAGTTCTTTCCTTGTTCGAACATCATTTCCGAGGAAAGCTTTACACAGTCACATTTTGAGATCTGAGGTCTTTTTCCGAGAATGGGCTTCACCTTTGCAATTCAGTTCTTCCCCGTTAGGTGTCGACGGTGTCACGGCGGTGGGAGGTAATACCACCATGGGTTTCTGGATTTGATAAGGTGAGCTTATGGTGAAATTGGTTCTTAGTTCTTTGATGCGTCTGTTATAGAGTTTTTCTAGGGAATACCCAAATCGAAAGCATGAGTTTTTGTTTAATCTATACCACAATATTTCCAGTAGATGTTTCTTTTCGTGCAATTTTGAAAATCTGGGAAATCTGAGTTCATGTTGAAGATGAATGGTGGTCCGGAGAAGTAGACCCAAGTGGGCCCCACGGTCTGATGCGTCTCACGTGCTGGGTTTGCACAGAGAAAGGGATTTTGAGATTTGTCCCAAACCCCAACTTGCACGCCTATTTTGTTCAATATACTGTAGCTTGGCAGCAGTGTATACAGTCCAGCTTTAATCCAAGTCAATCGGTGGCAGCTACTACCCAATTGCACGTAGATGGAAACATGGGGTACAGTGCAGCTGTTCTCCTTCAAAAAATGGTAGTGTGCCCATTTCAAAATCTGAAAATTTTGATTTTAACACATATTTCCCTATTCCAGCGGATTGTGCTGGATTTCCTATTTCCCACCCCGGCGGGTTGTGCCGGGGAGTACCCTATTTTTTCTTTTCTTTCTTTATTTTGTTTTGTCCTCTCTTGGGTATGCCCCTTGTAGGTTGTACATTCTATTAACCCCTTTTAATTTCACACGAAATTACCCAAAAAAAAAAAAATAGGGCCATGTAATAGAATACTAGGATTCGAAAATTAGTTAACAAGTAAAAAGATTAGGTAATCAATTGCCTAAGTCCAAGCTGTGCAAGGTTAATGTGTGAAAATCATAGGAATAAGTTACCATATATAAAAATTTAAGGGTTTAATCTTGGAGGTGAATGAATAGGGCGGTGGAATGAAGCATTAGATTAGGAAATTAGTAATTGACTAGGGGAAAAAAAATTCATTTTGTGTATCTAAACAAATTCCACATATAATATATAAAAAGTATATCTATATAAATATTATATGGATTGGATCGGTTTGAAAGCAGAACCATCAATGTAAATCCACAAACGAAACCATTTATCACAATTTCTAATTTTTAAAACCAGAATCAAACCACATTACTAGAAAACTGAACCAAACTGTTCGATTTGGACTGGATTCACGGTTTGACAATTACTTTGCTTACACCTAGAAAAACTCTCTCTCTCTCTCTCTCTCTGTGCGCGCGCGCGTGAAGAGATGGATGTTCTAGATCACTCAAAAGCCTATTGAATAACTTTCGACACACTCTCTCGAAGCACCATCACTGCAGTTCTTGGAAATTTTTATGAATAACTTGCTAAAAAAGTCACGAAACAGAGCCAAATAATAACAGAGCTAGCAATTTGAACAAACGAAACCAAACTATGAGATGTCTAGAATCATTTCGCTCAATAGAAGCAATATACTTGGCAATTTGAATTTAAGTACTTCGAATTTTCCAAATCATCTTTCTATTACCAGTTGGCAACCAACTGACCAAGTAATCCTAGAGAACATGTCATACAGTCTACAACACATCCGGGAACTATGACATACTTCCTTTTCGTGTGATTTTTTGTCATATACTTCTGTATGTGGTTTTTTATACACTTCTGCATTTGGTTTCTTCATAAAAAAAAAAGGGTGGGTTTGGGTTGGGTTGGGTTGGGTTGGGTTTGGCTTGGCTTATATTTTATCCATCCATATTCAACCCGTCCATATTCAATCCATAATTCATAACCCGTCCAAATCCAATCCAACACAATGCATCCATTTGCCACCTCTACTTGTTATCCCTACTATATTTAGCAGGGAGTCATGGGACTGTAATTTCTTTGAGTCCAAAGCCATTGGACAGTTTGTACTTCATATCTAATCTTGCGGAATCACAATGTTGTCAACAATTTCATGATGCAGGAATGATGAAATATATCCTACTAAGATGGAGTCTAAATTGGTGAAGTTTTTAATTTTCCAATTGTCCCATATGTTAATTTGTTAGGAAATGGTCTGATAAGGAGATCATGGTATCCTACAGCCTCCTCCGTGTGCAATCCAGTATTGTATGTGAAGATGCAAACTTCCATATAGTGGAGAAGCATAATGCAGACAGATAAGAATGCAAATGGGGGACAAATACTAATGCATACACCTGAACAGTTGAATAGTGCTGTATGTGTCTGTTGTTTTGTTTGCTTGGAATCTGGTGACATATGCTTACAGTCATAATTCATCTTCGCACGTGGACCGTGTAATCTACTTCTTCTGTCCCTTTTTAAGTGTTTAACTTTCCATTTTAGGCTGTCCTTAAATAAGTGTGTGGTTTGAAAAGTTAATGGTTAAAAGTTTGTACAATTATTATTTTGCCCTTTTAAAAAGTTAGTGGGTAAAAGTGGAGGATAATTTTGGAAAATAGAGGTAAAAGTTGATGTGAAAAGTGTAAAGTGAAGAAAAAAGTTGATGTGAAAGGTATAATGATGATGGAAACAATAAGTTGGATTTACGAAGTAACACATTTAAAAAAAGACGGAGGGAGTAACATTTTTTAGGACCTATTTTTTGTTGAGAGCTCCAATGTTTTATATGTACTTTTCTAATTTTTGAGTTGTTATGTCTATAAAAATCTAACTTATTAAGTGGGAATTGCGCCCTTCTCGTAAAGACGTGTACTTATTTTGAGTTTAGCCACGTGGCATGGTCGCATGTGTAATACTCCAGATTTGAGGGTAGAGAGTGTTTAGTCTCACATTAGAGCACTCTGAAGGCACACGCAGCCCTGGCCTCCGAGGGAAGACACTTCTATAACATATGGATAAACCCTAGAAAGGTCTGCCATCTCCGCCCACTTAGCTCTGTGTTTCCACTACCTCGAGCAAGTTCCAACTTGACAGTTGGAGCGTCTGCTGTCCACCTTCGCCAGTCAGGCAATAATTAGTTGTTTTTTCAGAGGGTTAGGTTGGGAAGAGAATGTGTTAGCCAAATTGAACACCAGCGCATGGTAGGATTATGACAATGTTGATATCAACCAACTAGTGAAGTAAACAGAAGGAAGAACCAAATTGGATTTCAGTACTAGATTAATTTCAAGCCATCTATTATTGCTTTCATTTCATATATATGGTAAAAATAAGAGAGACAGATCAATACATTCTAGCTAATATTTTAGTATGGAACCGATGGCAACTTCTCATTTGTCAAGAAATGACTAATTAGCTGAAGTGCTTGCCGGGGTTTGAAAGTAGGAACTTGGTGCCCAGCTCCTCTAATTGTCACAAACGTGAGTCCATCATATTTAACTGTCCACCCACCAACCTATGAAATTTACATAGATACTTAATAAATAGATGTCTGTATCAAAAACATGGTAATACGAAGAAAAAAAAAACAAAATAAAACTTTTACTCTCCACAAATTCAGGACCAAAAAAAAAAATCATTTACCTGGTGATGCCTGGTGTACCAAGGAGACCAATCTTCTGTGATTTTCAATCCGAGTTTTTTCAACGTGTACCTCGTCGCAGTTACTGGAATTCTGCCATCTGTATCGCCACTAAAATCATGAAAAAGAGAAAGGTTAGGATCTTTTATTTTCAACCAATGAAACAATTGCCCAACAGAATGATTAAATGTTACAACAATAACAACAACAATAACATAACCCATTTAGTCCCCAATAATTGGGGGTATGGGCGGGGGAAGGATAGAATACAGACCTAACCTTTGGCAATAAATGCACAAAGTGGCTGCTCCCAGAATACCACTGAAACAGATGGATTGGAGACAGACCTAACCTTTGGCAATAAATGCACAAAGTGGCTGCTCACAGAATACCACTGAAACAGTGATCCCCCTATACCGTCGCGTTTGCTGCGGAATCATGCCCTCAAATCAAAGCCAAAAGGCATCAGAGAGGGCAGACCCAAGAATGATTAAATGTTGCTGAAAAAAAACATTAATAGTATTATAAATATTAGCAAAATAAATATACCTGAAAACCCATATGCGGAGGCCTCCGGAAGCAAGCTTTTTCACTACGGGAAGTATGGAAGCTGGTGCATCGTTCCAAAATGTAATATTATCACTGGAAAAAAAAAAAAAAAAACGTTTGTAAGTATTCTTTTCATTTTTCCTCTTGCAAAAAGTTTTAAACCTTTCTGTTCAATTTTTTTTTTTAACAAAAAATACATAACGATAGAAGTGCACTCTTATGCACCAATCAAAATCTGAGCTCCCCCACTGGTCCAACTTCCAAGTGCCCTATTGCACTACCATCCTTACTTGCAAAGTTTCTATCCCTGCCATTCACATTTCCCTCCCCTTAACTTAGTAAAATATGTCATGTTCTTACATGCACAAAAAAAACTCTGTGAGGAACTAAACTGCATGTCCACATTTCTTTCATTTTGTAGGAACTTCAAAAGGTAAAAATACTTGTGTGGGACACCCAATAATCAGTTAATGGAGTTCGGGCGGACCAGTTTATTGGTTTGCTCTTGTTCCGTTGTGATGCCTCTTGCTTGGTCCCTTTTGATCTTTACAATTTGTTTTCAAGGGTTAATAAAATCTTTTTTGCTGGTAAAAAAAAAAAAAAAATCAAATAATGGGGATGACATCTGTTTCTGACATGTGGAGTTGAATTTACGATGAACTAGTATGTATGGAAGTCCTACATAACGCATGAAGTGCCGTACGACACCTTATGAACATCATTTATTCAGGACCCATCGAATTCTCAACTTTTCAGATCAAATTTTGATGACGCAAATCATTCAACGTGCTTATCTTGGATCAAGCCCTTTTAGGTCTTTTTTTTTTTTGACGATTTCTTGCATGGACCATTAAAAACACGTTGTAAACACATTGAACGGTTCGGATCGTCAAAATTTGATCGGGAAAGGTGAGGTGAGGACAGAAGTAAAATCAGGGATCTTTTGTTGGATCTGTGGTGTATCTATATATTCGATCCATTATGAAAGCAAAATGGGTGGTTTCAAAGACACAATTTTGATGCGACAAATGTAAACCACCCATTTTGGAGTCTCACGAAAATTATCGGAGCCGTTCAATTCATCTAAAACATGTTTTTAAGAGTTTTTGTAAAAAAATCAACTCATTCAGGTATCGGTAAAGGCTTGATCGGAATTTATCCCTGAATTTGACAGGATAAAAACTAGATGAATCGATATAGTCGATTGACCCCTTACCGAAATCCAAATAAGCTGATTTTTCGTAGGTACTTTTAAAAACATGTTTTAAACAAATTGAAAGGCTCCGAGTATTATTGTGGAGCTCCAATAGTTGTTGTATAAAAAAATTGTGACAAATGTTATGTCTCCGGAATATGCCCCTAGAAATTAGGTAAAAATCCAATACTTGGACAAATACGTGCATAAAATATAGGTGTCCAAGTCAATGGAACATAGAGGTTGAGTATACCTGCAGTGTGTCCATGGGTAGGAAATTTTGGTGACGTTGGCATGTAGAGCTTCTTGAACGTCTGGCCTATTCAAATATACCTCGGTGTAGTCAGATGCGCATGGGTCATAACCAGTGGGCATCTTGTGCCATCCGTTCTGCCAAAAGGGAAAAACAACTCAAATTTGAGTAATTGATTAATTAATGGGCCGGTTAAAACTTTGAAGAATTTTGTTCCTTAATTATATAGTATTGCATTGCAAGACGGTAATGGAAGAAAGCCCGTCCGTTTCCTCTTTTTTTCAGGAATGAAGAATGTAGCTAGTCGATCTATATTGAGGAGCTCACAATTTTGGAAAATAAGTGAGGAGCAATGCCATGGGTGACTGGCTGCTGTCTAGTGTTGCTGGAATTACTATCCACACAGGTAGGAGAATACAAGCTGTACATGTCTATGATCTTGTAAACATCAAAGTACTCATTGAGGGCCCGGTTGCAATCGTCAGATGGGTTTGGAAGGCTAAAGTTGCAATTGCTCTTTAAATCCTTGTACACCCTATCTGATATCACAGCGTGATCCCATGCATAGTCTACCATCCCCGTTTGATCTGTCTCATCATCCAATAGTGCATTCCCAATCTGCATTGTCATTCCATGCACGAATTTAACTAATGCAGGCAGGCAGGCAGTCATAGAAAAATGTTGAGACTGTTGTACTCACCATAAAACCTTTGAAGTTTATGAAGTCATCCTTTGAAACATTCTTATTGTTGTCGAAAATAAGTTCCGCAAGCTGTGGCACATAGTGCCCTAAGAAATGCAGATCAACAAAAATACCATACCATGAATTAATTAGCACAACTAGTGTTAGCAAATGACAAGCAAACAGACATTAATGTACAGATTCAGAAAACCATGATTGAAATAATACCTATACACCTAAATTACCTGCATAGCTTTCTCCAGCAATGTAGAACTCATGTGACTTGAATTGTGGGAACCTTCGGAACCAGTTGACAAGAAATGCATACGAATCCTTGGCTAAAAGTCATACAGATATTTTTTCAATCGACATTAATGCAAGCAAGTAGCTAGTAACAAAGATTAGAAACATCTTAATTTCACCCACCAAAAAAGGAGTTCCATGTTTGGATTTTTTATTTGTGAGGGCAAAAGAAAAGGATATGAAAAAGTTAGGAAATGAAGATGGATGACACAATATAAATTTTCTCTCTGCTTGGTGAGGTAGAAAGTGAATAGATATTTTGAAAAAACAATTTACTTGCAGTTATGTTTAGAAAAGAAATTAATCCTAATATTCAACTAATTGTATCTCCTTCATTATCATTGTCCATTCCTTTAGAAAATAAAAAATCCAAAGCAAGCTAGCTAGCGTGAATCTATTAATTAAGAACATTCAATGCTAGAAATCATGTTTGACCAAAATTTACCTGTAACTGTGTCTCCGAGTTGTTGGATATCGCTACTTGTATTTGTGTATGAAAATCCAACTCCAACAGGGGATTCCAAAAACAAGAGGTTGGCCGCTAAAAGATGATCCATTTTTTTAGTTAGAACCGATCATTCTTTTTTTTTTTTTTTTTTGATGAAAATGATCATGAACAATCTTGAGCAGAGATGGTTTCATGCGTACCTTTATTCCATGTGTGATTGTTGAACTGTAGCGGCGGTTTGCCTTTCTGGGATAAGAAAGGCCCAAGCTCCTCTAATGCCCCATACCCAATTGATGAACATCCCGGACCTGATGGATAGGACCGACGTTACTTTAGTTAGTATGGTAGTAATATATATTATTGGGCCTGGGATTGACCTCAAAGGAAGGATATGCACCCAGACCCACCAACACAGATTCCATCCATTCGACTTTTTTGTGGGTTTAACAAGTAGTAGTAACGAGGAAAAAATCCAAGTTAATTAGACACAAACAAATGTAAGATGCGCGCGGGAAAAATATAGGGTAGTGATAATACCAAAACACTTTTTGATTGTGCCAAAACTCCAATGCATAAAAAACTTGTACTTTACACATGAGTACAAGGCATTCATGCACTTGAGTTTTGGCACAATCAAAAAGTGTTTTGGCATTAACACTACCCAAAATATATACTATGTTCTGCAAAAATCATACATGGCCTTGTTTGGTGGCACTTCTGTTTTCTATTTTCTGTTTCTGTTTTCAGAATTTTCACAATTTAAGAAATAAATGTTGTTTGTGTACCACTTCCACTTTCAAATTTTACTTCCTACTTCCACTATTTATGAAATTTGGGAAAGTTGAAAATCTCAACTTTCACTTTTTGTTTTTGTTTTCCCACTCCCAGCCACCACCCACCACCTCCACCCACCACGCACCGCCACCGCCCACCACCCCAACCACCACCTCCAGTCACCACGCACCCACCATCACCGCCACCACCCACCACCACCGCCCACCACCCCAACCACCACCGCCCACCACCCCAACACCACCGCCCACCACCCCACCACCACCTCCAGCCACCACCCACCATCACCGCCACCACCCACCACCACCACCGCCTCCAGCCACCACCCCGCCACCACGCACCACCCACCATCACCTCCACCACCCACCACCTCCAGCCTCCTGCCGGCACACCTCCAACCAACTCATAATTATGTTTTTACTTTCTTTTTTTTGAAAATAATTTCACACAAACATATTTTTTGTTTTCACTTCCTTTTTACAAAAAACAAAAATTAGAAAACAGAAAATAGAAAATAGAAAATAGACAAGAGAAGTGTTACCAAACATAGCCTTAGAGTTTCGTATTTCTTTTTGGCCAAACTAATAGTAAGAGTTATGCAATTTCATAATAAGATATACTTCAGCTTATAATTGCATTAATAGTATCACGTTCCTTATAGGAGTAGTATTTTATTTATCTCAAGATTATATAGCTGATGAACATTAAAAAATTTAATGAAAAAAATGAAATATGTGATCACCTTGACTACAGAAAATTAATCATGTTTCACCAAAAAAAAAAAAAAATTAACAGATGAATCAGATGCTCATATCCAGTCAATCAACAAGTTCTTACTTTAAGACAAATGTAAAATATATGATCTAGAAATCTATGAAGTTTAATTAGTTTTATCTTTTTTGAAAAGATAATTTAATTAACATGAACAATTTGGATCAAGGTGTTGTCCAAAGGACAACTTAGAATTCGTGTTTATTGTAGTTTGTTAAAATTTAGAAACTACTCCTACTATTGGTTGAATTTCAACCTTTTTTTGTTTTGAGAGAAGAGAGGTTTCCAACGAAATTACCTTAATATTTTGGGGCTAGCCCGCTGGTCCAACTCACTAGGTTGGGCGTGGGCAAGACGAGGACCACGGTTGCAATTAATGTAGCTGGTGTTATTTTGATTGAAGGTCCACCACCGCATTATTCAACAGTGGTCCACATCTTTTGGTTGGTTCTCACGCAGCCATTTCGTTTGTTTTTGTTTACTTGGACCTCTTTTTTGTACAGTACTCGTTACAACTGATAAACATTTGATATAGGTACGCACATAATTGCTTCCTCTTACAATTAACCATCATGGTGAGTTTTTTGTATTGAATATTTATGAGTACCTTAACAAATAGTAATATTGATCACAAAAGAAGTGCAGAAAAACAGTTGTGAGTTGTTGAATCATATGCCCTTCACACGATCTAACAGTTCACAACTATTTTCCGGCACTTTTTTTTTTGTGAGGGAGCCCTTATAGGAAACTTCTTGTATATGAGGGCTACTTCACAAAAAAAAAAAAAAAAAAAAGCGGAAAAACAGTTGTGGGCCGTTGGATCCTATGCCCTTCACGCGATCCAACGGCTCACAACTATTTTCCCGCATTTTTTTTTGAGGGAGCCCTTATAAGAAACTTCTTGTATATATATATATAAAGGACATCTATGTATGTGTCATCTTGACGAGGATAATCAACTAGAATTTACATATTTTATCACTAAAATGAGATGCGTTATAGTTTGAAAATTATGCAAATGTAAATTAGTTGAAAGAGGTAAGTGAAATTGTTCCCAATTTGTGGGGCTAGATAGATGTAGGTTTCTCAAGCCTCGAAGGAGATTAGGATAATTTACCATTTTCAGATATTAAAAAGAAAATAATTTAAAAATGCATCCGAATGAAGAAGTTTAAACCCAAAATAATCATTCCAAACTACACACGTTAATTAGAGATAGGGTTAGCAAAGTAATCAGAGATATAGTTATATGATTGCGCATTAAAGTTGCATTTATTTTGGGATCGAGGACTAGGAGTAAAAAACACATCAACTTTTAGTGGTCGCTTATATCTTAAGTATACTAGCTATTATTTTTTGCAAAAAGAATTAAGGTTGATCCAATACAAAGACTTTCTTTAATTATATATTAATTAGTTATTTTCCCGAGTAAAACTCACAATTTTTAAGTTTAGACGAATTAACAAGTACTTGTAGTACTCCAACGCCTTAACCTAGTCAAATGCCGTGTTTATAGCTAACCAAATTAAGCATAAAATCTGACGACTTTTTCTTGTTAAAAAAGTATATCCTAAAGATGTTTTTCTTTCTAGTAATTCCCTAGAAGACAAAAATAAAATAAAATAAAATAAATTCTTCATCTCTAGAGAATAATTTAAATTCTTATTTCAACCAGAAAATCTGTTAGTCAAGTTATTATAACGCACACCTCTCTTTCTTCTTTCTTTCTTTTTTTTTCTTTTTCTGGAAACATAACATGCAACTCGTGGATCTAATATCTTGTTTTTTTTTTTTTCTACCATAATGTATTTTCGAAGTTGTTTGTTAGTTTGATACCTCTAGGAAAGTGATTGAAAACAATTAACTTCGTTTCCATTTCGTTTATTTTCTTTGATCGTATCCTTGATCGCAACATAACAGATAAACATGTCATTCAAATTCTTAGCGTACAATTTCCTCTTCGGCTCTTTCTAATCAAATATCAAGACTGATTTTGTATTTAAATATCACGACTGATCTTTCTAGACTAGTTTAGGGAGCAGGGGAATATGCTGATGACTTCAAACAAGAGAAATGATTATAAGTTATTGAAATAATTGTCAATCAAATAGATTTGTTCAAGGATTCCATAATTGTGTAGTTTGACAACGTATAAACCACCCTTGTCTCGTTGGAATTATAATCTCCATGTCTTTTTAATACTATGTCTGTGTTTAATAAAGAAAAATGTTACGAAAATATTTTGAGGTTTTAACTTTTAAAAACTATTTGTGAGTGTCCGTCAAAAATTCTTGTCAACTTATTTTGAGATTCCTAGAAGCTGAAAAAATGGTTCTAAAATCTTATTCTAATAAAGCTTGATTTGGGATGTTTTGGGATCATATTCCAGATTTTTTAAGTATTACATATAAAAATTAGTTGTCTAACTTTTTGCAATAAGCAATATTAGCTTCAACTGCACCTTAATCATAATCTTACAACTATGGTAAACATATATTTATCTGTTTCTAGTAAAATCTAAAATTTAAACACATCAGTAGAACCTGAGACTATAATCTATAATCTCCAACTATCGCATACACAGTCTATCTATCATAATTAATAGTAAAAAAAATTTACAAACTTTTCTAGGATCTCCTAATTCAAAATTTTATAACAAACAAACCACCTTGAACTAAAAACTATATCTATTTGGTTACCGAATAATGACAGATATATATTACCTTTGGTGGTTATGATCAGAAAGGGAATATTATCACCTAATTCTCTCCTAGAATCTAATTATTGCATGTAAATATGTAAACTTGCATGTATTACTCCATATGTACAAGATTCATTGCATGTGTTTATGTATGTGTATAGTAATAACTCATCATGCACTATTTTTAGAACTTAGAAAATGGAATGGGTGGTTTAAGACAGACATTATGAGTTATTGAATACTACTATGTAGGTGAGCAGGTCCAAAAGTGGACCAGTATTGACTTTTTAACTCTTAGGTTGTGTTTGATTGTTCCAAGTAATCAGAAATATGCTCTTGAGAATTAGTAATTTCATATACCTTAAGTTATATATGTACATTCCATAATTTTAGGGATTGGTTGTTGACCAAATCACAAATAATTTCTCCATCACTTATTGCAGTGCTACATACATACATACATACATGCACACACAATTCTGATTGACCGGAGAACTTAACCTACAACCAATAAAAAAAAAATCGAAACACACGATCACTTGATATTTAAAATTCAATTTAGTGTCTACTCCGGCCGAAGGCAGAAAGGAGGACGAAGAAGTGAAGAAATGAATCCGTAACGCTTGCATATATAAACACATTGCACTCTATATATATATATATATAGGTAGCTATGTAAAAATGTGAACGTGTGGGAAAAATGAAATTAAAGAGTGAAATACCTCCATTGAGCCAGAGAAGCACAGGTTTGGATTCAGGATTTTCCGTGGCTTCGAAAAACCAATAGAACAGAGCTCTTCCATGACTTTCATTGACAGTTACATAACCTGAATACTGCCGGAAACTGACCGCAGGCTGCCCCGGAAGCTCTACAACGTGGTCTAACTCTTGTTCCCGTAACACCTCTGGGCTGAGTTGACCCGGCACGACTCGAGCTGAACGCGTTAATGGACAAGCTAATACCAAACTCATGAGCACAAGAAAAATATCCATGGCAGATAATTTCAACACACCCATGGTATAATCTCTCTCTCTCTCTCTCCCGTTTGAGGTTTGTTGGGAGGAGACTACTGTGTGGTTTATATAGTTGCAGACTTGCAGTACTAGAAGAAGGAATGACATAAGAATTATCTGTAAACGGTGGCTGTTTATGCCTTTTTAACAAATATGGAATATAGCCTTCATTTTTATTCCCCTTGTACTTTGGAAATATCTGTTTGGAAGGTTGCGCGTAATAAGTTGTTACTTCCACCTCCTTTTCCTTTGGGGTTGTTGGCAACTAATCCTAACACCCGATTCTCGCTCTCTCTCTCTACCGATTTCGTATGCATTGACCCTTTTTATTTGGGTAAATTCGATCACTTACCTTCCCTGAGGTATACCTACGCTTACGTTTCTGAAATTGCACTGATCTCTCCTGTCACTCTTGCCGGCTGACTTCTGTTAACGGAAAAGGTGAATTTACTTTTTTATCCTTTCATTTACCTCCCCTGAGGTTTACAATAATAACAGATACCTCCCCTAAAAAAACAATTTATTATTATTTTTTTATTTCTTCAAATTTTGATTTTTTTTCCTGTTACTAACAAGCCAAAGAAAATTAATTAAACACTAAACTAATATATCATTAACTTCTATAGGTAAACCCAACTCCTATATAGGACATGCACGATTTATTTTTGCAAAAAGAAATTGATTTTTGTAATAATTTGAAGTATTTAATAACTTAAATAATAGATTAAGACATTTGTCTTAGTGAAAAGTAAACATTTATGCACGAGAGTATTTTTATTTTTATCTAAAATTTGTTGCTCCCTTGTCTTAGACCTCATTATACCCATTATTCTTTTTATTTTCTTAAGCGGCAAAGTTGTGCAGTGCGCACTATATTTGTATGTGACTTAGGAAAAATTCAAAAAAAAAAATTTGAAGCTTCAAAAACAAGAAAATATTTGTACATGCATATTTTAAATCCAATGTATAAATGTGTTTAGCTAAAAAAAGAAAAACATTGTTTGAAGAGTTATCTATAATTTCTTGTGAAATGTAACTTCGAATTTTGGTAAAGTTATGAGTACTTAATTCTAAAAAAATTCTAGAGGTGTTTTTAGAAGGACCAATGCTTCGATTGTGATTATTAGGGCAAATATCACGGCTCCATCCAAGCTCAAATGCAATCTCCAACCTTCAATTTTAGTAAAGAAGTAGTTGAGCATTACTAGTGTAAAGATGCATGGTATTGGGTCGGGGAAAAAGTTTATATGAATTTAAACTGATATATTTAAGAATTTTTTTATTCTTTGCAAAAAAATAAATAAATAATTTAAACCATATGTATTTAAAAGTTTAAAAATAAATTTAAACTGTATGTATATTAAAAGTTTAAAAAACTTAAAAGTTTAAAATTGAAGAGTTTAAAAAATCTAATTTAATTTTTTTTCAAGCTTTGTAAAAAAAAAACTCATACATGCATATAAACTGTATGTGTGTGTGTATTTATATATTTTGGAGACACACATAAGTGAGAAACATGTATAATAACTTGATCTCTTGTAACTAATTTTGATTAGGAACACTAACGTCTTTTAAATTGAGTTCACAAGGACATTGATGTCATACATTCATTCTAAAGGGGTAAAATGGGTAATCAAATGGGTTTAGAAGCTAATGCAAACATTTTCCGTTACCTTCTAACCGCCTTCCAACGGAGAGGGGGGAATTTGCAGCTGACAACTAAACCAAAGGGGAGATCAGTGCAATTTTTGAAACGTGAGGGGAGGCATCTGTTATGGGAGGTAAGTGAAATTTACCATTGTTATTTCGCCATGTACCATTGGTTTTGCTACTATAAACTTTACAAGCAGCCACTTTCCAATTCTGTTCATTTTAATTAGTCTCCTTTTTTTTTTTTTCTCCTGTTCGTCATTCTTAATCTATTATACATGGAGAAGGGAGAATGAGACTCGATTCCAAGATGCAGTGTGGTTCATTTTCATTAGTCTTGATATGTAAATTTTATATATATACCAAATTATCATCTCAACAAATCTCTGCCTATTTTGCGTCTTGATTCAAATACAAAAAAGCAAGTAATATTAATCAAATATAGAATGTCTACTACACAAGCTAGCAACACGTATGGATTGGCGACTATGATTTAGTATGTATGCAGATTCGATCGAGGATTAGACGCCCACTAAAGTGCGATTTCACATGATTAATTTCCAAACTTAGAATTGAGATACTTTGCATATAGAGAGGGTCCATTCAACAATTATTGGGTCTGGTCAAATGTCAATCGATTAATTGTGGTTTTCCAAAACTTTGAAATCCTGGAAGATCCAGAGAATCTCGCTGCGATTACTTCAAATTGATATCATTGAGCTTTGATGGTTTCTTCTAAAACAGGCTACAATCCCTTTGACTAAATTAACGTAATCACCAGATTATGAACAGAAACAATTGGGGCTATGATGAGGCTTCCAATTTTGGCAAACATAATTTGATTTGGCAGTTGTAGTTGGACTATGACTGAAGTAGTATCATAATTACTCCCCTCTTTCCAAATTTCAACTGAATTACCAAAAATCAAAAAGTCAGTATTTTTTAAAGATCTTTAAATTAATGAAAAAATATTTAAAATTTATGCACAAAATTACTTTTTTTTTTTTGGGTTAATTCAGCTTGAAATATATAAATAAATAAATAACTAACCAAGTATACAGCCTACAAGGAGCATACCCCAAGAGGAAAGAAAGAAAAAAGAAAAGAAAAGAAAAGAAAATTGAAGAACTTACGCCAAATGGCTACATAAAGCTAGGAAAAGGTGCAACAAATGTTTCATATCCATCTTGATCAGAGGGAGAGGAAACATATGACAAAACACAAATCACAATTGACAAAACAATAATCATGTTGTTAGCCCACTTGAGGTGGACAACTTGCTTGAAAACGTCTAGGTTGTGAGGGCCACTGGAGGATCAAACATCGCAGCCCATGTACTTTGGGCCTGAGTTGCTGGAAGTAACGTAATAAGGAAATGGGCCCAGGGTTTGACTTTGGACGGCCCACCTACACGGACTAATCTGAGTGGACAGCCCACTTCACTAGAAGCCATCTGCTGGGCCAAATGAGAGACTTTGCTGGCCGAAATGAGTCTTTTAGGGGACGGCCCCCCTCTAATAGGCAATTCCAGTCAATAGAACACTGCAACCCACATGGTGGGACATTTAAGATGTATAAAAAAGAGGACAACCCCTCTATATTAGGCTACTCCCTCAACACAGGAGTAAAGTACCACTTGATAACCTGTACTCGAACTTGAACTTGGAATATGGTAAGCAACAGCGAGCAACCGGAAAGAAATCATCCAACAGCGAGTAGAGTAGCCACACAATTTGATTATGGGGTACACAGATTGTGCCTATCTCACACCAGCAACCATACAAATAAACCAGTGATAAGCAAAATAAATCAATGAGAATTGAAGAAACCTAAATATATATGTGCTCACTCCACAACTCCCTCGACAAGCTCACCACTTCAAACTCTCACTATGGCACCGAACTCGCTCAACTTTTCCTCGCGTAATGCCCCCCACTAATTATTACCTCCGCTTGCAAGAAAAAGGTTGGGTTTCAATCACTCCCCTCACATGGATAGCACATATATGGTAGTTCACACAACTCATGACAAGTAACACCAGTCAGCTCGAAGGGGCTGGATTCCAAACCAATTAAGGCAGTCAAGTGCTAGATATGACACAGCTCGATACCAACCTGTTTATATTCATAAAATATAACAATCATATTGTGAAACACAGCCAGCTCTTGCAGCTTACTTCCTAAAAAACAAAATTATCAGAAACAACAACAAGAAGCTGTCCAAATGCAACCATGAGTATCAATTAAACTCCACACCCCATTCACTAGCAAGCCTACTAGATTGAGGTTCAGGGGAAAATTCAATGAAAACAATTTGGTTTTAATAATTAAACAAATTTTATACACAACCACAGTGAACGGAGCAGTTAGGTTTTGGAATTTTTGCAAATTTCTTTCAACCAGATATAACAGACAATGACAGTGAAAGTGAAAGCAAGTTTAAAAATGGTGGTTCTTAGTGATTTACCCTTAAACGTAGAGAGGAGAACAATCCAATCAGACCTAGTCCTAGATCTCTAGTTTTTGGACATTTTAGATGTAATGGCAGTCCACACAAGAGAAGGCTAGGGGCAATTGAAGAATAAGTGATCATGACTCTCCACACCACCACAAAAGCTACAACAAGAATTGGCCTCAGTACCAAAGATAACGAGCCTATCCTTAGTGTAGAGTCTGTTTAAAATGGCAAGCTAAGTGTAACGCTGCACTTAGGGACATGGACATGGAACCAAACAAGTTTGTACCAAGGGACAACAGGGAAGTGAACCCTAAGATCCTCCCACAGTGAAGAAATGGTGAATTTGCTAGAGGGTGAAAGAGTCCACCTGCAATGATCATCTTGATCCAGGTTGGAAACCATTAAAGAGGGTAAAGAGCTTCTAATCTCACTGAGCTCCAGAGTTTGGGTACAAGGAAATGCCATTGAGAATCTTGAATAATTCTGGAAACATGGGTGTCAATTGGATAACCAGAGTCATAGGCAACTCTAGTACCAAACCTTTGTATTGGCGGGCCAAAAGGGTGCCAGTTGTCTTGCCAAAGAGCTATAGATTGTCCATTCCCAACAATGTACTTAATATGAGGTTGGACAATAGGCCTGAGGTTTAGAAGCTTACGCCACACCCAAGAGGGATTACTAGGCATTGGAACACACCAAAAGTTTCGTCCTCTAAGTAAGTAGGACTTCACCCATTGGCACCACATCGATTGCTCTTCCCCCGAGATAAGGAACCATATGTGTTTGGGAATAACAGCTTTATTCCAAACTTGAATGGACTTAAACCCTAAGCCACCTTCTTTTTTGGGAGAGCAGAGGTGCTCCCAAGAAACCTTAGCTCCAGATTTTCTAAGATCAGGACCAGACCAAAGGAAGGCTCTGAGAATGGATTCCACATCCGTAATAACCTTTTTAGGGAGGATAAACAAGGAGGGCCAGTAGGTTTGGATGGAGAACAAGATATTTTTAATTAATTGGATTCGACTAGCATATGTAAAGTCCTTGTTGGTCCACGATTTGGTCCTAGCAGTGATCTTATCAACCAGACCTTTGCAATCAACATGATGAAGCTTGGTGGAGAGAAGAGGGACCCTCAAGTATCTCTTAGGCAAGATACCTTCTTTAAAGCCAAGAATTGTTAAGATAGCCAACTTGATATTAGATGGGACACCAGAAAAGAAGATGTTGCTTTTAGCAGGACTAGGAGACAAACCAAACAAATTTTCAAACTCGTAAAGAACATTTTGAATATATGTGTTCTATTGAGTTGATTTCTCCTCTGCAGAAAATCATCAGATCATCTGCAAAACAAAGATTGATTAACTGGTTTTTATCGCACCTCCAATGGAAGTGAAAGTCAAGCAATGTAGATTTCTCATGCAAAAGACACGTTAAAACTTTCATAATAATGACAAAAAGATAGGATGACAAAGGGTCACCCTGTCTGAGGCTTTTCTTGCCTTGAATGAACCCCGTGACTTCACCATTGATACTCAGAGAATAATTAGTTGTGGAAACACAAGCCTTTAACCACTTAACCATAGTAGGGTGAAAATTCATGGATTCCAGGATAGCTCACAGACATTCCCAACTTACATTGTCAGACTTTCATGATATCAACCTTCATGGCACATCTAGGTGAAGACGAGGAATTGTGGTAGCCTCTCATGAGTTCATGGGTGAGAAAAATGTTATCGGCAATTCTCCTCTCTTTAACAAAACCAGACTGGACAGGATCAATAAGGATAGGGAGAGCAGGCTGAATTTCTCTTGGCAAGGATTTTAACTATACACTTGTAAATAGTATTGCAACAAGATATAGGTTGTAACACCCAACTTTTAATTTATGTTTATGTGTTTGATTTTGTGGGTGTTTATCATAATTGGGTGCGATACTTGCGTTAATGGCATTGTTTGAAAGTATGCGAAATGGAATGTTTTTATTGGGCCGAGCATCGAAACCTTGTGGGAGCGGTAGCGCGGAATAATTTTCCTTTATAAACCCATATGCTTCCACGTCTTATTCTCTTCTGCTGAGTCACATACACACACTGGTGACAGAGAGAAGAGAGAGATAACGAGAGAGAGTGAGAGAAGCTGACAGGAAGAGGGAAGAGGAAGAAGAGAAGGAAAAAGTTGGGGAAACCAAGAGGGAGCCTTGATTAATCTTGATTATAGTAGTTTTTGGTGAGTTTGTGCTTTTCTGTGTTCTAATTCCATGATTTAAGTGTTCAATTTCTTATTTTACATCTAGATTGCAACTAATTGTGTCCATGGTAATGGGTTTTAGGCGTTGGAATTGGGTTTTTATGTGAAGGAATTCGTGTATATCATGGGTATGTGAGATTAGGTTTGAACAAGTTGAATCTGCCATGAATTTCGATGAATTTTAGACATGGTTCCTCTATTCGTAATTTTCTGAAATTTTTACTGTGGCTACCCATGGATGTCTTCTGTGTTGTGTTAAATTTTTGTGATTTTATTCGAAGCACAGAAAATATGAAAATCTGCACACTAATCTGCTGTCAGATTTGTGTCTGTGCAGACAGCACAGACACATCCTGAGGAAATAGTCATAACTCCTAGTGTGAATATCCAATTCGCGCACCGTCTTTTGATTCTGAAACTAGACTCGAATACCTTCAAAATTGTGTGAAGGTTGTGCTTTAAATTGTTCTAGAGAATAGCAGTTTTTGGCTTGAAGTTGACCGTGAACCTGTTTGGGCAGATTCTGTTGCAGGTTTTTAGTTCAACCGTTAATTGATTAGAAATAGCTACATAGCTCTGAATGTTCTAAGCTTTTAGTATGGTGTTATAGTATATTTCTATGGTGAGTGGTTGATATTAGAACATCTGGATGAGTAGAATAATTCTATAAATTTGTAGATCCCAGGGATGTCGAATTGTCTAAGGCATGTTTATGCATCTAATTTGCATTTGAAGATGAACTATTCGCTATCTTTAGTTTTAATGAAAGTTTCACTTGAAAATATGAATGTTGTTGTGTTAACATTGGATACCTACTTCAGGTGCAGAAACGGGCACATCTGGGGTATCGAAACCATAGTTGTGTGTTTCTTTTGGAAGACAGAGGTGAGTGTTTGATTCACAGATGTTATCTTGGAATTGAACTGTGGCTTCGTGGTGAATAGACTTCGTGTCGAACTGAGGCTTCGTGTCGTATTGGCTTCGTGCAGCATAGAACAATTGAGTCCTGAAAATGGCTTCGTGTCGTATAGGCTTCATGCCGAATTGTTTACGCATTTCTTTAAGCTAATCGTTCAGTTTATTTGGACTACATCTATGTCTCATTACACTCCCGGAACTTGTTCGAGTTCCAGTTTTGCAGGTTTGGTAGATGTCCACTGCTAGTCTCGCAGGGTGTTGCTACCCACAAGGCTAGGATAATAGCAAAACATGCATATAATAGCAAAACATACACATAAATGGATAACAAGTAGTGAGTCTAGGAAGGCCAATGTAAGGAATGTAATTTCGCCCATGCGCGCGTCCCATTATCCTAGCTATCCCAAATGAAAGAGAGCATCAAGGACATGAGCAAGGGCAATGTGGAAGAACCATATTGTTTAATGCCATGTACGAGTCTCTGCGACTCAATCCTTCTATTCTTTGGCCATCCAGCTTGTCTTTTGGTTGATGGGGGATTTAAGACAGGATCCGTACAAGACTCACCTTGAACAGTAGTATAGTTGGACTCGTGGGATGGGCCAAGTGATGACAGTGGAGGCATGTCATGCAATGGCACTGGGGACATTGTATTATCATATATCATCTGTTGCATTTCCTTTCTTAGAAATGGGTCCACCACGTCATAAACAGAAAAACCGAAGTTTTCAATCGCACGACAAGCATGGGCACAAGGGACTCCGGACATCTTCCAAGCGAGACAACTACAAGTGCGTGGTATCAACTTAACTACAAACATTTTCCTTGCAGTATTGTATACTATGAATTCAGTCGGTGAGGTAGGACGATGCATGTATTTGCGGGCAACGAATTGGGATTTTTTAATGTCTTCCTCAATTTTGTCACCAACTGGTAATTTCCATGACTGAATTGCTACGCGCTTGTGTACTAGCATGCCAGTCACTTTGAGTACATGTCCAATCATAAATTGGATGATGTCTAAATCCCTCAATGGCATAATCTAATTGTTGAAACACTAGGCGAGATTTGTGTACATCTTGTCCCACCTCTGAAAAGGGAAATAAGTATTAGACCAGTGCATTGGATTGTCATCTTCCACCCACTTGCCCAGGTGTTCATTCATTCCATACAACCTTCGCAAATGCAATTTGAAAATTTTGTCCGCCCTTGCATATGCAAGGTCATTAACCAACTTTAGAGCAGATTTCCGTCTATCAGCTTTCAAGCCCTTGGAGCTAGCAAACTTACTAAAGTTTTCCCTCGGGTGACGGAGACCCCATGCATTGCCCCCCTAAAAAAAAATACTTTTATGATACCATTTAGCAACGAAGGATTGTGATCGGTGACTAGCACAACCTGACGCCCTTGAAGAATTTCCTTAAGATTAACCAAGAACCACAACCAATCGTCATCATTCTCACTCGACACAATGGCACATGCTAATGGGTACAATCCATTGATGGCATCATGTACACTAGCGGAGAGATAATGACCCCTATAGTATCCAGTCAAGAAGCAAGCATCCAATTTTAGAATCGGCCTACATCCTTTGTGGAAACCGGCAATAGAGGGACCATAGGAAACAAATAATTGCTTGAAATTGCCTTCATCGGTAGACGTCCATATTGCTCGAGTGTCCGGTATGGATTCTACGAACAGTCTACAAAGCCATAGAACTAGATGGAAAGAAGAGGAAGGTGGACCAGTAATGAACTCCTTGGCCTGCTCTTTAGCCCTCCATCCTTGTTTGTAGGTCAACCGACACTAGAAAGCATGCTCAAAGTCATTGCAAATATCTCTCGGTCGGAATTCAGGCTTGTCCAAAATTGCATTCTTGAAAAGCAACCCAACTTATTTACTGCAAATTGTCACCTTATACGTACTCGCATCAGGCGCATGTGTACATGCTCCTTCTTTAGGGATATGATACGAACCAACTCAGTGCCCTCATATCTTGCCGTTGACTTCCAAGGACAACCCTTAACAACACATACTACACGGTAGTATGCTCTGCTATTATCCAAGAATTTGAAGGAGAACTTGTTCGATGCTGCAAATACTGCGATTGCTTGTTTGAAGAGGTCGGGGAAATCAAATAGTTGACCCTTCCTAGTCAAGATGTCACTACCATTTTCCGACAAGTATGGCACCAAGCCCATCTCTTGGCTACAACGGTTGGCCACCTGAGTTACCTGCACAAAATGAGCAACATTATATAATGCAATATGGGGTTTAAAGTTGCATTAAAATAGAAAAAAACGTAACATAAAAGTGACATGACGGTGTGGTGCTGGTTTTGTGACAGAGAGTGCAACTGAACTTCATACCCTTAGTTATTTTCTTTAACATGTACATAAAATTATACACTTGGCAATGTTGTGCATAAACAACTTATTTAATTCAATAACAAAAATGAGGACATTTTCAATACCATCATAATCACAGAAATGATAAAAACCAACCCAAAAAAAAAAAAAAGCCTTAAGCCAAAGGTATCAAAATTAGTGAACATTAATCAAATCACAACATTGAAAAATGCCTTAAAGCCGCAACTAGACATAGGTATCAAAACTAAATACTATTATGGTATAGTGGGCCAAAATAATTAAATCCAATACTATTATGGCAGGCCCAATCACTGTCCAAAGCTCATGTTTCAGACCACCCAACCCGCATCTATTCAGTTAGGCCAGACCAAACATTGGGGTCACGATTGAAGAGTAGAAAATGGGTAGGAATAAGGATATTCGTCTTGGCACAGGAGCTCCAATATATCAGCACGTGGTTGGGCTATATAGACCAACTGCAACATGCCATTCAAAAATTGTATGGGGCGGATAAGTGGCATGAGTCCCGTCATGACGCGTGCCTCGGCCATGCATGTACCTCCAGCTTGGGACTGACACCTCAAGTAACTATACATGAGTCCCTGAAATAAGCTCGACCATCAAAGAGTGTTTGCAGACCATTGTGTGCGGCGATTGGTCAGGAGGTGGTGGTCGAGTGCTAATTGTTGGACAGTGGGTGCCGGCGATGTTACCTCGTCATGAGGATGACACTCGAGATCCTACCCCTCAACCCGAAGGCACTCATATAAATACTACAATGATAGAATTTTTTTATCTTTTTTTTCCCACTGTAAATGACTAGTTTTCAATTGAATAAAGAAAACATTTTCTTTTGAGTTTGGGTTTCCATTTTATCAAACACGAAAATCTTTTCCTAGAAAATGTACACAAAAAAAAAAAAGAAAAAGTTTTCCTCTTAATAGGATCGCAAGGTGAACGGCCCAATTATGTTCAGGAAAAAAAAGAAGGTGAATGGCCCATTTATTATTCCCTTTTGTCAGAGTTTAATGGCGGGCCGATCCATTAGCGTTAGGTTTGCAAACAGCCACCCCCGATTCCGGCCCCAAAATTTTGTTAGTGGAACACTCCCTAAAGCTAGGGGAAAATACGGGCCGGTCTAAAAAATTGTAATAGACTAACAACACATTCCCCTAGAAAAACCAAAATGCACCGTTAAGTCAATGCCCAACATGGGTAACAAACTGGTAGATACTGCCAATGTCGGGGCAGCCAATGCCCAACATTCTCTCTCTCTCTCTCTCTCTCTCTCTCTCTCTCTCTCTCTCGTTTTAAATTTTAAAACCCCCAAACAAACCGTATGAAAGTGTCTAATCTTCTAAAACCCTAAGCAACCGTATAATACTTTAAGTGCCTAAACCCCAAAACCCTAATGAAAGTGCCTAAACCCCCAAACCCTAATGAAAGTGCCTAAACCCCAAAACCTTATGAAAGTGCCTAAACTTGATACCCTAAGTGCCTAAACCCAAAAAAAAGAAAGAAAAAAAAAAGAAAAAAAAAAGAAGAGTGACTGACTATAATGGTAATTAAAAAATAGTGATTAACCTTAAAGGTAATTAAAAAAGAGTGATTAACCTTTATGGTAATAAATATTTGTTTTCTTACCTTAAGGGTAATTTATTCTTAAAGTAGGCAAATGTTAAAGCCATGACTGATTTTGACTGCCAAAACAATTCATTTTACTTGACAGTTTTGCCCCTCCGTCACACGGACGCCTGCATCAAATTTTTTCTATAGTTTTTTCCTCTCATTTAGTCTACAAAGCAAAAACATATGTTAAATCTCCCTTTCCCTAATCCCACGATCCATCTATTCTTGATCGTAAACACATTCCCCTCTTCCCTCCGTCCTCTTCTTTTCCTATGTGCCCTTACAACTCCGATCCACCGCTATCCCGTTTGTAGATCTCACTTTTCGAAATGATGCGATAATCAGAATTCTGGAAAAAAAGTCGTACTCATAGGGTGGACGTCACACAAATATTTTTTTTATTTTTCGAATCTTGGAATGACAATGTTGATTGTGATTCAATTCTGGGAATGAAAATTCTATTCCCCTGCAGAACAAGAACTCTCTGTTTAATTAATTTTGCACATTCCAAGGCTTCAAACACTAATTGAAATGGAGGAGGAGGTGAGGAGAGGAGAGGAGAGGTTGATATTGAGGTGGTCAGCTGGAGGGAGGGATACACGGGTTTTAATTGAGCAAAACACGCAAAGCCAATTGGAATTTGGGGTTCAGATGGAGAAGAAGAGATGAGAGACAACCAGTGGTTGTAGATGCAAGGTAAAAATGTCTATAACACAAAGTTGTTGTGTGTTTAGGGCCACCCTAAAATTAAAGTAACCTTACGTTTTAAAGGCTGATTTTTATTTTTTTTTATAAAAAAAGACCCCTCTCTTGTAGCAACAGAAGAAAGGAAACCATCTTTAATTAGAGCATCTCTTATCAAACTCTAGAACTCTATTTTAGAGTCAAATTTGTTCTAACCAATCTCTATATTGAATCTAGTCTCTTCAAATTAGAGACTCTTCATGGTTAAATTCCACACAGACCCCCTCATCTATGTCTCTTTTCCATGGAGACCCCCTAATGTTTAAAATCGTCTAGACGGAGCCCTCATCTATGCGAAACACAAAAAACCCTTGACTCTGTTAATGGAATGACAAAAATAACTATAATACCCCTTAAAAATCACCCACACTCACCCCCTCATCTATGATCTATGAAAATCATAGATCATAAAAAAAAAACTATTTTAAAGAAAGGTTTTTTTTTTTTTTTTGTCTGTTTAACATTTTTTTTCAAAACTTTCCTTTTCAAAATTTTTAAAATAAAATTATTTTTGAGAGGCAAGGTTGTTTTTTGGACTTAGAAATTTTTTTTTTCAGAGAGGGAAAGAGAGAGATGGGTGTAAAAGGGCATTTTCATCTAAAAATTCGCAAATCTCACACTAACTAACAGTAATGTAACATAAAGGGTCACAATGGATAATGGTTATAGATGAGGGGGTCTGTCTGGACGACTTTAAACGTTAGGGGGTCTCCGTGAAAAAGAGGTATAGATGATAGGGTGGAATTTAACCTTTTTATATTTGTGTAAAATGGGTATAACTTCAACATTATCTATCCAAAATTCTTAAAATTTGTACAATTGAAAGATGTAGATGATACCTTTAAAAAGTCTAAGATTAATTATATTTAGAAAAGTGGTTGTAAGTATAATTGTGGAGAGAAATTTTAGAGATGAAAATAGAGATTTGTGACTAGAGTGAGAGTGAATAGTGGAAGTCTTTCTCCCTATATATTTTTTATTAAATAAAGATTAAAATAGAGATTTGGACCTCTATTTTGGTGGCTTGCATTTGAAGATGCTCTAATCAATCAAAGAAAATTCATTTCCAAAGGCCAACAAAACTTTTTTCTTATTTATATCTGAAAATTGGTGTAAAGGCCATGTTTGGGGCTTTAAATGGTGTTTAGTCCAGCTTAACTTATTTTAAGGCATCCAATACATTTATAGGAAATATTTGATGGCTCAAGGACAACACTAGACAAAATACCCTTAATGAAGCAATAAAGTCTTGCATGCAGAAGAGAAATGAATAAAGCCGCAGCCGCTAACAATTGTCCCGAGCCCCCCATGATAGCGACCTGCCAAGCCCATGATAGTGACATGACACTAGACTTTCCCGTCTCTCTCTCTCTCTCTCTCTCTCTCTCTCTCTCTCTCTCACATGTATGTGTGGGACAAAATTGATGGAATGGGACAAAATTAATTTCTCTCTTCAATTTTGGGTGTGGGTTCAATTTTGGGATTCAATTTTAGGGGGTTTAGGCTCTTTGGAGTAGGGTATAGTGGTTTAGGCATTTTGGGTTTAGGCACTTAGGGTGCACTTTCCAATTATAGGATTTTAGTTGTTTAGGCACTTTCATAGGATACCCTAGAGTTTAGGTTTAGGGTGCACTTTCTAATTATAGGTTTTTAGTGGTTTAGGCACTTTCATAGGGTATCCTAGGGTTTAGGTTTAGGGTGCACTTTCCAATTATAAGGTTTTAGTAGTTTAGGCACTTTCATAGGGTACCCTAGGGTCTTAGGCACTTTCATAGGGTACCCTAGGGTTTAGGTTTAGGCACTTTCATTAGGTTTGGGGGTTTAGGCACTTTCATTGGCTAGTGGGGGCATTTTTGGAATGTGTAGGTGATTTGTCTTCTTGACATTAAAGAAAAAGTTGATGTCCTTATTGCAGTAAAGACCCCTTTACTATGTCCTCCCCAAAAACGGACCCTTATATCTACCCTAATGTTAAAGTTTTCTAAACATTCCGAAACAAGATCCTCCTTATCCATATACAACCAAAAAAAATATATACACCCACGCGCATGCACATATATTCAAGGGATCCCTCACCTTGCATTGGTGCGAACCTCATAAATCCCGATCTAATTTTGATGATTCGAATCGTTCAATGTGTTTAAGACGTGTTTTTACGGGTCCATTGAAAGGAATCACCAAAAAAAATGACAGGGAAGGGCATGATCCGAGTAGTTTATCATAAAACTGTATATATGCATATTTATGAAAAACTGTTCGAATCAAGTCCTTCCTTTCTTTTATTTTGGTGTTTCCTTGCATTGACCCTTAAAAATACGTTTTGAACACATTGAACGGTTCGGATCATCGAAATTCGATCGGGATCTATGAGGTCCACACCAAACCGAAAACTTCTAGTCCACACCTCCCGAAAATAAGAAAAAAATGATTTTTTTTGTGTTGCAAATTATTTTTGGAAAATCCGATCCGTCCAATGTGTTCAGAAGGTGTTTTCAAGGGTCCCCGCGAGAAATCTTCAAAAAAAATACCGGGAAGGGCTTGATCCAAATAGCTTTCGCAAAAAATGCAAATATATATTTTTTGCGAAAACTGCTTGGATCAAGCCCTTCCCGGTATTTTTTTTTGAAGATTTCTCCCATGGACCCTTGAAAACACCTTCTGAACACATTGGACGGATCGGATCATCAAAAAAATGTTTGGATCATGAAGTCCGGAAACGGGAATCCCGTTTTAGAAGCTTTCCCTATATATATATATATATATATATATATATATATATATATATATATATATATATATATATATATATATAGGGAAAGCTTCTAAATATATATATATATATATATATAGGATCAACTTCTAATGAGGGATCCCTCATTTTAAATAAAATGAGGACCAAATAATTTTTCCACTTTCCGAACTAAATTTTGACGATCCGAACCGTTAGATGTGTTTAAAATGTGTTTTTAAGGTCCACCGCGAGGATTCGTCCAAAAAAAATACCCGTAAAGGCTTCATCCGATCAGTTTTTGTTAAAAACGTTATATATAGCGTTTTTAACAAAAACTGATCGGATGAAACCCTTACAGGTATTTTTTTTGGACGAATCCTCGCGGTGGACCTTAAAAACACATTTTAAACACATCTAACGGTTCGGATCTTCGAAATTTGGTCGGGAAGCATGAGGTACTCATTTTAAATAAAATGAGGGATCTAATGAGAAGTTGATCTTGTATATATATATATATATATATATATATATATATATATATATATATATATATATATATATATATATATACGATCCGCTTCTCCTCCGGGAGCTCGGAATTTGGCTTAAATCCGGTCCTCTGCCCACAGCCGTTGGATTTAATCCAACGGCCCAGACCATCCACTTCATTAAATCTGACCCTTTCAATTAACATGAACCCTTCAAGGGTCAAGGGGTCTCAAACAAAACCCCCCAATTTTTCTGGTCCTCTCATTTTCACGCTCATCTGGAGAGAAGAGAGAGAAAGCGATCAGAGAGAAGAGAGACGACAACGACGAACGAAGAAGAAGAAGGAGAAGAAGAAGAAGAAACCGCGACCCACGCTGTTCGATCGACGGGCTATGACCACCAAAATAACCTTCTCCTCTCTAGGACGACGACGACGACGAACGAACGAAGGTATCTCTCCTTCTCTTCTCTCTCATTCATCGATGTAGGTGTAGAATAACCTTACGGGTTTGAAAAACCCTAACCCATTCAATTCGAACAAACCCTAACCCATTCAATATGAACAAACCCTAACATTTTGTTTCAAAAGTGTTTCAAGCACTTATGTATATTATGCGCATCTGGTCTACAAATGGACGTGTATTTACAAATTTAACAGGGAGAGTATGAAGGAGTATTAGGTTGGGTGATGGACGTGTATTTACATTTAGTTGCTATATATTATGGTCTTTCAAACCATAAAAAAAAATAAAAACTAATTTTCAAACAAAACGCAGCGGACAAATGGTCAAATGCTATGTATGGTCTTTTACTGCTTAGTCATTCTCTTCCTTGTATTTACTTTTTTTTTTCTCCAGTTCAAAAAGAAAAAGTTTAATTATCCCTTACCAGATGGATTGTGAATTTGAAAAGTATGTTTACATTGGACCATTAATGTAAAATTTTGCAGTAGATAATAATGTCATTAGGGTTATGAATTGAACTTGAATTTGCAGTACATTTCAACAAAAAATTAATAATGGCAGTGAAGGAAAAGGAACCTAACAAGGAATATAAATGGACGTGTATTTACAAATTTAAAAGGGAGAGTATGAAGGAGTATTAGGTTGGGTGATATGAACTTTTCTTCTTCTTTTTTCCCCCAAAATTTCTGGTTTTTTTAAGAAGAAAGAGAAAGCACCATGCGCACTACAAGTTGTTTGTATATAATATGCTCAGCTATTATGTTATTGTGTGTTGTCTTTTGCTTTGTAGTATGGAGTCGTTGGAAGATCTACAACTATCGACTGCTGATTCTGCCCAAATAGTACACATTCCTCAAGTAAAGAGGGAGCTGAGACCTAAAGTTAAGCAATACTTTGAAAGTTTAGATGCCGCTCATCAATTTTACAACAACTATGCTAGAGCAGCTGGATTTGGGACACGGAAAAATTCGAGCAAGATTAAGGGCAAAACTGAAGTAGTTAGAAAGGAGTACGTTTGCTTCAAAGAAGGATCGAGGAAAATCTCTCAACAAAATTCGGAACCCACAACACGGAAATGTGGGATAATTCGAGAGGGCTGTGGTGCAAAACTCACTGTTGTAAAAGATTACAAGTCAGGGAGTGGGTTTGTTGTAAGCCAATTCGTCGAGGCCCATAACCATCCTCTTGCGACACCTAGAAAGGTTCATTTTTTGCATTCTCATCGCAAAGTGTCAAAGGCCAAGAAAGCCTTAGCTGAACAATTAGCTACTGCAAATGTGCCACCGACACAACAAATGAGTATTTTAGAGATGGAAGCCGGGGGTCTCGAGAATGTTGGTTTTCTAAGACAAGATTTGTATAACGTTGCAAGGGACAAGAGGAAAGAGTTAGATGGACTGGACGTCGAGTTGTTGCAAGAGAATTTTATGAAAAAACAACAAAAGAATCCCAGTTTTATGTTTAAATTTGCAGTAGATGGTGAGAGGAGGATGAAACATTGCTTTTGGGCCGATGCAACCATGAGGGAGTCGTACCGGTACTTTGGGGATGTTGTGGTGTTCGATTCAACTTACAACACAAATCGATATAAGTTGATATTCGCACCTCTAGTCGGGGTTAATCACCATGGGCAGACGACTTTGTTTGGGTGTGCGTTCTTACATGAAGAAAACAGTGATGCATTTGAGTGGCTTTTTGAGGAATGGTTGAAAGTGATGCCAGGGGGCCGCCGAAAATGATTATAACTGATCAGTGTCCGGCGATGACCAAAGCAATAGCCACTGTTCTTCCAACTACGCATCACAGGTTTTGTATTTGGCACATTACAAGTAAATTTTCTGAAAAATTAGGTGTGGTTCAATATACACAGCACTGTGATGAGTTGAAAGATTGTATATGGAAATCTGAAAGCCCGACAGAGTTTGAAGCAAGATGGAGAGAGGTTCTAGCAAAAGCAAAGTTGGATACCAATGAATGGTTGCATGATTTGTACGAAATTCGTGACAAATGGGTTCCCGCATTTGTCAGACACATTTTTTCTGCCCACATGACTAGCAGTGCTCGCGCTGAAGGCTGTCATGCATTCTTCAAGAGGTTTGTGTCAATAGAGAATTCTTTGATTGAGTTTGTCAAAAGGTTTGATCGGGCTCTTGCACACATGAGGCATAATGAGTTGGATTTGGACCATAAAGATGTGAATGAGAAGCCAATTACGAAAACTTTCTGGGCAGTGGAGTCGACAATGAGTGAACTGTATACACGGACAATATTTTACAAGTTTCAAGATGAACTCTGTCAAAAAGATGCGTATGTGCTCACGAAGACATTTAAAGATGAGCGTGTCTGTTTGTACAGTGTCAAGAGGGGGGATAGTGGATCGAAGGGTCGTGAGCTTACATTAGATAGGTCATCGAACTTGGTTACTTGTAGTTGCAAGATGTTCGAATGTGATGGAATTCCGTGTAGGCACATGTTGCAATACTTTAGTAGGAAGCAGCTTCGAAAACTGCCTGAACAATACATCTTGCAGCGATGGATTAAATCAGTAAAAACTGGGAGAGTATTCAATGACTTGGCTCGTGGCATTTCCGAGATATGTGACTCTTCCATGTTAGAGCAGAGAAATAGCATCTCCCATCTTTATTCTTCTATAATTGATGAGGCCTTACTGATTGAAGGTGGAACTGATGTTGTGAAAGATTGTCTGTTATTAGCTCGTAAAAAGCTTGCATTGATGAAGAGTTCCCATGTAGATGGCGAAGCAAGTAGTATCCAAATGAGTATCCAAACACCTGTTACTCTTGCAAGCCAAGTTAGTTTGAAAGAACCACTCCCATCGAAGACAAAGGGAAGTGGGAAACGACTGAAACGAGGGAAGGAGAAGGCGATGGCCAAGAAGGGTAGGCGTTGTAGTGCTTGTGGGAAAGGACAGTCGCATGACAAAAGAAATTGTCCACTACTTCTAAACAGGTACTGATGAATAAGTATGTTCAATTGTTAATTTCTGAAAATGAAATCGCTTAAGTGTTTAAATTTTAATTGTCATAATTATTTTTCATAGGTTATCGCAAGATGATATGTTCAATGACGAGGATCTTAATGAGGATGAGGACGAGGATGAGGATGACGACATGGAATATGATTCTGCAAGTGGGAATTGAAATCCGTAAGTGGAACTATTATTAGTTTGTTACTCTTATTATGAGTCTGCACTTATCTGTTTGCTTGTTATATTATGATAGAATTTTTATTGTTTCTGTTTTCATTGTTCTGTCTTGAAGGATTTTCTGCAGGTGGACATCTTTGGTGGGGAGAGCAAGGCCTTTTTGATGTAGTTATGACGGTGGACTGAAGCAACTGATTTGGTTTTTAATCTGGATTAGCACAGAAAACTCTGAATTGAATCCTTAATTTGTTGTAATGATTGACTGAGACTAAACTCTGAATTGAATCCTTAATTTGTTGTAATGATTGACTGAGACTAAACTCTGAATTGAATCCTTTTTATTGAATCTGTTAACAATCTGTACAACTGGACTGGATAAGATGTTATAGCTGGATGTTCTTTTGCATCATTGCTGCATTTTATTCCTTGTATTGTGGACTGCCAAACTTGGGCAGAGCTGCTGCATTTGGTAGATTAAACTGCTGCATTTGGTTTTGTTAGGGGCCTAGTTTGTAGTTTTGCTGCCCAATTAAGTAGTTCTTGCTGCCCAGAACTTCCTACTGCAGAAAACTGGTCATGGATTTTCAATCCAGAACAAGAAGTTGAGTTTGATCTTCTGGTGCAGAAACTGTAGCACATGGGTCCCTAGGTCAGTGTGATTTTCTTGTATGACCTTTATGTCCAATAACATTTATCTTAATCTTTCTATGTTATTGAATGCTCGAAGTGCTACGGTTAAAAATGCTGCAATTTTGTTTCTTAATCTCAATTTTGTTAGCAATTTTGTTTTGTTTGGTTGAGTTTGTTTTCATGCCTTTTGAAGCTGTACCGGTATTGGTACCCTCTATGATTGTTATACGGCTTGTACGTGAATACTTATCTTTGATTGAAGTTTTTTGGCATATGTATACAAAACCTGCCTCTGTTTGGTTCATATGTATACAAAAACTGGGCAGCAAGAACTACTTTACTGGGCTGCAAAACTGCAAACTAGGCCCCCAACAACCCCACCGTGCAGCAGTTTAATGTAGCAATCTGGATGGTAATCTGGAACTACCAGCAGAAGTTCAACCACTCAATGCAATAACATACTTTAAAATTCATACTCTCGAACCAAGTTCTATCAAAGAGACACAGATACGAACCAGGAACTACCATCTTCATTTCCATGCAAAATATGTGCAAGTACAACAACCGGAGAACAACCTTAAAAACTTGAGGGCAGCCTTACAAAAAAGGGCGGCCATCTCTTGTTCTATACTAACCACCAAGAACACAACCACCAGCCTTGTTTTTGTAGTGGATTACATTAACAATAAAAATGCAATATAGACATACACGCTCTACTAAGCTAAGTATCCTTGTTAGAATGTAGAGAGAGAGACTGTGGTGAAGGGTTTTTCTCATTAATTGAAACAAACACTATACAGTAGCATGTATACACAGACCAAAGGAACAATGACTAAACTACCCTTAGGAACTAAATACATAACAAATAAACCCTATAACTTAACACTCCCCCTCAAGTTGGTGCGAAGATATCTCTCAAGCCCAACTTGAACACAATAGGGTGAAAACTTTTACTACTCAGACCCTTAGTGAATACATCTGCTAACTGGTCTTCTGATCTCACAAAAGGCATGCATATCAAACCGTTGTTCAGTTTCTCCTTGATGAAATGTCGATCAATCTCAATATGCTTTGTTCGATCATGCTGAACAGGATTATGAGCAATGTTTATGGCTGCCTTATTATCACAGTAGAGCCTCATAGGACCACAATCAGGGAAACCCAAATCACGCAATAAGGTTTGGAGCCATAAAAGCTCGCAAACACCATGAGCCATAGCTCTGTACTCGGCCTCTGCACTGGATCTAGCCACCACGGACTGCTTCTTACTCCTCCACGTAATCAAATTCCCTCCAAGGAAGGTGCAATAACCAGAAGTAGATCGCCGATCATCAATAGAACCAGCCCTAATCTGCATCAGTGAAAGCTTCCAATCTCAAGTGACCATGATTAGAAAACAAAACTCCTTTACCAGGGGCTGATTTGAGATACCTCAAAATGCGATAAACAGCATCAAGATGCATAGTACGAGGTTCATGCATAAACTGGCTCACAACCCCCACAGCATAGGAGATATCTGGCCTAGTGTGAGATAGGTATATCAGGCGACCCACAAGTCTCTGATATCTCTCCTTATCTGTAAGCTCCCCCACATTGCTACCAAGATGATGGTTGGCCTCAATGGGAGAATCAGCTGGCTTACATCCCAACATACCAGTTTCTTTCAAGAGGTCAAGTATGTACTTCCTTTGAGAGATAAAAATGCCCTTGTCAGATCTAGCCACCTCCATTCCAAGAAAGTACTTCATAGATCCCAAATCTTTAATCTCAAACTCTTGAGTAAGGAGAGCTTTAAGGCTGCCAATCTCATCCACATCATCACCTGTCATGATTATGTCATCCACATAAACAATAAGAATGGCAATCTTACCATTACTTCTCTTGATGAACATAGTATGGTCAGCATGACTCTGTGTGTATCCAAATCTCAGCATGGCTTTGGGAAACCTGTCAAACCATGCTCTAGGAGATTGCTTCAAGCCATAGAGTGCCTTTCTCAACCTACACACCTTTCCTTCTGTTGCAAAAGAGGAAAAACCTGGTGGTATGTCCATGTACACTTCCTCCTCTAGGTCACCATGGAGGAATGCATTCTTCACATCAAACTGTTGAAGAGGCCAATCCAAGGTAGCAGCACAAGAAAGCAGGGTCCGAACAGAGTTCATCTTGGCCACAGGAACAAATGTCTCCTCATAGTCAATGCCATAGGTTTGAGTATAACCTTTAGCAACAAGCCTGGCCTTATATCTTTCAACCATTCCATCTTCCTTGTGCTTTACAGTGAACACCCATTTACATCCCACTGGTTTCTTTTCCTTTGGAAGAGTCACTAATTCCCAGGTGCCATTCTTTTTCAAGGCTTTCATCTCCTCTACCATAGCTTCTTTCCACTCAGGTATAATAATAGCTTCTTTCCAATCCTGTGGGATAGATATAGAAGAAAGAGAAGAGACAAAAGCACGATACGAAGGAGATAAACGGGAATATGAAACAAACTGAGAAATAGGATGTTGGGTACAAGTTCTAACACCCTTCCTATGAGCAATAGGAGCATCAAGATCATCAAAAACAGTAGGGTAAAGATCATTACCAGATGAATCAGCTGAAGAGTCAGGAACTGGAGTAGGTGATGACGATTGGTATTGTGGTAATGCACCAGGTTGACCCTTTTCCTTGCGAGTGAAGGTTTTTAAATCAGGTCTGTCCAATCTTTCTCTTGCATCCATCATAATTCTTTCTCCAGATACAGGTTCCTCTCTTTCTCTTTCAGGATTACTAGGGCTAGGAGATGCCTCCTCTCTCTCACCAGTGTTCTCCCCTGTATCAACATTCTCCTCCTTACCAACAGTTGGGGGGAATAACCAGGAATGAGAATCACAAGATGTCAACATCTCTTCCCCTCTAGAATTACCAACAGTTGGGGGGAATAACCAGGAATGAGAATCACAAGATGTCAACATCTCTTCCCCTCTAGAACTCTCCCCCTGAAGAGATGGGGACGAGAGAGGATAGAAGGATTGGTGTTCCCAAAAAGTGACATCCATCGAAACAAATTTCTTCCGAGAGAGAGGGTCATAGCAATGATACCCCTTTTGAGTAGGGGAGTAGCCAAGAAACATGCATTTGCGAGCTTTAGGATCTAACTTTCCACCGGGGTGACGAGGGGCATGCACATAACAAACGCAACCAAAAATCTTAGGAGGAAGTGTAGAGACCCGAAAGTGACCAGGAAGGAAATCCAAGGGAGTCCGGAATTGAAGAACACTGGATGGCATTCGAATAATGAGATAAGAGGCTGTAAGGATGGCCTCGCCCCAAAAATGTTTAGGAACATTCATAGTAAACATGAGAGAGCGAGCCACCTCAGCAAGATGCCGGTTCTTCCTTTCCGCGACTCCATTTTGTTGCGGTGTATCTACACAAGTAGTTTGGAAAAGAATGCCATTGCCATCAAGATATGACTTGAAGGGACCATTCATGTATTCGGTCCCATTGTCACAACGAAGTATCTTGATGTTTGTATCAAATTGTGTGTTCACCATCTTATGAAATGACTGAAAACATGAGAAAACTTCATTTTTTGCTTGAAGTAGATACACCCAAGTTATACGAGAGTGACAGTCAATAAAGGTAACAAAATAGCGATAACTAGAAATAGAGGTAATAGGTGAAGGACCCCAGACATCAGTGTGGACAACCATAAAAGGAGAAGCACTTCTCTGATAAACAGGAGCATAAAATGAACGTCTATGCTTCGCAAGCTCACAAGCTTCACAAAAGAACCTACTTCTAGAACATTGTTTAGTTAAAGTAGGAAAAAGTTTTTCTAAAACACCAAAAGAGGGATGGCCTAGTCTACGGTGCCATTGATGCAATAAAGGAAGAGCTGAACCCGTATCCGCCTCAAGAGCATGACCCAATGATGACGGAGTAAAAGATGGACAAGGCACAGACTCCAAAAAATACAGGCCATCCTGAGCTCTACCAGTACCAATCGTCTTTCCTGTTCCCAGTTCCTGAAAGACACAATGAGTGGGAAAAAATGTCACTGAACAATTCAAGGAATGTGTGAGACTACTAACAGATATAAGATTAGTAGTAAAATTGGGAACATGGAGGACAGAAGAAAGAGGTAAGGTAGGAGAACAATGAATAGAACCTTTCCCGGAAATAGCAGATAAAGAACCATCAGCTACTCTTACTTTATCCTTACCAGAACAAGTAGAGTAGGAATCAAAAAAAGATGAACAACCCGTCATGTGATCCGTGGCACCCGAATCTATAATCCAAGGACGGGAGCTAGATGCACTGAAAGCACTAGCATGAACAGAAGCAAAGAAATCAGAGGCAGTGGAAGCAGCGGAAGTGGAAGTAGAAGCAGTGGTAGATGGAGTGTTAAGCCTAGCCAATAAGTGCCTGAGAGTTTGTAACTCCCCCTCAGAGAAAAGTGCATTGGAAGCCTCCATTGTACCAACAATTTCCGTTTCAAATCACCTTAAACGGACCCCGCAAATGAATCCGGAACGTCGAAATTAGTCTAGAACACGTCTCGGTCCTTCCAAAAATGGTCCGGAGCAGTCAAAACACGTTCGGAGCAGGCAAAACACGTCTGTAACAGTCAAATTACCCGAAATTGACCCCGCGAATGAATCCGGAACGTCGAAATTAGTCAGAAACAAGTCACGGACCTCCCAAAAGTGGTCAGAAATGGTCAAAAAGCCTCTTTGAACCTTTCTGGACCCTCCAGAGAGGATTCTGACCTCTTTGACTGCCGCTGACCCCCTTTGAACCCCCGGATGAACTTTCTGACACGCGCGTGAACCCTTGACCAGCCGATTGACCCTTTTTAAGTGGATCAGGTCCCTTTGAACCGCGAGGTGACCTCCTTCAACCTCAGATCACGCGTACACGTCACGTGCCGCGAGTGAGATCTACTCTCTGCCACGCGCCACCTTCCTCCGGCGCGTGAGCACTATTCTGGCGTATTCCGGTGATCGACCACCTATCACCGTGGTCGGTTTTCCAAGAGCTACAGAACCCTGACCTCAAAAATCCTCCCCGACCACTCTAAGTAGGGCCGATAGCCATTTGATGGTGGAACAGTGCCTGAAACTGGTCGTAAAAATCAACGGTGGACCTACCGGAGGTCGTCGCCGCCTCCCATGGACTCGCCGGAGGTCGTCGACACTTGCGGTGGGCTCGCCGGAGAGAGAAAACACTAATATCGAACAAAACCAAGAAGTTTCTGACGATATTCAGTGGTAAACAACTTAACAGCGTGAAAACCAGTTGAAGTCTCTCAACTATGGAGATCGATCATCAACAGTGACCTTCGTTCTCTTCCTCTACAAGGCCAGATCGATTGGGATCATAGCTCTGATACCATGTTAGAATGTAGAGAGAGAGACTGTGGTGAAGGGTTTTTCTCATTAATTGAAACAAACACTATACAGTAGCATGTATACACAGACCAAAGGAACAATGACTAAACTACCCTTAGGAACTAAATACATAACAAATAAACCCTATAACTTAACAATCCTGTCTTCTCACACCTCAGCTCTGCCACCATTTGCACCATTTTGGTCAGCTCTACCATTGATACCGCCATCGTGGTCAGCTTTGCATCTTCTCTCCAACTCCCTCTTTCTTCCTCATGCTTTGTGGGCGTCATGAATGAATAATCCAAAGGGCCAACAATTGACACTGCATAAACTTCCCTGCAAATCAAAAGGGATATATAACAGCGGACGCAAACTTTAAGTCACCATTGCAATTTTGGTTCAAGTAATGAAAACCAACATCAGGAAAACACTTACAATTCTGTAACTACTCTATAGTAACCTAGAGTTGAGCATGTGACTCCAGACCATGGTGGTAAATCACCATCTCCACAAGGGTCATCTCCAACCCAAGAATAGACCACCCTCCATCCCAGAGAAGCCTTAATTTTATTCAAGGCATTCACTACAATAATAAATTCCAAACAGGAATTTAGACATTAATTCAGATGGTTAAAAGGTTGTGAGGCTCATATTTACAGAAACAAAATTTATCCAGCCAAATAAATCTTATTTAATTACCAGATACAAGGTTTAATAAAGGATTCAATTGGAATCACCTTATGAACAAGTCATGGCCAACATGTGCAATAGCAGTTGAACAAAGGTAGAAGATAGTTATTCAAAAACAGAAGTCGAAAGACATCAAAATGAAGCTTATCAAAACACATTTGTCTCCAAATCTTTTTGGTTTTGTAAAACAAGCCAGTGTAGCTTCCTAGATAAAAAAGAAGAAAATTATAGTTTTATTTCATTGTCCTTGTTTTTTTACACAAATTTAGAAAATTATCAAGTCCTCGCTCGTTGAGGCCACGTTCGAACCATCATTCGGTCTTTACCCTTAGGCCGAACGCAATCGTTTTATTCCAAGTCAGATCAAGGCATTCACGTCTATACACAAATTGGATTGCAATCCAACTCTTGACATAACCAAAACAAAAACAACAAAACCAAGAGTATGAATCATGAATAAATAGTATTTGCTGGGGAAGAAATCGACACCGATAGGCTACTGACTACATGTACTTATTTCTCATGCTCCTCTCCTCAAAAACAGAAACAACAAAACCAAGAGATGAATCATGAATAAATAGTCTTTGCTGGGAAAGAAATCGATTACAGGAAGAAATCAATTTGGTTCGGTCGGTTTTTGGACAACCGTTCGGTTTTTGGGAAGAAATCATACATAAATAGTCTTTGCTGGGGAACAGAACCAAGAGATGAATCACTTATCAAAAAAAAACCAAGAGATGAATCATGCATAACACTAGCTTAGGGCAGGGTAAAAAGATCCACCTGGACCAGTGAACCTCTAGTGCGCACAAACTCAGAAAATCCAGCGCAAACACATTGTTATGATACTAATCTATATCCGATGGTTATTTAAGAAAACACTTCCCTGATTCCAAGAACTTGCATTCTCATTGAATATTCACCAACTTATCGCGCAACAATACCCTAACTCACAAATCGAACCCTAACTCGAACTCTAATCGCATCAACAAGATACGGGTTAGGGTTTGTTCGAATTGAATGGGTTAGGGTTTTTCAAACCCGTAAGGTTATTCTACGCCTACATCGATGAATGAGAGAGAAGAGAAGGAGAGATACCTTCGTTCGTTCGTTCGTCGTCGTCAGTCCTAGAGAGGAGAAGGTTATTTTGGTGGTCGTAGCCCGTCGATCGAACAGCGTGGGTCGCGGTTTCTTCTTCTCCTTCTCCTTCTTCTTCTTCGTTCGTCGTTGTCGTCTCTCTTCTCTCTGATCGCTTTCTCTCTCTTCTCTCCAGATGAGCGTGAAAATGAGAGGACCAGAAAAATTGGGGGGTTTTGTTTGAGACCCCTTGACCCTTGAAGGGTTCATGTTAATTGAAAGGGTCAGATTTAATGAAGTGGATGGTCTGGGCCGTTGGATTAAATCCAACGGCTGTGGGCAGAGGACCGGATTTAAGCCAAATTCCGGGCTCCCGGAGGAGAAGCGGATCGTATATATATATATATATATATATATATATATATATATATATATATATATATATAAGAATTTTCACATGAGGGCTCCCTCACTTTGCTACGATGAGGGACTTTCATTTTCGGATCAAATTTTGACGATCTGTACCGTTAGATGTATTTAAAAAGTTTTTTTAAGGTCTAACGCGAGGATTCGTTTAAAAAAAAAAATCTTGAAAGGCTTGATCCGAGCAGTTTTCATTTAAAATTCAGTTTCCTATAAAACTTTGTAGTTTTATCAAATACTACTCGGATCGAACCCTTTCGGGGTTTTTTTTTTTCACAAATCGTCGCATTAGACCTTAAAAACTGTAAGGACTCGTGTTTTTAAATAATTTTTCCAGAAAATAATGTTTGGGAAGTGTGGGGAAATGAAAACAATGTAATATGGGGTCAATGTGAAGTTAGTAATTGCATTTGGGTGTTTGTGAAGCACATAAGAAACAAGGGGGGTGTAAGTGCTAGTGGGTGAGTGTATATAAACACATTTGGATCAGATTTTTGGTCAAAAAATCACACTCCTCTCTTCTCTCAAAACTCATCTCTATCTCTCTTCTTCTTCTCCTCTCAAATTCCTTCAAAACCCTCCACAAAATCCACCCTCCACACTCAAATACTTCAACATCCAACCAAATATTCACCTTCTACGCGTGATTTGAAGTCCGGTCTCCGTTGGGTTCGTCGTGGGAAGCTCAATTCGGTTGGAGTTGGAAGCAAAGTCTAGGGTTTCTTTCCTTCTCATTTGGAGCTCAATCCTTGAGGTAGGAAACAATCTTCTACCTCCTCTAAATGTATATTTGTTGAATGATTGCATTGTTGGTGTTCTTGTTCCCAACCTCTTGTTAAACTTGTTATCACCATGGAAATGAGCTTGGTTTTTGATTGAGTTTGGGTTCTACATGTTTAGTTGGTAAAATCTTGAATTAGTGGTTGATATATCCCTCTTCTATAGTTATTTGTTGTTGGAAACCTCATTTTGTGGCTTGGGTTGAAACCCCCTCCATTTTGGAAAAATCTGCAAATTTTCGCTCGTAATGGCCTTTGTATCGATACCCCTTTCTTGGGTATCGATACCCAACGCTCTGTTGAGATTTTAGTAGCCCGGTATCGATACCCCTCTCATGGGTATCGATACCAATCCGTTAGTAAGGCAGATTTTGATCCAACTTCGCGGACACGCCCCGGCTTCATCCGAACTCCGTTTGAGGTGATTCTTGAACCGTTGGAAAGCTCTATGAGTCTACTTTCAAGCCCAATTGGTCTCATATTCATAGCCATTGTATTTTGGGAGAAATGTGCTTTTTACTATCAAGGTGTCGGGTTTTCTCGGGGTTTATAACTCCATTTTCGTGTTCCGTTGCTCCGGGCCTCCATTGGCCTTTCCTAAGCTTCTCAAATCGACATCTAAGCATTGGTAGCCTATCATGATATGAATGATGTTTTATCATGATTTATCACGTTCTTGGACACATGTTAACTTTGCCACAACCGACACACTACGAGCTTTCGAACTAAATGAATTACGTGGATGTTTTTGGACCCTTGATTGTTAAATAAACTTTTGAAAAGGATGATTTGCTATTTCTAGGGCCACCATTTGGTGCGTCCCTAGCCATGGGTGTTCGGAGCCCACGAAATCCAGCAGGGGTGTTCGGAGCCCACGAAATCCGGCAGGGGTGTGCGGAGCCCACGAAATCCGGCAGGGGTGTGCGGAGCCCACGAAATCCGGCAGGGGTGTTCGGAGCCCATGAAATCCGACAGAGGGATTCATTCCCTATTTACATAAGTGGTTATCGTGAAAAATGAAACGTTTTATGAAAATGGAAATGTTTTGAAAGGATTGGACCTACGACATGAAATGTAACAAAGATGAGGAAATCTATGGACACTTGGGTTTGGTACAATCTTTGGGGCATCTACTAGACACTCTATCATCAAGTCAATTTACTTTGGCCTATTTTAGCTTATCCATTCATGTGTATCACATCTTCATATGCATGTTTCATCTTCTATACCCTTAGCGTTGGTAGAAAAGTTTCCTACTGGGCTAGTGAGCTCAACCTATCATTTTCAGGTACTCGGCAAGGCCCGTGATTGGAATGCTTGGCGTGTGGATGCATATCATGAAGCTCATTCGACATGAAGTTATTTTATCCTCTCCGTCGTATATATATTTTGGGAGATGATCTTGTAACTTTAATTCCTTAAATCTTTTGACAAATCTTGGATTATGTAATAACTCTTAACTATTCATTACTTATGCATGGGTATGGGTACCTCTTGGAGAAACTCAATGTACTTTGACTTTAAATGAGGAAATGTTTGACTTTTGATTTATCCTACGTGGACTTTATTTGTATTTGGTTTATTAAATTTGAGGATGTGACAAAAACACTTTTTCAACACATCTAACGAGTCGGATCATTGAAATTCGATCCAGAAATGAAAGACCCTCTCCGTAGCCCTCTCCGTAGCAAAGTGAGGGAGCCCTATATATATGTATAGCAAATATACAATAAGGGATCCCTTAAACTCTACGGGGAGGAATTTTTTGTTCGAGATCAAATTTCAACGATCCGAACCGTTAAATGTGTTTAAAACATATTTTTTTCAGGTTCAACTACAGGTTTTGTCAAAAAAAAAAAAACCCCGAAAGGGCTTGATCCGAGCAGTTTTCGATAAAGTTTGGATCGTCAACAAAAAATTGTGCACGGTCGACTATATAAGGGAGCCCTTACTATGTATATGTATATACATTAATTAAGGTCATAAATCCTCCATCACTGTTAAAAACCGAAGAAAAATCAATTTTAGATAAAAAAAAAATAGAAACATAAAAAGATATATGATTTTCCCTTCTTTAACAATTTTTTTTGGGAAGTGTTATTGGCACTCCCCTTTTCTCGATTGGCACTTCTTTTTTTTTTCTTTATTAGGTAAACTTATGTAAAGACAAAAAAAAAAAAGAAAAAAAGAAGTGCCAATAGAGAAAAGGGGAGTGCCAATATCAATTCCCCTTTTTAAAAAAATAATAATAATAATCTGACATTTCAACCCATGAGAGTATTGGCCTGAGGTAATTTTAAATTTGAATCTGGCTTTAGGTTATTGGATTGCAAAGAACCGTTCGTGTGAATTCAAATATTTTTTAACAGTTCGGATATTAAAAAGACTCTTCCTGGAAAGAAGCTTTTCTTTTTGGAAAAAGTTTTTTCTTTTAATTTTTTTTTTTCCCAGGAAGAGTCTTTTTTAAAATTTGAACCGTTCAAGGCAAAGATGAATAATTGAGATGTTAACGGCAGAAGCCTTTTTGCAATTGGACTGTATAGAAGCCGAGTCGTTTTAATTTCTTGGGTGAAGAAAGGGGATCCGAAGGTGCTGCGGGCGCCATGTGGACCATCGGATGTGTTTTCAATGGTCCAGATTATATTACACTACCACACTAAACTTAAAAGATCACGGGTAAAAATCGTGATCGTTATAATTTAATCACGGTTTTAAAACCGTGGTTGATGGAGCCGTTATTAAAAATTTTCAAGATTCAATCATGGTTTATGTCTGTGATAAAGTGTAAGTCCAAGCTGATATGGAAACACATAAGGCGTAATGATAAACAAGATAAGACCATGGTTTGGACAACAAACCGTGGTTAAAGATCGTAAAAGATCACGATTTGAACAAAAAAACGTGTTTAAAAATATTATACAATTACGGTTTACACAGCAAACCGTAGTTAAATCAACAATATTATCACGGTTTGAAGATAAAACTGTGATGAAATTAGTTTTAAGATTACGGTTTGGACAAATAACATGATTTAAAACACTATACAATCACGGTTTGCTCAAAAAACCGTGATTAAATTAATTATAAAAATCACGGTTTGGACAAAAAACCGTTATTGGATTAACTATACCATCACGGTTTGGACATACGTGCCTTGTGGCATCATCTCCACAACCTCCCAACTCTTATCCCAACATGCATTTGCTAAGAATTGAACCTCTAACCTCCGAATTCTTATCCTAACACTTAACCACTAGACTACCCAAGTCTTCATGACACATTTCTCAAAAAAACTGTATATGTATTATCTTTTCATTTATTCCCTTTTATATTACAACAAATATGTAATATATTTTACATAACATATATATTGCATTATATCATAATATATTATATTACATTACATCATAATATTTTAATTTATAGAAATTATACAATCGACCATGCAAATTTGGTCGCCGTAGACTAACCTTTGGCAACACCTAGTAATTTAGTAGGCACTAACAAAAAATTAGTTAGTGACATGTTTTCTCTTTGGCGACTAACATTTTTTGTCGCCATTATGTCTTTGTCAAATTCTACTTTGATGACCAGTGGCGGACGCAAGATTGCAATTTTCGCCTAATTTGCAGGGACCACTCTTCAGTAATTTTACCAAAAAATCTAAAAGTATAATAAAAATATGAAGAAAATTGGAGGAATGCAGGGGCCAAACACCCCCCTAGTCCTTGTCCGCCCCTATTGGCGACTAACCTCACATTTGTTTCGTCACCAAAAGTGATGCATAAAGCAACAAAATTAAAAAACCTAAAATAAATAATAAAGTATTTACTAGTCCATCACACTTGTAATCGAAGCATAATTAAAATACACAAACACATTTTATCAAGGTCGGAAAAACTGTGATAAAAAAGTGTTTTTTATCACGGTTGTAACAAAGCGTGATTAAAGTAAATAAATTTTATCACAGTTTGTAACAAAGTGTGGTTAAAATATGCGAAACACATTTTATCCTGTTTGGAAAAAATATGATAAAAAAGTTTTTTTATCATGGTTGTAACACAGCGTGGTAAAAATAAATACATTTTAGCACGATTGTACAAAGTGTGGTAAAAATAAACACATGTTATCACACTTGTAGGAAAATGTGATTAAATTAAGCAATTATAATCACAGTTCTTTTAATCATGTGATAATAATGATTAAGCACTACGGTTTTATTAGCAAAGTGACATTAAATACTCCTCTTGCATTTCTTTATCACGGTTTCATCAAAACCGCAAGTCTTTCAAATTTTCTTAGTGTGATCTTTATCAATTATTCTAGTAGTGTTACAAGTAAAATTATTATCCTCCCTACAAGATAATGTATGAAATCTGGACAAATAAAAACATGTGCAACGGTTCACGTGGCGCTATACGGTATTGCCCTAAAGCACCCCGTTTCCGATGAAGGGAATAAGTCAGGATCTTGATTGGTATTTGGTACATAGGGTGCACCTAATTTATCCAAAACTTGAAGAAAGCAACAAATCCGACCAGGAAACAAAGCTACCTACCTACTTCCTATAATATACAACGTTGTACTTTTAAACAACAGAAACCGAGGTGAATGTCTCACAGATGATGTCGTATAAACCAAACCTGAAAATTTCCTCGTCTTTGTATCCTTCAACCAACGGATGTTTATTTGCTAAATTGCTCACCACATACATATATACACAACACAAGAAGCCATTGGTAAAATATCTACAGCAAGTTGTAGCAAAATATTCATTCACAATTCCAACCATTTCGAACTAGAATTCCAAAGGTTCTCTCTCGCTTTTTTTTTTTTTAAGTTTAAGGAAACATAAAGTTTTTTATTTTTTATTTTTTTCACTAGTATCTACTAATTGTTTTGAGAATCGGATTGTTCGTTTGAGCTGCATTTGCCTATCACATTCACCACCAACTTTGATGATAACCTTCAATTTATGTTTCATCGACTTATCACAATGCCCACAACCTCCGTTCACCTTTTACATCAGCTAACTATATACTACTCATACAAAAATAAAAAAAAAATAAGTCTAGATCGAGCTGACGAAATTATTTAATTTGACTTTAATAAAATAAGAATAGCATAATTCTTAAATGCTTTAAATCACTAAAGGGTGGGGTGACCGCCATCGCTTGACTACGTAGGCTTGGTTTTCCATTTGCTAAAATGGAAATCTCATAAAATCAAGAGGTTGATTTTAGCAAATGAAGTGGGGAGGTGATTTTATCTCCAATGAATCTGGACATATATATGTCCAGATTCATTGGAGATAAAATCACCTCCCCACTTCATTTGCTAAAATCAACCTCATTTTTATCACATCCACCTCATTTTATCTTTTATCACCTCCACATCATCAATACATTGAAATCAAATGAATTTAAAAAATTTCAAATCATGATTACCTAGCATAAGCGTTTGTCTTTTCAGTAATTTTGACTTTCAAGGATTGTACTGGAAAACGCTTTCGATTTCCGAAAAACTTAATCGTAAGTTTTGGCGTTGACAAGGGACCAGCTCCACATTGAAGGTTATCATTTCATTTGAAGTCACTAAATTTGGAGTGAATTGAACTCATGGATCTAAAATCACTTTCCAAAAAATATAGTAAAAACAAAATTATGTCTTGTCACCCAAGGTGTAAAAAAATTTCCTCAACATAAGTGTAAAAAGGTGTAATTGGTCCCACCAAAGTCACCACTGCAAAACTGATACTACCAGAACTAAAAAGAGTACTTTAGTCTTCCTACAATTGAAATTGGCAGAGACAGAAAAGCATATTTGTTCCAGAGACATTGAAGATGGTGTTTGTCAAATTCAGCCACATGACAAATATTATTGCGAGAAGTAAAAGAATAATACTCGGAATTACTTTCTATAAAAATTCTGAAACACCACGGAGTTAGAGCGAGCTCGATCGGGAGAATAAGCTTCTTTGTGAGTACAGTATTTTTTGTTACTGATGAGTAGTCGACCAAGTAAGTACTCCTCCTCCTCTGCAAGGGTTAATTAATTGAATGGCCGGCTAATTAAGGTGGTTTTTCTTCTTTCTAATTCTACTCTCTTTATTTGGGTTGCATCAAGGGATGGATCTCTTCCAGAAGAAGGTTTACAATTAATTAAGGGAAAAAACAAAAATCTGGCCCTGCCACGTGGTGTATCCACTGTACACAATATACTGTACATCATCCAAGGAAAACTTGTTGGCCTGGGTGATCACCGTATTCTATATATATATACTAGCATGAAACCCGTGCTATGCACGGGGAAATTAATAATCTTGATATTCAAAATACAAAGCATATCTAGTAAGGGCTCCCTCATATTGGCTACGGTGTGGAACCGTTAGATGTGTTTAAAACGTGTTTTTAAGGTCTAACACGAGGATTCGTCAAAAAAAAAAAAAAAAAACCCGGAAGGACTTCAACCAAGCAGTTTTTGATAAGAATCAAAAGCCACAGGGTTTCGCTGGATTAAGGTGTTTATCAGTACTTTTACTCTTTCCCCTATATATAAAATATGAGGGTTTGCAACGGCTAGTGTGAAAATCTAAAATTGAACATTTATGTATAGAAAATCGTTCTTACCCTGCCTATTTTGGAAAATCATAGTAGCTTTTTAAAATTATGAATTATTTGTTGATTTCACATGAAATTCATAAATTATCAAATTATTAGTTAGATTATCTCAAGTTTGTAGAAATTTCAATTTTTATATAAGTATCGGTGAATAAAAAGATCAGATAACTCTCAAATATTTGCAGAGAATGCGGAAGATCAATTGTTGAGAATAGTGAATGTTTAAAATCTCACTTACAATAACCTTTTTTCGAAAAACTTGAATGTTACCCCAAAATGTTGGGGATGCTTTCCTGCTTAAAACTTAAAACCTTTCCATCCAAATTTCAAATTTCAAAAAATGATATAGATAAGATCTCTTATTCTCCAAAAAAAAAAAAAAAAAAATTACTATGAAATAAGAAAAACTTACTCGACATAGGCAAATGGCTTGCAGCAAACACTTTCACCACCATCATCAGTATTTTGTTGACATCAATATATATATATATATATATATATATATATATATATATATATATATATATATATATATATATATATATATATATATATATTTTTTTTTTTTTTTTTCTGGTAAGAGCAAAGGAAGCATTTCAGGTTGTAAAGTATTGCTCTGTCCTTAAGTACAATAGAACAATATCTATCATTCATCACATTCAAACTGACAAAAAAAAAAAAAAAAAAAAGACATTGCATGAAATCGCACAACTTTGCAATCATAAAATAAAAAGATCATATAACTCACTATTCTTCTCTTTGAGAGTCTGATTGATACGAATGATTTGAGAAGTAACTCTTGTTGATCACATGAATCACTTTGTTCACTTCACATTTGTAAAATTTTTTCCAAAAAGATTCTTTTCCCATCTCTCATCTCTCTAATCATTAATCACATTTCTTTCTCTACTCATACCCCTCTTTCCAATCATTATTCTCATTTCTCTCTCTATCTCTCTCCAATTATTACACTTCTCTCTAATTATTACTTTTTCCAAAAACTCATCCAATTGTTGATCACATTAAAACCTAAAAAAAAAAAAACAGAGAGAGTAAAACATGAACTCTAGATCATATAACTATGCAATGAAGAAAATAAGAGATTAGAAGTAATTAATCTACACTTACTAACATGGAAAGGCTTGAATTGATAGTCTTAACTATTATATACGTTCAAATTAATTTTAAAATGGTGGGAGCAAGAGAGTGTATTTTTTTTTTTTTTTTTTTGTCATTCGATATACATCAGTTGGGGTTTAGCGGGGGAGTTAATGAGTTAGTCCAGAGGGAGTCTAGAAGCTATCCATAGCCCTAAACTCCAAACGCCTCTGCCGAGGCTTGAACCCTGGTCTCCCTTGTGGGAAAATCAGGAGATAACCGCTAGGCTACAAGCCCTTGGTTGCAAGAGAGTGTATTGGGAGGATGAAATTGGACACTTTTCTAACATGGAAATATACTAGTGCCTTGCCTGTTCCCGAAGGCACTTGACAAAGTTTGAAATCCTTAACTAACCATACAGTACCACATGCATTGCTCTTATCAAAGAAAACCAAGGTACTAGCATCTAATTGATCAATTCACATTGTCAACATTATTAAAAAAATTCAACAAAAATCAATTATCATCCAACGATCAACCAAACCAATGAATAAATTGATTTGTTCAACCACCACTCTCTCACATATTTTAGAAACTATGCAAATTGGACAATATTTGTAAGACATCACAAAATGAAATATTTAACAATCTTTACGGGAGAGAATGAGTAATAAAACTTAGTAGTTTATGCCCATAAAAATTATATAATTTTGAAGCATGACTGAATAGATACTTTCTTGTTTTTTCCTTTATGATTTACCAAATCAGTATAATATCCAAATCACATGTTTGAGCCAAAGTCGTTTGAAAAGTAGATTGTGCGTGTGAAAAAGAGAGAGTATTCTGAAATTGAAATTTCCCCATGAGAGTTGGAGTACTCAAAGGGAGAGATCATTTTTTTAATTTAAAATTCGCACATTAATTAAAGGATCGATGATGTTTATTTTTTGAAATAAGTTTTCTTTCATTTGTTATTTTTGTCTGCTTTCTACTTCCTATCCTTTTTTGTAGTTGAGAAAAGAGAGAATTCTAAAATTGAAATTTCCCTATGTTAGAGAGTGGAAGATAATTTTTAAAATTTTTCTCACATGAAAAGTTGGTTCATATACATGAGTTTTCTTTCAAGTGGTATTATTTTTGGACTCGCTTTACTTTTTCTTTTCTTTTTTTGGTAATTAACCAAAAGTTATATTAAGATAAGAGATCTTTCACGCATAGAAATGCCACATAAGACATTTTGAAAAAACCGTTGTGTAATGTAATATAGATAATTGCTTCATATTTCGTTTTTGCAATCCATAAAGCGATTACTAAAATTACGGTAATTGGAGTGACTAATTGGCCACGGAATTTCCTCTAATGCTTCGAGCCAAAATGGATTTGAGACACTCTTTCCTATTAAGGTAATATGCAATTTGAAAATTATATATAACTAATTAGACTTCAATAAGTAAATCAATCTTTTATTATTGATTTTGAATTATTTGCTAATTAAAAAATTGGTGTCACATCTCCTCACGAAAAGTGTCTTTGCAAAATATATAGTATTGGTAGATTTTTTCGCTATTGAATACTCAAGATGAGTAGCTTTATATAACAAAATCATTGGGTTGTTTTTTTTTTTTTTATTTGGCCAGTGTTCATCTCTAAATAAATGTACGAAGTTTGAAATTTCTTTATCTATACAATCTATATAGTTTTGATTTAGCCCGTTAATTAAAGAGATGGAAAAATATGAGGAAGAGTGATTGTGTTCCATTCCCAAATTTGAAAGTAGTCTCTACTTTTAAATGGGGAAATGCTATTCTTTCCATTTTTCACAAAATCGGTGTCTACCTTAGCATGCATTATAAGGAAACTGTAATCAGTAGATTTTGGTTGTCGCGCTCATAGCCCTTCTCACCAAAAGTCATTCTGTAATAATATAATAGACTAGCATCAAACCCGTGCCATGCACGGAGTCGCAATACACGAAAAAATTTAACTATTGATGAATACTTTCAACATTAAAATGGCCTTGTTTGTTTGTTAGTTTAATTTTCCACAAAAATCTAGCGTCGTACCGCGCTACATGATTATATGCTTGGAGCACTTTGATTCCACAATCTAGCGGAAAACCGTGCTAGGTACGGGATGAATTAATGTTATCATATACCAATAATTTAAATTTGTATGGCAAGAATAGTGTTATTCTACAAATCACGTGTATTATTTTTGGTATTAAACATATTGATGAGTGATTAATCGATGAAAGTGTGTAATTTTTGGGTATTAATCATGTTGATGATGATTAACCTATGAAAATGTGTATTCTTTTGGGTATTATAAATAATTAATCTTAGAACACTTATACCTTTTTTATACTAATAATCCCTCTGTTCGTAAAGATAATCCATTGCCAAAAAACCTCTAATTTCTGGATAGAAAAATAAAGCACCTCTGTACATGATTTATACATTTCTTTCATACAAAATTAAAGAACTAATTGAGATTTTTATCCAAAAATTGCACGTCGATTTATAATTAATAGACTACTCTTTTGTGGGATGGAGGTGGAAGAATATTAATTTTAGGTGCTACCTCTGAGTCAAAATCCTGGCTCCGTCCCTAGGTATTATTCTCTAATATAAATTGTCAAAAAAATCTTATAACTTGTTTAAGTACCTCACAAAACCAAACTTAATCAAATCTTAAAATACCTCACGACCTTCATATTTTGCTTTGGGGCTTAACTCATTGTTTATGGAGCTGGACATTGCAGTAGTGCAATTGTTGTGCTTAATGTATGGTTGGTTCAAAATATTAATTCACTCATATGGATATATAGTTTCTTATATTTGGATGTTAGTTTTGCGATTATTACGTATCATATGTGTAGGGCATATATTTGAGTGTTGAATTTTTTTTTCCATAATATAATTCAACTGTATTCTATGACTTCTTATTTTGTTCATACATTAATTGTTTAAGTTAGATAGATATTCATCATTCTATCTAAAAGTAGAATATAATAATATATGTCACTTTGGAAGAAGAAGAAGAAAAAGAAGAAGAAGAAGAAGAGAACAAATTTTATCCCACAAAACTCAAGAAAGGTTGGCTAAAAGAATTGCTAAGATTTTATTTGTCATCTGATAGTCATATAGTAATTTAGTATTGTACCTTTCAAGATCTTAGCATAGCAACTATTAACTTGACACTTATTGCTAAATTGAGAATAATATTCCAATTATGTAACCCTTTGACCATTTTTGGGTTCAAAATGTTGTTTTGACAATTTCAATCGATTGATTTTCTCATCAAGGTTCTCACATCGATCCTGTAAAAACCGAGTCATTTTTTAACCAACTTAAATTTCGACATTGAAAGCCATTATAGATTTTAAAAAAAATGAATACCAATTAATAGAAATTGGAAAAAAAATTATTACAAACTAACTCACCGTTACCAAAACATGGGTTATTTGTTCATTTGCACCAGGCCAATCATGGCCCTAGCCAAAGTATAAGAACAACAATAAGGTTTGCACGAAAATATAATTTGTTGGATTGAGAGACTTAAGAGTTTTTTAGATTGAAGATTGAGAAAATGGGGGATGGACATTTTCATTTTTATAAGTTTTTTGATGTATTTGGAATTTAAAACTAATTGATTACTGTTTTTATTTGCAAATGATGAGTGATTTTTTAAATTATTTTGAAAATTTTAATTAGCTAATTAATTGTTTCATTTGTAGAATTTATTGATTGATGAGTATTTGAAATTTAAAATTATTTGACATATTATTTTCTTTATAAATCTTGAGTGTTGATTCCTTAAATCATGGAACTTGCTTGAAATTTGAAATTACCTACTTATGGTAATTGAATTATTGTCACATGTGTCACTCAAAATCTTATACTACAAACCAACTATTTTATGCCACTTGTCGCGATGAGAGCCTTCCTCACAAAAAGTCATTCTGCTATACTATATAAGATATATATATATATATATATATATATATATATATATATATATATATATATATGTTGCCAATCTGCTGAATGTAATTAAGTACAGTATATATTAGCAGCTAACATCAAATCAAATTAAATTAAGCCACGAGGAAGCGTGGGTGGACTGTAGATACAGATTGGTGGGCTAATTAGGTTAACTGTCACCCACCAACTTTCCATCCTCCCAAAAAAAATACGAAACTGATCTTTTACTCAAAAGACAGCCAGCCAATGCTAAAAATCACAACATTCTCATTTGTTGTCTTTTTTTTTTTTTTTACAAAGAAAACCAAAGGATTAATACAACTGTAATGGAGTAATATATTTTAGGAAGCAAGAACCAAACCTAGTCCACTGGGTTTAATTAATTTAGTTATTAGTCACATGAATAAAAAAAAAGTAGGCCGGCCTTCATTTCAGCTTACCAAATTCAAACCACTCGTGCGGATAAACTCATGCACGCCAAGAAACACACACAATCCTTCACCAGCATATAACACATGACACCACCTTCAACTAACTCTACCATGCTCTACTACTACTCCCACATTCTCCTCCTCCTCATTCCAAACTTGTGAGCAGCAGCCGCAACAACAACAACATGAGTTCTTCTCTCTCCTCCTCCTCCTCCTCCTCCTCCTTCTCCTTCTCCTCCTCCGGTGAGGTCGCCAAGAAGCATTTCTTCTTGCAGGAGATCCAAATTCTTGAGATTTTTCTAGCGATTGTCGTTTTTGTGGTGATACATTCGCTCAGCCAACGAAAACGCCAAGGTCTCCCCGTGTGGCCCTTTGTCGGGATGTTACCGTCATTGGTGGCCGGTCTATACGTCGACATGTACGAGTGGATCACTGGCGTTCTTTGCAATCAAAACGGAACTTTTACCTTCAAGGGGCCATGGTTCACAAACCTCAACTGCGTTGTGACTTCGGATCCTCGTAACCTCGAGCACCTTCTCAAGACCAAGTTCCCAAACTTCCCTAAAGGAGGATACTTCCGTGACACGGTCCGCGATCTCCTTGGCAACGGCATATTCAACGCAGACGATGAGACTTGGCAGCGCCAGAGGAAGACCGCTAGCATCGAGTTCCACTCGGCCAAGTTCAGAAACTTGACAACTGAGTCGTTACTCGAGCTTGTTCACGCTCGACTCTTACCTGTACTAGACGACTCTATCGAGAAATCAGAAGCGTTTGATCTCCAAGACGTGCTCCTAAGACTCACATTCGACAACGTTTGTATGATTGCTTTCGGAGTAGATCCAGGCTGCTTAAGTGCAGGTCTCCCCGAGATACCATTTGCTAAAGCCTTTGAGGATGCAACACAAGCCACACTCCTACGCTTCGTAACACCGACTCTAATATGGAAAACGATGAGGTACATGGGATTAGGGTTTGAGAAGGAGCTAAAGAGCTCAATAAAGCGAGTGGATGAGTTTGCGGATGAAGTGATTCGGACCAGGAAGAAAGAGCTGTCCACTTATTCCGCCGAGAAGAAGCAACGATCGGATCTGTTAACGGTGTTCATGGGACTGAGAGATGAGGAAGGAAAGCTGTTTTCTGATAAGTTTTTGAGGGATATTTGTGTCAACTTTATACTGGCTGGGAGAGACACGTCATCAGTGGCGCTGAGCTGGTTTTTCTGGCTGCTTGATCGGAATCCGGTCGTTGAGGAGAGAATTGTTGCAGAATTAAGCAGAATAATTGGAGAAAGGGGGGACCAAGTAGTAAAAGAAGAGCATGCAAAGGAGGAAGAGGAGGAGGAGGAGATTATATTTAGGCCAGAGGAGGTGAAGAAGATGGAGTATTTGCAAGCTGCCCTATCAGAGGCTCTAAGATTGTACCCTTCTGTTCCCGTTGATCACAAGGAGGTACGTACAAACAATTACTACTCCTTACATCTCGATCATGTTCTTCTTCCCCCTGCATGTTTTTCAAAACCCTCCTTCCTTCCTACTCCCCGTGTTTTTAATCTCAATCTCTCATATATATATATATATATATATATATATATATATATATATATATATATATATATATATATATATATATATATATATATATTCTCTGTATGTATGGATCCATCTAATTAATTTTTTGTCCATCTCCAAATCAGAATTCAAATCTACTGTTATTAGTTCTCTGCTCTGTTACGAGTCCTGAGGCCTGGGTTCGAATCCTGGCTAGGCCTGGGTTAGAATTAAATTTATTATATAGGTTTTCTTTCACTTGCCCTCTCTTGTCATGAATTGGGAAACAGAAACCAATGAAATTAATATTGATCATTGATGCCTGAATCTACCCAAAAAGGATACCTACCTGAAAATTTATGGGAATTTGGTCAACTCTTTAACAAAATAAGGTTAAGTACTCCACTACTTTTAACCTAGCCAGTCATAAGGTGAAGTGAATACCTGCCAAGAATATTGGTGATTTTGATTTTTTATTTATATCTAGGAGGGAGAGTCATTTTGATTTTACTTTATTTTTTCAAATAAATAATTACAGAGTGTTTTGGGGGTTAGAATTAAATTTACTACTTTTAACCTAGCCAGTGAGTGTGAAGAGAACCTAGCTCTCCGGCTTGTTTTGTAACCGTGTTTGCAATGTTTAGGTGGTGGAAGATGATGTTTTTCCAGATGGAACAGTGCTGAAAAAAGGAACAAAGATCATCTATGCAATCTACGCCATGGGAAGAATGGAGGCGATATGGGGGAAGGACTGCAGGGATTACAAGCCGGAGAGATGGCTTAGGGATGGCCGGTTCATGAGTGAATCGGCCTATAAGTTCACAGCATTCAACGGGGGGCCCCGCCTGTGCTTGGGCAAGGATTTCGCGTATTACCAAATGAAGTTTGTGGCGGCCTCCATCTTGTACCGCTACCGCGTGAAGGTGGTGGAAAACCATCCAGTGGAGCCGAAGCTTGCCCTCACCATGTACATGAAGCATGGGTTGAAAGTGAAGCTTTTCAGGCGACAAGAATGAATGAATCCGAGCTTTACAAGTAGTACTACTTTGTAACGTCCTATCAACTTTGCAAGCTTGCTTTGTGTCATATGTTTTCAAATTTTCTTCCTTTTTCTCTTTCTTTACTCTACTGCATAATTCAGTTTGTATTGCATCTTACTTGTAAAAGGAAAAACCAAAGGGAGCTGGGAAGGGTGATGTAAATGGTGTATGGGTATATATAGGCATCTTTAGGAAGTCATTACCCTTGAATAATGGATTGGTTTGTTATTGTGATTTGATTAATAATTCGTGCCATTTTTGTTATAACACTGACTCGAGCATCACCAATTGTATGTTGTAAAGACTTACTACATATATGCCTTCACTTTCCCAAGGGGCAACCACAAAAAGGAGCTTGTAACCAGAAACACTACTCTCTCATGTGTCGCTTATTTGTTGACAACATCCCCAGCATAGATACGTAAATGTCGTAGTACTACTTAGATAATAGTCCGTTCCAAAGCATGACGAAGTCTTGAAACTTTACTAAGTATATGCACAGCACACACCCAATTGTATGTATGTATATTGCAGTGTGTCACCAATTCCATGCTGCCAAACAATGTTAAAGATGACGTTACCGCGTTTCAAACAACTTTGGTCAAGTGTCGAAGGAATCAGAGTGAAATTAAAAACAAAGGAAGTGTGTGACGTATAATCTGAGCCACGGGGTGCTTTACATAGATATTTAAGGCAAGTATAGACAATTTATACCAATAGGGATACAAGGTGAGAGCCAAATAAGTATTACCCAAAGTAGCAAAATAAATATTACCCAAAGTAGCAAACCTTGAATATGATGCAGGACAAGATATGCACCCTTATTATTTATGGAAACATTATTTTGGTAACAATTTTTATTTACGTTTATTATTAAAAGATCTCATTTATGCTGCCTGTTTAGCACGATTCTAGCTTCCTATTTTCTAGTTTCCTAGAGTTTTATTTCCGTATTTATATTTCCTTTTTCTTATAGTCTTGGTTTTCTTATAGTCTTGGTTTCCAAGTAATGATTTGCTTGGTCTCCACTCTAAGTAATTTCCTTTTTATTAGTAGTCTTACTAGTATAAATAAGGGTGTAAGCCTATGGCATAATTCATCTTCCAATTAATAAACAACTTTGAGATTTTCTCTCTTTTTCTTGTGGATTTAAGAACATCTCATGGATTCAAGAACCTATCTCGTTTCGACTAATACGCTAATTAGTCTCTCGAGAATTCCTAGACATGTGACATGCATTGATAATAGCATCAAACCAAGAACAGGAAATAAGCCACAAATGAATGGAAACAGAGTCTCATATTTGGGCAAAATGGTATATCTGAGTTGGACCACACGGTGAACAATATAATTCCAACAATGGATACACACAGGTTTTACTCCTATTTAAGAAAAAGAGTGCCAGTGATAAGATGCCCATTACACTGTAACCACCCAATGTCCATACTATTGAAGCAAACCTAAATATGGCAACAATTCCGTCAACAGCAGGAGGGACAGTCCCGAATCCCAGTATGCTGAATTGAGAGCATGCAATTTCTCATGGCTAAGTCAAAAGATCAGAAACCTGATTGCCATAGAGAGAACAAAGAGGCAAAAGAAAATAATACCTTATTTAGGACTTCCCATCCCATTCTTCATAGAACTCTTTCAGGAAGTTCTCCATGAACTTGTGCCTTTTCTCAGCCCTCTTCTGCCCAGCCTGAATGACAGTAAACAATGATCAGACGTCAAACGTAATTTGCCAATTCAAGATACTTGAATCGCGTTGATAAAGTTATTACTTACGTATTATACTATTACATACGCTGTGATCCTAAAATACATTTAAAAGGGAGGTAGATGCAAGCAAAGATGTAGGTTTTTCCATGAAGAGACTCGAATGACCGAAGCTAAGGGACAATACTGCAACACTTTTAGGCCCTGATTGTTTGTAAAGATTATAGCATCGACTTGGACTATAAAAATAAGGGCACCACATATCCCACATTTGGTTAGAACTTTTGCAGCTAGGATTCAACATCTGTTGGATATAATACGCAAACACTGGATATACAATATCTTGGGGGGTGTCGTATCAGTAATCTCTCGCTATTGTGTGTGTGTGTGTGTGTATTTCTCTTTCACTTCTTACACTAGCAAACAAACAGGGCCTGAACAAGGAGTTGTTTTAACCTTTGTCTTCATTAGATCCTTCAGCTTCAAAAGCTTCTCGTGGAAATGATTCACAGTAGTTTGCTCATCTTTATCCATGTACTGTTCTTTGGACAAATCTGATCGCGGCTGAATGCTAGGGTCATGGAGAACTCTGTTCCTACTTCCGCCAAAAGTAAAACAGCGAGCAATTCCTGAAATCAAATGAAATACTAGCCATGTACAGTTGCAGGGCACATGACGTGCAAAACTCATTCTGCCTCAGACCTCAGTTTAAATAAATTTAGAAGTCCAAATAAAGATATTCAAGAATACCGATAAGGTCAATAGAGGAAAGCAAGGACCTACTGCAAAAAATACAGGGCATAGTTTTATGAAAGTACTGCATACAATACACGTGTCTATATCTTCAGGTAGAGACCACCCTTGAGCTTAAAAGTTCTAGATTGCTAGTCATATATTGCTTCACTCCTATGCTTCTTGGACAATCAACTCATAATTTACTGTCTAGACTTTCCAAAATTTGTAGTAATCGGTTCAATAGGATTTGTCTCAATTCAGATGATTTCATACTCAAGTTCGATTAAACATGTACATGTGATGTCAGAGTCTCGGACAGCAAGAAAGATTGACAAAGCAATTGAAAACTAATGAAACAAAAGTAGCAAAAGTAAAGAAGGGTTGAGCCAAAAGAAAAGAAACCTACAAATTCCTTGATCTCAATACCAAAGGCTCAATTCTCAATTAAATGACATATCTAACTTAGAAGAGGCATTCAAACTATGTTACTTGGAACGTGCACCATTCTGGTACGAGGAATGGGAACATGACTCACCACATGCCCTAAATCGTGGTACAGTGGGGATAGGCTTCTACATATCACAGAAGTAGAATTATTTATTTCGAGAGAAAACATCCAGTAAAAAAAAGAATTCTGTGTTATGATTTGCATGAAACACATTTCCATATGCATTTTGAGCAATATTTGTTAGAAGCATTCTCTCTAATTTTTACAAGTAAAACTTTAGAACTGCTTTGGATGTGTAAATTTACTATTTTGCAAAGCCAGTCACATTTCAGTTTGTACATTCCGATACATGCTTCATTAGCATTTTCTGGTAAAATATATCCAGAAAAGTGAAAAGACTAATGAGTTTAAAATGCACCAGATTAAGATACCCTTTAAGTTTCTCCTCTTTTCATTCACACAACGTAGGAATACTCGACAAGGTTTCCTCAGAATGAGACCCACCACATGCCCAAAAGGAAAGTCCCAGAGTACAAGCACTAATAATACAGTAATATAAATCACATTACCAATGGCACCAATTGCATCAAGACGATCAGCATCTTGGACGACACCAAATTCTACAGAATGTTTAATATCTACATTTCCTTCGACTTCCTCTTTGAAACCTACAAATTCAAGGAACAAACCAGTTAGGACTAAATTGCATTCAAGTAATAGAACTTTAGCTAGAGCCTAGAGACAAGGCAAAAAAAGGCAACCCCTTAGAAGTTAGATAAGACAACCGGGAAGAGGTGTCGCTGCTTAGAATTAAGACTCTGTTCCTTTCTAGTTTGTTTAGTTGGGAGTCGAGAGTGTAAACCAACCCTTATACAATTGCTCGACATGTTAGATATGTTAGGCATTTAGAGAGGAGTATAGGTACTGTTTAGTTGTTCCGTCTCTTTTTGGTATCGTCAGCATTATGGCATTTTATTCTTCGCAATAATTTGTACATGGGTAGCATCCTCTTAATGCCTTTTTAATAAATTTACTACTTAAATCAAATGAAAATAAAAAGTTAGATGATTCAAGAAGCTTGGAACTAACTTTTAACGGAAAATATATCGGTAACATGGTGACAAATTTAAGGTTAACCTGTTCGGACATCTTTCAATTCTTTCGATATCACATTATCACCCCTTTGTTCTTCTAATACAGATGCCCTCCCCATATAGAAGATAGGTCCATTCTAGTGGCCAGTCACCAGAGAAAAATTGACGAGATTACAATAAATAAAGCTTGAAATGGCAAGATTACCTTTAGTTTCTCTTAATTTTTTGTTTAAGATTACCTTTATTTTGTTATAATGGTGTAAACTTTAGGTCCTTCACTCCTTCGTATGCCCGGTGATCCAATTGAGGGGGGTGGGGTGTGTGTATTAGTGGGGGGAGAGAGAGAGAGAGAGAGAGAGAGAGAGGAAAAATGATCATGGGATGGAGGTGATCATTTGAGGCGGTGGACAGTGGTGCGATGGGTGGAAGGGTGGGTGACATGGGGATCATGGAGGTGGACATAAGATGCCTGTTTCTCATCCACCTTTCTCCCTTCCCTGTTGCCATTCACAACCCCTGAACCATAGGAAAGCATCATCACTAACTCCACCGGACAAATCCAGCATCACATCCACACAATTCAACTAAGCTTTGCCACCAGCCTTGTCAATTCCAGAAAATCACAAGCCACTCATCAAACAGTAAACGTCCAAAATCTTGTGTTAAATCAATTTGGATGTCAATTGAATTATACTGCCTTGGTGTTTGTTGTGAGAAGGCGAGGGTGATGATTTGAAGCTTTGGAGCCATGAGGCAACCCACAGGGGACAACAGGTTAGCCTGCAGCCTGGAATCAAAAGGTCGAGAGGGGCCTCTAAATTTAAAGTTTCTGCACCATCAAACAACAAGCCCTAGAAAAACAAGTTCAGCATCAAATTGAAAATTGGAACTGGTACCTTCCCAGAATTTCCGCCGCCCACAACATTGTCATTTCAACCTAGTACAACCACACAACTACTATCGCCACCCCCTCCTCTCTCTCCCTCTTCTCCCTATTGCAGTCTTTTTGTTACAGGACAATTCCTGAGGTTCACATCGGTCTATAATAGGCCACTCTATGAAGGATTGGTTCATCTCTCTAATCTCGGAGAATCGGGTAAGGAGTGCTTGCGAGTTATTCAGAGTTGTCAGGATTCTCCATCTCAAAGTTTGAGAGCAAAGAGAGAGAAGAGAAGACAGGTTGATACTTGTTACCCCCAAATTGTTTCTTTTAAAGGTACAGTTGCCACTGTTAATTGTAAAACTCATCAACGGAAACGAAAAGCAGACTAACAAACATTTTAAATTGATCACATCTCTTTAGATGAACGATCGGGGAAAGTAAACAACCTGCCTAAGAGAAACTCACCCATACCCTTTATGATGCTTAGTATCTTTATCTTCTTGCTCTCATCTAAACCCTCGGCCTCCAAAAATTCCTCAACAATTTTCTCTTCTGATAAATCTCTGCACACATAGTAGCAAGAAAGGGTGGCAAAAAGGAGAAAATTAAGCATTAAAAGCAATTGATCAAATTGATTTCATAAAATTTGAGAGACCTATACAGTAGAACTCCTGAACTGTGTCGATTACGGTAATCAAGTGTATCATGCTTTACACAGCAACAAACTGCTGAAAATAACAATTGAAAAAATGCTGGCAGTGAAGAAATATAGCAATCCACTTGCATGTGTTGGTAGAAACAGGTAACCAAATGTATTCTGTCTACAGTAAATAATAGATAAAGCACATTTATAGTTGTCTCAGTGTCTTCAGTATCCAAACAAAATGCTCCGTGATAATCGACGAGTAGAGTAATCCAATGAGTAAATGCGAGAGAGTAATCCCAACCTCACGTATTTGTAGTCTCCTGCAACAAAGCATCCAATAAAGGATGGCATTAGTGACTCCAAAGATGATCAGAGACGCTAAAATGCATCTAAAAGAAGCATAAAGTGAAAGCTTATGAAAAGATATCTTGCTAGCTTCCTTAAGTAACAAGTTTTTATCGTACAAAAATGTGGCAATATTGCAATTCTATGGAAATCTACCTTACATGAATAGTGCATTTCTCCCTTTAATCGAAATAAATAGATGAAGAAGAAGGGACATTTTCCCTCTCTTGCTAGCTTCCTTATGCATTTTTCTCATAATTACTCACAACAACAATAACAAGTGATAACAGATGCAGAACAAAAATTTAGAAAACACTACTAAATTTTTATGCAAAACCATGCTGCATCAACGTATAGAGGGTGTGCCAAGGGACATGAAGTTCTTCATAGGGCAGATCATGCACATGAATTACATTGAAAAGACTCAAAACCAAGAGGAAGAAAAACGAATCCCATACTTCTTAGTGCGGTGAGCAACAACAGGGGGAAATCAATTACCCAAAAAAAAAAAACAACAGGGGGAAATAGTGCATACCTATATCATGGAGGAGCGCAGTGAGCTCTACCTGCCAAGACAGACAGATAACTCAGATAAGAGGTTCAGGCAATGAACCTAATAAAGATGAAAGAATTGTACAACAGAAAGTACAGAAGAAATGGCATCATGGCTAATGAAGGGCAAAAAGAAAGAGCATCAACTCCTCCAACCGGCTGGGGCTTGCGAGTATGAAGTTCAAACACAGCAAATTTGTTCCTCTCTGGATGACTTAGCTTTTAAAGATTTTTGAATAATAGGTATCGGACTGTGATAGACAGACAGTTCTCTTCTGATATAACTGACCTCTAAATAAAATACAGTTTTCCTAGAAATATTTTCAAAATATGCATTTCAAAATACTAATTTGGATAAAGAATGAGGTCGGTCCAATAATATCATACACATTGATTCATAGTATGAAATTTGAAGTACGTAAGCAATCCATAGTTAAGCAGTAGAAACAACTTGCCACTGTTTGGATATTGGCAGTGAATTGATCCACTGTTCCCAACCAAAAAAAACATCTTTAGCAAAAACAAATAACATACCACAAACGAAACTAGATAACAGCAAAGGAGCTGTTGATTCATTGAACAGTGCAGGGTGAGGAAATAAATGAAATAAGTAGGACATTACAAAGCTAGAAGCAAGACTATTACTCCCTCCGTCCCAATTTTATAGTCCCAATTGACACTTTTTATTGTCCCAAAAAAATTGTCCCACTTCAAAACTAAATGGGTAATTGTTAAAGAATTTCCTTTTATACCCTTATATTTTGAAATTAAAAAATAATAAAAAAGTAAGAAAGTGTAATGATTGAAGGGTAAAACAAGAAAAACATGTTGTCAAAAGTACAATGATTATGTCCCCTTATTAAGTTGGAATCCCCAAAAGAGACCATAAAATTGGGATGGAGGGAGTACATGTAAAACAACAATAGAGTATGGGGAAATCCAAAAGTGTATATCATGTTTACATTTACTTAAGAAAAACCAAACAAAATAAATGGTAACCAACCAATTGAAACCAGTTTACAATTACCTTTCACAAAATTTAAACCAAACTCTGGCCATCAGTGTTCCAATTTTCTATTACCTGGTCAAACTATTGATAATGAATTTACGTCCCATGGGATTGGACTATTTTGAAATAGCTAAGCTTTGTTCCACATTTAGTGTGCAATCTTGGGGATGGGATTGTAACCCCACCAACTCTAATCCTCAGAAAAGGTCATGGATACCTAATTTGGCAGGATGTCCTAGGATTATCAGTGCCACATCTAAGTAACAATCCAAGGATTCTCGTGTCTTGTATTTGGTTGGGGGAGGGATATGGAGTGAGACCCACCATATTAAGCTACGGGATGACAATGCTCCCCCATATGGAAGATTATGGGGAACAAAGTAGGTTGGTTGGTGTATACTCCCACCCTTGCATATTGCATATCGAACACGGGACTATATTGAACTATTTCAAAATAGTCCAATCTCAAAGGATATAATAAGCCCACAACCAATGAGATATAATAACATCAACCCTTACCAAACGAAGGATGGGATCAATTTGGAGAGCCAATTTGATTGCCGAACCTGTGCAATTTTAGTTGGGCTGGCAACTAGCCTGATATGAAGGCCAAACTTCTGATGAAGAGTTGAAACATACCATGACCCAGTTGCTCTCAGAGGGGGAAGAAAAAGAAAGTGATATACAACTAACTTCTTGCTGAATAAAGCTTAGCCCTAAACAAGCTATTAGTTTGTGTATATGAACATATTACACGGAGGCGGGTAAGTGAAGCCTGAAAATGGAGGACTCATGAATATGCATCCAAATTTGGATACAGAGTTACGGATGCGGGGATACGCCACCTAAATTTTTTAGAATAGTTTTATACATTTATATATGTAAAAGAAACACTTGATTTTTGAATGAAAAAAAAAAGAGTACAAATTTACAATGGCATAATATTCATAACAATTGACAAAGTGCAAAAACATAAAGTTATGGTCTTAAGTTTGCTAAGACAAAGTATATGGACTGGGAAAATTGGAGCATACCTTGAATACAAAGTAAAACTACGATCATCTGAGTAGAGACTAAGTAAGCCCCACAGTCTTACTCGTACATTATTGATACCCATGGGTCTGCCCATGGTCGAACTATATTAATATATGAGTCTTTGTGGTTTTCTACTTTTATGTTTAGTCGTAGCATTGTTGTCTTGCCTTTAGTATGGGAAATTATTTATAGGCATGTGAATAATATAAATACATACATTCTCAACTGTGTATGAAAGAGCATGGTATGTGAAGTGAAGTAGGAGTATAACTGTTAAGTGAGTTGACAGCACATAAAAGTACATTTCTTTTTCTCTGTGTATACACAAAGGCCTACTGCAGTACTACACATTGGGGCCCCCATCCATCAGTTCGGAGAGAGCCATTAAGAAGTAAAAGGAACTTGAGTGGTTCATCCCGTAAGAAGTAAAAGGAACAGTCAGGGTTTGAAGATCCAAATCCCTCATCCCCTCTTCCTTTTTCCAACGCTGCAAAGAGGAAAGACAAACCAGACATAAACTCCATTTCCATGGGAAGCCCCACCAGACAACAGAGAAAATCATCGGGCTTTTGATCCATAAACCCCATTATCCTCACGGAGGACCCATCAGAAAAGTTCACTTGGAGATGTAGGTGGAGTTTCAATTTGTTTAGGCATTTAGCTTGATTACTAATCTTATTCCTTAAGCTTTTTTCATTCTATCTTATGTATCTCTGCAAGTCATCCCCATTCTTCTCTAATCTTGAACCCAACGTGGCCGATTTTCAACAGCCGAACCGTGTATAGATTCTGCTCCCAACCATGTTGGGTAATGTCGACACAGGTGCTTCGCCCAAAAATAGGAGTCCGTGTATTATAGGTTATTACCCACGCTAGGGTGACCCAGTATTCAGTACCATGTTTTGGGTACACTTTTGTGCGACATCAATGTGTAGGTGGAGCTCTTAAAAGTTCGGAATCCCATTGATTAAAAACAAGATATGTACGTCAAATATGGTGGCATCACTCGATATTATGTGGAAGACCTCTTTTTTTCTCTGAATCGGATACATTTTTAAATATGTAATGAACGTCAAGAAGGCACTAAAACAATTTTAAGACATAATCATGTATTTTGTTCACTCCCAAGCAATAATTCCTGGCAACGAAAAAATGTTTCATTACGAAGGACGCGGGTAAAGCGAAAACAGGAAATTAAACAGAAATCCAACTTGATGAAGATCAATCAGATGTCTAAATGGGTATCAAGACTTCCACTTAGCATTCCCAATATACAATCAAGCAAAAAGAAATCCCAACACTACAAACATGCAACGTGAAACCATTTTAATCACTTTGATCGGCACATGCAATCAGTCAGAAGTTTTATACAGCTACACTATTGCAATTGATATTCAGATACATGTAACAAAATCCAGTTAGATGATTGGCGTTCAGGTACGCAAATGTAAATTAAACAGAAATTCAACTTGATGAATATCAATCAGCTGTTCAAGTAAGTATTAAGACATCCACTTAGCATTCTCATTATAATTAGCAAACAAAAAGAACATCCATATTGCGCTGTACAGTTACACTATTGCAGTTGCAGAGAGAGGGAGGTAGGGTTTGAGAGTGGTGGGGAATGGAGATATCATACGATTTCCATAGAATCTGGTGAGGAAGAGAGGCCCTCCTCCCGAGCAAGAGAGAGAGCGAGATCTCGGACCCTGAAGACATGGGCGGCGTCGTGGGATGCATCGTTGCCTTTCATCGCCGATTGCACCAGCTTCTCTGCTCTGCTCACTGTACTACTCTTCGCCATTTTCACTCTCGCTAGCTCCGTGTGTTTCTCGATTTATTTATTTTTTTTTTGTATAATGGTTTTGGGTGTTTCTTGTTGGTTCCTATTTGTGAGCTGATACTGATACAGAATGTCTGTTGCAAATCCATGCCAAAGGGTTTTATTATATAGACAATGTTTGATTTTCATGACTCAGAAAATTTGCCCATTCTAACCCTCCAATTGTTGGGCTTTCTTCAGCCAACTTGGCAATTAATGATTTTGGTGTTTGGGCTTTGTGGTTAGTTGTGGGTTTCGAGTCCAATTACGACACTAGCTTCCCAGACCATACTGAAAAGGCCCTCCATGTCCCAACTTCGAGGGTTTTACCAAATATACCAAAAATTAAATCTAATCACCGAAATATACTGTTTTCCAAACTATTTTTAAAACCATGGCATGCCGCACACTTCAACCGCGGCATATGCTAGAGAAGCCAAGTGGCAAGTCAAGGGCGCCACGTCAACCCATGTCGTAGATCGAAAGTGCATTTATTTCTCACATGTCACATTTGGTAAACACGGCACCTTGACAAATGCCGCGTATTGCATTTACGACACATATTAAATAATACCGCATAGCAAAGGTGCGGCACGCAGTGTATATATATTTTCCAGTGACAGTATATATTTTCCAGTGAGCCGAAATGGATCCAAATTTTCCGTTTGGAAGAAGGTTAGAAAAGAGAGAGAGTTCTCGTACACGTAATGAATCGAATGCAAATCAGTCCGAACCAAGCATTTGATTTCGTAAACTTAGACTAGTTGAAGAGGGAGAGTTTCTTCATAGCAACAGCCATGTTGGTGGTAGGATTGTTCATTGAAGTCTTCCTCCCCATCCTTCCAACAATATTCGCCCCCCTCGAGTACGACCCAAAAGACATATGGCTGATGACAATGCTCTTGCACCCCCTTCGCACTTGGATGCATGGCTTGCCTGCCACAAGGCCAATACTCGGGATGATTTGTCTCTCCATGGAATGATGGGTGTCCGCGGACCTGTGACGGGGAATAGAATCCGTAGGATGCAAAAGACGGAGACCAACCCAATGACGGGTGTCGATCAGCATAAAGACCATCGCAACTACCCTCAATTGGACTACAATATATCATTTTCGTGATCAACATGGTCGACGACATTTTGTGACTCTGAAAGAGCAGTACGATGCTACCAGATATTTTGTATTTTTGTTGAACTGGAATCAAACACCTTACTCCAGATATGCGACAGCTTTATTGGAGTGGCCAAACTTATTCATCGAGCGCAACAAGTTGGAAGCCAAGTGTCGGCAGTACATGCAAAAGGTGCCTAAAGCGCGTTCTGTGTAGATGATTAATGGAAGAAGGTCGCAATGTCTCCACAATGATGTTTGTGAAAGACTCCGAGTGGAGATCAAAGTTATGACGAAGCGGGTTACGCGGCAGGAGAAATTTATCGATGTTGTCAAGGAGGTTGAAAGGGATGGTTGTAATCATAAGGACTTTATTAGAGTAATTTGGAATGATTAGGAATATGCAACCAATCTGACACTATCTGATTATTCCGATGATGAATTCTAGATTTTTTAGTTTCAGTTTTTGGTTGAATGAATTAGTAATCTATGGTTAGTCTGTTTCTTTATATGGTTGAATTTGTATTACATTTTTTATTTACGGTTAGTCTGTTGAATTGTTTCTAAATGAAATGTTTGAATTATTGCGAGTAGTTTGAATCAAGTGTACTAGATTTTTCAAATAAATTGTTGTGAATTGTGTAATGTCTTTTGCTTTTCCAAGTGAAGAATTTAAATTTAACGTGATTGTTAAACAATGTTTTAGTAATCGCACGCAATAATATCAATACACAATGGGTGTCACGCCCTCATTATCACAAAACATAAGTAAAAGAATTTCAACAACAAATAAGTCAAGTAATAAGATTTTCATAAAATAAAAATACATCATTAGTCCACTGGCTATCAAATGTTCGGGCACCCTTGCCCCAAAGGTGAAATCAAAATAATATCCCATAAGTTATTACAAAACCATAGTGAAAAACTTGAGTTACATCATCATCATCTCCCCAGAATAAAATTTAATGCATAGAAGATGAATAAAATAACTCCATGCCATGTGTGCTCATCATCCGAGTCATGCACCTCAAATCATGCACGATCAAAGTTGAGTACCTGAAAAGGGATAGGGTGAGCACACGCGCTCGTAGGAGAACTATTCTACTAACGCTAGGTGTATGAATATGATGCATGCACATGGGCTTTATTTACACCAATTGAATGAACAAATATGTATAGTGATAACCAAACAAGTCAAGATGTGCATAAGAAATTTCGAAGCGTCCAAAAGAACACCAAGTGTCCAAAATATAGTTAAGTGTTCCAAAAAGAAAAGTCATTCAAGTGTCCAAACAACCCTTTATATATCCATTGGTTTTATCAAATCACCCAAGTCATTACATGTATCCAAAATTTTTACCAAAGTGTCCACGATTTTCACTAAAAACAACCCTTTAGGAATCTAACAAAATCAACTTAGCTCTTTGCAAATAGTGATAGGAGCCAAACCCTTTTGGTTAAAGACATCTCATTTTCCAACATCATTCCTACACTTAATACTACCATTGTCTCAATTTAAGTATCCAATCATTGCTAATAGTCATCTATCATCTGACATACCGAGGAATGTTTCCACGCATGACTTGCCATACGAGCACTACACTATAATAACCTCCGTACACCATTTCCCCCCCCCCCCCCCCCCTCCCAATGGCCCGATATATGGATAATAATATCAACAGGGAGTTTAACCCTTTCCGGATATCACAAGCTCCGTATACCTTATATAGATTCAGGGACTATTTTTCTCTCATATAACCCAGACATCTCATCTTCATTCCTTTCATTGAAGAATAACCATCATTTTCATTAGTGTTAGGGATTTAATCCCACTGCCGGATTCCATAGGCTTCGCGTGCCTTTGTCGGGTTCTGTCGGCCCCGCGCTCCTCTGCTGGGTTCTATAGGCCCCACGTGCCTCTGCCAGGTTTTATAGGTGATAGGCGCGTGGGAAGCTTGCTTACAAGCGCCTAAGTAGGGGGTTTTAACATGTTAGCCGTGCATTTTGAGCTTTATTTTCCAATTAATATGTGCATGTGGTATTTTTGGTATTGGAAGTAATTTGCAGGTAATTCGAGGCCTTGGGTGCAATTTCGTGATATTGGAGGTTCATGCACGTCGATAAGGAGTTGGAGGCGAGTGGATTGTGCATGGAAATGGTCGAAACCCGTCGGGAGCGCTACCTCAATTCCTTGGAGCGCTCAAAGTAGGCACAAAAGGGTCTCAAAAATGAACAGAGAGTTTAGGAGCGCTACACCATAAAGGGTGTAGCGCTACCGGAGGGTTAAGTCAATGGTCAACCCAAGAAGTCGATGGTCAACGCCGCTGGGAAACGAAGCGGTAGCGCTACACGGTTTTCTTAGTAGCGCTACCGGATGGTTAAGGATGGTCACTGAACGGTGTCGTTTGGGCCAATGCGCGGATGATTTCTGAGTTTTCGTCTGATTTTCGTTAGAATTACTTACATTAGTATAAATACTTAAGTTTTAACCCATGCTAGGGTTCCACAATTTTTACCTAGGTTTTTGTTTCGCAAATTTTCGGCTACGGATCTCAGTTCTTCGTTCGATGCTTTACATTCAAGTTTAATCTTCAGAAGTTCAGTTCCAGGATTTGTTTTGCTGATCGAATATCAGAATTAACTTTTCCCTTGCAATTACGATATCGATTTCCAGTGCTTTCATATCTTATTCATTAAAAGCATGATTAATTTTAGTTTCGAATCATCTTCTGCAAATTCCACCAATATGTGTGAGTAGTCGTATTGGGTGCGGCCGCGGGACGAAGGTGTCCCGTAACTAGGCTACTTTATGTTTAACCTCGGTGCCGAATCAATTCAATTATTGCGCAGTCTTTGAATACGGAAGTTTTTCTGGCAAACAAAACCCGGGCATCGCCCATTTTCAAATGCGCGCAAGAATCGGTGACAAGTGGTGTGCACTTGTTGGAAACTGTTTCCATATTTTTAAACCTATTAATTGAATCATTGTGGCCCGAGTGAATGTGAATTAGACTAGCTGCGGGCACCGTAGTACCCACGGCTGTGCTCTCCTTTTTAATCCAGAGTTCAGTAATTGAATTAGGTTAATTGAATTAATTAATTAAACCAATTGAGCAAGGGGTGGCTACCTGAGAGCCAATTACAAAGCGTAGAGCCAGCATTGTTTGAGTTAAACACCGTAGACCGTCTCTGTGGTTCGACTCCGGTACTTCCGGATTTATTGTGCTACACCGGTCGATAGTCCTACGCTTGGGACGAAATCTTAGTTAATTTTTAATCACCCGAACGGTCAAGCAATAGGCCCCACGCGCCTCACCTGATACACGGGTCATAATAATAACCAATGCTTTCAAGGCGCAATGCTACACTAATGTATAGACTCAAGACCTTCCTTGGTGACACAGCACGAGTTCAAAAAAGAAAAGAAAAGAAAATAAAGTTTTCAAAACGAGATTAAGACCCATTGATTTGTGCCCAAATATCGGAAACTCAACTCCTTCTCAATACCCGAAGGTAGAGGCATCATACACTTCGTTGATTCCGTAGAATACCGAAGGTTTTAAACAAAAGATATCTTCACAAGTTCTCAATACCAAAATACCGCTTTGTCATAAGATCTACCCATTCACCACATAACACATGATGTCTTTTCCGTTCATAAACTTATTCATTCTCTTGAATTATTAAATGTTCCCTCATTTCTATCAAAGGCGTGTCTACGAGCCAATCATATTCCCCAACACGGCATCACACTAGTATTTATAATCAGCGTGCTTACCGACTCACTTCAACATTTTCAGGCATTCACATACTAACGCGCGCATCCCTTTCTGATTACGTTCGTTCTATAAGCACTCAATACATCCACGTGTTTTTGTCTATCCCCCAAATGCCTAAATGAATTCGTAATGTAATTTGTTCCTTGAAAACCTTTTCATTGAACCTCCTTTCAAAGTCAAAACCATTCCAAATTTCCAAGTCCGTTTCACCAATAACCGTCTTTCGACAAATCTTGCCACATGCACGCACACGCGCTTTCTAAAAAAAAACCAACAAACTTTCATGTGACGTAAGATGACATATTTATTTATAAAACCATAGTCCTCAAGTCCAAAACATGGGCGAAAATGATCCAAATGTCAAATATATGAAGGAATGAGCAATCGGGGACCAAACGGACATCAAAGGGTGGCCGAAAACCACCCCAAAGACAAGGGTGGCTGCTGAAATTTTTTTGGGGCAGCAGCAAATGAACAATAACTGTGCAGATTTTCACCTCTAAGGTGTGGAATTTCAACCCAATCACAAATGAGATAATTTAGGCTCAAAATAGAGATGCTAGGCAACACTTAAACATGGAGGGAGGTCAATTTCACTCCCAATTTCATCAAACAACAACCAAATTCAAAGATCAAAGAATCTAAGTTGGGAAAGAAACCCACATAAATGGGGAAAACATGATTTTCAATGCAATAGAAGGCTAGACAAGATATGTACAATTAATCACAAGCATACAACTAGAAAGAGTAGATATTGTTCCCCTACCTCAAGGTTTTGCTTGAAAATTGAAGATGAGTGAAACCCTAGGTGTAGAAACTTCAAATCTCGAAATTCAAGGGAGCTTGATGTTTCCAATGTGTAGATCTTGAAAATTTGTGGTGGATTGAGGTTAGAATCACAAGATTTGAGGTGGGGGTGAAGAGAGAAGGTAGAGGGGTGATTTTAGGGTTTGTTTCGTGGTTTTGAAGTGGAGAAATGAGTCCAAGACCCTATTTATATAAGGCTGTGTCGGGCTCAAAATTCGCAGAAAAATGCTGCTGGATACCGGTATCAAGAAAAACTCATACCTGGTATCAAAAAAAAATATAACTGGATATAATTGGATACTGGTATCTAGACTTTCTGAAGGCTCAAAATCTGCAGAAAATATAACTGGATACCGGTATCAAGAAAAAGCCATACCGGTATCACGAGTGAAATTTTTTCTACCACCTTCACTAATTCGAACCCTGATCATTTCTAACACAATTTCAACACCTCCAATCATCCACACAACATTGCAACACGTATTCGTACCATTTACTAGACCCCTGGTACACCAAGATATACACACACATATAAGACTTAGAAAAAAACATATTTTAAAACATTAATCAACTTATTCACATTACTTAAAATGAATAGAAGATAGAAAAGAATTTTCATGAAATTCCGGGTCTTTACAATGGGAGGGAATAGTACACCGGAGAGAACAGTATGTCGCATTTTGTAAAAGCATTAACAAGTACATGACGCATTTTGAAAACGCATTGCCCATGCATGTTGCAATTCGAGAACAATAGTGACAATTACTTTACAACATGATAGGGAATTAATGTACATTTATCGAACTAAAAATAGAAGTACAATACATAAACGAGTCTGATCCCAGATTTACTCATACATCGATGTTCATAATACAATGAAATGCTTGTTTGAGAAATCAAGTACCAAAAATACATAAACAATTACATGATATTACCCATTACAAGTTTTTTTTGGATAAATACCCATTACAAGTTGGTTCTAAAAGATGATGGTTGTCCTCCGAATCTAGAACATTTTCATCTGTTATGACCTTGTTGTCCACATAGCGCGCAAGTCTGTGTCTTTGATGGTTGTGACTTAACCCAGTCCATCTCATTTCTAAACCGTTTAACTTGTGGTTGTGGCCAATATGGTCTATCTCCCACGGGATAAAATGGTTGCGAGCCATAAATTGCAATATTTGATTCCAGCTCCCAAACGCTGTCAAAATATTGGAAAGGGTCAAGGTTCATGTGCATGCAAACTACAATCACGTGCAAGCACGGCATTTTCCGTTGTTGAAACTTGTTGCAAGTGCACTTTCCCAATCGCAACTCAACAGTATGCTTGTGATTCCCTTTTGTTGGGGTCATCGGATTCATCGGGGTCTCCACTTCATACACGACATCATTCTCCCGTTCAAATTCCACAACTATGTGTCTTCTTGCCTTTTTAAGCCAATGGTTGAACATATCCATTGTAACCTTACTGAAATGGTGGTTCTTGTTCTTTCTCACCAATGTTGCTTGGAGTTTTGTACAAAATATTCATTAGACTTGTAGAATGTGGCCATAACTGCTGCTATTATGGGGAGATGTCGGGCTTCTTTCAAAGCCCCATTCAAGCTCTCAGATAGATTTGTGGTGTGCTTACCTCCATTGTATGCAAATGAACACTTTTGTTTGTTGAGTTTCGTAAGTTCCATATAGATCTTCCCATCACACCAATTTTTCATTTTTTCTAGCTGAGCATTGAACTTCCGTTTCTGTCCTTCCATGGTTGTGATTTTGACTTGGATGCCCACCTTTTGTTGTACCTTCTCATATAGTTAGCATTGATGTGTCGAGCACAGTAACTATGGAAAGCGTATGATGGCCTCCATAGTTGGTTGGTTGGCACGTAGGAGATCAGCCCTAACGCCCTGTTAGAAATTAGATACAATTGATCTCTCATGATAACGAAGCATCTTATGCATGTTTGGAACCATCTCCAATTTTCTGTGTCCTCCTTCTCTGCAATTGCAAATGCAATAGGGATAATTCGATTTTTGGCATCCTAAGTCACAACAATGAACATCACTCCCTCGTATTGTCCTATAAGAAACGTACCATCAACGCTCAATATAGGCAAACAATATTTGAAGGCTTCAATTGCAGGTCTGAAAGCTCAAAAAACATGGTCAAATATTTCTGTAGACACCCCGATTTTGACCTGAGAAACTTATCAAGCGCTCCCGATGATGAAAATGCTCGATAAGAGCACGCGAAGCTTGATTGTGAACTTGGAAACCCCTCCTAAACCTCTTCAAAATAAACCCAAGCCTACACCAAGCTTCTAGTTCATTCAAAATCCTCTTTATCGACATATAATACGTCCCAATCCATTTTGAAATGAGCGAGATGTGCCCATTTTACCAAAACAACTTGTCTTCCCGACCTTTTGAGGGTAAAATGATCATAGATTTTGATGTACAAATCATATTGGGTTCAAATCACTTGGGTTAGAAAGTAGACTTGCCAAGCTTTCCAAAACTTCAAACCGTGCACAAAACGGAGTTTGGTAGCACCCGGAATGGCCCCGCGAAGTTTAAAATTTTGTGCAGTCTCCTAATCCAGGCGCCTGGATTCCCCTATTCCAGGCGCCCAGACTCAATCCAGGCGCCCGAACTCAATCCAGGCGCCTGGACTCCCCAATTCCAGGCGCCCGAACTCAATCCAGGCGCCTGGACTCCCCAATTCCAGGCGCCCGAACTCAATCCAGGCGCCTGGACTCCCCAATTCCAGGCACCCGGACTCACTCCAGATACTTGCTATCCAAGGTCAAATTGGCGGGGAGGAGCGTCTTGAAGATCATTTCTGGGATTTTTTGCAGCAGTGTAGTGGAGAGGTGATGATGGCCCTAAGCTTGAGCCCCTAATTAACCCCTAAGGTCATCCTAGTGGCCTTTTTGGGCCTTTTCTTGCCTATATATACTCCCTCATCTTCTCCATTTGAGAGGATCAGTCCTCCCCTCTCTCCCTTATTCTGCCCAAATATCCCCAGAAAACTGATCCCAAGCTATCTCCCTCTATTTCATCAATCAAAACCCAATTTTCCCCCATCCTAGCTCCACATACTCACTTGATTCTACCCATTTTTCAACATCCACAATCAAATCCCCAATCAAACCACCTACAATCAGTTTGGTACACTTCCAGTAACCAAAATCTAGTCCATTCAACTACTAAAAGCCCTCCAAAAATCAAACCCAAGTTCATCAATCAAAGCTTTTCAAGGTAGATTTTCTACCCAAATGCTCAAAATAGGTCCTGATGGGACACCATCTAGGCTATTACTAGTTCCTCATACTAGTTGAGAGTCTAGAAAGGTCTTAAATTTCAGAAAAGATGAAGTTTTTCACTTGCACCCATGTCAAGTCCAGGCGCCTTGGACTAGCACAATGCAGGCGCCTGGAGTTTGTTCCACATTATGTGTTTTTCTCCCTTTCTTGGATTTATTCACGTTTATTTGAGCCCATTTCATCTCATTTCAATTTAATATTTGTGTTGCACGGTATAAGGAATCCATTTTAGACAGTTCTTGAACGCATTTGGTGATGAAATCATGGTCAAAAAGGAAGTTTTATGGGTTACTAATGAATCGTACATGCATTGATGGTTGGTTTCCAAGTCATATAGAGTCATTTTAGTAGGCAAATAAGAAGATCTTAGTCATACACATCAAAATGGCATTTGGGACAAGTTCATGATTTGAAGCAAGTTTGTATCATATATATTTTTTTTATTTTTACCTAGCAAACATAATTATTTCATGTTATCCATTGTACAGCAAGGAAATAGAAGCATCATCCATGTAGAAGATCAGTTTAGCACACTTCATTTCATCCATAAAGGCGTTATAAAATCAAGATTTTCCAAGTTCACATCACAACATGGAGTTGATCTTGTGAATTGTTTGGTTTATAATAGCCTAAATCATCACCATGGGCATGTGTGAACAAGCCACAGAGTCTGTATTTGCTGTTTGTTGGGAAACCTGGATTTGAGAAATTTGTGCATATTCAGCTTTCCAGGCGCCTGTAATCACTCCAGGCGCCTGGAGTCCTTATTCCAGGCGCCCATATTTGCTCCAGGCGCCTGGATTTGCCTAATCCAGGTGCTCAGATTGCTGTCCAGGTGTGATTTGAGTGATGTTTATGGTTGTATTCCGAGGCTTTTCAGAACAGTCTAAGCATGATTCAGTGAAGATTAGGTGTTTTATGCATGTTGTTCATTCACTCATGACACTAGCACAAGCATCCACATTAATTTCACTAGTCTTATTGACACATTTACGTGCTCTCGTATGAATTTGTGATCAAAGTCCGTTCAAGTGATGTTTTCAAAATCCCTTAAACATTTAGTAGAGACCGGTGGTTACACCGGGCGAGAGGGGTGCTTTAAATTCCTTCCCCTCTTGTAACCTAGCTCCTGGACCCTAGAAATCTCAATAAACGCAAACCAGTAAAATATTTTTCCATATCAAGGGCAAAAGAGTCATTTTTCAATTGGTTTCTCGGGTACGGTCCTCAAACCTGAGTGGCGACTCCATTCAACCAATCAAAACCGATTTCCTAAACTATTTCGTGAACCTCCGCGGGGTGTTCACAATTTCACACCCCAATCTGTTAGACAAATTGGAATTAATGACAAACTCTGTACCTGGGTTGTGTAACTTTACCGCGGCCTAATGCCTTGGGAGTTCCTCATACGAAGTATCCCAGTTCCCATAAATATTTGCAATAGCACAGGTCTTTGCAACCCATGTTTTCGCATACAATGGGTTGTAACCTTCTGTTGCCTGTTTGATAATTTCTTGCAGCACCTGACTTTGGTACTTGTGTCTTTTTTTATTGTGGAGAAAATATGTCTTACCATGTGCACCGCAGTAAGATTTGCATGATCTTGACTTACTATTGCCGGGACACATGCACGCATCTTCAAAGCAATGCTGTGTTGGAAATTCGGTGTGAATGAAATGGGGCATTCAGAGGGTCTTATGAGGCAACTGAAGGGACCCCACGAAGTGGAGAACACGCATGATAAAATCGCTGGTAAATGCACCATTACACCCCTCCATGATGAGATTTTAAGGCATTCAAATTTCCAAATTAATGGTGGCAGTTTTCTTCCAAAATTCAAATGCATCATTATGTCGTGGGAGTTTTGATTCTGCAGCATTTGAATTCGTATTGAATGGGGAGGCTCCCCATTAATCTCGTATTCAAGTTTCCAACACAATTTTCATCTATATGTTGGCAACTCTGCCATTTGGTTCAATATCAGTTTTTGTGCAACACATATACTCCAGAAATCGTTCTTGAGAGAGAGGGGCAGACGCAAGTTACAATTCGCCAAGGCTTCCAGCGGTGGTGTTCCGATGGTCGTGGTTCTGGCCGTTTTATCCTGGGACTAAGACGTCGGTTCAACCTACAACACCCACGGTAGGTGGCGCATCTTTGTTAAGGAGAGTGTGGTTACACACGACTCGGCACTATTTGTATCTCTATTTTCTAATTTTGTAATTTCCAGTTTGTTAAATATTTACTTTGTAATCTATTCGTCTTATTTGTATATGATGTGATCAATGAAATTGTTCTTTAGAATTGCGATTGACACTGTAATTTTTCCAACAAGCTTAACAAAGATTTTCTAATCGATTGGCAATCGAATTTCAAAAAAACAATCCTGTTTAGTACTGACCTTTGAGTTGCAAAACTAAATTTGAAGACAGAATTGGTAGTATCTCGTTGAGATCATAGAGTAATCTGACCAGATTACTCGTGGGGAATCGATTACAAAATCAGAGGCTACGACCTAAGTCAATCGTGCGCGATTGGACTTCACTGATTAAGCCACGACTTTAGGCAGTTGTGCGCAACTGGCCTTCATCTGATAAGTTTGATTGGCCTCTGGAGCAATCTACTTGGCTTAAGCCTTGACATTGCACAGCCAGAAACTTGTGATCAGTGGATTGTTTGGCTTCTGGAGCAACCTACTCTACTTAAGTAGTGACGTTGCTTAGCCACAATCCTCTGGATCTCTACTTAGTGATAGCAGTCCTTGTGCTGGGTAATAGAACAGCCAGTGGTTGGCTAGTTCAGCCTTGTGTATGTGCTTTACCTGAAGTAATATAACCAGTGGGAGGTTAATTACTCAGCCTTAGTACACGGCCAGTGTAGGCGGCCCCCCATCGAGGGCACAGCCCCCCGAACACCCACCTAGGGGCACTGCCCCTAGGAACCCCGCTAGGGGGCACGGCCCCCTAAAACCATCGCCAGGGGGCAAGCCCCTAGGACCCCCAGGGTACGCTTGTGCGTTGTAGGTGCAAGACCATGTTTGGTTGCTAAGTTTAGATTGTTAATCTATACTTATTGTCATGATTGTGAAAATAATTTCACTAATTTGGGGTTTGTCATTTTTCAGGTGAAAACGACAAGTGAGAAGAGCTCTGATACTCTTATGGGAAGCTCAAGTGTTGCTGCTCCTTTGCATGGAGTTCCCTCAATTCCGATGTCCCATGTTGATAAGCCTGGGAAGTTCGCTCCAGGGGTTGATTTCAAGAGATGGCAGCAGAAGATGATGTTCTATTTGACCACTCTCCATCTCGCTGGGTGCTTGTTTGAGGAGGCCCGAGTAGTTGCTGAAAATGAGACAGACATCTAGAAGCAACAAGCTCTGGATCAGTGGAAGAATGCTGATTATCTGGCCAAGAATTATGTCTTGAATGCTCTTGATGACTCATTGTACTCTGTGTTCATTGAGGCGAAGTCGGCCAAGGAACTGTGGGAGTCCTTTCCTTGGACAAAAAGTACAAGATAGAGAGGGCCGGCCCTAAAAAAATTTTGGTGGGCCGCTTCCTTGATTACACTATGAAAGATGAGAGACTTGTGACCAAGGTTGTGAATATCGTACCGTACCGGCCGGTACATACCGGATTGAGCCATAAACGGTACCAGACACCTCTAATTTCGTTCCGGCCCCAATATCGGGCCTTACCAGTCTCCACCGGTTGATCCGGTCAATACCGACCGAGATGCACTTACCGGCGATTTCGTCTGAAAAATTGTAGAGTGGCACAGATACGTTTCAGCGCCATGGATTTCTAAAATACTTCGAAAACTAAGCCTCAAATGGAACTTGTACACACTGGTATAGCCCCAAAACCTCCCGATCTGTGTCTCCGGCGAATCAACTCGTCTCCGGTGACCTCATTTGGCCTGTGACGATTTGTGTAATTCTTTAAAAAACTTTTGGTTCAATGATAAATGGAGGTAGAGATGAGGAGAGTCGGATGTTGTAGTGGAAGAGATTAGGAGAAGAAGGTCTCGGTTTTTGGGGAAGACGATATGGATTTCAAAGGAAGATCTGAAAAAAAAAATGGAGAAGAAGAGATGAGAGAGAGAGTGAACACGTCTAAGAGCTCCAGATGTTGATCAATGAAATCAAAGCAGAAGGGATGTTGTTGCCTGAGCCGTTTTTGGTGGCTGCTATTATCCACAAGCTTCCAAGATCTTGGAAGGAGTTCAAGAGTTATCTCATGTTTAAGAACAAGGAGATGACACTGGAGACTCTCTTCTATAAGCTCAATGTCACGGAAGGAAATCGGGCTAGGGAGAAGGCTGCCAAAGAGGCCAAAATGGCAAAGGCCAACATGGTGGAGCATAGTCATCCTTCCTCAAGTGGTGTGAAAAAGCACCAACTTAACAAGCGGTCTGAAAAGCAGAAGGGCAAGAGTGTCAATCTGGGACCAAAGGGCGGTGTCGCTAAGTTTCGAGGCCATGAAGCATCTGAGTGCAAGAAGCCACCTTGTCCACAAGCACATATTGTAGAAGCCTTGGGAGGTAGTTCTGACATGAACCTCTCAGCTATGGCATCTGAGATGAACATGGTGGGCTTCGAATCCACGGGAGTGGTGGATTGACAATGGGGCTACCCGTCATATTTGTTGTGACAAGAAGATGTTCACGTCACTTGAGCCGGTTAATGGGGAGAAACTGTATATGGGGAATTCAGCGACCTCAGATATTGTTGGTGAAGGAACAGTGGTCCTGAAGATGGCTTCGGGGAAGACATTGACCCTGAACAAGGTGTTGTTCGTGCCAGACATTCGTAAGAATCTGATGTCTGGTTCTCTGCTGAGCAAGCACAACTTCCGCATGGTGTTTGAATCAGATAGGGTCATTCTGACTAAGGCTGGATCATATGTAGGGAAAGGCTATATGGTCGATGGGTTGTTTAAAATGAATGTAATGACTGTTATTCCTACTATTAATAAGACAAATGCCCCAATTGCTTATGTGCTTGAGTTTTCCATTTTGTGGCATGGTAGACTAGGTCATGTGAATTATGAATCTATGCGTAGATTAGTTAACTTAGATCATATTCCAGCTTTTCATGTTGATACAAATCACAAATGTGAAATTTGTGTCGAAGCAAAGTTAAGTAGGACTTCGTTTCGATCGGTTGAAAGAAGTACCGAACCATTGGGCCTAATCCACACTAATGTGTGTGATTTGAAATATGTTCAAATGCTGAATGCAAACAAGTATTTCATTACTTTTATTGATGATAACACGAAATATTGCTATGTGTACTTACTAAAGAATAAGGATGAAGCGTTGGACAAGTTCATTCATTTTAAGAATGAGGTCGAGAACCAACTTAGCACTAAGATTAAGGTGGTGAGAAGTGACCGAGGTGGTGAATTTGAATCATCGTTTGGTAATTACTGTGCTGAACATGATATTATTTACCAAACCACTGTACCTTACTCGCCTCATCAGAACGGAACTGCGGAGCGCAAGAATCGCACATTGAAAGAAATGATGAATGCTATGTTGGTTAGTTCTGGGTTGCCTTAGAACATGTGGGGTGAAGCGGTGTTGACCGCTAACTATCTTTTGAATTTGGTGCCCCACAAAAAGTTAGACAAAATACCTTATAAGTTGCTCAAAGGTAGGAAGCCTAACTATAAGCACTTGTGAGTGTGGGGATATCTTGTTAAAGTGGCAATACCTCCTCCTAAGTATGAGAAAATAGGACCGAAAACCGTTGACTGTGTGTTTATTGGCTATGCACATAATAGTAGTGCATATTGGTTCCTTGTGTATGAGTCTGGAGTACCAGATATACATAAGAACACTTACATAGAGTCTATAAATGTGTCGTTTTTCGAACACATTTTTCCGTATAGATCCATCGGAGAGTCCAGTTCAGTGAAACGGACATTACATCCTGCGAATCATAGCAGTGGAGACTAAGAAAAGGAAGTTGATGTTGACCTAGACGTAGCAAGCGTGCTAGGACAACAACATCCTTTGGTCTAGACTTTCTAACTTATTTGTTAGAAAGTGAGCCTCGGACTTATAAGGAAGCTGTCAGCTGTCCTGAAGGTCCTTTGTGGAAAGAGGCCATTAACAATGAAATCGACTCCATCCTACAGAACCATATGTGGGAATTGGTGAATTTGCCACTAGGTAGTAAGCCTCTGGGCTATAAGTGGATCTTTAAGAGGAAGATGAAAGCGGAGGGTCGATAGATAAGTACAAAGCTAGGCTTGTCATTAAAGGCTACAAGCAAAAAGAGGGCCTAGATTACTTTGATACTTACTCGCCGGTCTCAAGGATCAATTCCATTCGGATGATAATTGCGATAAGGCGTTCATTGGAGAGATAGACAAGGTTCAGTTCGATAAGGCGTTCATTGGAGGTGTTTCGATGTTCGTGGTTCAACCGTTTAATCCTAGGAAAAGGACACTGATTCATTTACAACACCCTTGGTAGGTAGCAAATCTGTTTTAAGAAGACAGTGGTTTTCATAGGACTCGGTTCGATTTTCAATTTGATTTTTAGTTTATATATTTTGTTATTTCAATTACTATTCTGTAATCCTGTATATTGTATCAATGGAATTGTATTCTGCTTTTGTTGTTCAATTTTTCTGATAGGTGTTTAATTATACCCAATTAAGTCCCCTAATATATACTTATGGGTCCGTTTACACTGTTACTTGGTGCGGATAAATTAGTTTAATGTGTTTGTAGGCTTTGGAGATCAATGAGCCAAATAAAGTGTAATTTGGAAAGAAAATCATTCAATCGTGAACTGGAAAGGAATATGAACAAACTTTAGTAATTTGGCCATATCTTTTAACTTGAGTATCCGATTGAGGCAAGATTTGCGGCATCGGAAAAGAAATTCAATTTCCTACAACTTTCTAGTTTATGAGGTTTCCAAATTCCAACATCTTGGAGGTTGAAATTGGGCTGGAAGCGGGCTACATAAAGCAAAAATGGGATTGGTGGGGAGTTTGGTTGAGATTGGACTTCCTCTACTTATTCTTTTGCTTGTACCCCAAGAGAGTTGTGAACACTATAAAAAAGGAATCCTAAATCATTATTAAGGGTTCTAAAGTTGGAGAGAGGCTCCAGGGCTAGCTAAACCCCTAATCTAGGGAGAGGATGAAACTCTATATCAAGTAAACTTGTTTTTTGTATACAGTAGGGGTTTCATTTGAGTAAGATTCCATGTTCAGAACTCGATTTTATGGAATTCAACACAATCTTTTACTTCTTTTAATCTGTTGAACATTTATATAAATATTTTCAAATACAGTTCATGTAATGGTTTCCACTGATGCGGTTAGAGTTCTGAGATAGATTATGCTCTTAAGACAGATCGTGCCATTAGGCGGCATGCTTGTATTAGTAAAATAGTCTGTCCTATGGGATAGTCCACGCCTTTTAACAATCCCTATATTCTTTTGATGATTATCGAAAGGATTTGCAAGCCCTAGCTATAATTCTTTGCGATTTGAATATTAATCCGGTCTATACAGCGCACGGTTATGCAGTTGGGGTGGTTTTCTGAATCGTAGATCCTTTCCCAAATAGTTTCATTCGTTGACTCTAAGAAATCAGTCAAGCGGGGGGCTACCCTCGACTCACCTCTCTCTCTCTCTCTCTATAAAAAAAACCCCACCTAGAGGAGAGCAGAAGCTCCAGGATGAGTATGTCCTGGATTCCCGGATTCATTCTCGTCTTAATCCACCATGGAATTTTAGAAATGTACAAAACAAAATGAGGTGTTTCGTGCTCTAGTTTCGGATGGGCTTCTCCCAATTATGTCTGGTAAAAGAATATGGTGGCTTGCTTTGACCAAGGCTGCACTTTTTGCTTCGTCTGCGGAGCATATGAATTTCTTGGAATGTAGATAGACCAAAAGAGGGAATGGAGGGATAGGAATAGGAATTATAGTACCATTGGAAGAAGGGGCACATGTGGGAACATCTCTACTGACGAACCATTTCAATAGCACAGGTGCTGTCGTGCCACGATTTGTTTAATAGTCTTCACAACAATCAAACTTCAATCAATTGTTCTCTTAGAATTAATTTATAAATTAATCGAAACTAGCGTAATTTAATCAATCTATCTCTGCGGATCGACCTCAGACTTAACCTTCATTCTCTAAATAAGGGTTAATTCCATGTTTTTATAAATATAAATTTGATACGGTACGACATGATCAAATTTTTTTTGCTGCCGTAGCCGGGGATGGTTTGCACGCGTTCTTTAGTTTGATTGATTTATATTTTAATTCTTAGTTTTTTTTTTCATTATTATTGTTATGTTCTTTTGCATTAGTTTTTTTGGTTCAAGCTAGTAGCTTTGCAGGGGGAAAAAAAAAACTTGAAGCTAGCAACTGCTTTGTGCTGAAGGAAGTTCTATTCGTTGCACAAAAAAAAAAAAAAAAAGAAGGAAGTTCTATTTGTTACAAATTGGCAAAGTGCTGTAAGATTATTTTTTTTTACTTGCATAGGTTGATAAACTTGTAATAAGGTTAAATTCAAAATATATATATAGGGTAAGCTTCTAATCCGGACCTCCATGATCCAAACATTTTTTTGACAATCCGATCTGTCCAATATGTTCAGAAGGTGTTTTCAAGGGTCCACGCGAGAAATCTTTAATCGCAAAATTTTTATATTTACAGTTTTTGCGAAAACTGCTTGGATCAAGCCCTTCCTGGTATTTTTTTTTTTTGAAGATTTCCCGCGTGGACCCTTGAAAACACCTTCTGAACACATTGGATGGCTCGGATTTTCCAAAAATAATTTGCAACACAAAAAAAATCATTTTTTTCTTATTTTCGGGAGGTTTGGACTAGAAGTTTTGCTTATATATACATATTAAAACGACAGCTTCTTTTTCTACTATTGAGGGTATGAACATCAATTTGATAGATCAGTGGCAAATTTACCCAATTATTGGCAGCCTACTATTTTTGAAATATTCATTTCCTAGATATCATGGTATAGGCTGGCAAGATCCATACATGCATTTAGAAAAACTTGGGAGACTTGTGCTAATAATGAAGTGGCTCTGTTTAGATTATTTCCATTGTCTCTAGGAGGCGTCGTGAAGAATTGGCTTCATTCTTTGAGCCCAGAATCAATTTAAACACAATTTATCAAGAAGCCGTCGTTTTAATATGTATATATTGGCAAACACAATTTATCAAAAAGTTCTCCCCGTGTATAAGACTCATATGCTATTACTTGACATCTCAAATTTTTATCAATTGGAAGTTGAGTCTTTTTCTCAATGCTGGTGGTGGTTCAAATGTTTATTATTCACTCAGTCACTACATACATGTGAACTTAGACGTGTTCGTAATTATTTTTACCAAAATTTAAATTTATTTAAAGGGTCGTGGAACTTTGAAGCTTCTGCAGCTTCTATCACTCAACCCCATAGATCCGTTATAGAGGTAACTTTTATGCCCTATTCGGTCTAAACTCTATCATCCCAAATGAAACTTTTGGGGAAGGTCGGGTTGAGAGCTTCTCTCTCTAGAAATAGAGAGAGAATGCACTCCCCAAAAATTTTGGCCTCATTTTTGGGAATTCTCTCAAACAATCTCACACAATCTGTTGCTGGGCTTGATAAAATCAGTCCACTGCATTTTATTTATCTACCCCATCCACTCTATTAGCACCTTCTATCTCAAAAGGGGATCTGAGAAGTTCATACCCCCCTAATCGTTCAATTGGATCTCCATAAGATGGGTTCTTCCCTTATCAGTTGGAGTTCGTTCTTCCCATATCAGTTGGGTTTTCCCCATTCATCCTTCCTAACAAGGAGCAGACACGGGTTCCCCCTCCCATCTGGTTCGTCACCATCAAAACCCACAACGGGTAAATAACAAAACCCCACGGGCAAGGGTCCTTCAGCCCACCGAAACTCCATCTTTTGCTACCAGAAGATGGTGGCAAGAATAATGGAACCCAGATCTGGGTTATTCTTGGAGTCCAGTGTATGAAGATGAGGATCATCCTTCATCTTTCTCAAGAGAACGACGCATCTCAGATGGTGTTCACAAAAAGTAGTCCCTGGGCGTTCTTGGAGCTCCATCAATGGAGTTATTCGACAGAAAAGGGGCATGAGCAAAGGTAAGTCTGTAGTTCTAAGACCCTAGAAGCTGTGCTCTCAAGGGATAGTTGATCCAGTGCTGGACTGATGGATACTAATGCGGGTTGGTACGCAGGTAATCCGATGGTTAAGCTTTATTGTGATTAATATTCTCTTGATTTTCAGTTCTTTGGGGTTGTGAGCTGTGATTTTTACTTATCAATGGGGGTTTTTTTTACCCCAAGTTCAGTAATTATTTTGTGTTCTGAATTTCTAAGCACTGGATTATCTGGAAAATCAATGGGTTCTAGGGAAGAACCAACATCTTGGCCGGTTAGTGGTATGGGTGCTCACCGGTTTCAAGGTTGGTGGCCCACCACTAGTAACACACTTTATCACTTTGGGTCAAAAGTCTAAAGCTATTTGCTGGTACCAATAATGGGGAAGTGGGAAACATCTTACGAGATGTGCATGCAGCATAAGGAGGCGTGCTACTTGAGTGTTGTATCACTTCTTCTTTAATTAACTTCTTGGGCCCACATTTGTAGCTCTTGGTCTTGGAGTTGTGATTTGTGCCCATCAAGTGGCACCACCCTTAATGCACGCAAATGCTGCTTTGATGCACACAAATCAAATGTTGCTTTGACAGCAAAATGGGTTAGCAGAATACACATGGTGGATATCAAGGCATACAGCTGCCCAGATGGGGATATCAAGGCACACAGATGGTGCATGGGGGGCTGTCTTTTGGGCCCCACTTTCTCTACTCAACCGAAATGGCTGAAAATTACTTCAAGTGCTTCACGCACAGTGCACACAAATTTTTTCATGCATGTTATGTATAATTATCCCTATCCTTGCAGGTTGTGCAAGGGCATCTTATTTTCCCACCCCGGCGGGTTGTGCCGAGGAGTACGCAATTTTCTTTTCTTTTTTTTTTATTTTGATTTTGTCCTCCCTGTGGTATGCCCCTTGTAGGCTGTACATTCGCTTAACCTCTTTTAATTTCAAGCTAAATTACCCCAAAAAAAAAATTTAATTTAGTGACATGTCAGACTATTGATATGAGGGGCAATAGTGAATTTTTTTAACTAGGATGGAGAAGTGATTTGAGAGTATTTTAATCAATTTGTTAAGGACTCTCTCTCGCGTTCAAGTTGAAAATTTTGACATGATCAATTCTTATGCAATAGAAGATGAAAAACCATAGCCACTTTGTACCAAATGGTTGATCCAAGCGATAAGCTTAAATTGCAACTTTCTCCTCAAGAGTATTCTAGCACACTTGGTATGCCTATTTTTTACGAGACTTCTAAAAAGTCATTGCCAATAATTGAGCAAAGCCCACTTGATCTTGACAACTAGATATCCTTGACCATAGATGATGTTAGCACTCCTATTGAGTCTCCACCATTACAAAATTTTGTCAAAGTCAAACCAATTGATTTTTTCTTGGTGTTGATGATTTTGATCTTGTTTTTTCTCCACGTTTAGTAAACCTTGTCAACAGTTTGAAAATTAATTTGGTTCGAATAGTGCACTTGGTGGAGCTTAAATTTCTAATGCACTATGGCCATTGCTGTATTCACTGGCCCATCTTCACGTGATGTCCATGCCGAGCACATGCCTTGTTTGTGTTAGTGCATTTCTACATGTATTTGGTTTTTACCCTCTCCAAAAGACCAAAATCAAATCAAATGCACGACCCTTGCCATTCTAAACACACTGGAGCACAATTAGAGTATCTATTCTATAAACTACCTAACTATGCGGGAAGATTACAAAAAAAAAAAATATATATTATGATTAGTATAACCCACCAAAAAAACAAATTGAAATGTGCAGTGTCCTCAATGCATGAGACAAAAAGTAAGGAGAGTGAGGAACAAAAATGTACCGACGAGGTGGAATGTCAACCACTCGATACCTTGATCAAATGTGAGGATTTTTCGTCACCCGATCCTTTCATCATTGGCAATGCTCCCAAGGCTCCCTCTTTTGGCCCCATGTTGGACCACAACTAGTCGCACAGGGTCGTACTTGAAGACTTTGTAAGCCTTACAACAGCGACGTTTCGCCGCACCCATGCTTAGGGCTCCTGAATGCCGCATTCGCCATCAAGTTAGACCCAAACTACCAAGGCTGGTACGGTAGAATGGTCATCCTGCGAAAGACTTAATTGCTAACTACCTCCTAAGAAAGGAATGATTAGTAACGACTTGCTCCGCGATAGCCAAGTCCACAACGACCAAATCTTCATGCGATTAACGCGTAGTACTTTTCTCCCTGAACTTTGAGACTATGTGCCAAGTCCCCAAAGACCCAGTTCTGTTTGATATAAATAACTTAGTTTTATGGTCTGTAATTTATTACAATGTGTAGGGAAGCCGGAGCACCCAACTCCGCCCTTGCGGTACTCGGAGTAAATTCTATAGAAATAAACGAGTGAATAAAGCCTTTTGAAAAGGATGAGAAGAAGAAAAATATTAAATCTATCTATTAACAACTTTATTGAAGAGACATTTTAAAAAGAGAGATTATGACCGAGCCCGGTCTCAGGACTGTCTACGTATCTCTGGTCTCAGGAGAATCAGGTCATCCTGCAGTTCAAAAATATACTATTGGGATAAAAAAAATACACGACTCGCTATATGAGTCAGTTATGAGACAGTTTACAAGCTGAAGTTTTGGAAAAGTTAGTAATATAAAGAGGACATCGACTCGCTGGGGAAACAATGACAATGGCCGACGATGAGGTTTTGAGACATAAAAATACGTTTGAGAGACTCAGAAGACTTAGGTAAGGAAAGTTTGGTAAAGTATGAAGGACTCCAGGACAATTCCGGGATGGTTTTTGATTTTTTTTTTTTTTGTGGGTAAATCAACTTGAAATATAAAAAAAGTTAATTGAATATACAACTTAAAGGGGTATACCCCTGGATGGTTTTGAAGTTGAAAATATATTTGAAGGATTATTAAGGCTCTTTTAGAGAAAGTTTGGAAAAATTTCGTTCGGGCCCATAATGGCTGACAGGAAGTCGTGGGATGTTTTTGAAGAGTTTTGACGCTAAAATGCCTACCCAAAATATTGACTTCCATGTTTTACCTACCATTTTTTCATCACGTCTCCAGCAGTGTTATGTATTTATCTCTTTTGTTTAAATATTGCTTTTAAAGGGCAGCCATGGGAAGAAGTAGAGAGAGAAGAGAACAAAAGCGAGAGAGAGAGAAAAGAGAAAAAGTTGGTTCAGATAAAAGAAAACAAATAGTACAATTTTAGTCAATACCTTGGAAATAGTACAACACTACAAGTGCCAAAGCACTATAGCAAAATGTATCCTATTGGTTTGAATATTGAATCTGATGCAGTTGGGTTATTACGAAATTTTCTCTATTATATAGCTTAATATTTGCATATAGAGAAGACCAACGAAAACTAATATTCAGGCACTGTATCAAAATGTATCCTATTGAGGTGAATACCGAATCTGGTGCAGTTGGGTTTTTAGGAAATCCTCTCTATTATTTGCATATATTGAACCTGATGTGCATGCTCTAGTATGCTATTTCTATGACACTATTGGAGCTAAATTAAACACATTTTTTTTTTAAAAATTGTACATGTACTTACATTAACTTTAACTTAAGGCTGTGTTTGGATGACAGTGATCACAAAGGGGAATGAGAATGTGATACTTTCTACCCATGATTCCAACGTTTGGAACAGACAAGAATATGAATGTGATGCCAGACTTTTTCGATTCCAACGTTTGACAGAGACGGGAATAAGAATGTGATTCCTGATGACATATTCAACCAGGAATCATATTCATAGACTGAGTAGACTGAGTGAGAATCTGATCTCTCCCCTACCTCATGAGAATCTCAGATTTCTGGCTCATTCATTAAGAAAATAAAAATGTTGACTTTAATAAATTACCAAAATAATTTTTTTCCGCGTAAGATTACTGAATTAATCCAAATCAATCAAAACACCGAAATGCCATTCCTCGAGATATCAAATTCCTAGGAATTTGATATCCAGTAATCATATTCCTATTTCTAACGAATCAAATTCCCGGGAATTTGATTCCCGATAATTATATTCCTATTCCTATTTAAGATTCCAGTCATCCAAACATAACCTAACTTCATTGATCGGAGATCAATAGTGCGTGGTGAATAGAATTCGATGGGCTCCGGTTTGGCGTTTGTAGCCCTTTGGGCGATTTTTGAGTAATCGAAAATTTTCTGAGTTGGACCCAAAAAAAAAAAAAAAAAATAGAATTCGACTTCATCCGTTTGGTAGTTGATTCATTTCCGGCGCTGGTGAATTGGCAATTTTGCCCTTATTATTTCAAGAGTCAACAGTCAACGTTTCTGGTTTTAACCCTGAAACGACGTCGGTTGTTGGCCCGCCTCCCACTCTCTCTCTCTCTCTCTCTCTCTCTCTCCACCCATCTCCCCTTATGTTTTTGCGATTTCTTCTTTGGGTTTACACAGTAACCACACCGCTACAAACCACCGAGTGAGACCACTGCTGCTCATGACAGTCGTCGCCCTCTACAGGGAAGATTGAAACAATGATTATGATTTCGTAGAATTTGTTCCTCTCCTATTGGCTGAGCTCTCAGAGAGAGTTCTGATGTATGGATTTTTATTCTATCCTCTGATTTCTAGGATTCGATTCCTCAGTTGCTCAGTTGGTCGTTGTAAGGTTTAGTACCTGATCTGGTTCATGGAACTTACTCGTTTTTAGGTGTGTTTTCTTTGTTCTCCTCTTTCTTTTCATCTGGTTTTATTCTTTGAATATACCCTTTTGCCCCCTTATTTTTTCTTCCATATTTTCCCCTTGAGGTTTGTTATTTACCTAATTTGCGTTGGGGCTTAATGGCGCACGATGATCAGTCTTTTTATGAGAGGTTTCATTCAATCGGTGGAAATTATGTAGCTTTCAGAAAAAAGATCTTCCAAGCTGATTCGGTTTTATGTAATAAACATCTTCATTGCTGAAATATGTTTTTACAATCTGAAATATCACGTTTGAGGTCAGAATTTGGAGTAATATGCTCTAGATTTGAAATTGATTTACCAGCTTACCACTCAAACAGTTAATAGAGAAAACTTGATTCTTAAATAGGTGTAGGAAACTGGATTTTTAAATAGGTGCTCAGTTGGTGAATTACCAGTTGAAACATTCTTTAAATGGTGGAATCAATTTTCGATGCTAATGTCTTAGTAGGATTAGCTTGAAGGTTTTTTTCTATGTCAAAACAAATTCTCTTGGTGGTTAGAAATTTCCACAAATTGTTGATTTGATGAATCTGAATATGAAACGATGAACGTTTATGGTTCTGAGAAAATTTTAAATTTCGCACCTGCTATAATACTGGATTTCCTATTGCTATGATACGTACCAGTGCTTCAGAGTTATCGCTATTAGTTTTATTTTCCCATTTTGATAAATTTAGCATAAAATTGTACTTTATTTCGAAAGAAAAACTCAATTGAAATAGTCTGGTACCATTCGATACTGACTGAGTGACTGGTATTTAAGCCGAAACAAAATTATACTTCTGGGGTACCGAATTTGCTCAAAAACATTATGTATTGACGAGTATGGAATTCAAACCCCTCGTTGACAATATAAATATTCACTTCATCGTAGTTGAGTTTGAGCGGAAGTGCTTCAACTCATGACAACTCGTTAAAAACCTTTTGTTAAGTGCTAAAGTTCTTCTGAACATGAGCCAAAATACTCTTTAAGTTTGGAAGGACTACGTGAAATGCTAGAATATTTATAATTGTGTGGGGACCGGGCACCCGTGGTACCCCCTTGTGTACGCGCCTGGCTGGCACCGGGTAGTTTATGGACAAATTTTATGGACATCTGATTAAGATGCTTTTTCCATGATTGGACAAATTGGGAAGTGCAGAATAACTCTCTCCTGGGCAGCATATGATATTTAAGGTCTAATTGATTTAAATAATTATAATTTGAACTGCCTTACATGGTGCAGACGTGCAGTGATATGTGAATTGTTAGCCTTGAAACCGTTATCAAATGAAATTATTTAGCGAAGCTTTTTTCTTACACTATGCTTGTGATAGATATGATCAGACAGAAATGTACTACGTATTTTTGGACACTTTCTTTTCCTACTGTTTTACTTTCATCCATTTTCGTGATTATATGCTTCTTGGTATGGTGGTTTACTGCTTATTGCATGTTTCAGGTGAAGGAGAAAGACGGGGCATGGTTTTTTCGGTTTTGTTTTTCTTGGTGTAAGCACTGGTAATAATTTCATCTTTCTCAATGGGTAGCTTGGAGACTGTTCTTGTTGAAGTGTTAGAAATAAGTTTTGAATGGAGAACTACATTGATCTGGTGTATAAATTGGTGGATTTCTATTTTCATAGTGGTCAATTAGACACATTCAGATATACTATTTCCTATGAAGCACCGACACCTCTAGGGGTAACTGTATCGCAGTGTCGAGACACGGCGTGAAACGTGTTTGGACACAGTGACACACCACGTGGAGGGGGACATGGTTTAATTGAATTTTTGGAGGGGGACACGGGTGAGACACGGATAGGACATGGGTGGGGACATGGCGGGGGTGCATGTGTAATTTTTTTTTCAAATTTTATGGGGTAAATAGCTAGGAAGCACGGGTACCGGTACGGGTACGCGATATGGCAAAAACCTAAAAAAGTAGGGTACGGGTACGGTTGGGTACGTAAGTGTGATTCCCCCCCCCCCCCCCCCCCCCCCCCAATTTTGCTATGTTCCATTGCGCAAACTAAATAATAAACCCATTTTACCAACAAAAAACAACATAAATAAAAGTTAAAAGTTCATAAGTGCATAGATCAAATAAGTGCAATGTCGTTTTAGATTTCTGACTTTTGACCTTCTCTTTCACTTCTCGTTCTCAATCACAGCTATGTAGAGAGGAGGGGAGGAAATAGACTGATTTAGTGGCATTGAAACTTTCGGCAGAGGGGGATTACACACAGAGAGAGAGAGAGAGAGAGAGAGAGAGAGAGAGAGAGAGAGAGCTGCTGCCGCTCTCTCAAATGAAAAAGCCCTAATCTGATGAAATTATGAAATACACGTCTATTTGTGTTAAAAGGCAGTCAGAATTGCACATAAACCCCTGAAGTTTCAATCTTTTTCATTTGGACCCCTTAGAGTTCTAATTTTTTTAAAAACAAGCCCAAACGTACCCAGGCATACCAAAGCCGTACCCAAACAGTGCAAAAGTACCCGGTACGTTTTCCCATACCCGGTACGTATTTTGCCATACCCGTACCCGTATTGGGTACTGGTACTCGTACGGCGACATTTTTGGAGTACCCGTGCTTCATAGAATTTACGTTATAACTTAAAAGTTTTGGGTTAAAAGTATAACTTGAACATATAAATACACCTGCTTCGTGTTTTTGAGCCCTAATCAATCGATGCCTCTTTCTCTGTGAAGACGACGACCACTTTCGAGCCCATGGATCTTCCATAGACTTTTGATATCACCCTCTCCTCTCTCGCAATCTCTCTCACTCTCGGTATGTCTCTCCTCTCTCTAAATATCACTCTCTACACCCCCCTTTCTCTCTCTCTCTCTCTCTCACACACACACACACACACACACACACACACACACTCACACTCACACACAATATGTATACATGTATCTCTGTATATTTCTGTGTATGACTTCGTGTATCTCTGTATATCACTCCTTGTGTATGACTTCGCGTTCTCTGTATATTTCTGTATGTCTATCTTTGTTTATTTATGTATATCTCTATATATTTATGTATCTCTGTATACTGTTCGTGACTTAATGATATTGTATATTTCTGTATACTATTAATATATATGTTACATATATATTATAAATAAAAAAATATACACGTGGCGTGTCACCCCCCGTGTTCGTATCCCCATTTTTTTAGAATTTCCGTGTCCCTGTGTCCGTATCCGTGCCCGTGCATCATCGACTCTTTCTTTTCTGTTGATCAAGTAGTTCATAGACATGTGCAATGTATTGTTAAAGATAATCATCATTAGTATCCATGTACACATGGACATTACAATTGTTTTTTAATGTCCATGTACTTCTTTACTGTTGTGCATGCCTTTTGTATGACTCTTATAATTACTTGTTAAGCCTATCTATAATGTCAACACACTTCTTCTCTAGAGAACCCTCAGTACTTAGACCGTCCTTGGAGCCCAACTTTGCAACGTACGTTTGCAAAATTTGGATAGATGAATTTGTAGATGACATAAAGTCGATTTTGACAAAAAAATTCAAGAGACTATCAAGCTTTCTCTGACTACTTGTGTCACGACCTGGTACACAACCTGTGTTAGCTGACTTGCTAACCCTTAGCCTAACCACATGGCTCAAAAGGTTAACCTTGAGTTATATAGTAGTTGCTTGGGTTTCCTTATATATCTAATTTCCGTTGGATGTCTAATTGTCCTGGCGGTAATGATAGTATCTTGTACCTGAACCGGTGGCTCACTTTTTCGTGGGATCTTGCAATCTCCCCCACTTAAGATCGCAATGGCCTCGTTGCAAACCCATGGTCCATCACTTCCACCCACCAAGTGATGTGGGACAAGTGCCCGCTTAATCATGTCAACCTCCTTAAGCTCATCCCATGTGGGACTCGCTCAAGCACGACAAGCACCTCAAGCTCCTCCTTGTCGGGCCCACCTAAGCACGTCTCCTCGTGAGATCCACCTCACACTTCCGGTTGGTGCAAGCTCTGATACCACCCCAGCCGACCTACTAACTCTTAGCGTAACCACATGGCTCAAAAGGACAACCTCGATTTATATAATAGCTGCTTGGGTTTTCTTATATATCGAATTTCCTTTTGATAGACAGCCGATGTGGGATCTTAAAACTTGCCAGTTGCTATGGGGGATCCGAGACTATTTAATTTAGCATGTTTTCCTACTAAAGATGGCTTGAACTGAAAGCATGGCTGTTAGAGAGGGAACAATGGCTTTGGTTGATTTGATGGCTTGGTTTCGAACGATGTTGGAAATTGGAATGGGCTCCTTTGTAATACTTGAAAATTATACAAGTTTTGAAGCTGAGATTAGAGGAGTTTACAGAGGTTGTTCAATAATCGGTGGTAAAGGGAGGAGGGTATTTACATTAAACTGGCTCAATGGAGTAGAACATTTATGATGTGGACCATTAAGGTTTTTGGTCCCCTAAATATATTTGCCAGCTACATTTATGTGTAAATATTTAGTAGGATCTAGAGAAGTATTATCGTCATCTAACAAGTATTTTTTTTAGGATTGGATATGTGTTAGTCTTATCATTATCTAGATAAGTATTACCATTATTTAATAAGTATTTTGTTAAGATTGGTTATATGTTAGTCTTATCATTATCTAGATTTTTAGCTAATAAAAAAGATCTCTATTCATAGTTTGATTAATGAGAATTTGTGTGTGAGGGCTGTGGCTTGAATCTCGATCCTTCGTCCTTCTCTCTTTTCTTTCTCTTCTCACCCTTCCCGTTCTACATCAATTTAAAGAAGGAGGCCCTATTATTTTACGATATATTGGGTTGATTGAAGACGTTTAATTCTTGAATCTTGATGAAGAGGTGCTCTTATATTATTCATCATTTTGATCAGGAAGCTAGCTACCCATGGATATGGCAATCATGGGGCTGATCAATAACTAAAGTTTAACATTATGCACTTTGTCTATTATTAGGTAATTTTAACTAGGGGTAAGCATGGACCGGATTGGATCGGTTTTATAGTTAACCTAGAACCAAACTGATACCTACGGATTATGAATTTGGAGAACCAAACCAATCCCTGAAATTCATAAAACCAAATCAATCTAAACAATTAAAATACGGTTTGGCTTCGGTTTTGGACCACAGTTCGCTTGATGCTGAGATACCAGTCTTTTTAAAATATGTTAAATAGTGCTTAAAATTGCAGAAATAAAATTAAAGTAAAACTTATATTAAAACCAGTTCTATTAACATATACGTGTGGAATATAGCAAGGAGAGGACTATTGAGAGTGAAGATAGAGGCTATCAAAGAGTGCTTATTGTTGGCTGGGCAAGAGAGAGGGGGATGCAAATGTAGGTTTAGGCTTAGTTTTCCATTTGCTAAAATGGACATTTGCTAAAATCAAGTGGGTGATTTTAGCAAATGTCCATTTTAGCAAATGGAAAACTAAGCCTTATTCCATAAGGTATAAATAGAAGAGGAACATATTTTAACATATAGAAATTTAAGATAATTAGTCTTGGCAGTGAAGGAATAGGGCGCTCGAATGGAGTATACACAACAACAATAACATAACCCATCTAGAAAATGGAACGGAGTATGAGATTAGAAAATTAATTGACCATTACTTGGCCTATGTTTATTTGGTATACCTAAATCATATACAGATACACAAGAATTATCTAATTAGGTATACCTGATGGAGTTTCCATCAGGAACTTCTATTTTCCGATCAAATTTTCATGATCCGAACCATCCAATGTGTTTAAAACGTGTTTTTAAGGGTCCCCTCGAGAAATCATCAAAAAAACTTTCCGGGAAGGGCTTGATCCGATAAGTTTTTGATAGTTCATGAAAATTTAATCGGGAAATTGGAGAATTGGGAAGTCGCTGATGGGAACTCCATTAGGTAGACTTGATGAGATAATTCCTGTACATATACATATGTGTATATACGCACGGTGTGGATTGGATTGGAACTGGAACCATTAGCATGAATTCACACCTAACCATTGAACATGGTTTTCAATTTCTTTAAACTAGGACCAAACCACACTACTAAAAACCTAACCAAACCATTTTTTCTCCCCACTAATTTTAACCAAAAAAAAAAAATACTGAGTAATTCATTTTTTCAATTTACTTCTTAAAATCCATCTTAAATTTCACACTGCAAATTCTTCGTACCAGTATTATGTACTGAGTCTTGTATCGCCTGTGTTAAAATATTGTTAGTCTAGAGTCAGTCCCACATTGGTTAGTCATGTAGTGAGGTATCTCATAATATAGATAAGAGTCGTTTGTGTTAGGGTTAATTAACACACTAAACACTTCTCTCTCCTCTCTAAACAACACGATATTAGAGCCACCCTTAACCCAACCCTAACCCTAATCCAAACCCTAACCTAATCCAAACCTGTGAATCACTATACCCGTCCTCATCTCTAATCCTAACCATAGCTGTCGTCATCTACAAACCTCACTGTCGTCATCTACAAACCTCACTGTCGTCATCTTCAAACCTCGGAAAAGCGTCAATACTATAACCCTGTTACCTAGTTACATGGAAGAGCAAGAAACAAACTGTTGTTGCAAGATCTAGTGCAGAAGCAAAGTACTGAGCCATGGCTCATACCACATGTGAGATTGTATCGTTGCGAGCTTTACTCAAGGAGTTAGGTGTTGGTGTACAGTTATGTTATTTAGAGAGATAAGAAAGAAGTGTGTAGGGTGTTAACGAACCCAAACTCAGAAGACTTTATTTATATTATGAGAGAGGTGAATACAATATGTAGCTAGGCAATGTGGGACAAAAGCTATTCTAACACTCCCCCTCAAGTTGGAGAATAAATATCACAAAATCCCAGCTTGTTACATAAAAACTCTAAATGCGGCTTAAACAACCGGCTTGGTGAAAATATCAGCCAACTGAGCTCCTGTAGATACGAATGGAGTAGATAACACACCACCATCTATCTTCTTGCGAACAATGTGACAATCTACTTCAATGCGTTTCATTCTCATGAAATACCGGATTTGAAGCAATATGTATGGCCGCTTGCTTATCACAATGCATAGGAATAGGTAATTGGACAGTAAAGCCTAACTCCTCGAGTAAACCTCTCAACCACACAATTTCACAAGATGTATGTGCCATGGCTCGATACTCAGCTTCTGAACTGGACCTTGCGACAACAGTTTGTTTCTTGCTTTTCCATGTGACCAAATTGCCTCCAACAAAAGTACAGTATCCAGTAGTGGGCCGTCTATCAGATGGTGATCCTGCCCAATCAGCATTAGTAAAGGCTTCAACACGCAAATGACCATTGGACCGATAAAATAGACCACGTCCAGGATGAGCCTTAAGATACTTTACAACACGAAGACAAGCTTCCCAGTGTGGAAGTCGAGGAGCTGAAATAAACTGACTCACCATACTAACAACAAATGAGATATCTGGGCGTGTATTGGTGAGACAATTCAACTTGCCAACTAAGCAACGATACCGGTCTGTAGGAGAAAATATCTCCCCCTGATCAACACAAAGCTTTACATTAGGATCCATTGGAGTGTCTACAGGTTTTGCTCCCAATAAACCTGTCTCCTCAAGAATATTCAAAGCATACTTCCGTTGAGACAAACTAATCCATCCTTGGACCTTGATACCTCAATACCCAAGAAATACCGCAGCTTACCCAAGTCTTTAGTGTGAAACTGATGATGTAAAAACTGCTTCAACTCATCAATGCTTTACTGATCATCTCCGGTAATGATGATGTCATCCATATATACAATCAATACTATTCTTCCTCGTTCCGACTGTCTGAAGAATACAGAGTGATCCGAGTGAGATCGACTCATACCGAATTCTAGCACAGCCTCCCTAAACCGACCAAACCAGGCTCGAGGTGACTGCTTCAGACCATATAAAGCTTTACGAAGGCGACAAACTTGAGAACACCCCCCCCTCCTTTGAGCAACAAACCCAGGAGGTTGCTCCATATAGACCTCCTCGAGCAGATCACCATGAAGGAAAACATTCTTAACATCCAACTGATACAAGGGCTAGCCAAGATTGGAGGCCAAAGAAATAACTACCCGTACAGAATTGATCTTGGCAACAGGGGAAAAAGTCTCAGCATAGTCAACCCCATATGTCTGTGTATAGCCTTTGGCTACAAGGCGGGTCTTATATCGCTCAACAATACCATCTGGATTATACTTGACTGTAAAGACCCACCGACAACCAACAATAGACTTTCTTGGTGGAAGAGAAACCAACTCCCAAGTGACATTGTCATGGAGAGCAGTCATCTCACTCTCCATTGCTGTTCGCCACTCAGACAGAGAAAGAGCCTCATGTACAGTGTTAGGAACATGTATGGAAGAGACAGAAGAAGTAAAAGCACGAAGAGAAGGAGACAAATCATACGAGACATAGTGGGAAATAGGATGAGAGGTGCAAGTACGAGTACCTTTACGAATAGCAATGGAAGATCAAGATCAGACAAGGGAGAAGAGACTATTGGATCATGTGACGGGGAAGATGTTGGGGCGGGCGCTGGTGGGGCGGGCGCTAATGGTACCTTGTCACGGCGAACGTATACCTGCAAAGGTTTCTCTTGCAAGGATTGAAGAGGTGGAACAGAAGATACCGCCATAGGAAAGATCAACTCATCTCTAACAGTGTGTGTATCCGAATAAAATGGTAATGACTCATTAAATGTAACATCAACAGACACAAAATGTTGACGTAATGATGGCGAGTAACATTTATACCCTTTCTGAGTGCGGGAATAACTTAGAAAGATACACCGAATGGACCAGGGATCAAGTTTGTCCTGATCAGGATTTAGAGCATGAACATAACATGTGCACCCAAAAATCCGAGGAGGTAAAGAGTGAAGTGGACGACCAGGTAATAATACCGTATAGGGTATGGGTATCTGACCACCCAGGACGGTGGAAGGCATACGGTTGATCAAATAACATGCTATAAGGACAACATCACTCCAATAAGACTTGGGCACTTGCATCTGAACTAACTTAGCACGCATAATTTCTGACAAATGTCGAATCTTGTGTTCGGCAATCCCATTTTGTTGTGGAGTTCGAGCGCAAGAGGTCTGGTGTATAATGCCATGATCAACAAAGAATTGAGAAAGAGCATTACGATAATATTCACGTGCATTATCAGAACGAAATAGACGAATGCAAGTATTAAAATGAGTCTTTATTTCCATAAAAAATTGCTTAAAAATGGATAACAATTCTGACCTAGCCTTCATAAGATAAATATGTCAGTTGAGAGAAATCATCTACAAAAATAATATAATATTGAAAACCAAATAAATTTGGGACATGTATGGGCCCCCAAATATGTGAATGAACTATGCAAAAGGGCGTGACACACGACGCTCTACTTGAGGATAATATGACACCCGATGATGCTTACTAAACTCACAGACTTCACAAGATAAGCTATCAATATGACTACATGAAGGTACTAGTTTCTTCAAACTCTGGAGAGAAGGATGACCAAGACGACAATGATGGTGATGAAGTTAGAGGCATCAATCAATGTCTAGAGAACATCAATAGCAGAGAATACCAGAGAACACCAATCAACAGCGTCTAGAGAACATCAATAGCAGAGGCATGAACTCGAGCAGGAAGGCAACAATCGACCAATTTCAAGCAACAATCAACCAATTTCGAGGCTGATTGGACTCGAAATCAACATGAACAGGTTTGAAATCCACTTTGTGGGACTCCAAATCAACAGAACAGGTTCGAATTTGGTTTAGAAGGTGAGAATAAGGTTCGTTTCTGGTCAGATAGGGTTCGTTTTGGTTCGAACACGACTGGGTTGTGTAGTGTCGAACTGGATATGGTTCGTTTTTGGTCAGGTAGGGTTCGTTTTAGGGTTTTGAAGGATGAATAGTGATTGATTTGGTGTTTGCAGCGTAATAGGATGATCGACTGCAGGTTTGGAGAGTTAGGGTTTCTGAAATTTAGAGGGGAACGAGGATGGTGGCTGGCGCCGGCTATGGTGGATGGCAGCGGCAGTGGTGGATGAAGTTAGGGTTTCTAGGGTGGGTTAGGATTGCGCTCTGACCATGTTATTTAGAGAGATAAGAAAGAAGTGTGTAGGGTGTTAACGAACCCAAACACAGATGACTTTATTTATATTATGAGAGGGGTGAATGCAATATGTAGCTAGGCAACGTGGGACAAAAGCTATTCTAACAAGTTATCTATTCCTATGTATTGTGATATCAAACAGTGATACATATTGCTTCAAATCTGGTATTTCATAAGAGAACCAAAACATATTGAAGTAGATAGTTCGAGAAAAGATAGATAGGTGTGTTGGCTACTCCTTTCGTGTGTGCAGGAGCTTAGTTGGCTGATATCTTCTCCAAACCATTGTTTAGAGTTGTTATGTAACAAGTTAGGATTTTGTGATATTCATTCTCTAGCTTGAGGGGGAGTGTGAGAATATTGTTAGTCTAGACTCTAGAGTTAGTCCCACATTGGTTAACTAAGCATGTACTGAGGTATCTCATAATATAAATAAGAGTCATTTGTGTGAAGGCTAATTAACACCCTAAACACTTCTCTCTCATCTCTAGACAACGACGTGTTTATACATATTATGTACTTATACTCCCTCTATCTATGTTTGTTGGTCCACAAACATTCTTTTTTCCGTCCTGTCCATGTTTGGAAGTGAACGAGTGAATTTTGTCAATTTCACTCTTTTACCCTTGTCTTCAAATATTAATTAACAAATCAAATCATGATTGAAGGGTAAAATTGGAAAGAGAAGAATTATACAAAGCAATCATGATGCTCCCTAAAATGTTGGAAACCCCAAAATGGACTAACAAACACGGAGGGAGTATTATTTTAATATATGCTGAATTATATCTGCACATGTATTTACATGTTATGTACGTATATGAATATAATATTTGAGTGTATATTTGTTTATTCTTATACATGTTTATTGATATTTATGATAATGTAAAAGGCATGGACATCTTATATGATATTATTTGGCTATACTTTGAGCATTAAGTTTATTTATGATAATATTATAAAATTAGGCAAATTTTAATATAATCATATTTTTTTGAATATATGTAAAATGCATAGAAGGTAATAGTTTGTCATGGTTGAATAAATTTTTTTAAATGTCTACATAGTTTATTCATGATTTAGTAGATAAATTAAGGCCAAATCACTGCTGAAATGAGTTTCAAGTCCATATATGAGAGGGATGAAACTCGTGTACAAAGGAGTAACCTATTAGATCTAGATCTACTTCAAAAAAGACTATATCAATAAACGCTCTCATATGGGCGAATCAACTGATGGCTAAACAGTGATTCCAAAATCACTCAAAATAATCTGGAATCCATAATTGAGAACCTAACAAAATAATCAGCACCAACACCAACAAGCCATCCTTCAAAAATAAATCTTATTGATCTTGAGCATATCACATTGTTTGCCACTAGTGTTTTATCTTGGGTCGAAATATGATAATTGATTGCATTTTATCTTTTTTCCTATTATTCGTTTTGTTTCTTAGCAGTTAGCAGTTAGGACACACACATTCACATTTTGTTATTTTAGGTTATGAGTTGTTTGAATATGCCGCATGTAATGGTTGCAACAGGGCAGCATGTCCGCAATGTTTCGTGAATGTGTCAGGAATTCAGTGTAACTTGCATGCTTTACTATTGCTGTGCTCAGTTTGTTTTGTGTGATCAGTTCCAGATCTGTGAAGAGTTGTATTTACTTGCTATGGAGCCCTGTTGCATTGAGCCGCAATGGCCAGCTGATGAACTGTTGATGAAGTATCAATATATTTCGGATTTCTTTATTGCGCTTGCTTATTTTTCCATCCCATTGGAGCTCATATACTTCGTGAAGAAATCAGCTGTTTTTCCATATAGATGGGTGCTTGTGCAGTTCGGCGCTTTCATAGTTCTTTGTGGAGCAACACATCTTGTTAGCTTATGGACCTTTAGCATGCATTCAAGAACTGTTGCAATTGTCATGACTACTGCAAAGGTTTTGACTGCCGTGGTGTCATGTGCAACAGCTCTCATGCTAGTGCACATAATTCCTGATTTATTGAGCGTTAAAACCAGGGAACTATTTTTGAAAAACAAGGCCGCCGAACTTGATCGAGAAATGGGTCTGATTCGCACACAGGAAGAAACAGGTCGACATGTTAGGATGCTGACTCATGAGATCAGAAGCACTCTTGATAGACATACTATACTTAAAACTACTCTTGTGGAGTTGGGTAGAACATTGGCATTGGAAGAATGTGCATTGTGGATGCCAACACGTACTGGACTAGAGCTTCAACTTTCCTACACTCTTCGTCACCAGAATCCAGTGGGATTTACTGTACCTATTCAGCTCCCTGTAATCAATCAAGTATTCAGCACTAACCATGCAGTTAAAATATCCCCCAATTGTCCAGTGGCAAGACTACGGCCACTAGCAGGAAAATACATGCCTGGGGAGGTTGTTGCTGTGCGTGTGCCACTTCTGCATCTCTCTAATTTCCAAATTAATGACTGGCCTGAGCTTTCAACAAAGCGCTACGCTCTGATGGTGTTGATGCTTCCCTCAGATAGTGCTAGGCAATGGCATGTCCATGAGTTGGAGCTTGTTGAAGTAGTTGCTGACCAGGTCTAATTTTCTGTCCTTCTAGTGCTGATTGCACCTACCTGTCACTTTGCATTGAGATAGTTTTAGTTGGAACATTTTTTGCTTTTATTTTTGTACAATCATATATGCTATGCATAAAGAAGTCAGCATTTCGTAATAATATAACAATGATTTTGTAGTTCAACTGAAGTTCATTTTATCGTTCATTGAGCTTTAAAGCGACTCAGTTATTCTGCTTTTGTTCCTTGTGGAATGGCCTTGACCCGATCCAGAAAATGAAAAAATAAAATGACCCGCCTTTCTTTTGTTTTTTCTTGAGTAAGAGACTAGAGATGTGATATGAGTGATCATTCCTTCTTCGGCATGGAGCCACAAAAATTGGAGTCCTGGATGGACAGGCGGACGAGAATCTTGTAATATTACTGCTGTCCTCGGACTGTGATGGTTCGTGTAGTGGGCTGAACTATAATAATAAAGAAGTTGGAGAGTAGTCCGGTCAGAAAGCCCACCTACCAGGAAGGCTGGACTCTGCTTAGCAAATGGGCCAGGCCAAGATGACTACCGAGCCCAAGTAGATTATCACGAGACAGAGCGTCTCGGACGGAGGAGGCGATATAGAGGCATTTCGGCCAGGACAAGATTGGTCCGGACAATTCATCTGTTCCGGGTAAACCTGAAATGGCTTGCGAGGAATACAAGAAGCAGTTCGGCATGCGCGCGTAACCGCTTTCATCCGACACGTCATGGATGATGTCATCCAAGACGGTTACCGTGTGTGCTTTGCTTGCGACAACCCATTTGCATGCAACTGCATCATTGAATAAGATGTTCAACAAAAAAAAAAAAGAAAAAAAAAAACTGATCTTTTTTTTTTAAAACTGAAAAAGGCTGATCTTCTTAAGTCTTTTAGTTTTTGTAAATAACATCGCCCTGTTTGCTTATGTGTGTAATCTTCTGTGTCAACATAGGTAGCAGTTGCTCTATCACATGCTGCAATCTTGGAAGAGTCAATGAGGGCCAGGGATCTTCTTATGGAACAAAATGTTGCTCTTGATCTGGCAAGGAGAGAAGCAGAAACTGCTATCCGTGCCCGTAATGATTTCTTAGCTGTTATGAACCATGAGATGAGAACACCTATGCATGCCATGATTGCACTTTCTTCACTGCTTCAGGAGACTGAGCTGACGCCTGAGCAACGTCTGATGCTTGAGACAATCTTAAAGAGCAGTAATCTTTTGGCTACACTAATAAATGATGTACTAGATCTTTCAAGGCTTGAGGATGGCAGCCTTCAACTTGATGTTCGAACTTTTAACCTTCATGCCATCTTCAGGGAGGTGGGAATATATGCATCCCTGCCCATTTGAATTGTTATTTACTTTGATAAAAGCGTATTGGTTGATTATGTTGGCTGTAATGGGTTAATTTTTTTCTTCTTGCAGGTCCTTAACTTGATAAAACCTATTGCATCTGTCAAGAAGTTGGTTATTGCATTAAATTTGGCTCCAGATTTGCCTGAGTATGCTGTTGGTGATGACAAACGGCTTATGCAAATTATTTTAAATGTCGTTGGTAACGCCGTGAAGTTCTCAAAGCAGGGAAGTATCTCAATTACATGCTTCATTGTGAAAGCAGAATCTTTAAGAGATCTTAGAGCACCAGAATGCTTTCCTGTGCCGGGTGATAATCACTTTTATTTGCGTGTACAGGTATAAAATATGAATCACCTTTTTATGCCAACTTCTTGGCTCTGAAGAAATAGTTATGTAGGTACTTTTTTCCCTCTGGTGCAGGTAAAAGATTCTGGCTCAGGAATACACCCACAGGATATTCCAAAGGTATTCACGAAATTTACACATAGTCAATCACTTGCAGCAGGAAATTCGGGTGGTAGCGGACTTGGCCTTGCAATTTGCAAAAGGTATTTCGTTCATTTGCTCTTCAATTGGCAACCTTAACGTCATTTTCATTGGCTGCGCACATGGTCGACACTCCTTGGCGGATACATGAAGTGCATATCTGCATATCCATTTCTTGCTATGAAAAACTAAATCCCCAACCATTCTGGGATTCACTTTTTCTTCATTAAATCTGTCGCTTGTTGTACTGAAGGCACTCCAATTTGATAATTTTATTCAGAGTTTTATCTTGATCTTCAGTAACTGACTATCAATCCTGTAATCCTGACTTGTTCAACGTGGTAACCTTCATCTTAACGAGGACAGTTGTAATTAGGAATTTAGGATCAGCAATTCTAGAAAATACTAATGCTCTAGTAATTACATTTTGGAATGCAAGTTCCCCTTCGATTCGAAAATGTCTAATTTAGTTATCCAAATGTATTACAGTATCTGTGCTATGTATTGTCTTACAAGTCATTTCAATAGCTTCAAGTTAGCTAAACTTTATGGAGTGGAGTTTTGACTTGCATTACTCACAGGAAAAGAGCCAGAATGTTCCTACAATTATTTCTACTTTGATTCTTAACTCGTAAGCTTTTATTCCTATTACTCAGGGTGGAGAACACGGACGGATGGACCATTTCTTTCAGTTCATTCTAAATTTAATTCATTTTTCCATTTAGTTTTCGACATGATGTGATATCTTACCTCCCATGTTCATCCTGGCCTTCCTCAATTACTTTTTTCTTCAACATGGATCAAGTAACTTCTCCTCATATGCCATCATCTGTCCATACTATTCAAGTGATTAAAATGGGTGATCTACCTTCTTACTTTTTAATTGGATTCATCTTTTATCTTCTCTGGTAATGCCACTCTTTTATGCTAACTTTATTTTAACTACTGCTATTTCATGGACATGCTTTCTATTGAACGTTCAACTTCCGTAATCAAAGCAGGTATGATGTCAATCCTATGAAATTTCCCCTGGACTTCTAGGGATCCTATGATCACATAGCACTCTTGATGACTTCCTCAATTTCATCCATCGGGCCTCTAGTTCTATGTGATACATCTTTTTTAATCTCTCTATCTTTCTGAATTGGTAATATGTTGAAAATGTTGATTTATATGTATATCTAGCCCATCTTTTTGTTTTTTTTTTTCTTTGCTCTAAGATTCTGAAGTACTTTATGTGCTTTTTGTTTTGTTCCTTCAGACTTCTAACGCAAAACTCTTCAGACTCTAAATTTTTTGTCTGTAATTCTAGCTTAAAGCTTACTCCTCTTGTCTCGTCACTTTATATGGTCTGCAACATCATACGCTAGGATGTTGGATGTAGGATATCCTCTTCAATGCTATTAGCAAGTTCTTCGGTATCAAATGTGAAAATGTTAGGGACTCTGGCAATCCTTGCTGTAAACGGATTGTATTAGAAATATTTAGTAGTTATCCTTGATGTAAATAGATTTCAATGGGAAATTATTTACTTCTCTCTTCATACTGTTTCTGCATTAGGCAAGGCTCCAATAGCAGCCCAAATATATAATTAGTTTTCAAAGCATATTCTCACTTACCTTTATTGATCGCATTTGGTTGTATAGAAATGCTGTCCCCTATCTTTTTCTCCTCTCAATTGCTCGTTCTCAAGTTTATTGCATGACTCATATGTTTAGTACTGGTCTGCTGTTTATCGCACCAAAGATAATTTTATAAAACTAGGAATTAACAGTTATTCCAATGAATAGAGGCTATGTAGCATGGACACCGACACGGATACGGACATTGACACGGATACGGACACGGGACATGTGACTTCTAAAAAATGGACACGGATACGGCGGGGGACACGGCAAAAATAAATAAATAATTAAATAATTATATGTATAAACAAATCATATATGCATGCAATAACAATATATATACATAGATATATACACTTTTCTTTTGATATGTAAGATATCTACACACATAATGTAAGATATACACTCTCAATGGAAATATATATACCAGTACATACATCCATATATATATACATATACACAATGATAGAGTGTGTATATGGGGGACATGCGTGTCCATGACGTGTCCCCTGAGTGTCCCCCTCCAAAAAATAATTTAATTTAAGGGACACGCCACGCGGCGTGTCCAATACGTGTCCCCGCGTGGGACACGCGTGTCGCCGTGTCCCCATGTCCAATACATGGACACTGCGACCTCTAGATGTGTCGGTGCTTCATAGAATAAAGGTTAAGTCCAAGATCATCCAGGGGATTAAAAAGTTAAGTTACTGTCTATGATGCACGGACACGGAAACGGACACGGACACGGCAATTCTAAAAAAATGGGGACACGGACACGGCGGGGGACACGCCACGTGTATATTTATTTATTTATTTAATTATATATATATTTACATATATATATATATATATATATATATATATATATATATATATATATATATATATATATATATATATATCTATAATATATATTTTAAAACTTTTAGGGGTAAAATTGAATTTTTTAAACTTTCAGGGGTAAAATTGAATTTTTTTAAAACTTTAACGGGTAAATTTGTAATTACTCAAAAACTTAGGGTAAAAACTATAATTTATCATATATAAACACCCACTTCTTCATCAGCCGCCGACTTACCAATTTGAACCCTAAGTATCAGATCTGAGCAGGAGCAGCAGGTATGCGTCTGATCCTCTCTCTCTCTCTCTCTCTCTCTCTCTCTCTCTCTCTCTCGGCTTCTTCTTCTTCTTCTTCTTCGTTTAGCAACAGCAGCTGTAGATTCTCTCTCTCTCTCTCTCTACCTGTGTCCCCATCCGTGTCCCCATCCAAAAAAGTTACTTAGCCGTGTCCCATGCCACCCATGCCACGTGGCGTGTCGGGACACGTTTCCCGCCGTGTCCCCGTGTCAGGACACTGCAGTACGGGGTCCCGGAGAGGTGACGTGGCGTGTCGGGACACGTTTCCCGCCGTGTCCCCGTGTCAGGACACGTTTCCCGCCATGTCCCCGTGTCAGGACACTGCAGTACGGGGTCCCGGAGAGGTGTCGGTGCTTCATAGGTTACTGTAAATTTAATCTATTTCAAGTCTATAGAGAGGAAGTTAGGTTTTGATTATTCAAACTAAGATTAAACTAGCAAGCAAATTAGGTTTTGTGATCAGGAGGGAGAGGGACTAGGGTTTCAATTCGACCTTCCCTTCATAATTTGATTGTGATAGAAATTGGGGTAACTATTCAACAAAAAAACAAGACCATCGTTAGGGCTTGCAAACCCTGCAGATAATCGCCAAGGGAATTCTCAATATTTATATATGGGAAAAGCTATATCAAAATAGGAAAAGGCTACAATACACACCCCTTATTTGGGTGTGTATCATACACACTCCTATAAAAGTTACGAATTATCTGTAAAAGTTACGATTTTTTTTTTTTTTTTATAAAAGTTACAAGACACGCCAAAATGTTACGAATCATTTTGTTGAAAAGTTACGAAAAACTAAAAAATGTTACGCTTGCCGATGAGGTGGCATAATCTGGACTATACAATAGGTGCATTTGGTACACCCAAATAGGGGGTGTGTATTGTAGTCATTTCCCTCAAAATAACGCGGATTGTCTCACTGGTATGACCCTTCACGAAGATCATCCAACGTTGCTATCTGTCTAACATTGTATAGCCTGTCTCATAGACAATCCCAGAGGTAGGAAACTATTATAAGACTGCTTGATAGTTGATATCATGAATACAAACACGTAAGATAGATCAGAAAAATAATAATCATAAAACTATTAATCATCCAAAGTCGTACAATCAATAGTTGAATAAAAACCCTAAAAACCTGGACAATGCTATTACTTGGAGGAAGGAATCCTCGTTACACTAGTTGGAAAGATTAGCCGCTCATGGTAGGATACTAGAATTAATCTTTGCAAGGTTGATGATGGAAGTCTTTGATCCTCGATCAATCTTTTTCATCTTCTGTTTCTTTCTTCTTCTCTTGCCTCTCTGGAGCTCTCAAAAAGATTAGGAACCCCTCACAACGAATTAAGTTTTCCACTATATGGTTCTGACCTAAATATTACATTAGTAAAATAAAATCTGTCAGCACGCGCTGACCAATATGGACAGACCTGACCATTGTTCGGATGGTTTTAACTGTGGGTCTTGGGTTTAAAAATACCAAAGGGCCGTCCGGACAGACGTCACTCCTTTCAATTTATCCCTAAGTCATAAACATGGAAAACAAGTAGTATCAAATTCCAATTAATACGATAAACGGACATGACAACTGTAAATGTTCACCCGTCACACACCCCAACTAATACTTTGCTAGTCCCAAACAAAGAAAATATAAACTAATTAAAAACAAAAGCTATGTAATCTGAGCAAATCCACTTCGTACGAAAACATTAGGAAGTGTAACAAGCCATACACCTGGCGGCCCTGGTAGGACGAGTGAAGTCTCTTGAGGGTTATCGAAAATAAACACCTACAAACATCGAGGGACAAAATACTCAACCACTACCACAACCCCAAACTCATTCAACGGCAAATCAAGGTAACCCCCTAAAAATGCGACACAATATAGATGAAAAATACTTCACTCATTGTCAAAATAAAACAAGCGAACCCCTATAATTCAAATTAGTACACAAACTGTCCCTCCTCCAGATATTCGGATAGAGAAAGATCTCAAGGCACGCGTGTAAATGAAAAATCTAACAAACATGTTCATTAAGCTTGAAAACAATAAACACACACTCAATGCCTCTACACTTATCAAAATGCTCAAAGCACAACAGAACCCGTTCCCTTTTTCCAATCATGCATTCTGTGATCCGATTTGGCTCTCGACCTATGAAGCACCGACACTCCTAGGAGGCGCCTTATTGTTGTATGGGACACGGCGGGGACACGTGGGGGACACGACAGGGGGCAAATTGTCATTTTTTAAAAAAAGATTGCGGTCAATCTGTAATTTTTTAATTTTTCAGGGATCAAAATGTAATTTTTAAAAAATTTTTGGGGTCAAGCTGTAATTATCAATCTTTAAATTTTTAAGTTTTTTTTTTAAATTTTTAATATATATATATATAGGATCAACTTCTAATGAGGGATCCCTCATTTTATTTAAAATGAGGACCTCATGCTTCCCGATCAAATTTCGACGATCCGAACCGTTAGATGTGTATATAGCGTTTTTAACAAAAACTGATCGGATGAAGCCCTTACGGGTATTTTTTTTGGACGAATCCTCGCGGTGGACTTTGAAAACACATTTTAAACACATCTAACGGTTCGGATCGTCAAAATTCATTTCGTAAAGTGGAAAAATTGCTTGGTCCTCATTTTATTTAAAATGAGGGATCCCTCATTAGAAGTTGATCCATATATATATATATATATATTGCCGTGTCCCCTGCGGTGTCCGTGTCCCTTTTTTCAAAATTACCGTATCCGTGTCCGTATCTGTATCCGTGTCCGTGCTACATAGCTCTCGACATTTTGTGAGATTTGTAAAATTGTATTGGTATGTCATAATGATTTGCTTGAAATTACTTTTCAATGCACCATATAGTCTGCATCCTCTTTGGTCGCCATAAAAGGAAATTCCAATGCTTTGTCGTGGCGATGTGCCCAATCAATTAGATACCAATGAGGTTTTGTTGTAAACAATTAATTGAAATAGTACGGAGTTTCAAGGTTTGATGTTTTATGTATTACAATCAGGTTTGTAAATCTTATGGAGGGGCATATTTGGATCGAAAGTGAAGGGCATGGCAAGGGATGTACGGCTATCTTTGTTGTGAAACTGGGGATTCCTGAGAGCTTACATGAGTCTAAGCTCCCTTTTGTACCTAAGATGACACGAAACCATCGACAAACAGCTTTTCCTGGACTGAAGGTTCTCATCATTGATGATAATGGGTGAGTTACATAACCTCTTTTCCAGTGAAATTCCTGCTTTGTGGCTGTTTCCTCCACTCTACGGGTCTGTTTACTCAAAATTTGACCATTAGTGTTAATTAATTATCTCCTCCAAAAGTATCATATGAACCTTGGTGGTTTTGAATTGCATGCTTGAACATGGCATCAAAGCTAGACCAGACTGACTTGATTGATAGTCCCTTTATTCGTGGTTAAGTGCCCCGTGTCTCATCATGACCATTATGTTATGGATCTTTGTTTGCCTCTGTGTGTGACAGTTGGGGCCACGTGCTTGGGATAGTGCTAGAATTATTTGTGCATTGGTTATAATCACCTCGAAAACTTGTACATCATTGTCAAGTGGTTTTTAGTTGGATGCATTAACATGTATGTTACAATCGTAAGCAATACATATGTAGACAGCAAAAAATAAAAAAGTTTTGCTAATTGACACTAAACAGAACGGTGGGTGAATGAACACAGATGTAGAAACCCTGATCAAGGCACCTCCATCTCTTTGGTCCTTTTTTATTGGGTCATCTCATACCTTGTTTGTTTTCCCAAATTTAGCTTGAGGATTGTCTGATGAGAGAGTTCCAATCTAACATGGAAACTGCACAGGCTCTGATTTTATGTAATGGTGGCTACCTGTAATGGATTAATATTTGGAACTAGATTTTGTTGATCTAACTTGGATCTAATAGCTTGTAATTATTCGAACATATGGAGTAGTGCTTACGCGGTCATTTGTACTTGCTTCTAGTATAAATAAGAATGATGTTTTGTGCAAGCTAGTTGCCACCGAGTCATTTTTAAAGCTGGAGGGTACTGAGAAAAAGTTGTGCCTTCTTTATATAACGGGCCTAATCAATAAAGACCAAGTAACATGTCCTTGTAAGTTGTTTCCTGTTGGCACGATAAATTGTTTCTGTGGACTTTTCCCTGTTCACCTAATATCTGTAGGAAAGATATCATCGGGAATCGTTGGACTGAGACTAACCTTGAAAACAAGATGGTGTTAGCGTCAGTCTGATGCCATCTCTTTTAATCATAGCTGAATATTTGTTTCAAACTGTGGATACAGAAACATGACTAGATAATCAGTTTACTAATCACTACTTTCCCTCACTTGTGATGAGTAAATTTTGTCAAATCTTTACCAGCATTCAATAATGTTAAGTCAGGTAGAGCAAGATGTAGACAAATTTGGTGCAATTTCGATTCGTGTGTCGTGATGATAGGGTTGTACTTCATACTTTATGTAAGGTGTAGTTGTAATAAGTGATTTAAGATGTGAAACCAAATATTGGCCGATACAGGGTTAGTAAGATGGTGAACAAGGGACTTCTTCTGCATCTTGGCTGCGACGTGACGACTGTTAGCTCGGCCGATGAGTGTTTGCGTTCTGTATCGCAGGAACATAAGGTGGTGTTTATGGATGTATCTGTACCTGGTATAGATATCTATGAAGTAGCTTTTCAGATACGCGAAAAGTTTACAAGATGTCGTGAAAGGCCATTTATTGTAGCACTTACAGGTAATACAGACAGGGTTATAAAGGAGAATTGCTCGAGGGTTGGTATGGATGGAGTAGTTCTGAAACCTGTCTCAGTTGATAAAATGAGGAGTGTTATATTAGATCTTTTAGAACATGGGGCTGTATTTGAAGCTCATTAAGTGAAGGGTATTGCTTATACCGGAAAAAGGAGCTATTGTGCAGCATTGCAAAAGCTGCTGCTTCTTGTTCCTGCGCTAGTGCTTCTTTGTCTTGTAAATAAATCAGAAGGAATTGTGGAAAAAATTGTAGAAGATGATTGTGATTCTAATACATATGACTTTCCAAAACCAGGTTCATGCATATTTTTCTGCACAATCTGTGGCAGTTAGGTTATGTATCTTTGAATAGTACATAATAATGTTGCAGTCCACCAAATTTGTGAGAAGCAGAGTAACAGATGTTGAATGCACACTTGTTGAAATTACGATGTGGTAGTTTTTCAGTAGTATATTTCAGTATTCTCTTTTCAGAATTGGGTTTGTCTGTCGGACTCGGGCGTTGGAGCATTTCATGATAGTTGGTTAAAGTGGTTCTGTGGTTGTGCTATTTGATTGATGAAAGTGGTGAGATTTGGTGACAATGGGGAAAGGAGCCAATTTATAAATGGAATAATTAGTCATAAATACATAATATTTTGTCTCTTTGAAGGGAAGGACAAAGAACTTTTGCAATTAAACGTAAATACATTGTTTGTAATTAGAATTTAATAAAAGGATAAAACATACACACACACACTCTCTCTCTCTCTCTCCCCCCCCAAATTCATCATTTCTCTTTCTCTTCCCCCACATTGAACATGCAAAGACAGTCTCTCGGGTCACCGAATTTGAAGCTCTACGGCATTAATGGAGGAATATCAATGGGGGCGGTCAATGAAAAAAAAACTTGAGGAAGGCACGGTTGAAGGAACTAATTATAAGAGAACAGTTAATCTAAAAAATTCAATACTGAGGCTCCGTTTGTTTGGACGTAAAATATTTTTGAGAAAAATATTTTAACCATTTTCCGCTGTTTGGTTGCTTAAAAATCAAGTAAAATATTTTTTTCCGTAAAAACAATTTCCATCTGAGACCGTAAAACGACTTACTTGATGAATGGTCGTAAGTTATTTTCTGGGTTCATCAAACTTGCTAATGCACAACAAGCCGCCTCGATTCTTACGGAAAAAGTCTTCCTATCTTCTCTCTCTCTCTCTCATGTTCCCCCCCCCCATTGGCATTCCACGGTTCCATCACCTCATCATCCACCAAAAGAGCACTCCATGTGGCAGAAGCATTGTCAACACGAAAGTTAGTAAGAAAACTGAATTACTTTGTTCTTCAGGAAAAATCATGTCAACCAGACGCCAGAAATTAAAAGTACGAAAAATATTCTTATGAAATTTCATTTTCCAAAAAAAATAGTTTTCAATAAAAAATGTTTTACTTCGAAACAAACGGAGCCTGAAACAGAACACACTTCCATCCAGTATTTAAATAAGCAGATAAAGATGGTTAAAAGAAAAAAAAAAGGTTTAATAAAAATCCGTACCTAAGCGATACAACCACCAAGCCCCCATCATCCCTTCAAAGATCTAGTGGAACACAAAGCGGCCTGATCGTGCACTGATTTTGCGACATTCCCATCGTCACCCCAATAATCACCCAAAAGGGGGCAGGTGATCAGGAAGTGAGGGCTGTGCATTTAGCTTCCCCCTTCGCTTCCTTATTTTTCGCATACCTTTTCAAAAATGAAGTCAGGTAGGACAGTTGCTTCAAGGATTTGCTTTGTCAACAAAATTAGAACTTTTTAAAATTAATGACATTTCATTAATTTAGTTGTAGGAAGTGGTGGGGTGGTGGTTGGCCGGAACTGGTGTGATGATTTTTTGGATTTTATATTCGAAATTCAAAATTTTTAAACAGCAGTAAAATTGCACTAATTTTTTTGGTCACTAGAAATGGTCAGGCAGAGGTGGGATGGTGGTCGCTCGGAGGTGGGGAGGTGATTATTTTGAATTTTATTTACAAAATTTGAGTTTTTAAAAATTAGTGAAATTTCACTAATTTCTTTGGTCGCTGGAAGTGGTCGGCCAGCGGTGGGGTGGTGGTCGGCCAGGTGGGGAGGTGATTTTTTTTTTTTTTTTGACTTTTACATTCGAAATTCAAGTTTTTAAAAATTAGTAACATTTTACTAATTTTTTTGGTCGCCGGAAGTGGTTGACCCAAGGTGGGGTGGTGGTCGGCCGGAGTTGGAGTGATGATTTTTTTGAATTTTATTTATGAAATTTCAGTTTTTAAAAATTAGTAACATTTCACTAATTTTTTTGGTCGACAGAAGTGGTCAGCTAAAGGTGGGGTGGTGGTCGGCCGGAGGTGGGATGGTGATTTTTTGAATTTTATGTTCGAAATTAGAATTTTTAAAAATTAGTGACATCTCACTAATTTTTTTGGTCGCCGGAAGTAGTCGGCCAGAGGTGGAGTGATGATTTTTTTTGAATTTTATGTTTGAAATTATAATTTTTAAAAATTAGTGACATCTCACTAATTTTTTTGGTTGCCGGAAGTGGTCAGCCAGAGGTGGGGTGGTGGTCGGCGGAGGTGGAGTGGTGATTTTTTTGAATTTTATGTTTGAAATTAAAATTTTTACTAAAAATTAGTGACATCTCACTAATTTTTTTGGTTGCCGGAAGTGGTCGCCAGAGGTGAGGTGATGGTCGGCCGGAGGTGGGGAGGAGATTTTTTTGAATTTTATGTTCGAATTTAGAATTTTTGAAAATTAGTAACACTTCACTAATTTTTTTTTGTCTTTATGTTCGATTGCAAAACTTCTTTTATCCTTTCCTTTAAAAATGTCAGATATTTTTTTTTTTTTTATGTTTGATTGCATGTTTGCTGGGAATTTAATTTTTCTCCCGGAATCAAGAAAGAGAAAGACCCAAGGATAGTTGGAGTTGCTTTAAGCCTTGGGTGCACGATACTATGAATCATGATGGTTGTTTCAAATTCCGAAACCGCCCAGTGTAACAGTCGGTGGGAATTCCGATTTGTTAACAGGATACGAACTCAACAAAATTAAAGGGTTTGTTCGTCCACTTTCTGAAACAAACGCGAATATAACACGATCCACAAACTATGAAGGAAATTAAATTTAACACGATGAATCCGCATTATAGACAAAATTTTGAGGCTTTTACCTTGCCAGAAAATAATTGGCAGGATAAAAGTTTAAATCCATTTCACTTCAAGTCTCCAACTGCCAATACCTATTACCCACTTCCCCCTTAAATTTCCTTTTACGCGGAGGAGCAGTTACTCAGAATCCTCCGTTTTCTATTAATTTTTTAGACAAGTTTCCCTCCCAATTATTTGATGTGAAATTTATTTTTACTATTGTTTATTTGTTGGAAAAGATAATTTGATGCTCACACGATCAAAAGAAATTAAGAAAAGCTGAATGCAAAAAAAGCTGATCGCTTTTGTGTATATTTTTGTCAAAATTTGACTTGCACATGCATTGCATGTGCCCAGCCTCTAGTTCTCAATAAAGACGCAAACAAGTTTTCCTAGGATTTGAACACGAAATGACATCATGTCAACAATGCTAACCAATAGCCCGTACTTGTGTTTTTCTAAATGTAAGTTCTAATTCTTTTTAATTTTCCAATCAATAAAAGATTTGATTTCCAAAATCATACTTGTCAACTTTAGAAGAAGTTATTTAAAATTCTGCATCTCTCTCCCCTAGTGGGAGCTTCTCTCTCTAACTGAGAGTTTTTTAGGGTTTTATCCCTACCTAGCCTTCCCCAGCCGCTACCCACCATCTCCTCCCTCCTGCCCCCTTTCTCTCCTCCTCCTCCTCCATCTTTTATCTTCCCCCTTCTAGTTTATTTTCCGATTGATGTTTTGAGGGGTGGGGCTGCCGCCTTTCCGCCCCACCCTTCCTCCTCCACCTCTTTGCCGGACTCCATCCTTCAACCCTTGGCTAGAACCTCTCTTATTTCTCCATTCCCACTCTCTCATCCCTCTCCAAAACCTTACCTGTTCCCCTCCACCATCACCGCACCGCCAAATGTCCATATCCAGATCTTACCTGCATTCCTACCCCCTTACACACTACCGTACTGCCATATCCAAATCTTTATCGCTTATCTATAAGTTTGGATCTAACGTTGGGTTGAATCTTGGTGTCTTGGCCCCCTCCGGCTAATAAAGTCTTCCAAGGCCATGGGCGGCGGCTAAGGGAGCTTGGGCTTGTCCGGGGAAGCGACTGGTTGGTGAACTCAGTGGAACTTGGTGTGCCTCAGCCGACTCAGTGGTGACTCAGTGGCTCGGTTGTTCCAGTTGACTCAGCCTGCGACTCAGTGACTCGGTTCTACCAGTTTATATTGGGTCCTCTGATTAGTTGCTTTGTTAGTTGTTTTTTTTTTTTTTTTTGATTCTCTCTTTTGTTTCCGATTACCTGTGCTGTGATGTTTCTATGGTTTGAGCTGGGAATCCTTTGGATTCTTTACTGCTAACATTTGGAACGGATTCATCATTCCGTCCCCTAGGTGTCGGGTCTGCTTCGGTAGGTGTGTCTGCGAGTCGGTGGCCTGCCGTTCTCAGTTCACTTGTTAGTGGTTTAGGTTTCAATCCTATTTTTTGTAATCGGTGTCGGATGGCGTTTGAATATGATATCTTGACTTCTTTCAAAAAAAAAAAAAAAACTTTAGAAGAAGCTATATCACCCTTATCTCAACCCACCGATTAACATGAGTATCAATCAGGGGCGGTACCAAGGGGTGCTAGGGGGGTGCCCGGCCCCTGCACAACTTCAAGTATTCTCACGTGTTATACTAGTTTTTAAGGTTAATTAAGAAAAATTCTATGGGGTTGGCCCCTGCAAGTTCCTTGAGTGAAAAAAAAAAATCTTCAAATTTTTATTTGTGTAGGGTAAAAACTCCTAAAATTTCAAGTTATTAATCATTTTTTAGGCTGCTTCTATAAAATTTAATGGTGACTACACACATGCACACAATATCATCTCTTATTTAGACCTTGCAAGTGGCAAAAAATACTTACAAAAAAAATTTCCTTTTATGAATATGAAAATACACGTACTTCAGCCCCTGCTTAACTTAAATCCTGCGTTCACCACTGGTATCAATATTCTATCGATAAGAATTGAACTCATAACATCACTGCACCTAGTTAAATCGTTAAAAGTATTAATTTACTAATCCCTTCGTCCCAATTTTTTTTTCCAGTAAAACAAGCTTGAAATAAAAAGAGGCTAAACGGATACAGCCTATATTGGACATACCCAAGGGAGGACAAAAGCAAAGTAAAGAAAAAAAGAAAAAGAAAACAACAAAAGGGATTGGGATGGCCACAAAGGCTACAAGGGAAGGGAATGAGATTGGGAAAGCCAAGTTGGCTATAAGGAAAAGCTAGAATAGGTAGAGAATGTTTAAAAGACAACCGGGGACACTCAAAAATCTATAGAATGCAACACTTTGCACAAAAACTGTGCACAAGTTTTCACAGAGAAGCATAAAGCATGAACCCGTGGGGATGGTTGGGATTCACATCCATTGGAGAAGAGAGATGTTCGTGGAGGCCTATACAGGACATTTGAGCCGTCCTTGGCTCTGGGACAGCCCCCCAGAGATGAGCTACAAAATGGAGGTTCAAGGGACAGCCCCCCTCCCCCTTGGATAGGTTGAAAGCTAGAATATTCATCGAGAAATGTCAACCTAGCAGCATACAATGAAGTAGAATGACAGAGTAGAAGTAATGAACATAAAACATCTATCACATATCAAATGCGACAAAAATATGAGCAGCTCAAAGACATTCCAAAGCCACTCAATGTCCCAAATTGCTCACTCTTTTCTGAAAAATCCTAGATTTTGCAAGCAAAAAATAATATAGCACCAATTTTTCTTTTCAAAACTTCTCACACAAATTTAAAGATCTCATTGAGATGAAAAAATGGTGTAATTTTTTTCAAAACACAATTCGTAATCTTTTTCTTGCAAAATGCATGATTTCCGAATAGGGTGATATGATTCTGAAACATGTTTATTTGAGAAAAATTTGCAACACAATATCAAACTATTCATTCCACCTATTTTAAGATACACATGGTCTAATACTATATCAACTAATATTTAACCGATAGGATTTTTGACGACGTTGATAATCTTGACGAGTTTTAAGAAGTGAATGTTTTCCAAGCTTTAAAGTGAACTTGGATAGGGCTCCACACACGACGGAAATTAGACCGTTCAATCTATTTGATGAACCATAAAGGATCTTTATGCCTTTGTAAAACTCGTAGATCGCGTAAATATTTTGTCGGCGAACTGTATTGATCATTCAAAAGAAAGACCGTAAAGTTGGTCACAGATGGGCCCAAAAGAATGGTTTCGGTCCTTGCAATAGGGAGTAGAGGATCCGATCGCATTTGAACATTTCCATGCCAAAAACTATCCTGGCCAACAGCTTTGGTTAAACTTGAATCGCCCAGTTATCCCTATCCCTAGAAGAAGACGGCCCCCCCCCCCCCCCCCCCCCCCCCCTCTCTCTCTCTCTCTCTCTTTCTCTCTCAAAGTTGCAACAAATCAAATGGAGGCGACGATCTTGACAAACAGGCCGCCTCTCCCAAAGCCAACTACACAGCAATCAAATTTACGATTGAAGTTCGACCGCCGAGCTAATCTGCCTCCACAACCTCCTCCTCAACCTCCTCCCTCACCCCCATTTGACTCACTTATCGACCATCTTCTCCAAATCTCTTCTTCTTCTTCTTCTTCTTCTTCTTCTTCTTCTTCTTCTTCTTCACCACAGGGACCCAACAATACTAGAACAATTACTACTTCTACCACCACCACCCAACAAAACTCCAACAAACCCATCATCAAAAAACCACTCCAAATCACCCGTACCCCTTTGACTTCTCTACCCATCATCTCTATCTCTTCCGATTCTTACCAATTATGTGGTAAACAACAAGGACGACGACGACACCACCCCAAGAATTTTCCCATTACTCCTACGGAGAACAACAGCAGCCAAGAAGAAGAATCAGGTGATGATGACGATGATGAGCTTGTTTTTATGCCCCTTAGGTGTAAGTCGATGCTGAATTCTATTGTAGATCAGCCTTTATCTAGTTTGAATGCTTTCTTTGATACTGTCAAGTTTGAACTCACACAACTTGATTTCGCATGTCTCTTGAAGGGTTTGGACGTTTCGGGTAATTGGGAAAAAGCCATTTTCTTGTTTGAATGGCTTGTGTTGAACGACACCACTAAACTAGGCAATCAGGTTGTTGAGATTATGGTTAGGATTCTCGGAAGAGAGTCACAACATTCGATTGCATCCCGACTCTTTGATGATGTAGTAATTCCTGTTAAGGACTACTCGCTCAGTATTAGGGCATACACAACCTTACTTCACGCGTATTCTCGATCTGGGAAATACGACAGAGCTATTTCTCTGTTTGAACATATTATTGAGAACGGGCCGTCTCCAAGTTTGGTTACTTACAATGTCATGCTGGATGTTTATGGGAAGATGGGACGGTCTTGGAATAAAATTTTGGGTCTTCTGGATGTTATGAGAAGCAGAGGACTCAAGTTTGACGATTTCACTTGCAGCACGGTCATCACTGCTTGTGGGAGAGATGGCTTGTTGGAGGAAGCAAAGAACTTTTTTGCTGACATTAAATCTCAGGGTTACGTTCCAGGGACGTGTACTTATAACTCTTTACTGCAAGTGTTTGGCAAGTCGGGGATTTATTCGGGGGCTTTAGCTGTTTTAAAGGAAATGGAGGAAAATAACTGCCCGCCTGATTTGGTGACTTACAATCAGCTTCTGGCAGCATATGCGAGGGCAGGGTTCCACGATGAAAGCACTGCACTCATTGACACGATGATCCGTAAGGGCAAAATGCCTAATGCCGTTACATATACAACTGTAATAGCTGCCTATGGAAAAGTTGGAAAGGCGGACAAGGCTTTGAGTCTATTCAATCTGATGAAGGAATCTGGTTGTGTTCCCAATGTGTGGACTTACAATGCCATTCTTGCGATGCTAGCAAAGATGTCCCGATTTGAAGAGATGATGGAGATTCTCGGTGAAATGAAGTCATATGGATGTGCCCCTAATCACATTACTTGGAATACTATGCTTTGCATGTTTGGTGATAAAGGTATCCGCAAACATGTGAACCGGATTTTTCAAGAGATGAAGAATTGTGGTTTCGAGCCTGAGAGAGACACGTTTAATACTTTGATACAAGCTTATGGAAGGTGTGGGCTGGGCAGTGATGCTACAAAAATTCATGATGAGATGATGAAAGCGGGGTTTACTCCGTGTGTTAAAACATACAATGCACTTCTAAATGCCCTGGCTCATCGAGGGGATTGGAAAGCAGCAGAATCAGTCATTGTAGACATGAGGAACAAGGGCTTCAAGCCCAATGATAACTCATACTCATTCATGCTCCAATGTTATGCGAAGGGAAGATACGTAAGGGGGATAGAAATGATAGCGAATGAAATTTACAATGGTCATATCTTTCCCAGTTGGTTGCTTTTGAGGAGCCTATTTTTCGCAAATTTCAAGTGTAGGTCCCTGATGGGTACGGAAAGAGCATTTCAGGAACTACAAAAGAATGGATACAAACCTGACTTGGTTTTATGCAATTCCATGATTTCAATGTGCTCAAGGAACAAGATGTATTTCCGTGCCTGTGAGATGCTGGACTTGATCCAGAAGAGCGGGCTGCAGCCGGATCTTATGACCTACAACAGCTTGATAGACATGTATGCCACGGCAGGTGAGTGTTGGAAAGCAGAAGAAATTCTCAAAAGAATACACAAGTCCCGCGAAAAACCAGACCTTGTTTCTTACAACGCTGTCATCAAAGGGTTTTGTAGGAAGCGTCTTATGCACGAGGCTATAAGGATTTTCTCAGAGATGACAATTCAGGGGATTCGGCCCGACATCATCACCTTGAATACAATTGTATCAGGCTATGCATTGATAGGGTGTTTCGCTGAAGTGAGTGATGTGATAAGTTATATGATTGAGAACAATTGCAGACCCGATGAGCTAACCTACCGGATTGTTGTGGATGGTTATTTTAAAGCAAAGAAGTACGATGAAGCTATGGACTTTGTTTCAGAAATTCCACAAGTGGATAATTCGTTTGACGAGTCGTCTCTGCAAAGACTTGCATCTTATATTAGGGAGAGAATGAACTCACGAAGAGGAACCAATTGACTGTCACGAAATGTTGTGATACGCCCGCAGCTCCGGGATTAAGTTGTGACGTGACTTCTCGTTGGTCCGAGTGTTCTTATTTTAATTAGTAATTGAATTGATCGTGACAATAATTAGTTCTTTCTTTCGTGGTGTATAAGAGATCAACCCGGTGATGTTTCAGTCAGTGGTTTGTTGCCATCCCAGCGACGCTAACAAGCACACGGAGGAACCCAAAGAGTAAAAATCAGACCGAATTTCATGGTTTGCCTTTTAAAGAAGGGCGGGCTACGTCCATAGGCGAGAGAGAACTCATTTTTTACTATTACTGTATAAGTCTTGTTATTATCTAGTATAAGCCTAGTCTGAATCCGGTCTAGTCCGGTCGATGGGCACCCCAAGTACAAGCACAGATTAGAACAAACCAAAACTCGAGAGCAAAACCCAAGCCTTAAAATTGAATATCAGGATTGATGCAATTTGACGAGTAGGATAAAAAGATTGTTTGTCCTACGATGTTCCTCTAACATATCGGATCACCAACCACCCAATAGTGAATATCAGGATTGCTGCAATTCCACGAATGCTATTATGCTAATGCCTAACAGAGGCACACCGAATGAAAATCACCTAGAGATTTAAGGATCCGGGGTACTGCTATTCGGCCCTGCTTTTTGCCCAAATGGCGTCGTTTTGCTCATTTTCTTGGTACACCTCTAAAGCTTCCAAGAACCGTGTTTGGAGAGTTAATTACCCAAAATGTCTAAACCCCAAACCCAAAGAAAAAGGATCCCACATGTCCTTACCTTCACTACTTTACGCACGGTGAAGTCGGCTATGATAAGTTTAGGGAGAAGTATGATATACTAGAGGGGGTGTCAATAACACTCATTCCGAAGGGGATGACCCCGAGCTACGGTCCCAACCACTTGATCGTTCCATTGATGGCGATCACTGAAGGTGGTGTCCGATTCCCGATGAACAACTTCATCTGAGCGATTCTGAATGCTTACTTCCTTTCTCCCGACCAACTCACCATCAATAGTTATCGGGTGATCAATTCTGCGTACGAGTTGAAGCTGAGGGACGATTTAGAGCTTCGGGCCTGGGACTTATTCGACCTTTACGCAATGTCCCGGAATCCCAAGTTCGGAAGATATTTCCTGATGACAAGACCAAAGAAGAAGCAAATAGTTGAACATCTCCTAGACTCCGACCACTTTCAAGACATCTGCGTCGTGGTGTCGGGAAATTACTGCTTGCCCTTAACTGAGGATCCGTTCCCCGTTCCCACCCTTCGGGGAGATCATAGTTAAAGCTCTTCATTGCTCATCCTTGTTAATTTTGTAACCGACATTTTATCATGATTTGCTGACTTATGTGCTTTGCAGGTCCTTCTCCTATCACTCGGCGGCTGAAGACACGTGCCAACTCCGAGAGAGCACATAAGCTATATCAGTGCTCCGGACGTCTTGCACACGACGTTCTCAACTACGTGCCGACCTACAGGGGTTGGTTGAAGAAGAAACCAGCAAGAGCTCGGAAGTCGAAAAAAGGGAAGGCGTCTGCCGAAACCTTTATCTTTGCCGAGGAGAGAGAAAGCATCGAGGCACAACCTGTCGGCGAGCTCCGAGGTAAGGAAAGGATTCCCGTAGATAGCCCTTCTCCCTCAATATCAGAAGAGGCAATGCCGCCGAAAATTGATCTCGCAGCAAGGCTTACCGAGATGGCGGCGAAGAACAAGAAAGGCCCTTCAAAGAGGAAGGAGAAGCTGAGCTCTGGTTCTACCCCTGCTAAAGATCCGTCCGCCGGAAGAAGCCGAGTAACCATTTCTAAGGATGAGAGGCCGGCTAAGAAGCCGAGGGATGAGCCAAGAGACGAAGGGCTGTCTGCAGGAGTGGACCAGCCTAGCAATAAGAGTCCGGCAATTAAAGTGCTGACAAGGCCGTGGTCTCCGGCTCTGCTGAATGCCGAGGGAAGGAGTATCATGACTACGGATAGTGTTCATGCCGACTCTCGGCTTGGTCTGGGGCTCCTGGAGGGTTTGGACTTTGAACAACGACATGGCCATGGTCCCGAGCAAGATAGAGGACAATCTCTACCATTGCTCTTCATTGATAGTGCAAGTAAGTCTTCATACCGAACTCCTGAATTTTGTATTTGAAATACTTGTTTACTAATCTTGCTTTTGTTTTGTGCTTGCAGACCGGGCAGTCCATGCTGAGGTTGCACGATCAAGTGCTGGAGCTCAATGGGGTGGCCAAAAAATACAAAAGCCAAGCGGATGCTGCTCTAGCTAAGGTGCAAGCGGCCGAGACCCGTGCTGAAGAGCTTCGAACAGAAAATGAAAAGCTTAAGAAGGAGCTGGCAGAATGGAGGGAGAGATCCGACCGACGGCTTGAGTAGGTAAAAACCGAGCATCAGAAGGCTCTGGAGGTGGCGAAACAGGAGGCTCATAATGCCGGTTTTACCGAGGCCGGGGAAGCTTATGCCGGAGACATTCTGAAACTTGTGAGGGACGGTGAACAGAAAGGCTTTGGAAAGGGGGAATCTTCATTGCTGTGACATTTTCGGTGTTCCTGCCGAAGATTCAAGGCGTGAGACTCCGGAGATGCCCGACTCTCCTGCTGCCGAGGATATCCCTGATGAAGATGAAGAGGATGTCGGCACCCCTGAAGCCGAGAAATCAGCTGAGGGGTCTCTGTCTGAGAAGACTCCTGATCAAGCTCCGATTGAGGGGACCCCCGCCGAGGGCTAGCAGAAGGAAGCGATTAATATAACTCCTTAGAGTAGGAATTTCTAAATACTTTGTTTTTTATGTTTTGTCTGGACGGCTCCGAACTATTGGATTTTGCCTTACCAGTGGGTTGTAATATTTTTAAACAGGTTTCTCATGAGATGGCACCGAACAAGTATCACCCGCCATGCTCTGGTTTCACCGAAGTGGTGAATGTTTTGATTTTAAATGGATGTTTTATCTTGCACTTTATATGCTCTGTGTTTGTATGGAATGAGACATTTGCTTTGGTCTTTGCCAAAGTAGAATATTGATTGGCATGAAAACTTCTTTGTAACTTAGAAAAATTCTCAATGTTTCAGAGGAAGTCACCCTCCTAATAGCCCCTGCTTCGGGACAAGTTGATAAAGAAGTTGCTCGGCTTGTTCCGAAGTAGTAGTTTTACCAATGTCTAAACGTTTTTTCAATACTTAGAAAAATTTTCCACTGATAGCCCCTGCTCGGTTCTAATCAGAGGAAATGGTTGCTCGGATTGAAACCGAAGCAACAGAAAATGGAATGAAAATTTTCCAACACTTGAAAAAAATTTCCACTGATAGCCCCTGCTCGGTTCTAATTAGAGGAAATAGTTGCTCGGATTGAAACCGAAGCGACAGAAAATGGAATGAAAATTTTCCAACACTTGAAAAAAATTTCCACTGATAGCCCCTGCTCGGTTCTAATAAGAGGAAATGGTTGCTCGGATTGGAACCGAAGCAACAAAAAATGGAATGAAAATTTTCCAACACTTGAAAATTTTTTCCACTGATAGCCCCTGCTCGGTTCTAATCAGAGGAGATAGTTGCTCGGATCGGAACCAAAGCAACACGAAATGGAATGAAAATTTTGGCGCCAGGCCTAGGTTGTTTCCGAGGTGTTAGTAGGAACGCCAAACCTTGATAGTTTGTGTTTGATGTTGTGAAATTTTAATGTACTCGCAAGCGCACGAATCGTACGGAAGTATAGCAATGCAAGTGCTAGGTCGAACCCACAGGGACTTGTGTTTTTTAAATAGGAAACTAAATAAATTTAAAATTGATTAGACCCTAACCTAGTTCCAAAATGTCGTGAATTGATTTGTAGACTAAAAAATTAAACGAGCAATAAACAAAATTGACAATTGAACTAAACTGATATAAAAGAAAAGTGACTAGGGTATCGGAATCTACACACATATATTCATAGCAACTACTCACAATCTCTTATTTATTTTCCTACTCTTCTTCACAGTAATTTGGTGGCTAAACTCTATTACCGTGGAAAATGTCATCGTTAAGACCTTTTAGAAAAACAACTTATGTGCGCTCCTCCTCGCCGCCGTAACGTTCAAAACCAAAAAAAATCATATGTATCCGTTTGCAAACAAATCACAAAAGATATCCAGTGCTTGAAATTAAAAGCTACATAACAAGGGTAAGTAATTAGCTAGCAATTCCAAATCATGGAAAAAACATGATTGAATCCATATCCAAAATTACTAACTTAATTAATATGAGATTGGAGCGATTATTCGATTAAAATCAAACGTTCGGAAAATAAATAATGAGTATGTAAATAATTACTACAAAACATGAGGTTTCATCCTTAACCCTAGTCTAGAAATCTAGCCACTCATAGATAAAAACAAGTCAAGTATTTGGCTAGAACCCATAAAATAAATCTTACGAATATTTCTCTCGCTCTTCTTCTTGTGTACCCGACCTTGTTCGGCCGCAGCCGCGGTGATAGTCTTCTCTTTCCAAGCCGAAGTCTAGTAGTCTACTTATATTAATTTGCCCGAAGCTTAAGGTAAACAAATCATTCACTGATCCAAACTCTCCTTCTCGGTCAATAAAATCTCCTAAGAGATTGTCTTACCTTAATTGATTTGGTATTTTGGTAATACTCACACTCAAAGTCCTTTGTGCCCACTCATTCATTGTATCAGCCGAGATTTGTAAGCAAACTGTTTCTCTTTTGGTCAAACTCTAGATTCCTCTTGCCAATAAATACCAAAGAGTATACTTCAATTCCTAATGCTCTTCTTTTTTTCCAACTACGTGCACCAGTTTCCTTTCATTATGAGAATAGGATCTTGGGAGTGGTCGATTAAATTTACTTGCATTTGCTAGCCGGACCAACCTCTTCCAATTGAAATAGAATATTAATGAATCCAACGGCCGAAACAAAAGTTGTTATCATCTTTTTTTCCTGCAAATAAATAATTTTAAATGAATTACCAAAAAGATGACATCAATGTCTAATTAAGCACAATAAAGAACTAAAAATATGCGATCTAGGCATGGCTACGTGTCAATATTCGAGGCTTATCATTTGATAAAGTAATCTAAATAGGCAACAGTTGTAGCGAAAGATTCTCTTTTCATTAATTCTCCGAACATCATAGATAACGAGAACAAAGGGGCAAAACAAGCAGCCCAACTAAATTTTCTTCTAACAGTTTTTCCTAAGCATAGAACTTCCTAAGCTTGGTGGCATTCCAGAGGTTGCCGATAGGAGTTCCGTCCATTTCTGCAAGCTTGTAAGATCCATGTCCGACCTTCTTAATCACGCGGAAGGGGCCTTCGTAATTTGGTTTGAACTTGGTCTTTTTATATTTTTGGACCACCTCTCGGAGGACTAGATCGTCGACATTGAATGGTCTCATTCGGACGTTCTTGTTGTATCCTCTGGCAACCTCTTGCTGATACAAGGCATGGTTTAGGTGTGCTTCTTCCCTGAGCTCTTCAGCTAGGTCGAGCTCCCTGTCCATGGCCTCATCATTCGTCAGCGCATCAAAGTTCTCAGTCCGAGCTGTTGGGATTAGGGTGGCTAGAGGGAGAACAGCTTCCATGCCATATGCCATAGAGAACGGCGTTCGGCCAATTGAGCGCCGAGGTGTGGTCCGATAGCCCCAGAGAACTTTTGGGAGTTCTTCGGCCCACTTGCCCCTCTTCAGAGTTAGGCGTCTTTTGATTCCAGCTGATATCGTCTTGTTTGATGCTTCGGCTTGTCCATTTCCTTGTGGGTATGACACCGAAGAGTGGAAGATCCGGACATTGTGCTTCCTGCAGAGCTTTTCGATTGCTTCAGCCACAAATTGGGTCTCGTTATCCGAAATGATCGCATAAGGGACACCGAAGTGAGAGATGATATTCTTCCAGAGAAATCGCTCTACGTCAGTAGCAGTTATAGTAATTAGGGGCTCGGCTTCCACCCATTTAGTGTAGTAATCCGTCGCGGTAATTAAGTGCTTGAAACCGCCTGGAGCTGTCGGCAACTTTCCCACTATGTCGAGCCCCCATTGAGCGAAGGGCCAGGGGCTGGTTATCGGCTGTAGGATCTCGGCGGGCTGTAGCAGATGAGAGGCGTGTTTCTGACACCGCTCGCACTTCTTGGCGTACTCCTCGGATGTTTTCTTCATTTTCGGCCACCAATACCCTTGAGTAAGAGCTCGGTGAGCGGGGGACCGTCCGCCAGAGTGGCATCCACTGCTTCCTTCATGGAGTTCCCTTAGGACGCTCTCGATTTGGGAATCATGGACAACCTTCAAGTCGGGGCCTGTGAAGGACTTTCGGTACATTTTATCGGTAGGATCTAAGTAGAAGTAGGAGACCTTGCACCTGACCCTGTGAGCTTCCTTCTTGTTTGTCGGGAGCTTCTCATGCTTGAGGTAGGCATAAATCTCGTCCATCCAGCTAGGGCTGAGAGATATAGTTAGCACTTCCTTTGTCTCGTGCTCGATGCTTGGATTCTCTATTTCTCCTGAAGACGATGGTTCGGTTGGGAGAAACCGCACAAGTCGTTGCTAGGGAGGCCAGAGCGTCCGCATGGGGGTTTCGTTCTCGGCCAACCCACTCAATCTCAACAAAGCCGATCTCCTTCATTAACTCCCAAATTGTATCATAGTACTTCATCATTCTTGGGTCCTTCGGACTGTATTGATCTTTGATTTGGTTCACGATTAACTGGGAGTTGCTATAAACTTGCACTGTCTCGGCACCTAAGCGTTTTGCCATCTTTAGGCCGGAGACTAGTGCTTCATATTCAGCCTCGTTGTTGGACACCGGGAACCCGATGGTTAGAGCGTTTTCATGCATGACACCTTCCGGGGTGATGAGCACGATGCCGGCGCCCGCCCCTCGGCTATTCGATGCTCCGTCAACATGTAAGCGCCATACATCTCCTTGGAACATCTTCCAAACTTTGCCTTTTCTTTCCTCATTAGGTTTCTCGGCTTGCGCCGGAGTCCCTAATATTGTTCCGTTCGTTCGAGCCTCCACCGACCACTCTTTGGTGACTCCTTCAGCTAACTTCAAGCTGTCTTCTTTGAGCTCCGGTGTCAGTTCGGCAATGAAATCTGCCAGAGCCTGTCCCTTGATAGCTGTTCGGGGCTCGAATCGAATATCGAAGTTCCCTAATTCCAAGCTCCATTTTGAGATCTGAGTGGAGAGGTCGGCCTTTCTGAGCATGTTTTTCAATGGATACTCAGTGATCACAATGATGGTATGGGCTTGGAAGTAAGGCAGTAGTTTTCTTTTGGCCGTTACGAGAGTTAAAACCAGCTTTTCAAGAGGGAGGTACCTTGTTTCGGAAGGAATCAATGTTTTGCTGGAGTAGTAGACGGGCTGGAAGTTAGCCCCTTCCTTCCTCACAAGGACCGAGCTCACAGCATGGCCTGATACCGAGAGGTAGAGGTATAAATCTTCTTCAGGCATGGTCATTACTAGGAGGGGAGCCCTGGAGAGGTAGTCCTTCAACTGGCCCAATGCTCGGTCACATTCGTCGGTCCACTGAAAACTTCGTTTGCTTGTTTTCAGGGACTCAAAGGAAGGTTAGCATAGGTCCGAAGACCGGCTGATAAACCTGTTAAGCGCTGCGGCCATTCCAGTGAGCCTTTGAACTTCCTTGATAGTGCTCGGGGGTCTTAGGTTTCGGATTGCAGATATCTGCTTCGGATCTGCCTCAATGCCCCTTCGAGTAACCATATAACCGAGAAATTTTCCTGAACCGACACCAAATGCGCACTTCTCGGCATTGAGGCGCAGCTTGTGCTTCTTCATGACAACAAAAATTTCGCCGAGGTGTTCCAAGTGATCCGAAGCGTGCTTGCTCTTGACAACCATGTCGTCGATGTATGCTTCCATCGTGTCCCCGAGCTGCTTGGCGAACATTTTTGTCACCATGCACTGGTAGGTAGCCCCGGCGTTCTTCAGTCCGAACGGCATTACTTTATAGCAGTAGGTCCCTCGGGGAGAAATGAAAGCTATTTTTTCCTGGTCCTCTACTGCCATTGCTATTTGGTGGTACCTGCTGTAGGCGTCCATCATGCATCGACTAGTTGGTCAATCCGTGGTAGAGGGAAGCAGTCCTTTGGGCAGGCATCATTGAGGTTGGTGTAGTCTACACAAACGCGTAGCTTCCCATTTTTCTTCGGCACCACTACGGTGTTTGCCAGCCACGTCGGGTATTGGACCTCTCGGATAGCCCCGGCATAAAGTAATTTCCCAACTTCAGTAATAATAGCATTTGAGTGGGCCGGAGACGATCATCTCGGTTTTTGTACCACGGGCCTTTGGAGAGGGTCAACGTTAAGTGAGTGAGAGATAAACTGAGGGTCAATGCCCGACATCTCATACGGTGTCCAGGCAAAGACCTCGATATTCCCTTTAAGGAACTCCACCAGTTGCTCTCTCTCGGATGTGGTTAATGTTGACCCAAGTAGAAAATACCGAGTACCTTCTTCGTTGATGGGCACCGTCACCAGGTCCTCAACCGCCTTATCTTCAGCTGGCAATCCAACATCCTCCAGGACCGGACCCTCCGGTTCTTCGGTGGACCTTGGTTTTGGTTCTTTCTTCTTTTTTGCTTTAGTTGTTTTCTTCTTCATGTGGACGACATTCACTTGGCATCCGTCTGGCTATCGTTTGGTCGCCTTTAATATCTTCTTGCCATCCCTCGGCGCCAATAAACCAAACCACTTGGTGATAGGTCGAGGCGATGGCCTTCATTTCGTGTAACCATGCCGAGGATGGCGTTGTAAGGGCTCAGTGCGTCGACGACAACAAATTCCATTCGTAGGGTTCTTGATCCTGCCTTTACTGGAATAACGATCCGTCCCATCGGCTAGACCGGAGCTCCGTTGAATCCGAAGAGGGGGGAATCGACCGGCAATAGATGGTCCGGATTCAAGTTCAGTGCCTTGAATGCTGAGTAGTATAGGATTTCGGTGGAACTCCCTTGGTCCACGAGCACTCGCTTAACTCTGGGGATTCCCATATAAATGGAAATTACCAGAGCGTCGCTGTGAGGCAGTTGTACGTCTTTCAAATCTTGCTCGGTAAATGTGATAGTCCACTGTTCTTCACGGTCCGAGAGCTTCCTTTTGGCGTTTCCGCCAATGGTAAGAACTTGTGAGGAGGAGCTCGGTACTGTCCGAAGCGCTGCAGTTTTCTCTTTAGTCGCGGCCCCATGGATCACATGGACAACCACTTCTTCCGGAGGATTATTCTGTCGTTGCTGCTGCGTTCGGTTCGCCGTCCTCTGTCGGTCTATGTACTGGTCCAAGCGCCCCTGCGTGACCTGCCTTTCCAAGAATTCCTTGAAAGGCTGGCACGCAGTGGTGTAGTGTCCCAGCTCATTGTGATAAGTGCATTTTATCTTGCAGTCATCTGGCTGGCCCTCGGCTGTTCCCAGCTTGCTGGTCGGCCAGGTGAACCACGGTTCTCGATTGATGGCTCGGATTAGCTTGTAGAGTGGTTGGTTGAATACCCTCGTTATACCAACGAACTCGTTAGGTTTCGGTTCCCGTTCCCTGACCGGTTCCCGTTCCCTCCACGAGTCGCGGCCCTTCTTCCACCCTTTCCCATTCCCTGATTTGACCGTGTTAATTTGTTTTTTTCCCGAGTAATCAGCATTACTTGCCTTGTGATTTCCCGAGGTCCTTGATAATTTTCTCTCAGATATGATCTCTTCTAGCTGAGCGAATTTTTCAACGGTTTCCATCAGTCGGATCATGTTGGCCGGAGGGTTGAGCATTAGTTCTTCAAAGATCGCCGAAGTCTCGTCCAAGCCGTACTTGAAGGATGTGGCAGCCATCTGCTGGTCACAATTCTCAATGGCATTGTATATTTCCCAGTATCGCTCTGCATAGACCCTCAATTTTTCTCCAGCTTGTCGTTTGAGACCAACGAGTGCATCAATTGTTTTTGGTTGTGTGCTGTTTGTCACAAACCGAGCAGTGAAGGCCTCCTCCAAATCCTCAAACGAACCAATGGAGCCCGGTTGTAGCTGGTTAAACCAAACTAAACCAATCCCCTGTAGGCTGACCGGAAAGGCCTTGCACATCATGGCTTCATCATAGCCATAGAGTCCCATGAGCTATCGGTAGTGCACGAGGTGCATGACCGCGTCGGACTTAGCATCGTATTTCGTGAATTTAGGGACAGTAAAGTTCCTTAGGGGATGTGTCTCCTGGATTTCTCGAGTGAACGGTGAGTCTTGGATTTTCCGAAGTCTTGAATCAGTTGGCCTCTCAGACGAACGTGGGGCCTCGTAGGCCATGCCAGCGCTGTACGACCTCTTCGCGTTCAGCCTGCGCCGCACATCGTCCGCCCCGAGTTCTGCAGTGGGCTCTTTCCTCTTCCCAGAGCTTCGAGCATGGGGAGGATTTATTTCCGCTCGGAAACGTTTCGACTCTCCGGTATGTGGGTCCCGGACGATAATACAATCGCCGATATCGTCCATGTCGTACTCAGGAAAGTGCTGAGTTTTGCGGTCTTGGTGTCCCCGAGGACTCCGATCCCGTTGGTGGGTTCTCCTGCTAGGTTCTCGGTCCACACGCCCTTTGTGGCGGTCATCACGCTCCTGACAGTGGTCGTGCTCCGTTGATCTGCTACGGATGATTTCTCGGCCATCCGTACCATATTCCGCCGGAGCCTTCCCACGGTTAACATCGTCGCCTTCGTCGTTACGGCGCGATGCTCGGGACCCAAAACGCCCTGTCGTGGACCTCAACTGGAAGAAGAGTGGCCTCCAGTCCGAGCGGTGCGGTCTGTACGCACGATTTCCGAACGTCTTCTCGGAGAGGGAGTCTGCCGTCGTGGTGGAATCACTCGTCCCGAAGCGTCGGTAACGATGAAGGGCTGGCCCAGACGATCTTTGGCCGAAGGGCGTTGGGTATGGTGAGTAAGTTGTGTTGCCTGAGCCGCTGCCGCTGCCGCCGCCTTGCGCCGTCGCCTTGACGCCCCTGATCGAGACGCTGAGGCGGTGGGTTGTTTCTTCGTCAGTGCTTCGATCTGAGCTTTCATGGCATCCATTTGCTCCTGCATCTGCTTCACAGTTTGCAGAGGATTTGGGCTCGGAGTAAAGCCTGAAATGGGGTGGGTGACGATGCCCACCCGAGAGCCACCTCCGGGGTTGGCTCCTGCCGCCGAACCGGCGGTTCCGTCCTCTTCAACAATCGCCATGGAAGAGCTGTAGAAGGAAGAAGAGTTCTCCAAAGGGAAGAGAAGAATGCCTAGAAAAGAGTAATGTACTTGTTCCCCAGCAGAGTCGCCAATTGTGGAGCCCTCTTCCTCCGGTGGCTCTTCTTGGTGGTGATCAGCGGTGGTGATGATCCTTTCTCTCCCGAGTTATCCCTAAACCTGCACACTTCACGAACCATTAGCACCGGACTGGACCGTTGAGTCCAGAACGGTACTCCGACGGTCAAGTAAGTAAGTGAAAGATGTAGTGCAATAGATCTAGGATTTTGAGAGGAGTGGAATGCGTACCGTCTTTCTAGTGATGAAGTTTACCTTTTATAGGTGAGCCTTGGCTTGACCCCCAAGCACAGCTGTGCTCGTCACGCGACTTAACCGCTCTGTTGACGTCACGATGACGAGCTCAGGAAAATACACTGTGAACGCATGCTCCCAGTAAAACCTTGACGCGTGTCATAACCGTTCGGATGATGTCACTAGTCATGATCACGGTTTGTTACACGCACATGCAACATTAACTGCTCTGCTGACTCAGCATCTGATCCTTCGACATATTCTTGCATTATAAGGTTGGATTATGTTACTAAGGGTGTCAACGGTCCAGTTTGGTGCGGATTGGTATGAATCATAGGACTGAACCAAAAGTCTACGGTCCAATGTAAGGCAATCCGTGTCCAAACCAAAAGTCTACGATCCGGTTCCGAAACAATAAAAAAAATCACGGTTCGGTTCATGGTTTATCCACGGATTATAACATTTCACAAAATAAAAATATATATTCCACATTCACATTCTCAATGCAACTTTTGGAACAAATTCATCAGTAGCTTTTAAGTTTTAATAAACAACACCAAGTCACCAACAACGCTTCAAAATGATTCAAAGAGATTTGCATTCAAGAGAGTAAACACTAGCAGTAGTAAAAAGATGCAGAAACAGCATAATACAAAGTGAGTAAACAAAAGTCTTCACCACAACTAGTCCCGAGTCCGAGAGTAGCTAATATACGTGCAAGCAAAATTACAATTGTTAATTGTAGTTTGCGCCTTTACTTTTCAGTTATACCACATTCACCTATTTAGGGTATAAAATTAAGAATAATATGTTTAATTATAATTCTTATCCCAATATTATATATATAAATATATATTTTTTAATTGATTAAATTCTCACGGTCCGATTCGGTTTATCCACGGTTCTTTTATGAAAATCCATGGACCGAACCGCGAAGCACGGTTTTCTAATTTTTCAATCCATGTCCGGACCATTAATCCACGGACCCAATCCAAAACCTACGGTTCGGTTCGGTCCGGTTCAGATTCACGGTTCGCGGGTCTTTTTTGACAGCCCTATATGTTACCCTTCGGGGACGCCCCGAGGTCTTCTGGTATTTATCATGGAAGGTCTCGGCAAATACCGAAGAGTCCCTCAAAGACAGTCTCTCGGAAACAATCAAAGAGGTATCTCTTTAAGTGATCAGGTGCTCGGTATATCTGGACCCCTACAGATGAGTTTTAAGATAGTCTACGTATTTATTGACAAAAATGAAAAATTCAAGTGTCCTTTTGTGATTTTGAGAAAAGGTATGTGTGTGTGTGTGTTTTTTTTTTTTTTTTTTTGAAATTTTCCTATGGAAAAAGGAAGAGTTTTCGGGTCTATTTGGAAATTGGGAAAGGAAGGGAAAGAGAGTGAAAGTTTAAAACTTTGCTCTTCCCTTATTTGGTTGGAGAAAAAAAAGGAGAGAAAATGACTAAGGGAAAGTGTTTGATACATGAAAAATTGCTCAAAAATTCACCCAGAAAACGCATCCAATAGGTGACATCCACCCGAAACACTATTTACAAATTCACCCAGAAAATGCATGCAACGGGTGAAATCCACCCGGTATACTGTTATTTCACCCGGTGTACTGTTTTACCCATTGAATTCATTTTTTGGGTGAATTTATAGAAAACTTTTGGATGACTGGCAAAATTTTCTCCTCATTTTCTCTAATTTTTCTTCTTTTAAGTATTTTCTTGGAACATGTGGAAAGAAAAGGAAAAGAAGAGAAAATAAAATGAAAGGAAAGTGAGAGAAAAATGAGAGGAAAATTTTACTATTCACAATACTTCAATTTTTTATTTTCTCTTTTCTTTCTCTTCAAACCAAAGAGGAACTTTCCTTTCTTTTCTCTCAATTTCCGCAAATTCCAAACACACCCTTGGTTTCCGTTATTTTCCCTCACTTTCCCATAAGTTCCAAACAGAGCCTTGGGTTGCCCGCGTGTAGAATCCAGAAGGCTGTGGAATTGACGAAAGTTCCTTTTGGATCACGATTCGATTCCGTTCAATTACTCCAACAAGGCACGCTCAATTGAGTCGGTTCATATCGCAATATTTAGTTAAGAAGCGGATCTCGATTATTCTGTATTCCTATTGCTGTGCTTTGAATAGGAGTTAGGGCAATTGAAATTCATTCTGGTTGTGTCAAAGATGGCCTTGAATCCTCAGCTGTTTCCTAGTGGATTGCCCGTTCCTTTTACCAACGAGATGTTTGTGTTGGCCAGAGATGGCGTCGAATTTGAGGTCGACAAGATACCCGGGTTAGCCATTTTCCTTAGTTTGTCTTCATGTTGATCCTTTTCTAGTCTTCACGATTCTTTTACGGTTTTACCTTTCCATGCTACGCTAAATCATTCAGTTTAACTTTCATATTTACCTCTACTATAATTGTTCTCAAGTTCAAATTGAATCGGTGGTGCGTTTGGATCAGGCTGATCGGGTTTCAGATTACCTATTTTCATCTAGGAAATTGATTCTCAGATTGGTTGAAAAGTCATAAAACAAAAACTGAAGCGCAGCTTCTACACAACGGTTCCATGTATTTTGGGCCTAACAAGATTTATATTAAAGGGGTCGGCTGCATCTAGTATCGGGACCAATACATCTTTCTGATGTTGGAAAACCATATTGTGATTTTGGGTTAGGATGGTTTTAAGGACGTTGTTATTCGGTATGACAGGTGGAAAATGAGAGATTATGCTGTGAGGGATAAATCAAATCATAGTCAGTCAAAAAAGAGGGGGGGAAAAAAAAAGGTTGCTAAGTTTATGTATCATGTCACAACCTTTCTTCTGATAATAAACAGCAGAATTTTGTTAGGAAATGATTCTACAGTCACTTATTCCATCGCTAGTACTTCATAAGGTGGTTGACCATTGATTTTCATTAATTTGATTGGACGTCTAGTAAAGATCATTATTCCTCTCTGACAAGAAATGATCAACTGTTGAAAGATTGTGCTCGGTATACCAAATTGACTATAGAGCTTGGTCTGAGAGAATATTCAGCCTGATATTTAAGGGAACATTTTGTGGGGTTTTGTGGGGTGGTGTTTATCCGGTTCTCCTTTGGATCTATGGTTCGGTTCTGGACAGAGCAATACCTCCTCAGATGAGGTTCACCTCGAGTGGATATGGATTGTGCACATGCAAATCGAAGGTGCAGTTCGGTCACATGGTTGTCACATGGAACTCAGTGTGTCATGCATGACGTCACTTCAAGAGGCGGTTAGTCAATGTGCAAAGCACGAGCTTACCTGGAGCCTAAGTCAAGTCACTATATAATGAAATGTTGTAAACGCTAGAGAGGAATGCGGCTTCTATTTACTCTTGAGCTCTATGCTTTCCTCTCTTCTGGTTGAGGCAGACTTTGGCATCGTGGTGCCCACCGGCCTGCTAGGCACTAACTATGTTCTCTCTTGCAAGCCGGGTTAGCTCCGCAATTCCACGGACTTGGGCTCATAGGCCACATGGCCATACTAGTGGGTTGTCCCAACGTATACAATTCGGCCCAAACACCCAATGCCTTGTGCTACTTATCTGCTAGGCTTGATAGGAGCATTCCGGTTTTGCCCAATTGGTTTGCCGCCTCAACCATTTAGTGTTCCGGTTCGGCCACATGCCCGTTCCAATGTGTTGGCCCAAGCATTACCCGTTTGGCCCAATGGACTGTCGAGTTCAGCCCATTACAATATACCCTTAACTCCTCGCTCCGTCCGGCATTACGGAAGTGAGGAGTTGAACCATCCACGGCTGAAGCCTTCTTTGCCTTTGATCCGATGTACCCTTAACTCCTCACTCGGCCTGTCATTACGGAAGTGAGGAGTTGAACCATCTGCAGCCAAAGCCTTCTTTGCCTTTGATCCGATGTGGCTTTCAACCCAATAGGCTTAGTCCATTGCCGGCCTGCAACTTTGTTTTTACCTAGGTCCTTGAAAAACACTGTTCGGGCCCAGGTCCTTCAACAACTATGTGCGGCCCCATGTGGATCCTTCGGGATTTGTCAAGCGGCTAGCTGAGAAGACCGGCTCAAGTGAAGCTAAGATGGCCGCTGAAGATGCTAGGCAACTACCGCACCTGATTCCCCTGTTCAGCCCTTCGGTCCCCTTCCAGTTAGGCCTTCCAAGAGCCGCCCATCTATCACATTGACAATTCAACTGAATATTTGGCAATTCCACGGAATGTCGACAATTCCACTGGGAGAGATAACTAGATAACTATGAACCGTACAAATGATACTTTTTGGGCAATTCCACTGAATAACATATCGGCAATTCCCCCACTTCACGTGCGGATCATACGACAACCCTAGCCCAGTTTGGTGAATACACAAATTGAGTTATGCTTTTCATGTGCTTGGCCATTCCACCGAGAGGAAACCGTTGCAAAGAATTGCCCATCGCGGTGGTTACCTATGTATGTTTGTCTCATGAGCCAATAAAAGCACAACCAACGCCAGCAGCGCCATCTACATTTAGGGTCTTGATTTCCATTTCCGAGAAAGAGAGATCGGATGGGAGAGATGACAATCAAACAACTTGTATATATACCCTGCATCTCCACTAATTGTGGGGTGCTGTTTATTTGGTTCTCTTTTGGATCTCTGGTTGGGTTCTGGACGGAGAAACCCTTTCCTCAACCTAGGCAGTACTGTTAGTGCTTAGCCGGCCGGAGTTGGCTTGTAGGCACCCTGATGCCTAAGTGACCCTCAACCGGAAGAGAGGAAAGCACAGAGCTCAAGAGTGAATAGTAGCGGCATACCCTTTTTTTGGGGGGTAAATTAGATTGAAATAGAAAAAACGGCTAACTGAATATACAACCTACAAGGGGCATACCCTAGGGAGGAAAAAAGAAAAAACGAAAGAAAAAACAGGCCAAAAGGCTACAAGCATAATAGGTACTTAATTGCCCATTGGTTACATCAAAATGACCAAAAGTGCCTAATGTTTCAACCCCATCTACCTAGATGAAGAAGAAACAAAAGGAATGAAGCATAGTGTCTTCAAGTATCCCTTCGACATGGGTGCAATCCTTTGATGATGGAAAATGGCCTTGATTCCTTACCATCTCCAAAACCCTACAAGTTATACAACGCTGTCAAAAAATATGCCTCCAGAATGTATGAAACTGAGCCATAGGAGAGCCCCCTTGGCACGTTACTGTCTATCAAGGTGGACTTAGAATGCATTTCCCTTGGAATCATTATGCAAAACTTAACAAAAAAACAACCATAGGACAGTCCCCTTGGACTGGGCATCCCCCATCACAGTGGTCAAGCATATACAACAATAAAGTAGAGAATAGAACATCCCATAACATAGAAAAGAAGCCTAGTAGATGATGCTGCCAGAGGACAACTCCTCACTCACAAAATAATCCAATGAATGAAATCTCAAAATCAGGGTTGGATCGCACAAGAACAGCACATAATGCAGTAGCAGCTTATACTTCAACCTGATGAAGAAGATCAGACACCACACGATTTAAATCATGCCCAGAACACATACTTACATATAATTTCCCAAATTCTTTTGGTGCTCACCTCCAAACTCCCTTAATATACAGACGACCCACTCTTTTTTAACTCATGACTTGAGAAATCGGGGCTCCACCAACTCCCTCTACTGCTTCCTCACATTATTCCCCCGCTACCTCCTCTCCAAAAAAGGTCGAGGCACAAACACATAGGGATATGACTCAATATAAGGAGGTCACATGATACAAACAGCCAGCAGTCATAGTGATCCACAAACAGCACACCATTTCCACCAACCTGTTCAATATCAACCAAGGATTTAAAATAACCACCAGCATAGATAGCAGTAATAGGATAACCCAGTAATCTCTGGCGGTACCAACAGTGCATAGAGCAGCAGCCATCATCACTAGCCCTGCACAAATCGCAAGCCCTGCACCAATCAACTCTGGAATTGCAAATAAATCAAGTGAAACATTAGGATTAATTGCAGTGAGCTTCCATTCATTAATAAACCAATTTGCTTGTGCCCCTTGTGGTAGCTTTGATAGGGATAAATCCTATATCTAATATCTGAACAAAGTTTCCCCACCACTGAATTTATGGGGCATTGGGAGTTCTGAAATTTCCTAGTATTCCTTTCAACCCAGATGTGGTACAAGGTGACTGTAAATGCCAACTTAATGGTTGTGACCCTCAGAGTCCTGCTCCTAGTGTTGATAAGAGTGCGACCCAATCTGAGAGAGAATGGGCTTGCCATGTGGTGTTAAGTTTGGTTGACACAATCCTCCATACTTGGGAGGAGAATGGGCAGTTGAAAAAGAGGTGATCATGACTCTCACAGCCACCACAAAAACTGCAATATGAAGTAGGAATGATGTCAAATTGGACTAGCCTATCTCCTGTAGGAAGTCTATTCTTAATGGCTAGCCAAGCAGATAACACTGCATTTTGGGATATGAGCTGGAAACCATACCACATGACTCCAAATTGATTTTAGGGAAATGGGTCAACTTATTCCAAAGAGAGGAATGTGAACAGCCCAGTGGCAGTTAGGGACCACTGACGCCTATCTGCCAGGGGTGGATACATTTTCAAGGCTGGACAGACTGTTTCTTATCTCATTTAGCTCAAGAGTCTGAGTGGTGGGGAATGCCCAATGGTTATCCCCGGATTATTGAGGAGACCTTTGAATCAGAAATAAGACGAGACTCTTAAATGACTCTAGTACCAAATTTCTGTGCCAGAGGGCCCAATGAGTGCCAATTATCATGCCACTGGAAGTGGCCATACCATCCCCAACCATGTATTTGTTATGTTGCAGAATTAAAGTTCTAAGATTTAGCAGCTTTCTCCAAACCCATGATGGATTGCTAGGCATTTTAACCAACCAAAAGTCCTACCTTTGAGCGAGTAGGATTTGACCCATTGGCACCACATAGATTGCTCACGCCCAGAGATGAGAAACCAAATATGTTTGGCATTTGCAGCCTTGTTCCAAACTCCCATAGACTTGAAACCGAGGCCACTCTCTTGCTGGGGAGAACACAAGTGCTCCCAAGCAACTTTAGAGCCAGAGGATTTAAGATCAGGATCAGTCCAGAAGAAGGTCCTGAGTATGGCCTCCACCTCCTTGATCACCATTTTAGGGAGAATGAACAGTGAAGACCAATATGTCTGTATTGAGAATAGAATGGATTGGTTCAGTTCAATCCTTACCTGCGTAGGAGTGATACCTATTGGTCCAAGACTTGGTTGTAGCTATGATTCTGTCAATCATGGGCTTACATTCAATATATTTAAGCTTGGTAGAAAGTAGAGGCACACCTAGGTATCTGATAGGAGAGTGCCCTCTTTAAAACCAAGAATACCCATAATCTCAGATCTGATTCCTGATTGAACACCAGAAAAGAACACATGACCTTTCCAAGACTTGATCCTGAAAGAGTTTCAAATTCTGAAATGGAAGCTTGGACTTGCTTGACTGAACTCACATCCCCCTTACAGAAGATCATGAGATCATCTGCAAAGCATAGATTAACCATCTTACTCAGACTACATCTCCAGTGGAAGTGAAAGTCTGATTTAAGAGATTTTTCTTGAATACAAGTTAGAATTTCCATAACAATGACAAAAAGGTATGAAGACAAGGAATCACCTTGTCATCAGCCCTTTCTTGCCTTGGATGAAACCTGTGACATCTCCATTAATGCACAGGGAGTATTTAGAGATTGTAATGCAAGCTTGAATCCACCTGATCATTTTGGGATGGGCATTCATGGAGTTGAGACAATGCAATCATTGATATCCTCCCTATAGGAGGGCCAGGCTTTATCACCTCCTACCTTCTCTGAAGATAACTGAGAGCATTGAAATCTCCTAATATAAGTTATATAACCATGGGAAATAGACTTTTAGTCTGTTGGAATGAGAGCCACAAGTCATTTCTTTCCACATGATTATTAGATCCATATACAAAAGTAACCAGAAAATGGGAGTTTCCATCTAGGGTTGTAACTTCACAATGGACAAAAATGCTAGATTGCCCTAATACCTGCAAATGCAATATGAGAGGATCCCAACTTAAAAAATTCTGCCAATGGAGGCATATAAGTAATAGTGCACAATATACCTGTTGGGAACCATAGAATTTAAGATCCTCCAAGAATTAGGTCAAAATCTCGATATTGTAGTTGAATGACAAACTTATCGCTTCTTGGGTTTGATAGACAACGAGTTGATGTCCTAATCCAGTACAGTAATTTGGAATGAGGTGATTTTTGGTGACTTGGAGGTAAAGAAAGCAGAAACTCTCGATAGCATCGAGAAATGAGACCAAATAGAGGGCCAGTTTGGGATGTGAGAAGAGGAGCTGAAGGGTAGGGAAGAAATTGAAGGTGTGGTGAGTAATCTTGTTCTTATGGAAGAAATATATTGGAAATAGGAAGTTTAGCAACATTTCACCAAGTTTTTTCACAAGTTTGACAACTCCCATGGAAACATGCAGATTTTTAGCTTGTTGATTAATGATTAGGAAATTAGGGAGGAAGGGAAAAGGTGACGAGTGGGTATAGTTCAATCCAAGGTTGTCAACCTCATATGTACTGTCTGGTACGGGCGGTGCTTCTCTTATCAAAGCAATCGAGGTTAACCAACAGTTCTGTCCCATGAAAAATACCCCGAAGTCCCGGACTGTTTGGACTTATTGATTAGTTCTATCGTGTTTTGCTACTTTCCTGACATGTTTGGTCCAGATATGTTTCGTCTGGTGTACACTTGAAGTATGACTTTTAACATCACTCAACCTTTAAAGCCCTCTCTTTTTTCTTATGACAACCACAGCTTTGTTCACTTGGGGTCCCATAACCTTTCACTCTATCTCAGCAAGGTTTCCAGTTGGTATTTTCTCTACTTACTCTCTCTCTCGCTCTCTCTCCCCACTTATTATCCTTAAAACCTCCCTCAGAACCTTTACCAAACAACCCGGCAGCGGTCCTGCAACAAAAGAAAAGCCTAGCAGCAACCGGAGTATTCTTTTTCGAAAAGTATTCCTTCTTAACTTTAGCAAAAGGGTTTTGTTAACATGTGCCCCTAAGGCATATGATAATAGTGCATTAACTCCTTTAACACTATTTTTACATGGGGAATCTAAGGTTGAAATTAAAGCCATAAACTCCTTCATTAATACTTTTTGGAAGGAGTAAATTTTGTGTTTGTTGGACAAAAGTACTCCAAATCAAATATACATGCCCTTTCGGTTCTCTCCAAAAAATTAATTTCCTTACATTATTGCCATGTCCTAAGCATTATTTTTATATGAATTTTTTTTTTTTCACAAAAGACATTGAATACCATATTTAACAAAGTCATATCAGATTGAAATAATATTAGCAACACAAACATTTGCCACATGGAAAAGGCATTGCACTTAGGACACATTGAAATTTTTTAACAGTTTTTGTGTTTGCTGTTGCTAATATTCTTTAATAAAATAAAACATTTCATTTGCTCATATTTTTTAATCTGATATGACTTTGTTAAATATAGTTTTTGATGTCTTTTTTTTTTTTTTTTTTGTTGAGTTTTTCTGTATAAACATAATGCTCCTGAGATGGGAAATAATGTACCAAAAGTTTTTGGGAGAGAGCCGAAAGGGTATGTATGTTTGATGGGGGTAATTTTGTCCAATATGCACAAAAATTACTCCTCCAAAAAAGTACTAATGAAGGAGTTTATGACTCTAATTTCAACCTTAGATTTCCCATGCAAATAGTGTTAAAAGGAAGGAGTTAATGCACTCTTATCATATGCCTTAGGGGAACATGTTAACAAAACCCTTAGCAAAATACAATTGTTTGTAAGAGGACCATGGTAATTATGACGCAAAACCCCCCCACGAATTGTCTCTTTCATGTGTTTTAGATCATAGATATCAAAGCCCTAAATCGGCTAACAGGAAATATACTCACAACACATAACAAAAGACATACATTAATTTTAGTTGTTGCTTTAGTCTTGGTTCATTTCTTCCTGATCTTGTGTTATTTCTTACTCAGAGACTGGGGGGATGGGAGGAAATTTGTTTTACTGATATAGAAAACCCAACTCCTAGGCGTTAGGCACCCCTCTTCTGTCCGACTAATGTCTAGAAATTTTTAGAACATTGGAATACCGTGGAGGTATAGGATCGTTGAACTGTTAGTCTGCTAGCAGAAGTTTTAGCCCCGCATCTCAGGAGTGAGTTTGATTTTCAAGGATCAAAATGCCTTTCCAGAGCTAGTCAGATTGTGAATGCTATTAATAGGGGATCCAACAAACTGATTGAGGTTTTTCGTTTGCCTTTCCGGAAATAAGAAAAAAGATCGTCTCAAGGTACTAAACGGCAATCAGCTGCTTGGCATATGTGATCTTTGAGCAATCTCGATATTTACTTCTGATGTTTATTTTAAGCTGTGTGCTTCTGAACTGAAAAAGTTTTTCTTTTGGGCGACACGACAAAGCGACTTAATGGGTTGATGGGTGAGGGCCAGTTGGGGGAGAGCACAGGCACAAGATACTGCCTAATTCTGCAACTCTGACTGGTTGTAACCACAAAAAACTGATGAAATTTTTTGCCAACAGTTTGCGAACGAGAAAAATGTCCGCATCAGATGTTAAAAATCAAATTTCAACTTTGTCATGCAATGTCAAACTTTATTATTTGTAATGTTACATTGCACTGACCATGGCCTTGGATTTTGCTTTCAGTGCTGACAGGGGAAAAGTTAAAGCCAAGGGAACAGTCTTCTTGTCCAATACAAGGATGGTCTTTGTGGCAAATAAACCTGTTGGAAATTTTGCTGGTTTTGATATGCCCCTGGTATGGAGATGAGTTTTTTTTGCTTGTCTTTATTGTTCACAGAAACTATTTTGAAGACTTGAGCAAATTGATAGGTCATTCAAAAGAGCTTATTGCAATTATGGATAACTCGGTTATGTGAAAATTTGAAGCATGCATTCTCTTTTGCTGCTCTGTAACTTGACTTTTTTCAGCTTTACACCCATGGTGAAAAATTCAACCAACCAATATTCTTATGCAACAATATCTCTGGACTTGTGGAGCCTGTAAGTATCCTTGGAAGTGTTCTTCTATATTGTGTTTAATTTTTTATTACATACGCATTCTCATTTCCATTTTAATAAACCCCAGGTGGTCCCAGATGACCAGCACAGGGCGCTATACTCAACTCACTCATTTAAGATTCTGTTCAAGGAAGGGGGCTGCGGGACATTTGTACCTTTATTTTTCAACTTGATTTCATCAGTGAGGCAGTATAGCCAACATGGTGCTACGGTGGAGCATCACTCGGATCCCTTGCAAGCAGCACAAACTCCAGTTGATGAAATGATGAGACATGCGTAAGAGAGATGCTTTGATTTTCCATAACTCATGTAACTAAATAATACACTGATGATTCCATAATTCTTTTTTTCTTTTGCTTTTGGCAGATATGTTGATCCTAATGATCCAACAAGAATCTTTCTGCAGCAGCCCAATCCAGAGTCTCAGCTGAGGCGCCGTACATACCATTCCCAGCTGGCAGAACGTACTTAAATGATTTTGGATTTTTGATGAATAATGTCCAGATGTCATGTTTATACTATGGTGATCCTGCCGTATATCGTCCTGAAATTATACTATAAATACTCTTCTTTAAAATACTGCGACGATTATGCAATGTGTTTTCTATTCTGAAAAGTGACGTGATTTATAGCCACCTTTTTTGCTTGTTCATTTTTTCTTTTAATCTACTTGCTATTTATACCTAAATTTAAAAAGTTGTTAATGAACCAGAGAAATGCGGCTTCTTATCATAGTTGATTTCAGAAACTTGGTTTGCCTTCCAAATCGAGCTGGTAGTGAAGGTTAAGAAAAAGTTCTGCATGGATTCAAACTAATGATGGTAAAGAAGGTTAACAAGACCTAAACGGCATGCTACTCCATCCGTCGCATATTGATTGTCCTGTGCGGGGGAGTCTTAACTCTTTTAAGGGGACACGCAATTAACTCTTTTAAGGGGACATGCAATTAATGCATGTCTCCTTAGAAATATTTTATATGTTACTGTAGTATGTTACCCCTTTTTTTTTTTTTTAATTATAAACTACTCCCTCTGTCCGTAAAATTAGTTCCCTAGGCAAGTACACGTAATTTTCAATCTTAAAAATGATGTACTTTCCAAAATACTTTTTTGTGCAATATGGATCTTGTTTGATGGTTTTTGATGAGATCTTTGAATGATGCAAAAAAAAAAAAAAAATTGAAAAATTATTTTAGTAGATTCATTATTTTTAAGTTTCAAAATGAGAATTAAATAATCATTCATATTTTGGACACAATGTAAGTTTTCATCCTGCCCATTTTTCGGAGTTATGTTTTCATCCTTTTACTTTGTAAATTACCTTCCTTACCCTTTTACTAGATATTTATTGTTTTCCTAATTTTGTGGGATTGGATATATATTGTTTTTCTAATTTGGTGGAATTAGATATATAATGAATCACAATAGTTATGGGAGATAACAAGGGATGATTTCAAATTTCAAAATTTTAGAACTCCATAATTATAGGATCCCATCAATTGTGCTTCTATAATTTACGGATGAGATTGAGATCTCAAACTCAAGTACATATACTATATAAGTAAACAATTTTCCATGAAATCTACTTCTTAATAATACACCATGAAATTTAAGAGATTGATCAAGTGTTTTTTCAATTTGCCATGAAATATGTTTGTCTCTTAAACTCCATTGAATTACCATGAATAATATCTTCAATAATACAAATCTGAATTACAAAATGCATCAAAATAATAAAATACACCATCAATAAATAAATCGCACATATATGAAATATACCATGAATTCGCATTCAATTCTATTTGTATGATAGATTGGTAAAGTGGACAATTTACCATGAAAATCTGTTTGTTGTTAATACACCATGAAATCTGCTTTTTGCTAATACACCTAAAATCAAGGAATTTTGAAATGGTGGATGATTGTGTTGCCTAAAATCAATTAATTCTTGAAATAGTAGATGATTGTGTTGCCTAAAATGAAGAAAATTTTGAAATGGTGGATGATTCTCTAGCCTAAAATCAAGGAATTTTTTAAATGGTGGACATTCAAAATTGAGTGGGATGATATTGTTTTTAAGTATTAGTCTTGTGAGCACCAAAATTTAGTAATTTTTCAAAAGTGGTGAGATATAATGCTATCCCATATTTTGGATGGAAATGGAAAGGTGCGGGTCTGATCTTAAATATTAGGTAAGCATTGGCATCCTAAAACATGGTCAATATGTTCAACTATAGATATATTGTTCAGTTAATTATGATAAAAAAAAGTACAATAACGGTTGACATGTTAAATTAATAATAGTCATGGTAAAATTAAGTCCACATAATTAGTCATTATGGTAAAAAAATGAATGGAGAACAAAAATCATGGTAAAAAATCAGACCCAATACAATGAACATGGTAAAATTGAAAGACTTGTAAAATTGAATCATGGTCAAATACATGTCAAAAACTATATATCAATGTTTATGATTAATTGAAACAATTGGTTAGCTTGGTTTAACAACTCCGATCATAGTTAAAATATACACCTCAATCTCTACCAATTATCATGGTAAAAATGCTTTAGAAACATGGTAAATTAATATATGTTACATTAAATCATGATAAAATATTTGTTCACAGCCTCTTTCAATGATTATGGTAAATAGTGAATGATTCATCAAAGAACTAGTAGTTTGGTTTTACATTCTGGAATGAAATTACAGAAGGATAGTAATTAAAAAGGGACCTCTCAATACATAACAAAAAAATTAGAAACTGAGATTACATTTATCAAATTTAATAAGGAAAAAACTCTAAATTGCATTCTCTTTGCAAACCCTAACGGATTCAGCAAGATTAAATGATTTTTGTCGCCTTTTTCATTCAACGGTTGCGGTTTCACAACTTCGAGGACCCGGTTGGTGGTGGTGGTGTTGCGTCGACACAACCTGCTCACAGCCGTTGAGGACCTCGATTTCTCCGTCACACTAGGAAACTGAAATTCTAAAATTCTAGTATTTATAACCACATGCTGAAATTAAAAAAAAAAAAAAAAAATTCAACACCAGAAATTACTAACCTCTGGTATTTGAGGACTTCGAGTTGGGACGCCGGCTGTTGAAGATTTGCATCGACGAATGGGATAGTGAGTTGGAACTTTGTGGTGTTTTTGACGACGACGACGAGACGACGCCGATTTAGTCGAAAGGAAGGATGGCTGACGGTGACTTAGGACTGCAAGGGTTGAAGGTTTAGGATGACGAATTGCGAATGATGGGTGAAGAATTGATCCCGAACTTGCTTGGTGTTATAGAATTTGAATGGGGGTCGTTGGTTTTTAAAGTTGATATCAACTGAAGAGTAATTTGGGGGATGGGGTTTTATCCCCAATCCCGAAATTATAGGACTAGTCCTCTAAAATTTCAATTTCGTCCTATATATATATATATATATATATATATATATATATATATATATATATATATATATATAAAGGGTAATATAGGGATTATTTGAATTACATGATGAAAACATAACTCCTAAAAAGGGGCAAGATGATTTCATAAAAACAAATGGGTTGAAGGACCAACTTAAGTGCCCCTTTCAAAATTGCACTTAATTCCGTTGGGGACCAACTTAATAGGATGAAGGGAGTGCTTTTAATCGTTTATGAGAGAGAGTTTGTGGAAATTTACACAATTTTAGTTTGATTTTTCACACATGACAAAAATTTTAGGACATTCCAAAATAGAATATATGACCAGCTATATAGGAGGCAAAAATGATAAAGGTACAACAATTAGTCTCCAACATTTCTTCAACACACTCACATGGTGTGTGAAGCCCACCCACGTGGAGCCCACAAGTGTGTGTGGACTCCACACACCATGTGAGTGTGTTGGAGTCATGTTGGATACAATTATTGTACACCTATCCCTTATGATATATGAGGAGAGAGTAAAAGATCTTATTATTTTAGAATAAAAAATTTCATGCAACGTAAAGCTTCAAAGTAGAGGCACTTAAAATATTAAATATGATGAAATATACTAGTTATCAAACCAACTTAAATTCACTCCATCCCAATTTAATGGTCCCTCATTTATTCTAATCAGATAAAAAATTAGCTATATCTTTCTAAAAATGGTAATAAATTTCTTCAAAGTAGAGGCATTTAAAATATTAAATATGATGAAATATACTAGTTATCAAACCAACTTAAACTCACGCCATCCCAATTTAATGGTCCCTCATTTATTCTAATCAGATAAACAATTAGCTATATTTTTCTAAAAATGGTAATAAATTTTATGTACAACATGGATCAGTTAGATAGATCTCACTTAGTTCTATTAGACAATATTTCTAAAATCACACAAAACATTATAAATTACGAGGTATAAGCAACTGAAAAGTGGTACAAACTCCTAAAAAGTACAATTAAAAGTATTAGTTTTAGTTATTTTTTGTTTTTATTTTATATGTTGTTAATTGCTCCCTCCGTCCCTTTTTAAGTGATCCATACGAGAATACGTGCAATTTGAAACCCGTAAAAAACATATTTCTCTATTTAACTTTTTAATTTGTTTTATACCAAATAAAAGTGCTCATTGAGTACTTTAATATGGTGCCAAAAAAAAAATCTAAAAACGGTATGCAAAAGTACATTTTTAAACGTCCGCAAAAATACACGTTTTCCAAGTGGATCACTTAAAAAGGGACGGATGGAGTATTAGTTAGCACCCTGCCGTCACCCTTTAGTCAATATTTTTAACAGAAGTTACCTACTTCCATCAAAATACATAATTTTATGCCAAATTTAACCTCCTCTTCATCCCTTTCCTTCCCTATATTTCTCTCTCCTCCATCCCAACCAACGTCCCCCTCCTTTTCCTCTCTCTCTCTCTCTCTCTCCCTCTCTCCTCCATCCTAGCCAACATCCTTCCTCTCTTTTTTTAGGTAAATCAACTTGAAATATAAAAAAGGCTAAGCGAATGTACAACCTATAAGGGGCATACCTCAAAAGGAAAGAAAAAAAAATAAAATAAAACCCTATGACAAGTGGCTACACCAACATCCAAATCAAGGCACTCCTTGTAGATGGGTGGAGCAATCTGAGATCCATTGACCTTTTCTCTGACACAAGACCGAGGAAATTGAGTACATCATCCATTCAAAAATCTTAATAGAATTTATTAAGTAGGTGTTTGGGAGCCTACTTTTCAACTTTTCATTTTGAACTTTTTGGTTTTTTGGCTTTTTAGATTTTGGTCAGAATGTGTTTTGAATCTGAGAGGAGTGTTTGGGATAAATGTGCAAAATGCATTTTGCAAAAGTAGTAATGTTTGGGAGAAGAATGGTGAAAATGAGTTATGGACTGATTTTTTTACCCTTTTCCCTTTTGTATTAATTATGTTAAAAAAAATGTGTACGAATATTGTTTTTAATAATTCTTTTAAACTCATATGGGGAAATAATTTTTTAAACGTGTCTTGTCCTCTCTCTTCTTTTTTTTTTTTGGTAAAAAAAATTTTTACTCTTCATTTTTTTTAATTGAAAGTCTCACTTACTAAATAAAAATAATGTAAAATGAATGTAAATGCCCTAAAAAAAATGGTCCTAAAAAGCATTAATTACACAAATTAACACTCTTCTAACCAGAACCACACTTCTACAAAAAAAAAAAAACCACTTTTTCCAACTGTTGAGAAGGCCCTATGGGCGCGCACAATATTATTCCAAAACCATAACCCAACAAAACCATGGAATCATACCATTGAATCAAACCCTCTCCACTTCCTGGGTTCTCTCTGCATTCACTCCAAAAAATGGAATCAAAGGGCACTCCTTCACACCCCCTCCACGTCCACAAACACCCACAACCCGACATAGAAATTATGTCAAGATCTGAACGATTTTTTCGAGTATGAATAGTCAATGACGGCGTAGATCTGAACAATTTTTGAGGAAGAACAGCAACGAAGTGAGAAGAATAGGAAGCAGTGTGGAGGAAGGTCGCAGTCGTGGCTTGTCTCTCTGGTTTGTGTGTTGTGTGATGGAAGAAAGAAGATAACGTAAACAAAGGGTAGAAAGGGGAGAGAGAAATGAGGGGAAATAAAAAACTAGAAGTAGCAATTGAAAAGTAGGCTCAAGTCTCTTTTTGGTTTATTGCCTCTATCATCAAAAATCAAAAAAGAGTTTTGGGAGAAACAGATTCTGGGTGTTGCGGCCAAACACCCAGAATGAGAAAAGGAAAATGCAAAAAAGTGATAAACAAGGCGGCCAAACAGCCTGTAGTGGGCTGAAAACTAGCAGCTTTAATGGGGCTCGGTGGACGAGCCCAGGAGAGCCAAGGCCTAAACGGGTCTCCAAGCCAGCTAAGGAACAAAATGCTATGGGCCGACCGAGACAGGCCCATCCGAGACAAACCGATATCTCGGCCGGGATGAACTATGAACCGGACGAGTCATCCGAGATGGATCGTATCCGAGATGGCTTGAGAAGGTGATTCGAGATATCGGCGGCGTCTTTTGTGACACCACTAGAGGCGGTTAGCACTCATAACAAATTTGGGAAGGCACATGTGCATGCTACAACTGTCGCTACGTCAGCATGGCGGTACCTGAAGCGGTTATGCTACGTGCTCAATTCTCATTGAAGGACGCGTGCATGCGATGATTACAGATCTGGCTCGTGATGCTTGGTGATGTCATCCGAGCCAGAATGACTGATTTGCCCCTATACTTGGGGAGCCTATATAAACGAAGCGAAGGAGACCTAAAGACACACAACACTTTCTCTCTCAACTCTCACATTTCCTCTGGTACTTCCTTCTCCGATCACTTACCAGGCCGTCGGAGTGCCTTCCCTGGCCACATTCTGGTCAGGTTAGGTGCTAACGACGTGTGCTACGTGTGCAGGTGTACCTAGAGGTTCATCCACCCCCCCACTCGTTGCTCACTCGGGTCTGGAATTTTGAGGACACCACAATTGGCGACTCTACTGGGGACCTCAACCCAGAATCTCCAGTGTTCTTCCCTAGATCCACCTATTTCCACCTTTCTCTCTTAAATCTCTTGACTCATAATGGGCGGCGAGCCAACTCACCCACCAAACTCCACTGACCCACTCCACCCATCCTCCTCCAGAGATCCCAAAACGACTCCTCATATCTCCGTCTCCCTCCCTCCCGGTCACATCGGACTCACACTGAGTCTAGATTCACAGCAACTCACCATCCAGCAACTCACTCACCACTTGGAAGAATGAGACGCTGAGATGGCGACCATGAGAGCTTAGATTGCCAAGCTAACCGAGACGGTGAAAAAGAAGGCGGTCGTAGAGACTACAGACGCTCGGCTAAGGATCGAATTGGTGATCCTAATAATGAAAGGGCTCATAGCAAGGCTCTCGTGCTTCGGCACAGGAACCTGTCTGTAACGCCCCGCATTTTTTTGGGAAAAGCGTTATGGATTATTATTACATTTTAAAGTCGGTTTTACACAATAATAACAATAACCAAAAATACATATAGATGATCTGCCCTCCGCAGATTACAAAAGGGTAGACTGGGTGGATTCTATGGCTCCGTACGTTCCCTGATCAGATCATGCTCCATGTCGGCAGCTCCTCCGGCTCCGTGTTCTCCGTAGAGGTCCTCCTGTCCATCGTGACAATCTAGCATAATACGTCAGAGTTGCGAAACAACATCGTCGTATTATGCCAGGGCAAACCGTGAGCGAGGACGCTCAATAGATACCGTACCCCAACATTAAACTAGCAATTCTAGAACAATATTGTTGGCAGGTAAATAGTTGAAAATCATTTATCAAAACGGTAAGTTCATGCGTGTCAATGCATCAGTATCACATCAAATCAGAGTGCAGCTTAAATAAAATCAGTATCTCGTATTATTTCAGAATCTAGAGTATAGTGTCAGTATCTCATATCATTTTCTCATAACAGCATTCTTCTTCAAATTTCAACCACTGTCAACATCTCACATCTCTCGAAAGTTATTGGCCCGTTCTACAACCCCGTTCTAACGGTCACCAACCTTTCCGTTCGAAGGGTCGGCCACCCATAAACTGACTCCTGCAGTATGAGGTCCGCTAACTCCGCGTCACACACGACATAGTCCCGGCTACCCATATCACTGAATCCCCACCAGTTTGTTTATGAGGTCCGCTTGCTATGTGTTGTACTGAGTAAGTTCTAACCGTCAAATTCACCCGCGGAATTTGAGGAGAAACTTCAAACAGCACTACCGTATAGTTCCGTTGGGCTTTGACCACCAGTTCACCCCGGGGAACAGAGGCGGGACTCCAACAGCATCAACATCTCAACTTTCATCACATCAACATTTTCATTCTCATTTCTATCTCTTCCATTTAAAAACATTCGATCACTTTCTCGAAAAATGTGTCGGGTCGTATCGTCTTTGAAAAAGAACGTGCACATGCATTAATTTCATAAAACAAAATCCTCCGTTTAGAATCGTTCATGATAAACCTTCCGCTCGTAACCCATCTTACGAAAACATGTTACTTAACGACAAAAGTTCTTTCTTCCGGGGATTTAAATCAAAACATAAGGATTCATTCTCGTTCTTGGATTTGCTGGCGTGTTTTAAGATTCGTACGTCGAATCGCCACTTGGTTTGTCTAAACCAAGAAAGTACCCTACTAGAAAACTCTAGTAGTTGAATCCGTTTGGCGTGTTTTAAGATTCGTTCGTCGAATCGCCACTTGGTTTGGGCTAAACCAAGAAAAAGCCTGACTAGACATGCTAGCCATAGATTCTATTTGTTAGTCTAAATAGATTAAGAATATTTATTCAATAATCCCGGAAAATCTCATTTCATTTGAAAAGCTCTTTTCTCAGAAAATTGGTCGGGCATTATAACTGCGTAAATTTGAAAAGTCGATTTTCATTCAGGCATTATAACTGGGTAATTTAGTTTCCCAAAAGTCCCTCGAACATTATAACGGTGCATTTTGATAGTCAATTTTAATTCGTGCATAGTAACGACTAAGTGTGTTTTTTTTTCAAAGTCTAATTGTTCATAAAATCACTAATCACCAACATAATCACGTTTAATCATAATTAAGCACGTTTAAGCAAAATAATAACATAATCAATATGAACTAGTAAATACTAATCTAAGGTTAAGATAAAGTATCTACCTTAATTCCGATGATTAGTCGGAAGCCGATAAGCTAGTTGAATTCCGGCGGCATAACGACTAGTCGACCTTTGCTCGAACGCTTTCTTGCTAACTTATTCTACCTTTCTAAGATCTAGGGGTGGTCGAGGGTGGTGGAGTGTGGTGGTTTAGGATGAGTTTCAAGAAGAACACTCAAGAACACTAGAAAGCACAAAGTGGAGAAGTTGGGAGGTTTTGGTGTGAAATGAAGCAAGGAGAGTGAGCTATTTATAGGGAAGTAATGAGGTTCACCTCCCCCAAAGATAATCACCAGCCAAAAACCCTCCCCACAAGTGTCCAAACAACCTTTTGCAAAAGCAAAAATTAGGTTTTAAAGACTAGTTTTAGGTTATAAGAAATTCCCCACCAAATTTCCCACCAACTTAAAGATTAGTTTTAGGTTATAAGTAATCTCCCACCTAATCAAGGTTAGCTTTAATAAAATAAAATAAGAGTTGGGGATTTAGTAAGGCTTCCGGACGCAGTGTGGTGAAATACCCGGTGTGTACGCGTTTATTTACGGCGCGAAAAGTATAATTAAACAGGTTAAATCTAATTCGTTTAATCTTACCAAACCAAATTATAAACTATAATTATTTAAAAATAAAACCGCATTAATAAATCGAAATTTTTTTATTACAAAATTTCGGGTTAATACACTGTCGACCGAGCACCTCTTAAGGGATCACCGAGGCGACTCTTCACAACACCGTTCTTCGCAAATCTCTAAATCAAGCACCCGTTCACTGCACTCTTAGTTGTTAACATCTCATGAGACGGTTTACTATTTTGAAGACGGACAGTACAGACCGATCTATCTGCGAAAGGATCCAAAAGAGGCTGCCCTAACCGAGCGCTCATCTGGCCAGCAACGCCATAAGATGCCCCCTCGCCAAACAAACTTCGCTGATCTCCGAGCACGGGTGGAGCATCTGAAGAAAACCTCTCCTCTAGAGCCAAATTTATCCGTCATCCGAGACGGAGGTACGGGAAGGCGTGCCTACCGAACCGAAGAAAAAGCCCACCATGACGACGCTGGGGGGGAAGAGGAAGGAAAAGGAGCACCGAGAACGGTCTCATTACCGAGACAACAAAACGGCGCGTCACAACGAGCGTCGCCATGATGAGCATCACCATGCTTACACTGAGAAGCGATCTCGGACCAGCGGCGGATTTGCAGTACCGCCCTTTCCTCCTCTTCCGAGCATGGATGAACGTCTGAAGCAGCTGGCCAAGTCTCCATGCTCGAAGGAAATCTCCTCGGCTACATTGCTAGTTGGATTCACGCTCCCGAAGTTCAACCGTTACGACGCCTTCACGGACGCGTACAACCACCTCATTTACTTCAGGCAGATTATCAACCTTTACACCTCAGATCAAGCCATAATGTGCAAGGTGTTCCCAATGAGCCTAGGGACTCTCGGATCCCTTTGGTTCAACAAACTCGAGGAAGGGTCCATTGGCAGTTACAAGGCTCTGGAGCGAGCTTTCCTGTCTCGATTTGTAACGAGTAACATAAAAAAGAAGGAGGTAGACTCTCTTCTCGAGCTAAGGAAGCGCCCGGATGAAACTCTGCGCCAGTACGCTGCTAGATACTGGGAAATGTTTCACCAGGTCCAAGGTTGCGACCAGACGCTTGTCGCAACCCACTTCAAGCACGGTTTGGAAAGCAGGAGCTCTGTCTTTATAGATCTGATGTTACACCCACCAAAGAACATGGATGACCTGATGGAACGGATCAATAAATACATTGAGCTCGAGGAACTCTTGCTCGAGCGAGATGCTCCAACCTCCTCCTTCGTTCCGAAGGTTATCCATGTCTCGGGTAATCAGAAAAAGGAAGTTAATACAATCAAAACGGCAGCAAAGAGGCCCCCGAAGGCGAGTGACTTCGTAGCACATCGCACGGTTTTCACCGAGCCAATTTACATGCTACTACGGAAGATTGAAAATGAAGGGTTCTTTTGGTGGCCGGATCATAAGATTGGGACAAATGATAGAACCAAGGACAAAAAATATATTGCACGTACCACCGAGAGTAAGGTCGCTATACCACTACTTGCAAGCTGTCCAAGGCATACTTGGAGTCCCTAGTCTCGGCCGAAAACCTGGACACATACATTGACTAGGAGAAGACCTTGGTTAGGGCTCAGAGCCAGGGAACAGCTGCAACTGGTGGTGGCCAGGAAGACATGGTGATAATGCACGTGATACATGGCCCGAAAACGAGAATGATGGAGTCTCAGATCTACAAAGAAATTGATCAAGCCATAGCAGCATTGGAGGTGCTCTCAGTGAAGCAACAATCGAAGCGAAAGTTCCTAACCAAGGGCTCTCAATGGACGATTGCATTCACCGAGAAGGATTTAGAGGGCGTTCAATTCCCCCACAATGACGCTCTCGTTATCGCGCTCAAGGTGGGAAAGGCCAAATTGGAACGGATCCTAGTGGACCCAGGAAGTACTACAGAGGTAATGTACTATTTACTTTTTAAACGATTTGGATTCACCTCTAAGGACCTCAAGCCTGCCGAGGTCCCTCTCGTCGGCTTCAGCGGTACTCCTGTGTACTCGCTCGGTACAATCACCCTCCCTGTTATTGCTGGTTCTATAACGCAACAAGTTGAATTCATAGTAGTGAACTCCTCGAGCCCTTACAACATTATTCTCGGTAGAAATTGGCTACATGCCATGAAAGCTATGGCATCTACGTACCACCAAGTGCTACGATTTATTGGGGCAACAGGGAAACAAGAAGATATCTGAGGCGATCAAATTGCCTCAAAGAAGTGCTACATCTCCACCGTAGGGAGGAAGGAAAAGAAGAAACCAAAGCAGGTATAGTGGGTGGAGGTGCCTAATGCACCAATTTTGGAGGATGCGGTAGGCCCGCCAAGGCAAAATCTGTGCCAATAAATGAGGACGGAAGCCGTTTCTTTCTAATCGAATCCTCGCTAACCGAGATTGAGAAGGAGGAGATGGTGACTTTTCTCAAAGCAAACATTGAGGTGTTTGCCTGGATGCCGTACGAGATACTCGGGGTCTATCCGAGCTTCATGAAGCACCAGCTCAACGTAGATCCATTGAAGCGCCCGATAATTCAAAAACGAAGGAGGTCATCCGCAATCCATGCCGAGACAGTTGAATCCGAGGTCGATACGCTCTTGGAGGCTCAAGCAATTCAGGAAGTTCAGTACCCTACTTGGCTGGCGAATACGGTGGTAGTCCCGAAGAAGAACTGAAAAGCTAAGGGTCTGCGTGGACTACACGAACCTAAATGATGCCTGTTCGAAGGACTATTTTTCAATCCCTCGAATAGACCAACTCAGTGGATGCCATGGCAGGTCATGCTTGGCTAAGTTTTATGGATGCATACAGAGGGTACCACCAAATTTTCATAGACAAGGAAGATATGGAGAAGACGACTTTTATCACTCCTCGAGGCCTCTACTGCTACCGCGTCATGCCCTTCGGGTTGAAGAACACCAGGGCGACCTTCCAATGGATGGTGTCTCGGATGTTCAAAGATTAGCTCGGAGACACGATGGAGGCATACATCGATGACATGGTGGTAAAGAGTGTCCAGGTGGAAGACCACATTACAGACCTCACCAAGATGTTCACCGTACTGAGGAAACACGGACAAAAACTGGAACTCATTGAAATCAGAGCCAACATGTCCTCTCTTGCTGAACCTAATGGGGCTAATGATTCTCATAAGTGGATGCTCACTTCTAATGGCCAATTCAGTATTGCCTCACTTTGGAATCATTTGAGGGCACAATTCCCCATAGTTATATGGCACCACAGTCTGTGGTTCTCTGGACACATTCCCAAATGTAGCCTTATTGCCTGGGTGACAGTCCAGAATAGGTTATACACTGAGGATAGGCTAGTCACTTTTGGTACCAAAGCTCAATCCTGCTGCAGTTTCTGTCAAGGACATGAGAGTCATGACCATTTATTCTTCAATTGTCCTTATACCTCACAAGTTTGGACCCAAATTACTGGGCTTCTAAATGAGGCTTGGCCCTCTAAATCATGGTCCAGCTGGATATCTTTTATATCCTCCATCAAAGGGAAGTCACTTAAAACTCTCATGATTAAACTTGCTTTTACCATTTCCATATACCACTTGTGGATTGAAAGGAATTTTAGAAAATTTCAAAATGTGTCCTGTTCTGAGCAAGTTGTAGTTCATAAGATCTACTCTATGATGAGACATAGACTGATGGCCCTTGAGGATCTTCCTCAAGGACATCAGTCCCATTGGATCCTTAGAAAATGGAATCTTAATTCATGAACTATATGTGTTGTGCTAATTCTTTCTATCCAGACACCTGTGCAGAGTCTATCAAATATTCAGCAGAAGGTAGCAGCAGTCCCTTGTGATACCAGCAGTAAGGGCAACTCTGACCTGCATGAGCTATGTCCCTATTTCAAAAGCTGCATTCCAGCAGCTTAGATGGCCAATGTGGAGGGTCCAGCATCAGTATAAAGAAATTAGCTACATGGTGGACTAGTAATGCACTCATTCTTGTTGACCTGGTATTCTAGCTTTCTTGCATTGTCTCTTTTGGAGTCATATGGGTTGCAAGTGCTGTTGCAATCCACCATTATTGCCATCTGTTGTTACTTTGTGCATGCTAGATTGCGTTGTGCTTTATTGATGATTATTTGGGTTGCAAGGGCTGTTGCAACCCTCTTGTTGTTACTCTTAGTGTTATTGCTTTATGCCTAGATTGCATTACGCTTTATTGTTGTTTTAAGGGTTGCAAGGGCTGTTGCAATCCTCTTTATTGCAACCTGTTGCTATTCTTGTTGATTGTTTGCTGTGTTTGGGCTGCTACATATGGTGTTATTTCCCATAGTTTGAGTGCTGTTCATAGCATCCTGATGTGATTAGATCCCCATATGCAAGGTTCCAGTTGGCCTTGCTGTGACTGCCCTGGTGGTCTTGGAACCAGATCAACAGGCCTAGTTTGTGAATGATACCCAAGTTGTTACTGCTGTGTTAAATGCTTGGCAGTGCATTGAGCAAATCACTACATTGAGCAGCTGTCCTAAATCTGTTGCTATCTATTTTGTACTGCTCTAGTTGCTGCATTTGTGCAGCCCACTTGAACCCACTGCTGCTGTGTGATTATATATGAACATGTTATCTGCTGTTATGACCTTTCTATCTACTGTACTGATGCCTCTGTAGATCACAGCTGTTCTAACGACTGTTCAATGATCTTTTGAGTACAAGGGCAGTGTAACCTTTAATGTGGACTGCCATTAGTGTCGAAACATATTCTGCCATTAGTGTTATCTGCTGATTGTTGCCCTTGTGCTTACTTGTGACTCCTCAAGACACCTGCTGTGGTGATCAACCTTGTTCTAGATATGCTTGTTGCTGCTGCATATTTGTGGTGTGCATGTTTGTGCTTACTTGCTGCTGCACCCCTTGTACTGCTGCTGCAAATGTGCTTACTTGTTGCTCATTAGTCACTGCTGCTAGATCTCACGGTTTGTGTGGCTTCTGGATCAGTTTCTGGCTTTGTATAATGCAGCGAAATGCTGCTCAAATTTCCAAAAAAATGTTCCTTTCTGTTGCCTAGCTAGGGGGGGCTGTCCCCTTGCAAGTTTGTTTCCCTTCTGGGAGGGGGCTTCCTCCCGTTCAACTCAACTCAAATTTGTTGTGTTGATTCAATGCTTCTCAAAGCTGCTACTTAATGCACTACTCAGTCTAAGCTACTCCTGTGGTCAATGCAATGCTTCTCAAGCTGCATGTGTGGGATCTGTTGTTTGAAGCTGCCAAGATCTGCTGCTGCTGTTATGTTATGGGATTGCTGCTGTGTTATGCTCAAATCTTTACCTCATCAACATGTACATTCAATTTCTGTGTTGCTGCACATCTGTACAAGACGACAGCTGCTACTGTTGCCGTTGGTTGCTACTGCTTCACATTAGAGTCAAATTCTAATTGCTACTGCTGCCCAGGTGATTAAGTGCATGTCCTGTTATCCTAGACAGTACATCTGCTATATTGTGATGCCACATCTTTGAGGTTGCTATACCACAGACTTCGGGTTATTCAAATTTCAAAGGAAACTCTGCTCAAATTTTTACGACTCGGGCTGGCATTGTTAGTGTCTTCAGGATCTGTATTACTATCCTATCAATTAAGCATTTTGTGTGTTTCTCTTCCATCTTTCCAAGATGGTTTAGAATCACTTAGATTAGGTATTATGTTATGTATTTACGTTATGTTGCCCCTCTCCTATTGTTGCCTAAGTGGCCATCCATTTTATTTCCTTTTCCTTTTCTTTTTGTCCTCCCTGGGGTATGCCCCTTGTAGGCTGTATATTCTGTTGTCTTCTTTTTATTTCATGCTTATTTACCCAAAAAAAAAAAAAACTCAACGCCGAGAAGTGCTCTTTTGGTGTTAGGTCTGGAAAATTTCTCGGACATTTGGTCACTAGGAGGGGTATTGAAGCTGATCTGAGTCAAGTCACAGCAATACAACAGCTCGTTTCTCTGAGCACAATTAAGGAGGGTCAAAGGCTTATAGGAATGGCAGCAGCCCTAAACCGGTTCATCTGTCGCTCGGCAGATGTATGCCGACCCCTTTTCCAGTCCATCAAAACGAGCAAAAGGAAGTTTCAATGGACTGAGGAATGTGAGAAGGCCTTACAACACTTGAAGACCTATTTATCCAAGCCGCCATTGCTGGAAACACCTCGGGAAAATGAGGACCTATTCATCTACCTTTATGTTTCTCCACATGCGGTCAGTTCGGTGCTCGTCCGAGCAGAGGGCACCGAGCATCGACCGGTGTACTATGCAAGCAAGACCCTGATAGGAGTCGAGACAAGGTACCTGCCTCTTGAAAAGGTTACCTTCACTCTCGTCACTGCGTCTCAGAAGCTATTCCCATACTTCCAGGCCCACACAATCACTGTTCTCACTGAGTATCCTCTAAAAGCACTTTTTTGAAGGGCTGATCTCTCAACACGAGTTTCAAAGTGGGCTTGTGAGATAGCCAATTTTGACATTCAGTATCGCCCGAGAACGACCATTAAGGCGTAGGTGTTAGCAAACTTCATCGCCGAGCTAACACCAAGAGCAAAAAAGCCAAAAGAAGACAAACTCAACCCAATCCCTCCCGAGCAATCAGTTGAAGACCCTGATGCCCCCGTGGCAATTGAAGATGTGACCAGGTCTCGGATGAAGACTCAGCCACTCCCCCTACAATTGAACAACCAGAACAAGCACCCCTACTTGTCTCGGAAGGAGAATTGAGTCAGCCTGCGGAAGAAGACCAAATAACCGTGCCATTCTCCACTTGGCATATATTTCAAGGCAACGCTTGGAAGTTGCATGTAGATGGAGCTTCAAACCAACAGGGAGCTAGAGCAGGCGTGGTCTTATTTCACTCGAAGGGGTTATTCATGAGAATGTCGTCACAATCAAGTTCCCGACCTCTAACAACGAGGCCGAGTACGAGACCTTGATCGCTGGCCTTCAGCTTGCCGAGGCAATGGAGGTAAAAACCCTAATGGTTTACAACGACTCTCAACTCATTGTAAATCAGTTCAATGGTGACTAATGACTATGATGCTAAGGATGAAAGAATGGCTAAGTATCTGAGCCTAGCCAAGAGTCTTACCGAGACGTTTGAAGATATTGAAGTACATCAGGTGGGCTGAGAGCACAACGCTCACGCTGACGCACTCGCAGTACTTGCTTCACCATGCAAAGCTTCTGAGCAACGAACTCTCTCCTTCGGAACAATCTCAGCTTCGAGCTTTGAACCACCTCGGATGCACATGCTGAACATCAAGCTCGGACCAAGCTGGATGGACGAATTGGTATTTTATCTCCGAGATGACAAGCTACCGGAAGACCGACGAGAAGCCCACTAGATCAGATGCAAGGCTGCAAATTACAGGCTCTCCCTAATTGGCTCTTTATATCAACGTTCTCGAACAGGGCCGTACCTCATGGTCGTCCATCAGAATCAAGTCCATTCAATGCTCCAAGAACTCCATGCCGGTAGCGGAGGCTGCCACTCTGGGGGACGTTCTATTGTTGTTCAAGCCAATGATTCACCAGCCAGCCGAAAGACCTATAACCTATTACTAGTCTGTGGCCCTTCGCTCAATGGGGATTGGACATTGTAGGAGAGCTTCCACTTGCTCCAGGAGGATTTCGCTACCTTGTAACTGCTACGGATTATTTTTCTAAGTGGGTGGAAGCCGAGCCTCTTGTTTTCATCACAGAGGCAAACGTAAAGAGTTTTCTATGGCAGAATATTATTTCTCAGTATGGGGTTCCGTATGCGATCGTCTCGGACAATGGAAAGCAGTTTACTGGGAAACAAATGAAGGTAACGGCCAAGCCGAGCCGAGGCATCTAACAAGACAATCGCGGCTGGACTCAAACGAAGGCTAACTGCAAAAAGAGGAAAATGGGCGGAGGAACTTTCTCACGTTCTGTGGGCATTCAGGACTACTCCGAGACGTTCCACAGGACAAACTCCTTACTCTTTCGCCTACGGTGCTGAAGCCGTTATCCCTATTCACAAGGGGCTACCTACAATCTGAACTAAGTACTTCGATGAAACCACTAATGACACGGCCTTAAGCAACGACCTGGACTTGGCCGAGGAGAAGCGCGATGCAGCTCGGGTGAAGTTGGCGGCCTATCAACAAGAGGTTACTAAGGGATATAACAAGACGGTTCGGCTGAGAACCTTTTGCCCCGATGATCTGGTTCTTAAAAAGATTACGGACAAGAATAAGAAAAAGAAGTTGATGCCCAATTGGGACGGTCCCTACCAAGTCGTCAATAAGGTGGGGAAAGGAGCCTACCAGATTGAAGACATGGATGGGAAGCTCGTGGACAAGCCTTGGAATGCTTATAATTTGAGAAAGTATTATACTTAAGGAAGCTGCTCTCGGATGTTGAGTTTCAAACATAGAAGAAAGTTTGAAGAAATTTTGATGTAATACATTCTCGGAAGCTTATCAATGAGAAACCCTTTTTGATCTAAACTGCCGTCATTTATATATTTAATCGTGTCTCGGTAATTATACCAAACGGCTTTGGACAAGGCACAACCTCACACATGGGTTTCATCCCATCAGACCGCTTGGTTTTTCCGAGCCAATCCAACGATTACGTCAATAATTTAACAAATCACACCCTCTTGGTGGTACTAATATTAGCGCCTCGGACAATAAACCGAGCTCGATGTAAAATCCCTTCTATAGGGGTATTGACCAAGTGATAACTTGTTTTTACAAGTTAGCGACTTAACTTGGTAATGACTACCGAGCCATAAACAAACACCCTATCCTTGGGGTATCGACCCACAAATAACTTATCCTTTAAGTTAACGAAGTCATCTCGGTACGTATTCGCCGAGCATATCATCCTCTCGCTAGGGGTATTGCTTCAACATTAACTTATATTTTTAAAGTTACCTTATTGACTCGGTTACATCGAGCAAATGAACCTCTCACAAGGGGTATTGTTTCAATGATAACTTATACTTTAAAGTTAGATAATTGACTCGGTCATCCAAGCAAACTAAACTCCATCAAGGGGTATTGAAATTATTTTAACATCCTACCGAGACGTGTTTTACAATTAACACGAACCGCTGATATCACTCTCGAATTCCAACACTTGTAGAAAACTTCTTTAAATTTTACAAGTTTTTCTGTGAAGCACTTACCTTTCTTAAATTGACTCGGCAATATTTCCGAGAAGACCTGTTGGTTACTTTGAAAAAAAGGTTTTCATCATGCCTTAGAAAATTTCTTGAAACATTCATCTCAACTTAGGCCAGGGGTATTTAGTTGCCCTAAGCCGAGACGAATGGGGGTATTACTATATGATACGAGGAGTTGTCTCAGAAAATAGTCAATCAAAAAAGATACAATAGAAAACCAACCATCCATCCATCCATTTGCATTCCAAGACGATTCAACAGACCAAGCATTAGAAAGTACCACAGATGGCTCGACATAAAATTCCACCGAGCCATGCCCAAGATTGCTAAAAGAAATAGTTTGGGGGGAGAAATAGATATTGTATCAACAACTTCCGAACCCATCTTAGAGGCCTGGCATATAATTCTACCAGCCTTTACCAACCGAAATAATTAAAGAAATAGTTCAGAGAAGGGAAAAGAGAGAGATTGTTTCAAGACTACAGTTCTAAGTATCCTTTAAGACTGCTTCGTCATCACCTCCGATACCGTCCTCGACATTCTCTTTGATTTCCTCCCCTTCAGCTTCCTCTTCTTCTTCCTCTTCGGAGGGGATCTCGATTTCTGGCAAAGTAACCTCAGGCACTTTGTGGAGATAAGATTCGGCGTGAACACTGCCAGCGTCAAGCCCAAGCCCATAGCTAGTGTTCACACCTTTGAAGTAATAGATCCTAGCTCCCCTCCGGAAGCTCATGTTCTTTATCTCTGCCACTTGGCCTTGGTAGTGTTCAACGATCTTCTCCTTCGCCTCCTCAAATCTGGCTGAACGCGTGTCAGAAAGCTCCTGTTTACGCCTCTCCGCCTTCTCAGATGACTTCTGTTGCAGTTCTTTAACCTGATTTTTCAAAGCTTCAAGCTCGAAGAGTTGCTTTTTGCGGTCTCAAATTCCGAGGAAGCTTAGCTGCAACCAAGTCATTCTCTGTTTCTCTCTTCTTTTGAAGAACATCCTTGTGCTTCTGCTTCAAGGCAGAGAAGGCGGATGACATGTTGACAACCTTTTGATGATAGCCGAGAAAGGATTGATTGGCCTACGGTCATAAATCACAACAGTTACGAACAATTGAATTCTAGAAAACAGGGAACATGATCGAAAATAGAAATGCTTACCAAAGTTAAGTGGGAGAACATGTCCACTATATTTCCCTCAAGATCACTAGGGAGTTGCTTCATGTCCTCGGGCAAGCAAACCCCTTGAAGCACGGGAAGTCCGAGCCTAGGGTTGGCCCAAACACTGTCGGTTATGAGCACTGGCAGCCCCTGTTTCACTTGAGGAGCAAAGATGAAGGGTACGGCGGTGGAGATGGACAAACACGGCATTTTCTGTCAATAAAGGGAGGAAAAGACAGTGAAACATGGCAGACAACAGCGTCGTGGAGGCTAAAAAACTCAGTCTTGATTTCGCCGAAAAAAAATGGAATGCAGACGACTCGAGTGCGAGGAGAGAAGGCAAGAGAGAGTGTTTCTCTCTTTAGGGCACCCCCTTTTATAGGGCTGAGACGGGTTTAAATGATCGCGTGGGAAACAAGATACCAACTGATGGCGCAGATGGTGAATCAACACGTGGTGTTAATGGGACGGGCGTCTTTATCATCTGACAACCCACGCAGGTACGCCTTTTTGGCTACAAAATCGTGATCCGTGTGGCACTTCCTCGCTCAATTAGCAGCCACCACGTGGTGCAATTCGAAATGGTCCACGAAGCAATCAGGACTGGGGCTCGGATAAAAGAAACACAATGGAAAGGGCTTCACCCTCTCGGCAAAGCCTCTTTGAAAGCTCGGGTTGTTGAAACGGCCCGACCAGGAATGGTCAACTCCTTTCTCGGAACCAATGGTCTCGGAAGAAGTTGAGGGGCTATTGTAGTGGGCCGAAAACTAGCAGCTTTAATGGGGCTCGGTGGACGAGCCCAAGAGAGCCAAGGCCCAAACGGGTCTCCAAGCTAGCTAAGGAACAAAATGCTATGGGCCGACCAAGATAGGCCCATTCGAGACAAACCGATATCTCGGGCGGGATGAACTATGAACCGAACAAGTCATCCGAGATGGATCATATCCGAGATGGCTTGGGAAGGTGATCCGAGATATCGGTGACGTCCTCTGTGACGCCAATCGAGGCGGTTAGCGCTCGTAACAAATTTGGGAAGGCACATGTGCATGCTACAGCTGTCCCTACGTCATCATGCCGGTACCCGAAGCGGTTACGCTACATGTCAATTCTTATTGAAGGACGCGTGCATGCGATGATTACAGATCTGGCTTTGTGATGCTCAGTGACGTCATTAGAGCCAGAATGACTGATTTGCCCATGTACTTGGGGAGCCTATATAAACGAAGCGAAGGAGACCTAAAGACACACAACACTTTCTCTCTCAACTCTCACATTTCCTCTGGTACTTCCTTCTCCGATCACTTATTAGACAGTCGGAGTGCCTTCCCTGGCCACATTCCAGTCAGGTTAGGTGCTAACGGCGTGTGCTACGTGTGCAGGTGTACCTAGAGGTTCATCCACCCCCCACTCGCTGCTCACTAGAGTCAGGAATTGCTCAAGAGGTTCTTTTGGAATTTTGAGGACACCACACAACCCCTAAATTGCAGCTTTTCAATTCAAGAGAATCAAAACTCTAAGACCAATTTTACTTAGGACAATAAAAAAACAATTATCCATGAAAATCCACGCTAGCTAAGTGAGTTGATTGAGGAGGGAATGGAAGAGGAACATCAGGAAAAAACTTCAAAAACTGATCGGCGTACTAATAAGGCACATCTTAGGGAATGGAAGTTCTGCAAACTGTAGATGTTTGTCATGCTTGATACAGTGTTTCCCATGTGCATCTTTATTGGAAGCTTAAAATAGGAACACTTGTCACCAGAATAGGACTATTTCTATTTTTGGTAAATATATTAGTAGGGTAGGACTAACTACTCAACACATTCTTCTTTTCGAAGGAATATGATACCTCAGACGAATGAAATTAACTACAAGTACTTTAGATTATCAGTTTTTCCGATGATAAGACACCCTACCAGAAAAGGAAGGAAATATATACTTGTAGTTCAAGGCCCCAACAGAATTGACAACCCACTCACAATGATGACCATTTTCAGCATAGCTCCCACTGAAACAATTGCAAAATCCAATTTAAAAGCCATGGGAAAAGGAATTCGTTCTGGTGAAGACTTGAATATACAACTCACAAACGGAACAACAAACCGAGGTGGTTTTAGTTGGTTGCACTTCCGACAATATCGGGCCGTTGGATTTGTTGAGTCTGCTAGCAAACCATTGAATTCTGACCCAGTGAAGGGATCAGAGTCACCACTTTCCTCATCCAAAACAAGCCTCCAATTGGGTGGCACACTTCCCGCATACGTAAATAGAACATCATAGTAACTTGTGTTTAGAGTAAAGGGTTCTATTGGGGAGTTTCCTTGGGCATTCTTATTTGTCTATGTTCTACTAGAAACTTATGACAGAGTTACTTTGGGGCTGGGCCTTGTCATTGACCTGCTTTAGCATGGCCCAGGGGTCTCATCCACCTTTGGCCCCAAGTCCTTTGTGCTCGTACTGTATTCATTGCCGAGGTTATTTTTGTACCTTACCGTGTGTGGGGGATGATGGATTGGGATAGTTGCACCTTATGCTTGATTGTGTGTGTGTGGGTCCGAGGGCGGAGATTATCGTTGGATGTTTTTACTTAGTGGTGGCCTTGGTTTTCTTTGGTCTGAGAGTTTTCTCTTGGGGCTGATTTTGTCCATCACGATCTTTAGCTTGACTATGGATTTCACCTGTCCTTAGTCATATCCTTGTGTGTTTGATATCACCGCGGGCTACTCTTTATTTTCATTGGACCTTATCTGCTAACAATATGGATGGTTGCTGGAAATTGTGGAGGAATGATGGCTTTGGAGCTTGGACTGTGATGTTTGGAGCGAGTGGCAAACTAGGCATGTGTTCAGTGTAAGTGTTCTATGGGAGGGTTCCCTTGGATATAATTGCTTGTCGAACTGCTAAAGGCTCATCTCATTTGGTCCGGGTTACTCTGCTACTATTGTCTCCACTATTGAGGGTTGGCCATTCCATATATATCACTTTCCACGAACACGTGCTTACATATTTCTATATATTATGCAGTTAAAACATTTAGTTATTTATTCTAGCCTTCCAAGCTGTCATGGCATCTTCTAGCTATGCTTACTTATTTATCCTATCCTGGCAGGGTGTGCTAGGACCTTCTATTTTCCCACCCCGGCGGGTTGTGCCGGGGAGCACGTCCTTTTCTAGTCTCTTTTCATTTTATGCTTCCTAGGATATGCCCCTTGTAGGCTGTATATTCACTTAACCTTTTTTAGTTTCAAGCTGATTTACCCGAGAAAAAAAAAAACATCAAAGTAACTCCACAATAGCATCACTAAGTGCAAAATTGACAGGGGCGTCATGTTTTTAGCTACAATTAGCGTAGGATATATCAGCTACCACTTTTCGTTTTCTTGAATTATCATTACATTTTTTGTGATTCCTTGCGGGGACCTATAAAAACATGTTTTAAACACATCGAATGGTTTGGGTCATCAAAATTTAATCGGAAAATGGCAGGTTCTCATTTTAACAAAATGATGGATCCCTCAATGGATAATTACTATGGGACTCCCATTTTCCGATTGAATTTTGATGATCCGAGTCATTCAATGTGTTTAAAACGTATTTTTAAGGGTTCATGTGAGGAATCATAACAAAAAAAAAAAAAAATTTGGGAAGGGCTTCATCCGAACCGAATTTTGAATTTCATGCGGACCAAGCAATTTTTTCACTTTCCGAACCGAATTTTGACGATCCGAACCATTAGATGTGTTTAAAATGTGTTTTAAGGTCCACTGCGAGGATTAGTCCAAAAAAAAAATACCCGCAAGGGCTTCATCCGATCAGTTTTTGTTAAAAACGTTATATTGGGATCGTCAAAATTTGGTTAGAAAGCATGCGGCTCTCACTTTGGTCCTCATATAAGGGTCCTTATTAGAAGTTTCTTGTATGTGTGTGTGTGTGTGTGTGTAGTTCGGATCTAGTCCGGGATCCCTAAATCCGGGACTTATAGTTCCATATCAAATTTTCATGATTTGAATCGTCCAATGTGTTCAAAACGTGTTTTCAAGAGTCCCCGGGAGAAATCATCCAAAAAAAATACTGGGAAGGGCTTAATCTAAGCAGTTTTTCATAAAACTGTATATGTACAGTTTTTGTGGAAAACTGCTCGGATCAAGCCCTTCTCGGTCGTTTTTTTTATGATTTCTCGTGAGGACCATTAAAAACACGTTTTAAACACATTGGACAGTTTGGATTATGCAGAAATAATTTTTAAAACCTCAAAAACACCCTTTTTCCTTTCTTCCCATATATATATATATATATATATATATATATATATATATATATATATATATATATATATATATATATATAGAGTAACTATCCAGTCCGGGAGTCCCGAATCCGGGACTCCACCTTCCCGATATTTTTTTGACGATCCGAACCGTCCAATGTGTTCAGAAGGTGTTTTCCAAGGTCCACGCGGGAAATCTTCAAAAAAAAAAACCGGGAAGGGCTTGATCCAAGCGGTTTTTCGCAAAACTGTAAATGTACACATTGGACGGCTCGGATTTCCCAAAAACAATCGTTAAAACCATCAAAACGCTTCAATCCGGGAAATCCGGGATCCTTGACTGGATCGGTGGCGTATATATATATATATATATATATATATGGGCCGGTTCCATGGACACATAAAAAAACACAAAAAAAGACACTCTATCTCAGCCATTAAAACCAACGACAGAGATGAAAACTTTAAAATTGTACTCCCCATCTCCTCCTCTCCATCTCACCTAATCTCCCTCTCCCCACCTAAGTTCACGACATGACCAAACAAACCGATCGACTCCACCCACCGCTGCTGGCGTCGTCTACTAACTATGTCTAGAACTCTGCTCTCATTAGAAAAAAGATTCCACCCGCCGTCGCTGCCGTCAACTCCACTCAAATGGCCTCCATCCGGCCAACGTCAAAACCCACAATGGACGCTAGGAAATCCACCTCCAACAAAATGAAAAACAATAAGAGGAAGAAGAAAATGTCATACATGGACAGGATTTGACACGTCGTTGTCTTCTACGTTGCACCCGATTCAGAAAGTCGCAACAATAGACATGTCTAATCCAAATCGAAAAACCAATAAGTTTATCGAAACCCTGACATCCTTGAAATTATAGTTCTTGTACTTCACATGTGGGAATTTAATTTCGAGTCTGACTCACATCTACGAGAAAATGTGCTAAAAAGTGCTAAACCCAATCCGGTGAACTTATTTTTCGTTTTTGTTGTTCAGAGAGAGAGAGAGAGAGAGATAGAGTGTTTGTGTATTGGGAGAGAGAGAATACGGTGTTCGCCTGAGATAGGGCTCGCCCAAGTTGCGGTCGGCTGTCGGGGTGGAAGGGGAGTTAGCAGCGCCAGGTCTTCGTGAGATTGAGGGGAGAGAGTGCAGTTTTCATTTCAGCCCTTGGTTTTAATGGATGAGATGAAGTGTCTTTTTTTTGTGTTTTTTTATGTGTCCCCGGAACCGGCCCCATATATATATATATATATATATATATATATATATATATATATATATATATATATATATATATATATATATATATATATATATATATATATATCTACGGTTTGTATAAACAACTGCTCGGAACAAGCCATTTCTAGTCATTTTTTTATGATTCCTCGTGTGGACCCTTAAAAACATGTTTTAAACACACTTGTTGTGGTACGCGCTCTAGATGAGCCACAAGCGCATCTGGCTCCCTTGGCACGTGCTTTGGTTGTGCCACAAGTGCATCTGGGATGCTTGTTCCTGTTTTAGCCTTGGCAAGCTTCCCAGACGCGCTGCAGCACTCCAAATTGTCCTTGCACCTATATTAACATTTTTTTCTCCATTTTTAGGGTACAACTCAGATTTTTACCCACCCTAGGGAGAGAAAATCAATTTCCTCTTGTCTTCATGAGTTCTTATGCATCAAAGATGATTTAAAACTTGTGTTTGATCATTTCCTTTGCCAATGTAGATTAATCTCAAAGATTAAGATTAAGATTAATCTATTTACCCAAAAAATCTAGATTAATCTTCTAATACTCCACGGATTATATCTAGATTGATTATTTTCTTCAAAAACATTCATTAAAAATCATGCCTTTCCTTACTCATGGGTTCTTGATGCATTTTATGATTTAAACCTTGTGTTTGATCATAACTTTTGTCAATCTAGATTAATCTTCTATTAATACTCCATGGATTACGTCTAGATTGATTATTTTAACACAAAAAATCTTTTTTTTCATCATTTTATACATATCATGGTTGATTGCCTTGGTCCCTACGTGAGCCTGTTGGACCGGTGTTGAGTTGACTCAGAGATCATGACGGGTGTGCTTCTGGAGTCCATGGAATCAAAGAGGAGTACTGGTCACTACATCCAGAATTGGAGCTAGATGTCACAAAGGGCTTGTTAGATAATTTCTAATCTTGTTAATTCTTGTAAACCTTTTGATTTATGGAAATACATAAGTAGGATTAGCCGTAGTTTTATGCTTAAGTAGTTCCCACGTAAATCTCCTTATCCTGTCTCCTTACTTTAATTGCTTCATTATTACATATCTTTTAGTTATTGTTAAAATGGAATTTGGGTGATTGCAATGTTAATTAGTGACTAATTTTTTTAGTTATAGTCCCATTCAATAACTACAAAATACACTAAAATTACACTTCATTGAAATGCATGCAACAAATAGAAAAGATGAAAATCGACTAAAGACAAGGGCAAAATAGGGTAACAAAGATGTCCGGAACAAGATTCTCTTTCCTTCGATAGGTTTTCATACTCCCTCTGTCCCAAATTGTTTTCATGTTCCGATTCAAATGCAATTTTTAACTGTTCATAACTTTCAATCTATTACATTTTTAGAGATTTCAAAAACCTTGTATCAGTGGTGGAGTCAAGATTCTGGTTTGAGGGGGCCCGACTTAGTAGACATATTTTTTTTCCAAGTGTATACTTATGATATGGATTTACTTTTCAATAGAATTTACTTGTGCATTGAAAATATTCTAGCCTAATGTGTTAAAAATACATGAATCGTTTTGTTTTGTTTCTTTAGGCTACAAAAATACTCACATGCAAATTCCCACAAAAAAAAAAAAAAAGACTCATATGCTTGTTTTTCAAATTATGAAAGAAAGAAAGACAAGTGATTTTTACACCCCTTTTTTGATAAACACACTTATTTTTTGTTTTTAGTGGAACTTTTATGTGACAAAAAGTAGGGTGTGTTTAAAAAGGGGTGTGGAAATAATTAATGAAGATATAAAAATTACCTATCTTTTTAGTAAATGAAACCAAAATTATTACAATCACGAGAAGATATTACAATAATAATATCAATTATTTCAAAAAAATTCGTATTAAATTAATAAAAATTTCTCCCTTGTATTGTATAATAAAACTAATTGAGATTTATCAAATAAGATCCATATTGCACATAAAATACGTTATAGAATGGAAGATATAAATAGTTAAAAAATTGCATTGGAATCTGACAGGACAACCAATTTGGGACGGAGAGAGTAGTAAAACTTGGACATAATGCCACGTCTCAGAATAACTCAGTCGGAGATCAAGCAACCTGGAATTGTCCTGGTGTGTGCGATGTCCAATTCGGCTTGAATTTTGTCTTTTTAGATTTTTGAACTACCTCTCGGAGAACGAGGTCGTCAACATTGAAAGGCCTCATTTGAACATTTTTTTTAATACCCCCGAGCAAACCTCTTGTTGGTACGCTGCGTGCTTAACGTGAGCTTCTTCTCTCAGTTCTTTGGCGAGGTCGAGCTTTCTGTCCATGGCTGTAACACCCCATGTAGACTACTAGCCTAGTACCTTGATTTGATCCACAAGCCACACAGCATGGCCCAAAATGCTTAAGCCCAAGGTGCTAGTAGTAGCCCACATGGTTTGTTATATGCCCAAGATCATCCACATAGACTTCAGATGTGGGACAGGGTGTAACAATGACTTCATTGTAAAGACCTGGAAATTTGTGTAAAATGAGGAAATGTGTAAATGTTGGAACGTGGGTCAATGTGGAAAAATGGTTTGGGTTGGGGCTAACTTGTAACTCATTTGGAAGTTGTAAGGTGTAATTAGGGCATTTGGAGTATAAAAGGAAAGAGGAAGATAGAGAAATCATTTTCTCCCCTTCCCCCCATCTACGCCGGCACCCTCCTCGCTCTCTAAAATTTTCTGTCACACTCCCATTCAAATATTGTAGTCACACTATTGGAGCTCGAGATTTGCGTGAGGGAGCTTGGGAAATGCCATTTTCAATGGGAGCAAAGCTTGGAGTGGTTAGGGTTTGATCAGACAATTGGTTTGGAGCTTAAACACCTTGACGTGGGGGTTTCTTACTCGATTGTTAAGTGTTTTATGTATATAGTAGTGAAATCTTCCAAGTAAAGTATGTTTCCTTATTAATTTAGTCGAGGAACCCTTTTGACCTTGAGTTATGATTTCAAATCCATTGATCTACGAAATTAATTGATGAATCTATAATTACATTAATGTATCTACCTTCTTTCATGCTTATTAGTTGATTTGTACCCAAAAAAAAGAAAAAAAAATCTGGGTTTGAGCATCAATTTTGAGTTTTGGATTGAAATTTCACCATTGGGGAAAAATCTGGAAAATTTGTCTAGAATATGTGTTTCTGGAATTTTCGCGAGGCAATTTTGACAGTTTGTGATCCTATTTTCGTTTTGATTCGGGCTTCTTCCTTGGTACATGTTTGGCCCTTGTTTCCCTATTTCACATCGAACACTTGTAGTCATACCTAGACTCTCCTTGTTGCACAAATGACTTGAAATGAACACCTGGTTGTTGAAATTGATTAGTGTTAAACATCCGTTGGACACGTAGAGAATGTAGTGCTGAAGGAATCCTCGACTTGAGACGTGAAAGAAACGATAGAGGGTTCTCGAATCCCAAACATTAAACCGATGATGAGATGGATCTAATGTGCCATTAGACAATTGTGGAATGGATAGAGGGTGTGTGAGGGACACATGATGTACTTGTTAATAAATCATAAGACACTTGGAAAACATTTGAACACCGGTAGGACCTTGGGTATGTGTGGTACACAATGGGATAATTATTGATGTACTTATTGAGTGCGTGGGTATTTGTGGGCATGGTGATGTATCGTTGAATATATGTGAACTTGTAGTACACGTGGGTACTTTTTTTTGGGGGGGTAATTTAGCATGAAAATAAAAGGGGCTAAACGAATATACAGCCTACAAGGGGCACACGTGGATACTTGTGGGGTACAAGGGACATATGTTGATTAGCTGCGGACACGCGGACATGTGTGGAATTCACATGGACACTTGGAAAACGCTTGGATACACGAGAGACACATGGGTACTTGTGGGACACGTTAGAGACATTGGTTGAGGTATTTATTGGGTACGTGGGCATTTGTGAGGTGTATAGATATGTGAGGGATATGTGCACACGTGTTGGATACGTGGATACTTGGGATGCGTTATATAAGGACCCATAATTTCAAATGATTTTTCGATAATAATGTTAGAGAAATGTGAGGAAATGAAAATGGAGTAAAGTGGGCCAATGTGGTGTAAGTATATACATTAGGGTGTCTTTAAAGTGCATTAGAACATAAGGAGGTGTGAGTGCAATTAGGAAATTGTATATAAGGCATGAGTTAGGGAAAAATAGCACAAAAAAATCACTCTCCCTCTCCCTCTCCCTCACTCAGCCAACCCACTCTCTCTCCCTTCCCCTCTCCAAAATTTCCTCATTTTGGTCACCAAATTCACCTCCTACACTTCATCTCTTCAAGACCCAACCTTATATTCATCTTCTACACACAATTTGGAGTCCAGGTTTCTTTGGAATTGCTTGGAGAAGTCACATATTGGTTGGAGTTGCAAGAACAAGCTAGGATTTCTTCCTCTCTCATCTTTGGAGCTTTTTCATTGAGGTAGGGAACTATTTTCTACCTCCTCTAAGTGTACGTTGGTTGAATTGTTGCATTACTCTTGATCTTGCTCCTAGAATTCTTCTTAAATTTGATAACCACCATGGAATTGAACCTTGATCTTGGTTGAGCTTGGGTTTTACATGTTTGGCTGTTAAATCCATGAGTTGGTTGTTGATATATCCCTCTCCTATGATTAGTTGTTGTTTGGAAACTCAAAATTTGGCTTGGGTTGAAAACCCCTCCATTTTGGAAAAATCTGTCAAATCTGCTCGTAATGGTCTTTGTATCGATACACCCAAAAGGGTGTATCGACACACAACCTTCTATTAAGTTTCTGGTGAACTTGTATTGATACAACTTTTGAGGTATATTGATACACATCTATCTGTTCATTTCTTGATGAATCTGAAAGGGTGTATCGATACACAATGCTACCCAAAATTTGTTTTCTTCAACTTTGGTCGCTTGTTCGGACTTGAACTTGACATATTCATTCCCTACACCTCAAATCTATTGTCATGGCATGATTCATGACTTGTCTTGATTTCTCACGTACTTGGACACTTGTTAACTTAATCATAATCTATCTACTACGAGATTTTGAACGAAATGGATTATATGGATGTTTTGGACACATGAGAGTTAAATGGATTTTTTAAAATGGTGATCATAAATACTAGGGCCACCATTTGGTGCATCTCTGGCCATGGGTGCACGGAGCCCACAAAATCCAACGGGGTGCACGGATCTCACGAAATCCGGCAGAGGGATTTATTCCCTATTAAAACAAGTGGTTATTTTTGTGAAGTGTTTGAAAAATTGATGAAATTGGATACACGACATGTAACAGCTAAGAGAAAATAAATGGACATTTGGGTTATCTTTGAACATTTTTGGTATTTCCTTAGACACTTTGGTACTTGGTTGGGCATTTGGGTATCTTGTGGACATTTAACACATTGAGTCGATCAATCGTAGTCCCTATTAGTCAATTTATTCAGATTTGCTATATCTTCATGTGCATCTTTCATTAATTCTCTATACCCTTAGCATTAGTACAAAAATTTTCCTATTGGGCTAGTGAGCTCACCCTATCATTTTCGGGTTCTCGGCAAGGCACATGAGTTGGATGCTTGGAGTGTGGATGCATGACATGAAGCTCATTTATTCATGTAGTTATTTTATCCTCTCCATAGTTATTATATTTTTGGGAGATGATCATGTAACTTCTATTGCTTCAATCTTTTGACAAACTTTGATATATGTAATAACTTTACAACCTTTGTTACTTATGCATGGGTACGGGTGCCCTTGGTTAGAGACTCGTTGAACTTCGACTATGAGATTGTACTTTGACTTTTGCTTTTCAGAGGGGAATTGTTTGACTTTGGACTTATCCTAGGTGGAAACTATATGCATTTTGGTTATTAAAAGTGAGGGCGTGACACGTTAGACCTTTGTGAACTGCTTTAACATGTGACTGACGCTTGATATAAAATGCTTATTGGATACGTGATATTGATTGGTGTGAGTTAATAGAAACGTTTGATGAACTCGAATGAGGGGACTTAAATGTTTGAGTAGATGAATGGCAATGATATCGTGATTACTAGGGCCACCATGTGAAGTGTCCCTAGGCATAGGTATCGAGGCCCGTGGAAATGGTAAATCTACATCCTTATGCTATGACAATTGGAGTATCCTAAGCCCTCTTGCAACCAGGTATGGGCCTAGGATAATCTATGACTCTGGGCTTGCTAAGGACTCTATTGTTTCTGATATCATTAGAGGCACAAATTGGGCATTCCCCAATACATAGACTATTGAGCTCAATGAGGTTAGAGATAGCCTTCTATCCATCCCTGCACCTAATGGGAGTTTGGAGGACCAACATCTCTGGACTCTCAATACCAATGGAAAGTTTACTATTTCCTCATTGTGGAATCATCTTGGAACCCATTTCCCCAAGGTTCCTTGGAGTAAGTGCATCTGGTTCCCTGGACACATCCCAAAATGCTGCTTCACCTCATGGATCCAACACATGTTATTACTATTATTTTTTTGGGGGGTAATTTAGCTTGAAATTAAAAGGGGTTAAGCGAATGTACAACCTACAAGGGGCATACCTCAAGGAGGACAAAATAAAGAAAAGAAAAGAAAAAATTGCGTACTCCTCGGCAGAACCCGCCAGGGTGGCAAAATATGAAATCCAGCACAACCCGCTAGGATAGGTAAAATAAGCATACAGTAGCAAAATAAATTCGTTAATTTGTCGCTCTAAATAGCCTGCTTCATGGTACCCAAAACTTGCGTGTAAAAGGGACCAAGGTCTGTCCCCGATTGCTTCAATTTTTACCCTCCAGATCCACCTCAACGTGGGACCCAGTATACTTTCCCTTAGCATGAATGTTCACAGCTGTAACCCTTTGCCCAATAAACAATTCATGTATAAGGCCCCCTTGGTCACAACTGTAGTTCACGAAATAAAGGTCCATTGTGTGTAAGCCCATTAAAAGGACAGTGGTCCCCACGAAATAAAAGGCATGCTGCCTTGTTGACCAGAGAGTTGCTGATACACATAAAGTGTAATGATGGCGCATGTGCTTTCACATTTCACTGCAGCACTTCACGCACACCTGCCCACAAATTTTTGCTTTTTGTTAGCTTTTTGTTAGTACATTGTACCCTACAGCTGGGTAATTAGCCTTTCCTGTGAGATGGTACACGCAACATCACTTGGACCAATGTGTATTTTGACCCGAATTTCCTGATAGCTGTATCACTACCTTTTGAACAAAAATAGGCATGCAAATTGGGATTGGTACAACTCCCAAAGACCCCTTTCAAGGTGTAGAACCCAGTTGCACTTCCACCCAGCGCGCGAGGCATGCACACCGTGGGGCCCACTTAGGTCTTCTTCTCCAGAACACCCTTAATCATCAACATCAACACAGTTTTTCCAGATTTCCAGATTTACATGGAACCAACCCAGAATTTCCAAAACAAATAACTATAAATAGAGTGGTTTAGCTAAACAAAAATTTCATGCTTTCTATTTGGGTATTTCCAGGTAAAACTCCATAACAGGCTCATCAAAAACTAAGGACCAATTTCACCATAAGCTTACCATATCAAATCCAAAAACCCATAGTGGTATTACCTCCCACCGCCGTGACACCATCGACACTTAACGAGGAAGAACTGAACTGAATATATAAAGCCATACCTGGAAAAAGGACCCCAGATCTCAATACGTGATTGAGTGAAGTTTTCTAGAAAATGCTGTTCGAACAGGGAAAGAACTTCATGTCTGAAATGGCGGTTTGCGCAATGAAACCCCAATGACGAGATTCCCTTGTTGGGTTACCAAACCAAAGATCTGATGAATGGCCAACAGAACCAGGCCCTCTTGTAGATGTTAACCTCCTGTGGGTGTCAGTCCCATGGCGAATTGGATCTCCACTGTTTGGAGAGTGCTCTAACTCACAATCAGTAGAACCAGATTTCGGAGAAGAGAACTATAACCAGATCCCCTTTTTGAGTAAGGAAATGCCAATAAGAAGTGAAATGTTATAAATAGTCAGTGGGATGTAAACCATAAGGGTGAAATGCCCTTTAATAAAAAAGATTTAGGGCTTTGATCGAAAAAAATTGGGTAGAAAATGCCAGAGATTCCAAGGGGAGTGCGAGAAGCTCTCAACCCTTAATCTAGTGCTCTAGTGCTCTCAAACTCTTTTTGAAAAACAATGATCTGTCTCTTCCAACACAGGTTATACGTAAGTGGTTGAGAGCTTCTCTCTACATTCTAGAGAGAGAATGCACTCCCCCTACCAAAAATCTTCCTAAATTTTTATCAATCAACTCACACTTGTGTGCAGTTATCAATACCACACAATTTATTTTTTTTGGATAAATTAGCTTGAAATTAAAAGAGATTAAGCGAATGTACAGCCTACAAGGGGCATACCCCAGGAAGGACAAAATGAAAAAAAATAAAAAGAAAAGGAAAAGAAACGTGCGTGGTCCCCGGCACAACCCGCCGGGGTGGGAAAATAAGGAGAACCGGCACATCCCGCGCGGCATAAGAATAACTAAGCAAAGGTGTGGTAATAATAAGCATAAAGCAGTAGACATAAATCTGTTAAACTGGGCATTTCAACCCACAAAATCCGTAATATGAAGTTTACAAATTGAGTCCCATTTTGATGTGGTAAGAGGGCCCCACGAAGGGCCTTATGTTTCAATTACACCCACTCCATTGATGAACTCTCAACCCCCTCCCTTTTTGCAACTCAAGGCTCAGGTTACAGGTTTACAGACTTCTGATTTGCATGCATCTCTGATTCAGTACAAGGGCTGTTGTACTGATCATCACTTGGGCTGTTGTACAAGGGCTGTTGTACAATGTGCTTGAGTGATGTAGAGGTTCTTAGTAATGAATCTGCAGGAACCCATCCTGTGCTATGAACACCTCTGAAAGCTCGACCGGAAGAAACATCCACCCCACAATTTTCATCAAACCAGACCAAACGGAGATTGCCCCCACCGCTGGACTCTTAGTCACTTAGCTAGAATGACTGGATTGAATATTTATGGGGGTAGAAACATGGGGTTGTAAATCCACCAGCAAAACAGTGTAACTACAAAGTTGTACCACTAACATGATTGGTTTCTCTGGGTATCATCAGAATTAGAACACGCAAACTTGCTCATTCTAAACCAATCAAAACCCAGGAAATAAATAACAGAATCCATCGATTCCATATAACCGAAGTAAACTCCAGCCAAATAATCTAAGAAATCCCAAATAATTAGTGAAATTAGAGAACAAAGATCCTCTATATGTATAGCAGACCAGAAAGAAGTTCAAGGATCTCTGAAGAAATAAATTCAACTGCACGAGAAAGGAAGCCCAGATCGAAACTGCCATAGACATACCTTTGAGCGCCAGGATCCACAATGGAATGACCCCTTCCACCGTGACACCACCGACACTTAGTAGAAGGGAACTGATACGCGAGGTAATATCGCAGCAGTGCTAGAACTTGGTCTCCCAATCTGCAACGCAGTCGGATATCCCCTCAAAGACCCCTTTGTGTTTGAGGCTGAATACCCACCCATAGAATTTCTGGGTTTTCTGAAGATCCCAAGGTCGAGCAGAAATCATCGACGAAGGTGATCATAGGTATTTACCTCGAATGTGGATGAAATGAGCGATTTAGGGTTTCTAGGTTTTCAGATCCCCTTTGTGAGCTTTGTAAATCGACCACGGACTGAGCGTTGGTCGTTGACCATCTGAGATTGATGGAGTTGAGAGGATCCAGTGAAACCTAGATCCCCTTTTGGAGTTGATGTAAATCGTAGCACACCATGGACCCATATTAGCTCCGGTTGGATTTTGGGGTGTGACTCCCAACTGAACCTGCGGGATGGACTCCAACAGGAGTAGAGTTGGACCCCGTTGCTGCTGGTGTGAGACCCTAATCATACGAGAGTGAGCAAACATCTCGAATTTGTGGGTTGAATGGTGCGGTTGGGGTTGCTGACGATGTAGTTGGTAGAGAGGGTGGAATAAAGATGAACGCCCAGATCAAGAAGATAGGACATGATATGAAAAATTGGGGTTTTGAGTTGGGGAGTGCATTCTCTCTCTACCACACAATTTATTGGGCTTATCATCTGTATTCCTCCATCAGAATGAGTCTTCAATCAACATCCAATCCCCTACATGGGGCCGGACCAACTCATCTTCTTCACACCTTGTGTGAAACCCATCAACCAACATCTGATTGGGGTCTCCAATCTTCCCTGTTTGATTCAACCAACACTGAGCCGTATCTTTTATAGCTCAGCTTATCACATTTTGGGAATTTGGTTCCCAAACTCACATTCCCTTCAACAGATCGGGGATTCACTAGTAAATACCTGCAAGTAATCTACAGTAGCATGACTCAATCAAGTTCACGCAAGAGCATTTCTGTATAGGGGCTCAGCTTTGCGCAGTCTTCTGCGTTCTAGTTCACCTTCGTTATGTGTCGTGATGTCACGGCGGAGGGGTAATACCACATGGGTTCTAGTATTGAAGATGGTCCTCTCTCTTATGCATTTGTACTAGAGCTGTTTGAAGTTAGCAAGGAGCAAAGAAACCATGGGTTAATTTGAGCTGCGGGCTCTGGTTTCTAATGAATCCCAAAGGAAACAACCACTGTTTGTTTGGTGGTTTCACAATTCCGGGGCAGTTTCCTTGCTGCTCTGGAGATTCAAATGTTCTCCCCTTGTTTTTGGGTTCAGTTGAGTCCGGATGAAAGGCGAGTGTGGTTCACGCCCTTGCTTGCGTCTGGGATGTAGATTGGACAGGAACATGGGGTTGAACCTCAATGAACAGTCTACTCTTTGACAGCTTGCATCTGGAAATAAAGTCAATTTCCTTGGGAGGAGATAGTACTTGGGTTTTGTGCTCTCACCTTCCCATTAAACAAGTAATATTTTCCCTAGCCCGGTGTGCACAAAAAGGGGCAGCACTTTAGCTTTGCTGTTGAAAGCATTAAATGAGAGAAGGCATGCTCAAAAAGGGGTTGTCCCCACTTTTTGTTGGGCAGAGGTAGACGCCCGATAATCAACTGGTGGGCCTAAGTGCCTGAAACCCAACGTTTGCCATTATATTTATCTTTGAAAAGTTGGCCTTTGTGCCCATTAATCCTGGCGGGTTGTGCCAGGACCACCAATTTCCCAACCCGGCGGGATGTGTCGGGGAGCACGCAATTTTTTATTTCTTTTTTTTTTATTTTCGTTTTGTCCTCCCTGGGGTCTATTCGATTAACCCCTTTTAATTTGACGCTAAATTACCAAAAAAAAAAAAAACACAAGTTATACATTGAGGACAGACTGGCGCTATTTGGCACCAAATCTATTTCCAACTGTTCATTTTGCCATGGTGGTGAGGACCATAACCACCTATTCTTCAATTGCACTTTCACTTCTCAGGTGTGAGACCAAGTCCTCTCATTTCTAGATATTAGCTGGGCTCCTAGGACCTGGGATAATTGGGTCAACCATTTGACAACAATCAAAGGCAAAACATTGAGATCTCTCCTAATCAAACTGGCTTTCACTTCGACAATTTATTAAGTTTGGATTGAAAGAAATGTACGCAAATTCCAAAACAAAGCTTGTCCCATTTCTGTGATTGTGAGTAAGATCTATGCATTGGTAAGATGCGGGCTGTTATCTCTTGAGGACCTTCTTTAGGGGCCCCAGTCCCACAGGCTCTTAACCAAATTGGGCATCAAATGGCTGTATCTTTTTTATTCTTTCAGGTTTTGTATGTGTCTGCAGCTCAGCCACTGAAATGTGCTTTCTCTTGCAGGTTCCCATCACACATCAAACACAGTGGCATTCATCTACATAGATGTGTTCAGGTCCTAGACATCTCAAGTTACTGCAGCCATGAGTACAAACTGGTAGCCATCTGCAAACTCAGAAGGGGGCTAGATTAAGCTGCTAATACTTCTAGTAACTAGTGGTATATCTTATCCCCTAATCTCACTGCCTTAAGAGGCATTTATCTGCTAGTAAGTACCATCAGCGTTTAGTTTGCAATCTGCCTGGTCAGACAGCTTGGTGGAGAATTGATTGAGTTGTGTGAACCACCAAACATGTGTGTGTGGGTGTGAGTGTGCGTTTGAGCCCCTGAGTTCATTGAAAAGGGAGGTAATAATTAGGGGGGAATCTGGTGAGGCCAAGTTGAGGGTGTTTTGGATCCATAATGAGTGTACAGAAGCGTGAGAGCCTGAGGGAGATGAATGGTGAGCCTCTATATAACCTGATAACATCACAGTAACCTGGGAATATGTTGTGTTGCTTACATTCTACTGTTATCTCACTTTTGAACACTGCTGAATTTCATCACATTGGCAATAGATGCTTTGCCATATTGCAAGTTTACTTTTTTTTTTTTCATGCCATCCAGTGTTAAATGGCCTTCAAATATGTTCCACCTCACCATTATTCATGCAGAGCAGGTGTTTACTTTTTGGTTGCCAATTGTCTCTTGTTGCTTCAATGTATCATGTATCATATGCTCTCCAGCAATCGCATCAAGGCACTCAGGTATCAGTTTGAATTATTGCCTAACCCAGGTGATGATGTCCCTGGGCTTGTCTACCTGATTAGTCGAAATACATTTCCCTGTATATCTTCAGCCCACTGCGTGAGGATCTCACTTTCAGAGGGGTTGTCCTCTTGTTTGTTCTTTTGGTTTGTAGTTCCATCTTTCCACATAGCATCTAATCCTCTATGTAGGAGTAAGCCTAATTGACAGAGAGGGTTGTCCTCTTGTCATTCATTCCATGAAGACCTGAAAGATTAGATGAGTTGGATTGATCCAATGAAGCCAACTTCAGAGCTTTATCTAGTTCAGGCCTATTAATTCTCATTTTCAAAGCATGCGGAGTAACTTTTGTTGTGTATCTAGTCAACCAGTGTTGGGCTTCTTTTAGTTCCTACATTTCTATTTCTCTTGAGCATCTTTTGTGTGTGTTTCCTCTTCATCTTTTAGATGTCGTTGAAACATATATGAGTGCATGTCCCACTCACCCCCTATGTAGCCTTCTGGCCCCCTTTTCTTCAATTTTCGTTTTCCTTTTCCCTTCATTTTCTTTTCTTTTCCTTTGTCCTCCTGGGGGTATGCCCCTTGCAAGCTGCATATTCGCTTAGCCCCTTTTAATTTCATGCTATTTTACCCAAAAAAAAAAATTTGTGTACTTGGCAATGGAGGAAGAAATGGATAGTGTGTTAATGTGAATTTATGATATTGTCATGTGTGTAAGTGGGTATGAGTGCGTGATAAATTGTTACTCTCATAGTTGTGAATGAGCAATGCATCATGAAATATGCCTACAAACATCTAAAGTGCACTACTTGTTAAATTCAATAAATCTTTTTTTTTTTCACTACTATTTTGGTAGTAGAAACCTTTACTTGGCGAAGTGAATGATCACTCCTGCTGTTTTCAGGTACCGCTTGGAGCATTAGATGGAGTGTTTGATGTGCATGATGTAGAGATGAGCATGGCATGAAGGATTATTTAAAGCATTGTAAAACTTTATATTTTTTTAGAATGTATAAACTTTAGATCCGTTATTTAGTATCAATTGAAAGGTGTGAGGTGACTTTGGACTGATATATTTAATATATTGAGATATTTCTTGGAGAGAATGTTTATTTATTTATGTTGAAAATTGAGGGTGTGACAGTTACAATTGGTAAAAACATGAAAAGTTTCAGTCTGAGCGGTTGGGAGTAGGGTTGGAATAGGGAGGACGACCTCCACAACATATGCCACAGAGAAAGGGGTTTGGACAGTTGAGCGCCGGGGAATGGTTTGACAGCCCCAGAAGACTTAAGAGAACTCTTTGGCCCACTTACCCCTTTTGAGTGTCAGCTGGCGCTTCAATCCGGCTAAGATAGTTTTGTTTGAGGCTTCAATTTGCACAGAGAGTTAACTACTTTTGCGACGAATTGATTTCCATTATCAAAGATTATAGGGGACGCCGAAACGTGATATTCAGCCCCCACAATATCATACACTACAAATTAAACTTATTTTACCATTAATTCTTTTTTAAAAAATATTTTCAAAACAAACTTGAACAATCACACTAAGGAGAAATTTTTCAATGCTGGAAGGATACCACGTGGTACCCTGCAGCCAATCACCTTGCGCCAACTGGTCCCCTTTCCATGTCTGCTGAAACAAAACGGTTGTCCATTTCCGTTACTCTTTTGTTTGGGAACAAAACGAGGGAAATCAAAACCCCTCTAAAATCTGAAAATTTTAAACCCATTTCTTCTCTCTCTCTCTCTCCTCCCCTCCTCGCCCAAATCCAACATGTTACTTGGGAGAAAGCTCTCACACACCCTAAATTAAAAATTCCCCAAGCTCTTAGATTATGAAGAATAAATTAAGAGATGAACTCAATGGAGGAAGAACCACCTACAGTGAAGATGGATTCCAACGACCAAATACCTAGATTGACTCAACAAGTGGGTATGTCTTTTTTTTGTTTTAATGATTGCCCTCCAATATCTGATGCTTTTTACATGACGAGGGGGACCAATAATGGGGTTTTTTTTTTTTAATTCTTGTCCTCCAATATCTGTTTGTCTCATTGATTTTTTAATGGATGTAACCTTAGTTTATTTGTTCTCTGATTGGTATTTTATTTCATATATGCAGATGGCTTTTTAACAACTCAAAAAGAATGTTTTGAGTTAAAAATTGGAATGAAAGTTAATGGTGAAAAAGAAGCTTATGACATGTATAATGGATATGCATTTAACAAGGGTTTTAGCATTCGGAGCGATGATAAAACTTTCAAAAGAGGTACGAAAGAAGTGATTCAACGTACTTTTGTGTGTTCAAGAGAGGGGTTCAGAGAATTTTGTGATCATAGTGAAGAAAAGAAGTGTAACAGGTTAGATAGTAGATGTAGATGCGGAGCACGAGTTTCTTTTAAGTGGAAAATGGTGTCTATGAAATCAGTCAATTAGTTGTCGAGCATAACCACCCTAAGGTTGAATCAGGTCAGAGACACTTAATAAGGTCTGCACGTAAAATACATGATACAAGTAAGTGTGTTATCAAATCCATGGTTGATTCTGGTATAAGGGTGAGCAAAACTTATGCATACATGTTAAATGAAGGTCGTGGATATAAAACTTATGCCATCAAATGTTATGCAACCTCCAACATCTTCCACTCCAACATCAAATGACTTGGTATGATGAATTTTAAATTCGTAATTTTGTCAACTGTTTTGCATTTCAGTTAGTGTTCATTCTAGAAATTCTACAATCTTTCATTGACTCTTGTAGTTCCATTGCAAATGCAGCTCTCTGAAATACCTACCGGGTTATTTTACAAATACAATACAGAGTTGCTTGTAGTATCCGAGCTAGGTCCTATTTTCTTCATGAATCAGTTTTTACTTAAAATAAAATGTGCTACGTACAGTTGGAACCATAGTAATAATTTAAATATGTATATTTACTTCTTGCAGGGGTAGGATAGTGGTGTGGCGGGAATGCAAACATCTCCAATGCCATGTACCTTATATTTTGATGCCTTGGAATTGCTCTAGTGCAGATTTTGTAGATGGCACGGCTTTATGACATTTGTATGTACCTTATATTTTGGCAAGTGGCTTATGACATTTGTATGTACCTTATATTTTGTGAATGGAAAATGGTTCCAACCATGCTCTCTGTTCTTTTTTTTTTCACTCTCTTTTTTGGTCTCCTTTTAGTTCTTTGCTGGTTTTTTTTTTTTATTGCAAATGTTTCTTTTTAGTTTTTTATAAGTATAGTTCTTTTTCACTGGATAGAGAGAGCATATTGCAATTGAACAATTGCAAGCGGCAATTATGAGTGAAAAAGTTACTCATGCCTAGATCTTTGTCGTGTTGACGTTAAAAAAAAAAAATTTTTTGACAGGGTTCCTTTGCTTTATGGACTAGCCCGCACCTTGCATCTCAAACTAATAATAGCAGCGCAAGCAATCTAGTTATGTGCGGAAAACTTGTGTATTATAACAACCCAAAAAGAGAGATCAAGAGAATTGCCTTGGAATCCCTTACAAAAACAAATTGAAATAGAGTGGGGGTTGAGAGGTTCTCTCTGGATTCTCTCTCTACCCAGAGAGAGAATGCACTCCCCCTAAAATTTATGCCTAATTTTTTTCATTCCCGCCTAGATCATTCAGATTCAGGACGTTTCTATCTTTATCTTGCGATTTCACGCTGATTTCACCCTGAATCCCTAACCCGTTCAATCGCTTCACAATCCATCCGATTGAAGTAATCATCTGCAACATAAAGGGGTCTCTGCTCGTCTTCACCAGATGGATGAGTCTCCCCAATTTCAGTTGGAGTTCGTCTCAAAGGGGATCGTTTTCCCCACTCATCCAGCAAGCCGTGAGGTAGAGCCCATCTTTTGCTCGTCCTCACCTCAAACCGCAAACCAGATGGGGTAATACCGTCTGAGCTCGTCCTTGTCTGGATGAGTAATCACAAAACCAATTGGGGGTTCGTTCTTATCCCTCCTAACCGTACAAGAACCATAATCTGATGGTGTTCACATAGCTCCAGCCATGGAGTTCACGTTCAGAAAAATCCAGAGACTCCTTGGGTTTTGGGTACAACAATACACGATTCATCCTTATGGGTGGGTCATCCTCAATCGCAAAGGGTTCTATGAAGGGAGTACACACAAACGGATTACAGATTGGGGTTAGTTTCTAGTACTGCTGCTGTATTCTTCGCGTATCGGTTCTCATCCATTATGTGTCACTGGTGTCACGTTGGAGGTAATACCACTACGGATCCTGGCGCATAGGTAAGCCTATTGCAGTATTGGATCTGAGCTCCTTCTCTTGTGCGTTTGAACCTATTTACTTTAAAATTCCTAGCGCCCCAGTTGGGGCTGTTCTAAATCAGAGAGTTAATTCTATTGGGGATTAACTCAGGGATATTTTCCCTAAGTTCAGTAGTTATTTGTATTCTGAATTTACTGGATTACTTCAGAGTTAATATTTTCTGGGTAGATAAATGTGGTTTCTGGAACATCTGGGTTAATGTTGAAAACTAATGGAGTTCTGGAGAAGAAAGACCAAGTGGGTCCCACGGTTTGCTATGTCTCACGCGCTGGAAAATTGCTGGTATCAAAATGTGCGGCAGTGGGCTAGTGCTGGTTAACATTGAAACAAGGAAAAACCTGTGGTTTTTTATCTTGAGCCACGCACTATGCTTTTCTGCTGTAGCTGATGGTGAAAAGAAAGGACCATGGTCCCATGGTTCAAAGCAAATGCCTTGTGCAAAGTTACACGTTTTTGCTTCTACCATTACACGGGGAATGCTGTTCTAGTTCTGGAGAATTACACGCAAAGTGGGTGTCATCGTGTTCGCCGACTTTGTCCCACCGTCTACTTTAATAAATTGCGTTTTGATTTGAGTTCACGTGGTCCACAGCTGTCTTCGGCAGAAGAGTTGAAGGGGTTGTGGACTGTAGTGGTACATTTCTAAATGAATTTAACGTGATGACAGCTTGATCAAGTGGAGGGCCTTTTGTGCTGGTTAAAGTGGGACCACAATTCAATTGGGACCGCAAATTCGGTCCAACTTTCCAAATAAATCTGATAATTTTGTTTTAAAAATATGTATCCCTATCCTAGCTGGTTGTGCTGGTTTTCATATTTCCATATTTCCCACCCCAACGGGGTGTCGGAGAGTACGCAATTTTTTCTTTTCTTTCTTTATTTTGTTTTGTCCTCCCTGGGGTATGTCCTTTGTAGGCTGTACATTCGCTTAACCTCTTTTAATTTCACGCTAAATTATTCAAGAAAAAAAAATGAAATTCTACTAATAACATCTGCACTTGTGTTTGTAAGATGGACATTCTCAACTGTGGCCTTGACAGCTTTCCATGAGCAAAAGTTCTGAGGGGAAGCATGCATGTCAGCATTGTGGTTTGCTACTTAGAGATGGTTCTAGATTTTGAAGGCCCAAAGTTATTCGAGGCCAAGAAGATCATCATGGTCTTGCTCATACTTACACTCTTTGGTTGGAATGTTTGGCTCTTGGCTATGCTCTTGGTAAATATAATCAGCAAGACCCAGCTTAAGCACCATTCCAAGACTTGAGCGCTTCAAAATCTAACCCCAGACAACAGCAAAAAAGTGGCCTAATTATCCTCCATCTGTAATGAAACAATCAAACACAACAAGCTTGGCCATATAGTAGCGCCATAAAACAACACAATTTTCAACAATTATCTTTCTCAAGAAGATCCACGATTCACATTACCAGGAGCAAATGACCAAATTACAAGGAGATAATATGTTACACAAAGATTTTCATGACCAAATTACAAGGAGATCATATCTAAGTTCGAACCGAGTCACTCAGAATTAAGTTTGCATGTGTAGATACCCCAATTTGGGCCTACGAAAATCCGTAGCGTTCCCGTTGATGAAAGCGGACTTATGAACATGTTTTAGAGCTTAAAAGGGATGATTGAAATTTATCCAAAACCCTACCAAACCAAAAACCAAAAGAAACCATTGAACCCATTCCATGCACCTAAAGCATATTTGCATGTGCCTGAAGCACCTCCTTTCAGGCGCCTGAACCTTCCTCATGCACCTGAAGCACCCTTCTTCAGGCACCTGAACCTTTCTCATGCACCTGTAGCATTCCCTTTAGGCGCCTGAACCTTCCCCATGCACTTGAAGCATTCCCTTTAGGCGCCTGAAGAGCTTCTTTAGGCGCCTGAAGCTCTTTTTCCAGAATTTTTAAATTTTGAGTGGAAATATCTGGGTGTAATGATTATAATGCGATATTAGATGATCTTGCAGATTACTTTCAGGGAGGAGCGTCTTAGCCTAAATAAACCCCTAAAATGGCCTAGGGGACCTAAATAAACCTTTGGAGCTCTATATAAACTCTCACCCCCCTCCTTTGAAGGGGTTCCACCATATTCTGAAAAAAAATCCATAAAACCAGCCACTTCTTTCTCATAGAAACCACAAAAGTCAGTCTAAAATCACCTCCAACCCATTCACATTCTACCAAATAACCCATTTCACTTGAGTTTTGCCATTCTCCTTTCAAGAAATCACCCAAAACCAGTTTATAATCTCATCCCAACCTCCATCATCCACCCAAAACCCATTTTCATTGCTCAATCATCCATTTTAAGTTCAAAAAGGTAGTGAATCTTCCCAATCAGTGTTGTTAAGTCTTTGTTGAGGGAAGTCAGTAGGTCCATGTTGGTTGTTGATACCAATAATGGACTTACAATGGCTTAAGTATATCATGAGGGCATCTTTGCTCGACACCTAAAGCGGTGACGTCAGGCACCTGAAGCAGCAACTTCAGGCTCTATTCATTTTCGTCTCAATCCGTTCTAAAATACTTTGTCTTGGTCTATAGTTATGCTGGTGGTGATTTGAACTCCAAAAACAAACTGCTAACTTTCTGTTTTCCACTCCAGAAGGTGAAAAGTCATACTTTCTAAGGAGGAAAATGACCATCAATGTAGTCAAAACCATCTATTTATCACAAAATCTCTATTGGAGGTCATTTTTTTTGCATGCAGGAGTGGAAGGTCTCTGTTTTTCTATTTGAATGGATGAAAAACATGTTTTTATAAGATAAGAATGATGTTTTATGAAGCAAAATAAGCTATTAAATGGAGTTTTTAAGTTTGTTTCCCTCTTGACATTGCATCAACACCATTTTCCCATCGTTATCAGAAGTAAAACAGAGGTGAAAGAGGGTATGAGCAAGCACCTGAAACAGTAGTTTTTGGCACCTGAAGCAGTAAACTAAAGGGTTGGATCTGATTTTGCAAAAAATGTTTCAAAAAGCTTTTGTTTCATTTTATTCATAGTTTGTAGTTGCTACTACCAATATTCATGTCATTCTACCATCATGTCATGCCATCTACACGATCACAAGCATACACTTTCACATGATTAACCGTGATGATCTTTACATTCTGTTTTTCTTCTATCTTGTTTATATGGTTTGAGTTTAAGAAACGAATGTTTTCTAAAAATTCCTTAAGTACTTAGTAGAGACAGGTTTTCATAACCGGGCGAGGGGGGTGCCTTAAAAATCTTCCCCCCTCGTAACTTAGCTCCCGAACCCGAGAAATCTTGGTATCAACGTGCCGGTAAAAGCTTTTTCCAAAGTAAGGGCAAAATAGTCATTTTTGAAAAACTGGTTTCTCGGGTACGGTCCATAAACTCGGGTGGCGACTCTAAAATCATAATCATATTTTCCGAACCATTTTTGAAACTTAATCGATTTTTTCCTGGTGTTCACAAGCTAGCAACTCTGCTGGGGACTCTAGTTAATGTATATTTTTATTTAATTACACTTGTGTAATTACTTTGAAATATGCATTAATTTAGAGAGCTAGACTTGAAAAGTATTTAAGGGATTTAAAAAAAAAACATTTGTTTCTAAACTTTTTGCATTGCCACTTGCATTGTTCCTAGCCTCGCTAACGTGTTTCGGCAATCCCGCCCGGCTTACCGGTGACGGGAAATCCCAAAATGTCGCTATTACCATTGCCTTACGGGATCCTTGGCGGTGGGAGACAGTTTGGCTTTGAGTCCGGAGTACCCTTTGAAACCAAAACCGGCTTTTGCATATAGGTAACCATAGAACCCCACATTAGGTGACCAACCCATGTGTTAGGATTATGTGCTCCATCCTGTTACGTGCTATGTGTTACTATTTTCCTCAGCATGCCATATTGCATACATGCATACACTTGCATCTGTACATATAGTCGTCCGCGTTCCGTGCACTGCTAGTTTAGTATAGGCTAGGTTCTCGACAGTTAGTAGAAGGTTGCCTTGACCCGATGATGAGTCGTGCATCTCAAATGCACGTTGTTCTTATGAGTTAGCCTTTAGGATGTCCGAACATGGGAAAATTTGAACCGTCAAATTCTTGACAATAATCTAACCGGATTAGGGGTGATTAACCCGTATTTAGGGATAATTACTCCTAACATCCAAGATTAGATTCTTAATAGGAATTTGTAAAGTTGTGTTTTCCCAAATTCGTTCGTCCAATGTAAAGGACTTGTTGCTTAAAAGAAAAGTTGAGGATTGGGGCAACTTTCCAAAGCTGTCGATTTTAGTCTAGGAGACTTTAAATCCACAGAGTTTGAGATACCTCCGGTGTTGGTCGTGCCCAAATGGCCCGCCCGTGTTTTGGACTAGCCTTGGAGTCGTTTGTATCTGGATGGTGACACCTCATTGCGAGTGAGTGCAATTTTGTTCACCCTCCTTAAAAGAGGGTGAACAAAACCCTCTCTCTTATTGGTTGAATTGGTGTATGTCCCACCACAAAATGATGTTATACTTACTTTTGCAATACACTTTTTGGTAAGCATGACACCACTTTTTTGTGGGATCCACATGTTTCAACCAATAAGAGAGAGGGTTTTGTTCACCCTCTTTTAAGGAGGGTGAACAAAATTGCTCTCCCTCATTGCTTTGTCTCGGATGGTCAAGAAAGGATAACAGTTGCAGCTTCAACATCTAGGCAGTAGGTTGAAAAGCCGTAACTGCCGAGTAAATGACTTACCTGTGGTGTTGATTCAATCTTCTGTGCAACGTTGCCAAGTGAGATTCGAACCGGTAGACTAACCCTAGGCAAGTAGGACTAACTTTGGCGAGGAGTAAGACACGATCCTAGGCACCCTTTTTTTTTTGGGTAATTTAGCTTGAAATTAAAAGGGGTTAAGCGAATGTACAGCTTACAAGGGGCATACCCCAGGGAGAACAAAGCAAAAATAAAGAAAAGAAAAGAAAAAATTGCGTACTTCCCGGCACAACCTGCCAGGGTGGGAAAATAGGAAGTCCAGCACAACCCGCTGGGATAGGTAAAATAAGCATAGCAAAATAAATCTATTAATTTTGTGGCTCCAAATAGCCGATACAGTTGCAATATGGAACCAGTGTGTAGAGGAATGAGGTGGGGACCCGTTGTATAGGGTCCATGATTTGCCACGATCTGCTTCCAGTGTCCAAAACACATATACATATAACATTGAATACAGCAAACACATAAGTTTTTAGCGTGGGTCAAAACATTTAGAGTGCACCAATGCACCATGTGCGTGGACCCGCTACTGCTTGATGGACCAAGCAGCTCACTGCCTATTACGTGAAAGAGAAAAAAGTTTATCACTATGAGTGTATGCTTGAGAAAAGGACAGCGGTTCTTACTTAATGATCAAATTGGACAGACTGGGCTTGGTCCTTACTTTATCTACTCTCACATTGAAAGCAACAACACATTTATAGCTTTATGCGTCTGTTCCCGAGATTTGACCCACTCGGTTATGCATATTCTCCATCACACTTGGTGGGACCAGGGGAAGAGACACGAGTAATGGACCAAAAAAGGGACCGTGGTCCCACTTTTTAATCAAACTTACACAATTTTTGTGGGAGTGTTTGGCTTCCAACTGTACGGGGATAAAATCCACGTAACCCTGGATCACGTGCTTCCTTGAGTCAACCCTAAATCTGCAAGACAGAAAAAGGGTTAGAGCGCCTTTGCCTCTCGTTGGCAAAGGCCCTCCGATGCCTAAGTTAGTATTACGTACTTTGAATACTCAAATCACAACGCGTATGAAAATTAGGTTTCACAGCGTACCTTTTGTCATGGTTTTTGCCCTGTATTTATAGGTGTAGATGTTCTTCATATTTAGGCATCTCGTGCCCTTGTTTCCTATTCTCTTTAGGAATCCTTCTCCTGATAGGATTTTCCTATCAAGGGTAAGTCTCCATATCCTGCTAGATCTCGTCTAGCAGAGGTCTTTCTTTCCATATAGGATTCTTTCCATATCAATCCCTTGTTCTTTGGGACTGTTCCTTATCTCATAAGGAGTTGTTCATAGAATATTCTGGAATGTCTCACCGCCTTACCCGTGGCGGTGCCGTGCTTCCACGTAGCTCGGTATGACTCGTACATAACCCAGCTACTCACGCCGAGCTGAATCCATGTATCCCAGAATGCTATCTAAGCTTTACTCATAGCTTTGCTAGCTCGGCCATATCAGGGGCATTCCCTTGTGACCTATACCGAGCTAGCACATCCTGGTATATTTAATTTATTCAATCATTTTAGCTTTATTCATGGCCAAACCAGCTCGGCACAGGGCTTACGTGTACCCTATGTGGTGCCAAGCTATTCACCCTCTAGTGGTGAAGTCATTAGGCACGTGCTATGCCTAGTAGTAGGGTAATCAGATTTTACCCACTCCACCAACCACTCATTTTTACACTGTTCATCTTCCTCTTTGATACATTATTCACCGGAGTTGGTCGAAGAAACAACCAATACTATGTTGCCTAACCCCAGCTCCTACGGACGCATAAGAGAGATGATGACCTTCTCCACAGAGCCCACCTTAGCAACCAGGACCGATTGTGGCATTACCCTCACCGTTGTGCCACCAACGACACCTAACGGGAGGAACTAAGCCGCAGTGGTAGAGCCTGTTTGGAGGGTGGACACCGAAATCTCAAATGTCTCTGTAAAACCTGAAACCCGAAGCTTGAACCAACGAACGAGTAACAGTTGGCTGATGGGCTTCACACAAAGTGTGAAGAAGATGAGCTTGGTCAGACCCCACGTGCGGACTGGATGTTGAGAAGGCTAATTCTGATCGTAGGACATATGATGAGCCCAACTGATTTCTGGAGTGAGATGAAGACGAACTCCATCACTTGTGATGCTTTGGAGTGAAATGGCAGTGAAATAGGTACCCAAAATGGACCCCCATATGACCAGATAGTGATAGATCACATTTGACCCACATCCAGATGATGTTTGACCCACATCCTGGCCCTCCTGTGAATGTTACTCCCATGAAGAATTTGGGAGAACAGACCTCATGATCTGGTGGTTGACAGAGGAGGACTGAGCCCATTGAAGATGAACACAATTTGGATTTGGAAGAACCCATCTGATGAACCCCCGTGAGCACAAAAATGCCTCATTTATGATAGGAGTGGAGGGGAACCACACCGAATGAACTAAACCAAACAAAAGTCTAGTGGATTTGTTAAAAATTGATGGGGGAGAAGAGGGGAGTGCGTTCTCTCTCTAGATTCTAGAGAGAGAAGCTCTCAACCCTCCTCCAAATTATCCTAGGCACCCTTGTTCTTGTATTTGGCATTCAGGGCTACAAACTGAGTCCAGCTTTTGCTTTATTGCCAGTTCTGAACCATTGGACCTGCAAGGAAGAAGAAGACCTTACTCGTTTGGACTCGACCACCTGGACAAAGACTATCTCGACCTTTGTCACTAGTGTCTGAAATAGGGATGTTGGCTGAATAGGATCAAGATCCCTCAAATGAGATGAAATAGATAAGGAAGGAAATGCAAGATATAAGGGCCCAGAAGATGGAGGGTTGAGAGCTTCTCTCTCTAGATTCTAGAGAGAGAATGCACTCCCCTTCCTTCTCTATCACAAATTTTTACAAAAAAAACCCACCAAACATTCTGTTTGGTAAACACAGTTTGGATTTCGTTCATTCCGTGTGAATTCGCTCCACACATATCATAAATTGATCCATTTGACCATGGAGGGTCCATTATTCGTCTTCACCAGATGGAGGTTTCTCCCAAAATATCTGATGGAGGTCATTCTTAAAAGGGGTTTAGTTTCCCAACCATCCAGCAGCCCGTGAGGTCATGGGTTAACAACAACAAGAGGTCTGGTTTTCAGATTCCTACAGCATACCTGATCATCCTAAAAGGTATGTAAACAGAAGTACTTGGGTTCCGGATTTACCCTGTTCCAATTTTCTTCGTCCACACAACCAGCTAGGTCCCTTTTTGGGGTTCTAAATGCTTTTTCACAAATGGTATCTGGAAATGGTCTCCATACAAACAACCACAAAAACTAGCACTCCGGATAGCTCTACACTGAAGCATTTGAGTTCTCGGGGGTGCACTTTCCGCTAACTCCTCCTCTACGATTTAGTTCCCTCCGTTAGGTGTCGTTGGTGCCACGGCGGTGGGGTAATACCACAATCGGTTCTGGTTGCTAAGGGGTGTCATGGCTATGGTCCTCTCTTCTCAGTTGCGTCTGTATGAAGATGTCTTGGGGTACATCTGCTTCGTGCAATTCCTTTTCCAAAGGTTATCTGGAAATTCAATGAAGAAGAAGAGAGTGAGTCTACTCTCTCCTTTGCAACTGGGCCTTACTTTGGTCCATAAAGTAGGAAAAGTTGTCTGTTGACAAGAGAGGACTACGGGTCCCACTATTCAAAGCCATAAGCTTTTTGAAAAAGGCAGAGTATTATCTCTTGGACTATTACATGCAAAGGCTAGTTGGACTTACACGCAAAGGCTGTTTGCTAAAGGCTGTTTGCACCGCATGGCCTTGGGCCAATCACTACATTTATATGAGTATGGGTAGGGACCACAGGAAAAGCTCTGGCGGAAAGTGGGGTTCAATTACCCCCCCCCCGCCCCCCCCCCCCCCCCCCCCCCCCCCGACTGTTGTACCTTATATGCAATATGGGTTTTCTTGCAAGAAAGTTGAAAGTTTCAAAATCTGGCGTAATCAAAGTCAAAGACCACTGGAAAATGCAAGCATCGAAAGTGGGGGCTTACATGAAGTAATCAAAGGTCAAGCTGATGGGGTGGGGACCAGGTCCCTTCTCTTAATCCACTACACGCAATGTTGTCCTTTGTGCCCATTTTTTTCCTACTGCCGACATTAAGCCTCTTTGTGGGGCCCCTTTATTGCACCATGTGGTAATTTTTTTGATAGTGTGCTGATATGTTTAGAGCCACAATGTAATCGATTTAATTTTACTGCTTTATGCTTATTATACCCACCTCGGCAGGTTGTGTCGAGGAGTACGCAATTTTCTTTTTTTTTTTTCCCTTCCTAGGGTATGCCCCTTGTAGGCTGTATATTCGCTTAACCCCTTTTAATTTCAAGCTAAATTACAAAAAAAAAAAGATATAAGGGCCCAGAATGACACCTAAATTGCCCAACTTATGGCGATTATGGTAAACATCCAAATCTTGTTGCCTCCACTCCAGCAACAAATACCTGATGGTGGGGCCCGAAATCATGAGATCCCTAATGATGAGAGTCAAGAACAGTCACCTCCAGTTGATAATCCCCAGTTGGTTGAGATGCTAGCCAAAATAGCCAAACTTGAAGAATTTGTGGCTAAAAGTGAGAAACGGGCCATCACCGGGTTCGACATGGACAAACTTTTCCTTTTCCCGGGTGCCAAACTCCCTAAGAAATTCAAACATGTGGACTTTGAGAAGTTTGATGGGACCGGAGATCCCAGGGGACACATTCAGGCATATGTAAGCTCTCTCTCTCTCATTGCAAGACATCGATAAGCCCACTATGGCCCAAATGTTCCACAAAACTCTCACAGAGCCTGCACTCCAATGGCTCCTATCCCTTGACATCTCAAAAAGGCAGACTTGGGAAGAGATGGCAACTGCTTTCGTTAAGCAGCATGAATATAATGTTCAGCTCAAAGTCATAACTCGTGAACTTGAAAGTATCAAGATGAAAGAAAAGGAGTCATTTGTAGAGTTTGTGAAGAGATGAAGGGTGAAGGCTGCACAGATGACTGATCGCCCAAGTGATAAAGACCAGATGTGAATCATAACCAAAAATCTACGGCCTGATTTGGCACAGTGCATGGTAATGGCCCAAGCACACAACTTTGAAACCTACTTTGAAATGGCCCTGTCAATTAAGGAAGCTCTACAAAGTGGGGTCTTGAAGAAAGGAGATCCAATTCCCAAGCCTAAATGCAACTACATCGGAAAGACCTCATCCCTCTATGCGAACCCCAGCTACACAGCCGGTGCCTCATCCAGCTCCACAAATCACCAACCCCATAAAACTGAACCTATAAATGCTATCCTTTCCTAACCAGCTCAACCAACTCAATCAATTCAAAATCAAAGAGGACGTCGAGTTTTCACTCCTCTTCCACTACCCCTCCCTGTTGTCTTTGAGCGACATGTGCAGCAAGGAAAGATCAAGCCACTTCAACCAACTCCACCTCCATAAAATCCCTCGCCTTCCTACAATCCAAATACCTTCTGCATCTACCACCAAACACCCGGCCACCCCACTGAAAGGTGCCAGCGCCTGCGTCATGAGATTCAAGATCTCATTGACAACAAACAAATTCGTGACCCCACCGAAAAGCCCAACATTGTCACCAACCCTTTGCCAACCCACAAAAGGAATATCGAGATAGGCCAAATTACCCTCAGCTCCGCTAAAAAACCTAGACTCCATTTCATTCGACCCTAGCTAGTTCATCATACCCGAAACAAACCCTAAACCCGTTGTGCCTATACCAGCTGAGACAAGATATGCTTTCTCGACGCCCATTTGGACCCCACTATATGGCAAAAATGGAGAGATTGGATGATGGCAATGGAAGCTCGGGAGTACGAGCTAATGGTGGCCAACAATTTAGCAAATGGAGAAGCTTGGCTGGCCGAGAAAATGCAATTCAATGAATAACCTCCACTTGCCGACATGGTTAACCAGTTTTGGAATCCAATGTTTGCTGATCCGCTTGATGGGTACGCGCTTCTTAATTTGTTTGGAGAACCATTACTTGTGATACAAAACCAACAGCCTGTGGAAGAAGGACAAGGACAAAATTGGCAAGAAGAAGTTGAAGAAGCCAATAATGTGCAAGAAGATGAGTGGGATCCAACACCGACTGAATAGCAGCTCATGGACCTTAATGATCTTTTGGATAGGTCCACACTTCCCTTGTTCTTTGATGAGACATATCTGGTTCTGATGCCACCATTGTGGGAAGGCCGTTCCGATTTCTCCATGATGAGTGAACATGCCATAAACCGAATGACGGAGGGGATAGAGTTCACACCATACGATTACATAGTCGAAGAGAATCTTCCGGCACCCCAAGTGCAAATTTCAGAAAATTGTAACATTATGGTGTTGAACGATGGTGTGGCCGACATTTGGGATTAGCAATTGGAGGAGAACGTTTTGGCTTTTGGGATTAGCAAATGGAGGAGAACGTTTTGGCTAATATATGGGCTAGGGCTGAACAAAAAAAACAATGAACCGAACCGGTTTATTTTTTCAATTTTTTTACTTATCCGATTCGGTTCGGTTCAGTTCTAAAGACTTTTAAAATTTAGGAACTTGTTCAGTTCCCGGTTCTTAAGATTTTTCACCCGGTTTGAACTGAACCAAACCGGTTTTATGTATTCTATATAAAATATTTATAATATTTCCCCACATACTTGAAAAAGAGAAGGCGTGGGGATCGAACCCCCGACCTCGGGCATGGGGATCACTTCCTTAACCAACTTGGCCAGGCAAGCTTTTGTTATTACAATGCAACATAATTATACTTATTAAGTATTTGCTCCCTTATGTATATGTATGCACACTACAGCTATACAACAGTACAAGTTGTCAAGTACCCAACAGAAACATTTCTTCTTTTGTTATTACGCAACATTTCTCACTTTCCCCACATCCTTTCTTCTATCATCCAATCTCGTCTCTCTCTCTCTAAAAACGTAAAAAATCTGAAAACCTCATGTAGACACCCCAATTTTGATAACTTGTGCATCCCCAATGATGAATTGAACATGCAAAATGTACCTTTTAACAGATGCCTAAGTCGGATGGATCAAGGGAACCAAAAACCCAAACCTACCTGAACCGTACGGCCCAAAACCCATAACCGTACGGCTTGAAATTCTATTTGCACCGTGCGGTGTTGCAATGTGCACTGTACGACACACTTTTGACGCCGTACGACACCCTTGTCCCATCAACGGGATTCCCGGGTTGCTCTAGCAGCTCAGAATGAATGATGATATTCGGCCAATGATACGATTCCTGGCGTACGGGTATCACCCAAATGATGAGTTTGCCCAAAATTTCCTCTATATAAGGCGTGAGAAAGGATGCCCGAAGGATCGATTTTTCATCGGTTCCCAGAAAAAAATTCCTCTCAGAAAACAAACTTGTCGTCTCTTTCGTTATTCCGTCAAAACCATTTCCGAGTTCAAATCATACATAAGACCCTTTGTCTACCATTACCATTTTCAGCCTCCAAACCAATCCATTTCTAACCGAGCAAACCCAGAGGTATATATCCGTGTTCATTGAAATAGCAATCTTTTAAGGAGAACTTCCATCGGACTAGAGGAGAGCTCCGTAGCTCCTCCTTGAGTCCAAAACGAAATATTTCAGCAAGGCTCAAGCCTCTCGAGTAGGTATCGCACGATATTATTCATTGTCGGTGGGATGCCGTCCCTGAAAATGAGGTACATTCCTTCATCAAAACCATTTTCCAAACCTACTTTTATCAATATATAACATGATTTTTGCATAAAAACAGAGGATGGTTTCAATCAGATAAAATGGAAATTTTTGGAAAATACAACACACAAAGGTACCGTACGGCATCTATGATGCACCGCGCGGTGCGATTTTGTACACCGTACGGTATCACTGGAAAAATATTTTCAATGCTCTGTTTTCTGAAACCCGATGCTTTGTTTTCTTGAAAAACCAATGGATTAAACCACAGTTAACCCCCTTTACTTCCTGTTTTTGCACTTACACCCCCCCTCTTAGTTAAATTTCTCGCATTTACATATTTGATTGTGTATTATGTGATTTATTGTCATTATCTGTTTCCTTTAAGCATATTATTTCTTGATATACTGTTTATGTGAAATAAAGTTTTCAATAAAACATTTTCAGAAAAAAATCCCACAAAGATTTAGTAGAGACCGGAAGATTCCGGGCACGCGGGGTGCATTTTTCGAACAAAACCTTCCTTGCGGGTAACCTGGCTCCCGAACCCAAATCTCTATTTTTCGCAAATCAAACCCTTTTTCGGCGGCGCAAGAGTCATTACTTTTCTAAATGGTTTCTTGGGTACCCAACATTTTCCAAAAATTAAACCCCAGGTGGCGACTCTAAATTTTCTTTTTTCAGGGATCGCCCTTTTTCACAAACACAACCAAAAATGTGGGCCCATGAGGACACGCCCACAAAATGGCGACTCCGCTGGGGAGCGACATTTTTTAAATTAATCTTTATTTTGACATTTTACACTTGAAAAACGACCCTTTGAAAGCTTGACACCAAGTACGTGCTTCACGATGTACTAGAAAGGATTGATGTCACGGTGAAGGCCCGATCAGTCTGGACTGGAGCTTTCCCGGCTATTTGCTTGGGTCAAATTTCAAGGTCTCGATTAATTTAAAAAGCGAGCCAAACTTGAAAAATATTTGTGGGATTTTTGAAAAGATTTTATTGTTAAAACTTTTGCATTGCACGTGCATGGTTACTAGCCTCGCCGCTGCGTCCTGGTTACCCTACCCAGCTTGCTGGTGTTAGGACATCCTAGAATTCTCGGGAACCTTGGACGATGATGAGTCAGCCTGCCGTTACTACCCTTGCCACGTCAGTATTCTTGGCTCAGGGGAGGCAAATATTGGCTCCAGTCTAGGGAACCCCCTTTAACCAAAAACCGGTCTTTGCATATAGATAACCTTAGAACTTTCCAACCTAAGACAGGACCCACAGGGTAAGATTTCGTGATACATCCTGCTATGTGCTTACTGTTTTCCTATACCCTATAAGCATGCTGCCTGTTTATCGCTTGTCGCACATACCATGCTGCCTATCTATTGCTTTTGTATATACTGCTCTCATTTTGCATGCATACACAAATTAGATTGACCCTAGGTTATCACTCCACTCATATGAGGATTGCCCCCAATAATCTCTGGTTAGGCTGAATACAAAAAAAAAAAAAAAAATCCCATTTTTCAAAAATCATTGCAAATAGGCTCCGCTTTTCTCCAAATAAAACCAGTACTCCTTTTGTCAGAAAACAAAGGCTGACCAACCAAGCAACAAGAGACTCAAGTCTACCTTCTCCACTCATCACAACGCCCCTATATGGATCATTGGAGATTGTGAATCCCCCAAGCCTGAAGAGAAGACCCCTGAAGGTGAAAAGCTCTACAAATGGGTTGACCAGATCATCGAGCCCAATCAGTGGGACAGCACTGAAAGCCATCCAGGCTGGAAGTTCCACATCACGCCATATAACAGCTCGGATATGCTCCCGGACAAGATTACTGTCATGTACGAAGAAAATGATGAAGACTACTGGCCCATGCCACCAGTAAAGTACTTTGATGAATGGGGCAATCTGGTGTACTACTTTGTTGATGAATGGGGCAATCTGGTGTACTACTTTGCTGACCCAGCCACTAGCCACAAATACTGGGACGAATGCAACTGTGATGGCTGCTACGAGGATTACCTTCTCAACAATGAGAGCATATCCCCCCACCAGCTCTAGGAACATCATGCTGGGGAGAAACAGTAGGAAGAAGAGGCCAAGACCCACAAAGGAAAGCAGAAGGTCGGTGAAGCTAGTTCACCATCTAGCCCGGTCATCCCAACTCATCCCATCCCGTGAAGCCACAACCTGAACAAGTTGAAGCGTGCACCACAACCAGATCTGATCAAGCCGCCGAGGGCTCTTTTGGAATAAAGTCAACATTAGTTGCCTAGTCTGTTGCAGTTGCTTATCGAGTCTGTTGTTGTTTTCTGTACGGGTTATTTACCGAGTCTATAATAACCTGTACTTTGCTTATCGAGTCTGTTTTCCGTCTAGCGGAACTCCTTTTGTGTCACTTCATGCTCAGGTGATCAATGAAAAAAGACATCTTTTCATAAAAATTTGGGAGCCAATTTGCAATCCCGAACTACGCTACGGCTTAATTCCTCTCCACGGGGATACGTAGGCAACCTCGACCCGGCCATTGTATTCAGTAAAATCAGAGGAAATTGGGGCAATCTTGCATCATGCATAACACCTCATTCATATAAATAGATTGCATGTATAGTATGATTTAATTTGTTCATACCATCAGTACATAACTATTGGCAAAAACAAGAGCACTCCTGCACCTGGTTGGGCTCAAACTCCCCAACAGCGATTAATTTGGACGGAGTGAAGAGCCGAACAGCCAGCTAGCCTTCCAGTCATGGCCAAGAATACAGAACAGACAGAGAAGACCGAGGTTCAGATTCTCAAAGAAGTTTTGGAAGATCAATGAGCCGCTAATAGCAAACAAATGGCCCAGATGATGATCTTAATTCAGGACATTACTTCCCGATTGCCTTCTGGGGAATCATCAAATAATCACCTGGAAATGGAAGCCATGATGGCCAAGGTAGCCAAGCTTGAGGAATCAGTTCAGAAGCAAGAAAAGATCGCTGCTATAGGCATTGATATGGAAAAACTATGCTTGTTCCTTGATGCCAAGCTACATGACAAGTTCAAGCCAATTGACTGGGAAAAATTTGATGGGAGCGGTGATCTGAAGGTACACCTGCAAACATACGTGGGTACCTTATCCATGTATGATGTGGAGAAGAACACCATGGCCTAGATGTTCCAGCAAACCCTGACGGGATATGCACTTTGTTGGTTTCTGAACTTGGACAATTCAAAGAAGAAGACCTAGGAGGACATTGGGGCAGCCTTTGTGGCTCAGTACAACTACAACATCCAGCTGGAAATGACCATTCGTGAGTTAGAATCTACAAAGATGGGAAAGAACGAATCTTTCGCCGACTTTGTCAAACGCTGGAGAGGAAAGGCTTCACAGATGATGGACAGGCTCTCGGAGAAAGAGTAGATGAGGATTATCACTTGGAACTGGGAACTTGGAACCAAACTTTGCTAAACACCTGGTGGTCTTTTAGACCTCGCCGACTTCAAAACCTTTTATGAAGCTGGCCTTGTAGTTGAAGACACAATCCGCACTGGCATATTTGACAAAGGAGAATCTGTTTCTCGACCTAAGCTAGTCTACCCCGGTAACAGCAACACCCTTTTCGGACCAAACACTTACAGTCCAGCTCAAGCCAATTCCTCCCAGCCAAGAAGAGAATTTTACCAATTCCCTTTCCCTCTTACCACTGTCTACAAAAAGCTCCTTGAGAAAAATGCCATCAAGCCCATCCACCTAAAGAACTTCCTGCAAACATACCAACAATTGTATCCGCCTCAAACATATAATGCAAGACTTTGTTGATGACGGAACCATCCCAATTCCTAAGCAAAAGCCCAATACCATTTCAAATCCCCTTGCCTAACCACAAGCAAAACATCCAGATTAACCAATTATCCTTTAGCTCCACTTCAAAAGGCCAAAGCCCTACTCAATTCAATCCAAGCCTATACATCGTACCAGTCACTGAACCAAAACCCTTCGTCCCAGCGCTGGATGACCTGGAAATCTATGCCATTAGAACTTTTGAACAAAAGCTCAAACTCAAATGGAGTGACCTCGCTGAAGAAGGAGAATGGGCCATGAATGATCAGGAGTGGTAGGATTCTCGACAAACATTGTTCGGTTCTTTGCTAATCTCTTGAGACTCGAGCCAGTACATCGTCCCAGAATTTCACGGCAAGCCAGTTATTTGCATACCGGAAGGTCTCAGTATTAGCCAAGTTGAAGAGACGATAATCTTTGCTGACCCTCTAGACGCAATTTCACTCTCATCCTTGTTTGGGGAATCTGAAAATTATGGAGCGCTTCAGCACAACTTTTCAGATAGCTATTCACTGTCTCAAGAAGGAAACCATCAGGCCATCGAAACTGTCTTCGACGATCACGATTGGTTCCCTCAGGCATAAATCATCGGAGAATCTCTCCCACGACCATCTGCGCCGTTCCCGCACGCTTCCAACGTATCAGTTCTGGTCACAGATCCCCAGGCAACCACATGGAACGAAGATGAGGTTATCGACATCCGAGTCAGCAGCGACGAAGTGTGGACAGTCAATAAATCCATGCTAGACCAGTCCTTTTGGCAAGATTTAGAGGTAACAAACCTGAAAGCAAAGATGGAAATAGTTGATATTAGTAGTCAGGAAACTCCAGCTAGTTTGATAGACTTGTGGTCTAAAGATCAACATGAAAAACAAAAGAGGGAAGCCATCAAAGCTGCCAAGCGCAAAGTTAGTGAAGGATTTGCAGATTTTTGGGGTGAAAACCAGCAACTCTGGGAGGATACATTCAATCGGGTGACGAGAAGTGGTCGAATCTAGTAGCCGGCCAACCTTCAAAGAAACATTCCACGACAAGCCTAGCCAGAAGAATTCGTTTGAGACGATCCCATTCAGGAAAATTCATCCCTGGTTGAGCCAAAGGTTACTACTCAACCACCTCAAAGGAACCGAGCAACAGCGGAAGACTTGGTTCAGAAGCAGCTTGAAAGAACTTCAGCATCAATCTCAATTTGGGGTTTGCTCTCTTCCTCCCGAGAACATCATTAAAAGCTGACCAAAACTCTGTCCAATATGGAAGTACCCCCTGATACTCCCCCAGAAACCATGGTAGCACTTCTCACTCCAGCTCGCACAAAACACGTTGTTGTCTTTACTGATAAAGATTTACCCCCAGAAGGAGCTGGTCATAACAAACCATTGCACATCACTCTCAAGTGCATGGGAAAATGGGTCCTAGTCGTTCTGCTTGACAACAGATCCGCTCTGAATGTGTGTCCTCTACGGATAGCTTACTGCTTGGGTTTCAAGAACAAAGACTTTTAGCCTTCTAACCTCGGAGTGCGTGCATATGACAACACGCGCAGGGATGTAGTGGGGATAATCCAAGTGGAAGTGGTGATTGAAGACTTCAAAACAAATATCGAGTTCCATGTACTCGACATCCCGTCATCCTTTAACCTGCTGCTGGGCAGACCTTGGCTCCATCAATCAAATATCATGGTGGTCCCTTCTTCTCTACACCAGAAAGTCCAACTCGGTCTGGCTATGGGAACTTTAACCATTCATGGAGATTCAGGAATCCGTCCACATGTTCTTGACAATGCACCACTACTTGAAATCGCTCATGGAGAAAAAGATGTCACTCTCAGTGGTTTCTCTTTTGACACTTCAGGATCAGTCCTTACCGTCAAAATGGATGAGGACTTCTCAGTTAGCTCAACTGCTCTAGAAATTATGGAATACCTGCCCGACCTGAGGTTAGGTCTGAATAATTAGGGGATGGCTGAATTCTCCAAATTTTCAATAAATAACCACCGCTCGCTTCGGTCAAGGTTATGAGTCAACTAACGGCGAACCAAGAAAAGGGACAAAAGACGCAAGCTGGTGCTAAGGAGAAATTCATTCAATTTGTGAATGCTCTAGAAGCTACCTATCGAGGAGAACCGGAACCATTCTCGGACATGGAAACAAAGACTAAGCTGCCAGGCTTCGAAATGTTTGCAAACGATACTTGGGACAATGACGATGAAGCCGAGAAGAGGGAAGAGCTGGTTAAGGACTCCAAGTTGACTGGATCGAAACTCTTAACTCAGGGAATCTTCAATCACTGTTTGGGTTAGAAAGCCTGATAGGTGCAGAAGATGACGAGCCTGCTACGATGATGTTTGATTTGAAGCCTGATTTGGAGCTTGCCGAGGAGGTAGAATTGATGATGCTGAGCCAATATGCCCTTGGAGATGTTACTGCACTCATTGTGGATGCTAATGGAATTTATAAAAATTGCACTTTTGTACCTAGGATCACTTACATTAACACCGAATTTGAGTTAGAATCTGAGTCTAGCACTGAGTCTGAGTCTGACCCCGAGCATGTATTTGTCATTCCCCCGCGTCATTATTTTTCTTTTGAATTTGAGTCCACCTTCATGTATCACGCCCCTTGGGCCCCCGCATTTGTTATCAATGAAGTAAACTTTGCTTATCTTGCTGTATCCGAAATAAATTGTGTTGACCCCGACGATGAAGGGATTGAATTCGGGGAAGAAATTCTAGAAGAACTTCAATCTCTAATCAGAAGGGAAGACGAAAAGCATGCTCAGCCTGTAAAAGAAGAAATTATTTCTATAAATTTGAAAGATGAAAGCAATCCGTGCATGGTTCAAATTGGTTCCGGACTATCTCCAGAAGAGTTCAAAGCCCACTCGGATCTCCTGAAAGAATTTGAGGATGTTTTTGCATGGTCACACGTAGATATGCCTGGCATCAACCCCGAGATTGTGGAGCATCGAATCCCGCTTTATCCGGATGCAAAGCCTGTCAAATAGAAGCTAAGGAAAATGAGGCCTGACTGGGTGTTAGAAATTAAGAAGGAAATTCAGAGGCAAATAGACGCTGGGTTCTTGATGGTAACATAATACCCTCAATGGGTCGCAAACATCGTTCCTATCCCTAAGAAGAACGGAAAGATTCGAGTCTATGTAGACTTCAGAGATCTAAACAAGGCCAGCCCTAAAGATGATTTCCCATTGCCGCACATAATGTACTTGTAGACAATACTGCAGGGCATGCACTTCTTTCTTTCATGGATGGTTTCTCAGGATACAACCAGATTCTCATGGCTCTCGAAGACCGCGAGAAAACTACCTTCACCACAGAATGGGGCACTTACTGTTATAGGGTCACGCCCTTTGGATTGAAAAACGCTGCGTCAACCTATCAGAGGGCAGCCACAACATTGCTACATGACATGATGCACAAAGAAGTCGAAGTTTATGTGGATGACATGATTGTCAAAGCCAAGCAAAGGGAAGGGCATTTACCCGCCCTCAGAAGATTCTTCGAAAGGATTCGCAAGTACCGGTTGCGTCTCAATCCTGAGAAATGCACGTTTGGAGTCACAGCTGGAAAGATGTTGGGATTCATGATCACTACGCGAGGAATTGAGATAGATCCCTCCAAAATCAAGGCTATTCTCTAAATGGAGCCACCGCGGACGGAAAAGGAAGTACGAAGCTTTCTTGGGAAAATTCAGTTTATCAGCAGATTCATCGCCAAGTTAACCTCAACTTGCGAGTCGATGTTTCGATTACTCAAAAAGGGTGTGCCATTCAAATGGGACGACAGATGCCAGAAAGCTTTTGAAGCCATCAAGAGTTATCTCCAGAATCCTCCAATGCTGATGCCACCAATACCGGGGCAACCCCTCATCATGTCTTATCTGTTACCTCATCAACAATGGGATGCATGCTTGCGCAAGAAGGCGAAGGTGGGAGTGAGAAAACAATCTATTACATTAGCAAGAAAATGGCAGGATGCGAGGAACGGTACACCTCCTTGGAGAAGGTTTGCTGGGCTTTGATATGGGCTTCCAAGAAATTGAGACACTACATGTTAGCCTATTTGGTAAGGCTGATTTCTCGAATGGACCCTCTCAAATACCTTTTTGAGAAACCGGTACTCACGGGTAAGCTGGCACGTTGGTTACTTCTGCTAGCTGAATTCGACATCAAGTACGTAACTCGGAAGTCGGTGAAAGGAAGAGCTGTTGCTGAATTTCTGGCCGATCATCCGGTAGAAGGTCCAGAAGATGTGAGGTTCAAATTTCCCGATGAAAATGTCATGACCACAACCAATGATGTATGGTCGTTATATTTTGATGGGGCTGCTAACCAGAAAGGATTCGGGATTGGAATTCTGCTTATCTCACCAGAAGGGTCACACATCCCTCTTGCTTTCAAGCTAAACTTTGAAGTCACCAACAATCAATCTGAATACGAAGCATGTATCGTGGGGATGGAAGCTACCCTCGAAATCAGTGCCAAAAGATTGGAAGTGATCGGAGATTCCAACTCGGTGGTTTTGCAAGCAAACGGCGACTGGAAGGTCAAGGAAGACAAGTTGAAGCCTTACCATAAGGACCTTGACGATCTGATCCATCGATTCCAAGTTGTCACTTTCACTCATGTGCCCAGATTAAACAACCAATTCGCTGATGCCTTGGCAACATTAGCTTCAATGGTGGAGATACCTAACGGAGTCAAGCTTCGACCAATTATGATTGAACAAAGGGACAAACCCGTTTATGAGTACATCATGGCTATTGATGAGCCTAACGATGGTCTCCCTTGGTACCACGACATCTGGAACTTCATTGAGAAAGGTGAATATCATACTGGAATTGACAAGAAGGACCAGACCGCTCTCCGGAAACTGGCTTCTCACTACATTATCTGCGGGGACAGGTTGTACCGAAGATCCCACTACGGAATACACAAAGATCCCACTGCGGAATACACAAGTTATGTGTGAACGGTGAAGAAAGAAGCAACCAGAATCATGGAAGAAGTACACAACGGAGTCTGTGGCCCTCACATGAACGGAACGATGCTCGCCAAGAAAATCTTGCGACAAGGGTTTGCGAGTGCATTGAGTATGCGAGACGGTGTCATGAATGTCAGATTCATGCCAATCTCATGCACATACCGCCATCAGAGCTGCATTCTATGACTTCACCCTGGCCTTCCTCTACCTGGGGCATCGACGTCATCGGCAAAATCACCCCGGCTACTTCAAATGGGAACAAGTTCATCCTAGTTGCTATAGATTGTTTCACCAAGTGGGTTGAGGCTACCTCCTACACTACTCTTACAGCAGTTCAGGTCGCTCATTTCATCAAGCAGAACATCATCTACCCGTATGGCGTACCTCACGCATTCATTTTTTTTTGGGTAAATAAAGCTTGAAATAGAAAAAAGACTAACCTAATATATAGCCTACAAGGGGCATACCCCAGGAGGACGAAAGAAAAAAACAAAAGAAAGAGAAAAAGAAATGCACACAATAAGGATGGCCAACAAGGCAACAATGGGGATGGATAAATTTAAGTGGAAAAGGCTAGACAAATCTACAACTAAGTAAATAGGTGTTTCTAGTCCATCTTAGAAAGAGGGAAGAGAAACACTAAAAAAAGAACATAAATTGGACAGTTATAATAATCTGATCATGGCAACAGTGGAGGTCATAAGAATCAACCGACCCACTTGTGGATGAACTTCAGTCTTTGAGCACGGGCCACGTCTGCCTTGGACTGATGGGGACCTTGTCAATGTGATAGACCAAATACCTAAATAGGACCCACGGAGCAACAACACAGTAGATCCAATAATACCCTACCAAGAGGACATCCCCCTCGAGCTAGGCTAAACCAACACAGTGGTTCTAATATTACACTCGAACTAAGTAGATTATAGCCCTACCAAGAGGACATCCCCCTCGAGCTAGGCTAGACCAACACAATGGTTCCAATAATGCACACACTGCTTGGACAAACTAGAGCAGGAGTATATTCTGCAGAAATAACCTGATACTCACTGTGAAAGATAATCAACGAAAGATAAACAAACATCATCGTGGATGCCGATCAGACACACAGCAGTCCAGATGAAACCAATCACCTCTTAGTAGTCAGCTCACAAAACACAAACTACACTTGATAAAGGTGACCCCACGGCCAGGTAGATGAACATGGGCCAAAGCATGGACCATTCTAGTCTCTCAGGTTGTTGAATGACCCTCTTGCTTAGCACCATCAGCCGCAGCAGCATAGTATATTGCCTGGAATTAGCACATGAGCAACCAGATTCTGGGAAATTTTTGCAAGGTTCCGTTTGATTTTTGATAATCCCAGTAACGTCACAGGTTCACAAACACAGAATAGTAGCAACATAATCAAATGTGGGTAGATTCAACAGTGAGTAACATGCTTCAAAGTGGGATAGCCATGGCAAGAACTACAAGAGCAGCTGGTAACTATGGAAGATATAGTATAAAATGCAGCAGTGAGTAGCACAAGTCCATGAACAAGCCAATTAAACACCAAGGAATGCCTCCTTCCAAGGAGACAAATAACAAAATACTGATTGCAGATAAACACCAAGGAATGCCTCCTTCCAAGGAGACAAATAACAAAATAATGATTCAGACAAACACCAAGGAATGCCTCCTTCCAAGGAGACAAATAACAAAATACTGATTCAGACATCTCATAAAACCTGTTCAAAACAGTGCAGCACAATAGTAATCATAGTGAAAAGAAATCTCAATTCCCCACTTAGTTAACAGTCCATGACAATGGTATCCTTGAGGAAGATTTTCCAAGGACAACAGTCTGTACCTTACCATTGAGTGGATTTTACCAACAACAGTAGGAACATTACAAAATGCATTTTGGAATTTGCGAACATTCCTTTCAATCCAAATTTGGTGAACTGTAGCAGTGAACATCAATTTGATGATTAAATTTTTTAGGCTCTTGCCTTTGAAGTTTGATATGTGAGTGATCCAATCAACCAAAGACCTTGAGGGCCAACTGACATTGACATGAGCATGTATTTCAGACCAAATTTGTGAGGTGAAAGGACAGTTGAAGACTAAGTGGTCATGGGTTTCCTCACTAGCACAGAAACTACAACAAGAGACGGGAATTGTGCCAAACAAAACCAACCTGTCTCCAGTATAGAGTCTGTTATGTATAGCCATGTAATCATGCTACACTTAGGGATATGACCAGGGAACCAAATGCTGTTATACCATGGGATCTTGGGGTAATGTGTTCTGAGTTCATTCCAAAAAGAGGAGATGGTGAACTCACCATTAGAGTTAAGGTCCCATATATGGCGGTCCTCAATATCCTGGTTAGGGAAGGGGAGAGAACTAATAGAATCCCTAATCTCATTGATTTCAAGGGTTTGAGTGATAGGGAGACCCCAATTAGAGCCTCGAATGATGGCAACCACAGTAGCATCCTTGGTGAGTCCAAAGTTGTAAATAACTCTAGGACCAAACTTAAGGGCAATAGGACCAAGGGGGTGCCAATTATCAAACCACAATGATGTGGTTCTGCCATTACCAATCACAACTTTAACGTGAGGGTGTACAATGGGTCTGAGATTGAGGAGCTTTCTCCAAACCCAAGAGGGTGAACTGGGCATTTTGACTTCCCAAAAACTTTTCCCCTTAAGTAAGTATGGCTTAATCCATTGACACCACATAGATTGTTCCCCCCCAAAGATAAGGAACCATATGTGCTTAGCAATGGCAGCCTTATTCCAAGTGAGAATAGACTTGAAGCCTAAGCCACCCTCCTGCTTGGGGCAACACAGGTGCTCCCAAGAAACTTTGGCCCCAGTCTTCTTGAGGTCAGGACCAGACCAAAGGAAGGACCTAAGGATGGACTCAACCTCATTAATAACATTTTTGGGAAGTATGAAGAGGGAAGACCAATAAGTTTGCATTGAGAAAATAACATTTTTGATCAATTGAACCCTACCAGCATAGGTTAAATCCTTATTGGTCCAAGTTTTGGTTTTCAAAGAGATTCTGTCAATCATAGACTTGCAATCAATGTGTTTCAACTTTGTGGACAGTAGCGGTACACCAAGGTACCTCACAGGCAAAAAACCTTCTTTGAAGTCTAACAATTGAAGTATCTCCTCTCTGACAGAGTGTTGCACTCCTGAAAAGAACACATTACTCTTCCTAGGACTTGGGGATAAACTAGACAGGGATTCAAATTCATACAAGGAGTCTTGGATATGTTTAACTGATTTAATGTCACCTCTGCAAAATAGCATAAGGTCATCAGCGAAACATAAGTTAATAATTTTTGGTTGACTGCATCTCCAGTGGAACCTAAAGTCAGGTCTACTAGACCTATCCTTTAGAATACAGGTGAGCACTTCCATGACAATTACGAAGAGGTAAGAGGACAGTGGATCACCCTGTCTAAGCCCTCTTGCACCTTTAATGTTGCCAGTAGGCTCACCATTCACGTTTAGGGTGTAGTTAGCTGTGGTGACACAAGCTTTCAACCACGTGATCATCTTGGGGTGAAAATTCATACAAACAAGCGTATCCCACAAGAAATCCCATCTTACATTGTCATATGTTTTCATGATGTCCACTTTCATGGCACATTTGGGTGAAGAGGTGGATTTGTGATATCCATGCATGATTTCCTGTGTGAGGAATATATTATCAGCAATTCTCCTGCCCTTGATAAATCCAGATTGGACTGGATCAATAAGGTCAGGGAGAACACACTGAAGCCTCTTAGCCAGAATCTTGGCAATGCACTTATAAACAGTGTTACAACATGAGATTGGTCTAAAGTCACCAACCTTTGAGGGATTGGGTACTTTGGGAACAAGTGCCACAATGGTGGCATTAGCTTTGCTCAGTAACTTCCCAGACTTGAAGAAATTCTTAATTGCAGCAGTGACCTCATGTCCCACAATAGGCCAGGCTTTCTGAAAAAATCTAGCATTATACCCATCAGGGCCAGGTGCCTTGTGGGGGTTAAGGTTCATGACAACATCTTTAATCTCAGAGTTAGTGACATCTTGAACCATGCAAGTAGTTTGGTCAAAGATGAGTCTCTGAGTGATGAGATGGTTGATCCTATCATAACCATCATAGGTAGAGGTGTGTGGTGTACCAAGAAGCCCAGAATAGAAGTTGACAAAGGCATTCTTGATAACATTCATGTCATGGGTAATAGTGGAGTCACCCAAGACAAAACTAGTAATCTTGCTTCTATTCCTGTTGTTGTCGACTGTTTTGAAAAAGGAGGTGCTTTGGTCTCCAAGTTTTAGCCACTGACTCCTAGATTTCTGTCTAGCTAAACTCTCCTCAGCTCTTGAAAGAGTGTGGAATTGCTTGTAGACCAATTTTTCTTCCAACTGAGTAGCATGGTTTGTAGGATCCAGACCAAGGCTGGTCTGTAGAGTCTCAAGCTGATTCTTAGCAGTAGCTACCCTGTCAGAGACAGCACTGTATTCTTTTTTATTCAGCTTTTTAAGCTCAATTTGCAACCTTTTAAGCTTTTCAGTAAGACAAAACATAGGATTTCCCAGAATGATTTGTCTCCAAACATGTTGGACTGTATGAAGGAAAGAAGGGTGGTCTGCTAGGAAGTCAAAAAACCTAAAGGGTCTCCTGGGAGGTTTAAGGGGTGGTGTAATATGCACAATAGCAGGTGAATGATCAGAGATTCCAGGAGTAGGGAAATAAGCAGAGGAGGAAGTATGCGTCCTAAGCCAATTATCATTAACCAGAACTCTATCAAGCTTGGTAGAGATGTGGTTGGGTGGGTCCTGCCTATTAGCCCATGTAAAGAGACAACCAGTGTATCTTAGGTCATCAACTTCACATGAATAAAGACAATTATTGTGATGATCCGGATTTTTAAATAATCTTTTTATTCATAAAATTTTATTTCATATAATTAGGACATTGTATTCTTATATTAACGCGCTCTCGTAAATTTTCCTACGCGTTTAGAGGTGCGAGTGCATGAGTGAGTATTGTGTGCGTGGTGCACCTAATTATCTAAACCCTCCTTTCAATGCATTTTGTCTGCTCATACGTGTTGCTCTCCAGCCAACTATCCTAACAAACTAGGCAAACCATTGTTGGCTTTGCCAATTGAATTCCTCCCATCAGTAAACCATATATATGTATGATTATGTATAGATACTTAATACCCATCTACCCATCTACCCAACCACTCTATGTCCACAAATTTCCATGTCTGCAAAGAAAATAAGTGAACCCATTTACTTCTTTGATTTCCATGTCGGAAGAGAAAAAGAGAGGGTGTCCTTTTAAAGACCAAACTTCCCTCAACCCATTGTATCTACTAGAACCAATAAGTTCACCTCCCCTCCTCCTTACTCGACAGTGAGAGAGAGGACAATATACCACTCCCCAACATCACAAAACAACCAATCGTTTGGACCAAATCAAGCCTAGGAGCCGCCTCCACGCCGACGATCCGTTTTTTTTTTTCCGCAAAGACCCGAAATCCCGCAAAACTTCGGAGGAGAGGTAGCGTAGACTCTTATTCCACTCTCCCTAAATATATTATACATAATATGGGCCTGTTTTTAATGCTCGATTGATGTGCGAGATATGTTTACGATCCATTAATAAACTCAAGTGTATCTGTCTTGATGTCAAACAGATCAATCTACTTGGGAAAATGTTATAAAATACTATGTACCTCTGATTGTGTTGAATCTTATGTCAAATTGTAGATATACATATTATCTTTAAAACGCTTCTGGAATCGCTTAAATCAAATTTATAGAACTCCAGAAAAATCGATTTTAGTAAGCAATGGCGAATCTGGACGGGAAAAATTTGAAGGCGTGTTTATCTAACTTAATCTCATTTTTAGTAAAAGTGTTCTCTACAAATATTGTACATAACTTCCTAATTTATAAATCTGTTAAGTTTTATGAAATTTGGAGATGTTTTGATATGGTTTTGAGAACCGTTTTGTGAAAACCGAAATATGTCTTACATAGTTATCTTGTCGAAGTTTTATCAATTTATTGGAACCCTTAAACATATTATTTTTCAATTCTGTTCCTACTGGAAGTCAAGTGTGATGTTTAGAACGTGTACCAATTTTTATAGCTTTTAATTTCATCTTTTGAGTTCCTAAATAATTCAATTTCCATCTAGAGTCAAAACCGGACAGCTTATGTTCAAGAGTAATTTGCGTGAGCTTAAAATTAGAATTTGGAAATATGTTCTTGAGACAAGTTGATCCTAACTTTCTAAATAACTTTGTGGTAGAATTTTATAACAATCGGAATACATTTGAGTCGTGTAGTTGGCTAAATACTAAAGTGTTCATAATCTGTGTTTTTCGGTTTATAAAAGAATTGACTAAATGAACTTACATGCTAAGTTTGACATACTCAAAAGTCATAAGGATAAGATTTGAATATTTTATGTGAATTGCTTTCTCTTACATTTATCATTATCGCTTTGCTCTACTATTCAGTTATTATTATTGTGAATATTAGAATGGACAATTAGGTTCTTGGGTTGGATTGCGATTTTAGAGATTCACCTAGACGTTGTTAAGTAAAGGAAATTGGAAAGTTTTAATTGATGTGTGATGGGAGGTTATCCCGAGATGGTCCTAATTTGGGAGTAAGAGATTGACGGTGATGTTGTTATGGATTGAAACCCTGAGTTATGACGTTACGTGATTCCTCCTTATGAATAAAGTAGTTAAAGATGATGTTGTATTATAGATCCAGGTTATGGACTATATACTCCCGAGGTTACAGTTAGTTCCTCGTGGGCCCAGTGGTACAGTTAGTCCCTGGGAGATTCGTCCTTGCAAGGGTCAATGAACCTTCCTAAGTAAATAACTTAGACCGTTTATCGATGCCCCGGGTTACGGCAGCAAGGAGGGAGTTGAATCACGGACAGTTATAATTTTGGTGGTTAATTTGGGAGGATGTTCTCTCAGTTGAGAACATAGATGAAACATAAGTTAAAGGCTATATAATGAAATCAGATACTTGCTTTCCATTTCTATACTGCTTTCAATCATATATATGTTCTATGCTTAACTGTAATGTAAGGGTTAGTGGGCATAAGAGTTAGCTACTGGGTGATTTATCACTCATGGTGCTATTTTTGCCTTGGCATATCACGCCAGGTATCGAGGAAGACGGCGGACAATTTATCTATCAGCAAGAGGGTCAGAATAATGATCAGATGCAAGAGGAGAACCGGAATCAGGATCTAAATCTGAATCTTTAGAAGCCTAGAGTCTCCTTATTTTTATGTTGGAATAATGTAATTTAAATTTCCAATAAAGTACGGTTTATGTTTGTAACCGAAGTAAGATACTTATGTTATTTTTGTTGTGTAATAGGTGAAACTCGTTTTTAATTAAATGGATCTTTTATTTTAATAAATATTTTGAAAATAATGCTTCCGAAATTTGGGGCATTACAATTATGAAGGTCATCCATGTAAGAAGGCCAATGACTAGCCCCGCCAGATTTTTCTCTAGGGCTACGAATGGCGAAAAGTCTCCCAGAATCACCCAACACTCACTATTCTTCAAACGGCAAAGATCACACCAAAGATCTACTCTTTCAGTAGGATCATTGGCACCATACACGAAGGTGACAAAAAATCTAAGCCCTTCAAGATTGGATAACACCTCACAGTGAACAAGTTGATTGGTCATATGTAGGACCTTCACATCTAGAATGTGAGGGTTCCAGCAAACAAGAATTCTCCCAATAGGAGCATGAGAAGAATTATGGGTATATGGCCAATGGGGGCAGATAGATCTCACAATATTCTTAATGTTAGGCTCTTTGATTTTATGTTCAATGAAGCCAACAAGTGAAAGTTCATTATTTTTCAAAAAGAGTTCAGCCGCTTTTTGTTTAAGGGGATCATTCAAACCCCTCAAGTTCCAAAACCCAAAATGCACTTGTGATGGTGAACTAAGCATGGGAATTATTGAATTGTAATGCATAACGTAAAATATAGAATGGCAGGATATAGAAAGAAGTAGGATACTGCCCAAAAGGATATATTAGTAGACTTCAGTGCCCTTTGAAAGGGCCAGATCTCCCAAAGCTCCCCTTCTTCTTGTTCTTATTCTTCTTAGTGTTGCTTCCCGCAGATTGTGGGCAGGGAGGAGGGGGAGAGCTTGAATTACTGGGGACCAAGGTAGCATGGCTCTGCCCCTCAGAGGTCCCTGTGATGGTGGTAATGTTCACATTAGGACAAGCATCAGCTATAATCTCCTCAACACCTTCAAATGAGTCGTACTCCTTTTCAGTATCTGCTAGATTCATATGCACAGTTTCTTTGCTTGTAGGAAGTAAAGTCTCTCTAGTTGTATGTAGAGGTGAGGATGAAACCACTTCTCTGGTCACAGCATCTAAGGCAGTGCTTCCTCCTTTTTCCAGAGCCATTTGTACCCGAAGTTGAATTGTGGGATCCTTATTGGAAATATTCACTTGCTTTCCAACTGTCTGCCATGGCTCCTCTGTACTAGCAGAAGCTGGAACTGGAGCTGGGGCTGCCTTAGGGGTACATTTGTGTCCAAAAATATTACATTCCGTGCATTTAGGAGGCAACCACTGATACTCAACACTTATTGTTACAAATTCTCCATTGGATTTCACTACTACCACATCAGGCAGCTCATCATTTGCAGATACCTCTACACAAATCCTGGCAAAATCCAATCTTTTCTTGCCTGCTGTTGCTTCGTCAACATGGATAGGCCGACCAATGGAACTAGCAATGTGACTTAAGCCTGATTCAGTCCAACACTCCAGTGGAAGTTTATGAAGCTTAATCCATGCTAGAATTGAGGATGGGTGCTTAGTAGACGGAACCAACATCCTTTTCCACTCCATATGAACCAGATATCGTCTAGAAAAGAAGTATGGGCCTCCTTCCAACACCTGTAGTTTGGTAGCCTCATCCTTAAACTTAAAGAAGAAACAAGCTCCTACTTGTTTGATAGACCGAGGAGCATTGTCTTTCCATACTGATCTCGCAGTAGCACTCAGCAGATTGAAGGGCATCTTGCCATCCAAAAAGTACCCAATTAAACAGTGATTCCAGGAACTAGTATCAACAATTAAACAGTGATTCCAGGAACTGGTATCAACATCAGAGTCTTCTAATTCCACCACAGCATCTTTACCCTTTTGCAAATCTGGATAGTGTACTAATTTCATAGATTTTGAGGGGGCTTGGGCTTTAAACAGGGATGACCAGTTCTGAGTTTTACCTGGGATACCTGCGGCTTTTGGTTCGACCGGGGGCACTTGGTGAGGGGGATTGTCCCCTACTTCAACAAGGTCCCCTTCAACCTTGACATTAGCGCTGGAAGAAGCAGCATCAAGATTCGAATACTCTTCCCTCACCTGAAGAATATGGGATTTAAATTGAGCAAGGCTCAAGTTAACCCCAGATTTGAGCATTTTCTCCTCAATCGATTGGACCATAGATGAAATGCGATCTTCAGAGGCCTGCTTTTGTCCTTCTCGTTGGAAAACTTCATGTAGCTTGCGAGCTGGGCTAGAACCCGAGCTGTTCGGTTTGGGTTTCGTAGGTGAGGTCTTGGTGGTTTTATCAGAGATGTTTGATAGGGTGGATAGAAGAAGATCTGGGTGGGTTTCAATAGTTTCACAAGCATGAACATCGAGTTGTGAAGTCGGTTTAGGGTGATTGGTGTTTTTGGGATCTAGCGATTGAGCATGACTACTCGCCGTTCCAAGCACCGTTATGGTAGGATCTGGCGTACCTTGAAGAGTATGGGTAGAAGATGACTTGGATCGTTGTGGGTAAACATTTGATTGGGTGTATCTAAACTTTGGAGTGCCTTCTTCACCGAGAGGAGTGTCGTGGACATCAGGGTGAAGATCTGAGTATGCTTGAGGTGTGGCTATGGAGGTCCTTTGGGTCTCCGATTGTGGTGTTTGAACATAATGAATGGAGGATTGAGGATGAGAAACATTCTTCTTCCTCCTGATTTCGTTGGAGTCCATGGTCTTGGAGCCAAGATCCGCCATGGGAGGGTTTGTAACGCCCCGCATTTTTGGGATACGTTATGGATTATTATTAAAATTTAAAGTCGGTCTTAAACGGTAATAATAATAACCAAAAATACATATAGATGATCTATCCTTCACAGATTACAAAAAGGTAGACCGGGTGGACTCTATGACTCCGCAAATCTCTCCGCCTGGTGGATCTCCATCTCAGCAGCTCCTCCGGCTCCGTGTTCTCCGTAGAGGTCCTCCTGTTCATTATGATAATCTAGCATAATAGCCAGAGTTGCGAAGCAACATCGTGGTATTATGCCAGGGCGAACCGTGAGCGAGGACGCTCAATAGATACCCTACCTTAATCTTAAACTAGCAATTCTAGAACAATAAAGTTGGCAGGTAAATAGTTGAAAACCATTTATCAAAATAGTAAGTTCATGCGTGTCAATGCATCAGTATCACATCCAAATCAGAGTGCAGCTTTAGTAAAATCAGTATCCCATTTCTTTTCAAATCAGAGTGCAGCTTTAATAAAATCAATATCTCATGTCATTTCAAAATCCAGAGTGCAGTGTCAGTATCTCGTATCATTTTCTCATAACAGCATTCTTCTTCAAATTTCAACCATGTCAACATCTCACATCTCTCGAAAGTTATTGGCCCGTTCTACAACCCCTTTCTAACGGTCACCAACCTTTCCGTTCGAAGGGTCGGCTACCCATAAACTGACTCCTGCAGTATGAGGTCCGCTAACTCCGCGTCACACACGACATAGTCCCGGTTTTCTTATATCACCGAACTTAACAGCCTGTTTATAAGATCCGTTTACTATGTGTTGTACTGAGTAAGTTCTGACCGTCAAATTCACCCGCGGAATTTGAGGAGAAACTTCAAACAGCACTACCGTATAGTTCCATTGAGCTTTGACCACCAGTTCACACCGGGGAACTGAGGCGGGACTCTAATGGCAGTATTGTTTATAGTATAGTTCCATTGAGCTTTGACCACCAGTTCACACCGGGGAACTGAGGCGGGACTCCAATGGCAGTATTTTAATTACAGCATCATTTTCATTCTCATCTCTATTTCTTCTTGTAAAAACAATCGATCATTTTCTTGAAAAACGTGTCGTGTCGTATCGTCTCGGAAAACATGCACATGCCATATTAAAAAAAAAATCTTTCGTTTAGAAATCGTTTCACGATAAACTTTTCGTTAAAAAAAATTTCCCGATAACCGTGTTACTTTAGGTATAAAATCTCGTTGGTGACTTTCCTTAGACAAATGAGATAACCAGGAGAGTCCCAGGCTGGATGGCCGCACGAATGCAGTTACTGGCACCATTCCTTTCTTAGACAGCGCTAGGCATATCTTTTTTGACAGACCCTCAAGGGTGTAAGCCTTGGGTTAATCTCAACAGTCCAAGTACAGTCAAAACACTTTGAAGTCGCTTTAAGAAAAGTTTAGTCGGCTATTTTCCAAAAATCAATTGGGCAGCATAACGGCGTAAATTTGAAAAGTCGATTTTCATTCGGGCATTATAACTGGATATTTTAAGTTTTCAAAAGTCCATCGGGCATTATAACGGTGCATTTTGATAAGTCAATTTCAAATCGTGCATAGTATCGACTAAGTGTGTTTTTCAAAGTCTAATTGTTCATAAAATCACTAATCACCAACATAATCACGTTTAATCATAATTAGGCATGTTTAAGCAAAATAATAACCTCCTTAATATGAACTAGTAAATACTAATCTAAAGTTAAGATAAAGTATCTACCTTAATTCCGATGATTAGTCGGAAGCCGAATAGCTAGTTGAATTCCGGCGGCGTAACGACTAGTCGACCTTTGCTCGAACACTTTCTTGCTAACTTATTCTACCTTTCTAAGATCTAGGGGTGGTCGAGGGTGGTGGAGTGTGGTGGTTTAGGATGAGTTTCAAGAAGAACACTCAAGAACTCATTCAAGAACACTAGAAAGCACAAAGTGGAGAAGTTGGGAGATTTTGGTGTGAGGAAATGAAGTAAGGTGAGTGAGCTATTTATAGAAGATTGTAATTGGGTAAGTAGCCTACCTTGTTAAGTAGTCAAATTTTCTTTCTTCTCATTAATTCAAAAAAATACAAATTAGGTTTAGTAAAGTCAAAATTAGTAGGAAGACAAAATTGAGCACATGTCTAATTAGTTTTTTAAATAGGCTAAGGCTAGTCAAAATAGGACAACATAAGAGTTGGAAAAAATTAGTAGGCCTTCCGGATGCGATGTAGTGAAATACTCGGTGTGCACGCGTTGATTTTACGGCGCGGAAAAATAAATAAAAGAAAATAAACAAACTAGATCTAGTTTCATTCAAATTATTTAAACTAAATAATAAATTATTTCATTTAGCGATATTAAAAATAACTAATCGAATTAATAAATCGAAATTTTTATCTACGAAATTTCGGGTTATTACAACCTATCCCCCTTAACAAATTTCGTCCTCGAAATTCGAATTACTCAACAGATGGGAACAATTGTGGATAGTTGGCTCTCATGGCTTCTTCCCGTTCCCAAGGTTTTTCCTCTATTTCTTGATCTTTCCATAATATTTGTACTAACTGAATGGTTCTGTTGCGGATACGCTTCTCCATGCTGTCCCGGATTTCAATTGGTTCTTCCTTAAAAGTTGCGTCCTCATTTATGTCGAGATATTCCTAATTTAACACGTGTTTTGGCAGGGCAAGATACTTCCTTAACATAAAGTCGTGAAAAACGTTATGCACTCGGTATCTGTGGCGGGAGTGCTAATCGGTAGGCCACTTGTTCAATTTTCTCCAAAATCTCAAATGGGCCGATATATCGCGGAGAAAGCTTCCCTTTCTTCCCGAATTTAATTACTCCTCTTTGGGGCCGAATTTTAGAAACACGTGGTCTCCCTCTTTGAACGACAAGGGTCTGTTTCTTCGATCCGCATAACTCTTCTGTCGGCTCTGCGCAGTAAGCAGTCTCTGTTGGATAGGCTTAATCTTCTCGGTCGTGTCTCTAACCATTTCAGGTTCTAGTAATCCTATCTCTCCGGCGTCAGTCCAACAAACTTGTGATCGACAAGGGTGGCCGTAAGGTTCCTTCTTTCTTCTTCACGAACAGTGCAGGTGCTCCTCATGGTGAAGTACTCGGTTTGATGTATCATTTCTCTGACGACTCTTGTAGTTGGGTCTTCAATTCCTTCAGTTCTGTCGGCGCTATATGGTATTAGGGCGGTTCCAGGTTAAAGCTTGATGGTAAAATTGATCTATCTTTGTGGCGGTTAATCTAGGTAGATTGTCATGAAACACGTCAGCATAGTCACAGACGATGTGTGGCAGTCCTAACTCTTCTCGGTCAGATTCTTCCAACTGGAGACTAGCTAGCCATCCGAACAGTTGGTTCTGCCATTACGAGCGTCGAGTCGCCGAATTCACAACCTGTCTATCCCCCTTAAAACGAAAGCATGTCCCATCAGGGTGAAAGCTGTTACTATCTTTTGATGGCAATCAACGACAGCTCGATGAGTTGACAGCCAATCTATCTCCATAATTAAGCCGAAGTCAACCATCTCGATCACGCGTAAATTGCAAGTTAGTCGAATATTACTTACTTCTAACTCGCAGCCTCTACAGATTAGATTAACTGGTAAACTAGCACTTAAAGGTGATGCTATTGTCATCTGGTTCTCTAGGGGTTCAGTGTCTAATCCTAGTGCAGATACGCATGCAGCTGATATAAACGAACACGATGCTCCAGTGTCAAATAAAGTTTGAACACAGGTACTAAACAGGAGTAGGATAGAGTCTAGCGTATGGTCCTAGATAAGGTACCGGTAGTGATGGTTGTGCGGCAGTCGAGGTGGTAGCGTGCCAGGACGGTGGAAAAGACGGCTCATCGGCATAGTCATAAGCTAAGAGAAAGCAAGTCCTTGTGTGAAATTGTGTTGTGGTGTTAAGTGAAAATGTGAGAATGGTGCTAAAGAAAGTACAACAAGGTTTACTAAATACTCGCTTTATTGCTACAACCGACAGACTTGTAGGTTTGCTTACAACCGAGGTTTACTTATAATACTGCAAAAGGTTAACCTCTCATACTAGAAGTGAAATCAACATTTTATTTAAAAATCTAACTATGGCTAGGTTCTAATCTTCTCGGTCATCTGGTCAACTTCATTCGGAGCATTCAAGGGAAATACATTCTCGACATGCTTTCTTTTCTGGCCTAGTATTCTATTGTATAGGTTGCTTCCCAAAGCTCGGATTGGCAAAGTCAATCTGTTGATATTGCTGGGGCTGCTGATATCCAAAATCTATGGGTCCTACTGTCCTAGGTCAATTACGCTAATATGCCCAAAGGCTTGACAATTAAAGCATCAGATTGTTGGGTTATTGTGTGCTGATCCCGACGGTCCTTGCCTTCGGTCACCCCTTTTTCCAAGGCTAGGTGTTAATCTGAGCAGGGTTAACTTTGGCTGGGTAGGGCCTACCATCGTTGTTGTTCTGCACCGTCCTGATGGGTCCTCCCGAACTGCTTCCTTGACGTTTAGTCCGAAAGTCAACGTCCTCCATTTCCATCCTTAGGGCACATTTTACCGCTTCAGCATAGGAAGTATAGCCCATTCCCATCACAATCTTGCGAGTCGAGCCAAGTCCCCATTCAAACTTTCGGACCTTGTCCTCCTCAGTCGGGGCAATGGCACGGCCATAGCGGTACAGTTCCTCAAATTTAGCGACATACTGCGTCACTGACATCGAACCTTGCTGCAGGTTCTGGAACTCTTGAATCTTTGCCTGCTTAATAGGAGCAGGAAAGTACTTATCCAGAAATATGCTCTCAAACTCCTAAAAGGTCATGGTTTCGATGTTATAGGCGGCTTCAATCAGCTCCCACCAATATCGAGCCTCTCCTTGGAGTTGGTAAGCAGCGAGAGCTACACAGTGGTTGTCTTGGTTGACTCCTAAGGTGCTAAGGATTACCTTGATCTCTTTCAGCCAAGCTTCGGCTAAAGTAGGGTTAGGTTCGCCATGAAAGACGGGTGGTCGTCTTTTACAGAATTCGTTCATCGCTTGAGTACGGGTCATTGGTCCAGGTGGGTTGTTAGATGGGGGTCGGTTTGCGTTGAGCGCAGCAATGAAGGCTTGCATGAGTTGTGCGAGGTCAGGGTTACCGTTGGTTCTGTTGGACGAGCCCTCACCATTGTTACGCATAATCGCCATTCTAGAGTTGGAAATTCGTAGGGAAATTCAGTCTAGAATACCCTTTTTGAAAATAATAACACTACGGCTAAAATCTAAATTCGGAAAGGATTTACTGCTGCTAAACGTTATCTTTGAGCACATATTTATACTGAAACTGACATGTGAGCAGGACACATGTCACAAACAGTCAAATCTTAAGTGTTCTCACGTTTCGCTTCCTTACGCTTGGTAATGGCTCATATATGCCTATAACTACACCGTTATCAAATAGGATATTTTTAGAGTAGTAAAAGTACAACGTACGGACATTTATTCAGGTTACGCTCTCGGAAAGTGATCTACCCATTCTACCCAAGGCCGAGTGTTGGAACCTAGGGCTCTGATACCACTTGTAACGCCCCGCATTTTTGGGATACGTTATGGATTATTATTAAAATTTAAAGTCGGTCTTAAACGGTAATAATAATAACCAAAAATACATATAGATGATCTATCCTTCACAGATTACAAAAAGGTAGACCGGGTGGACTCTATGACTCCGCAAATCTCTCCGCCTGGTGGATCTCCATCTCAGCAGCTCCTCCGGCTCCGTGTTCTCCGTAGAGGTCCTCCTGTTCATTATGATAATCTAGCATAATAGCCAGAGTTGCGAAGCAACATCGTGGTATTATGCCAGGGCGAACCGTGAGCGAGGACGCTCAATAGATACCCTACCTTAATCTTAAACTAGCAATTCTAGAACAATAAAGTTGGCAGGTAAATAGTTGAAAACCATTTATCAAAATAGTAAGTTCATGCGTGTCAATGCATCAGTATCACATCCAAATCAGAGTGCAGCTTTAGTAAAATCAGTATCCCATTTCTTTTCAAATCAGAGTGCAGCTTTAATAAAATCAATATCTCATGTCATTTCAAAATCCAGAGTGCAGTGTCAGTATCTCGTATCATTTTCTCATAACAGCATTCTTCTTCAAATTTCAACCATGTCAACATCTCACATCTCTCGAAAGTTATTGGCCCGTTCTACAACCCCTTTCTAACGGTCACCAACCTTTCCGTTCGAAGGGTCGGCTACCCATAAACTGACTCCTGCAGTATGAGGTCCGCTAACTCCGCGTCACACACGACATAGTCCCGGTTTTCTTATATCACCGAACTTAACAGCCTGTTTATAAGATCCGTTTACTATGTGTTGTACTGAGTAAGTTCTGACCGTCAAATTCACCCGCGGAATTTGAGGAGAAACTTCAAACAGCACTACCGTATAGTTCCATTGAGCTTTGACCACCAGTTCACACCGGGGAACTGAGGCGGGACTCTAATGGCAGTATTGTTTATAGTATAGTTCCATTGAGCTTTGACCACCAGTTCACACCGGGGAACTGAGGCGGGACTCCAATGGCAGTATTTTAATTACAGCATCATTTTCATTCTCATCTCTATTTCTTCTTGTAAAAACAATCGATCATTTTCTTGAAAAACGTGTCGTGTCGTATCGTCTCGGAAAACATGCACATGCCATATTAAAAAAAAAAATCTTTCGTTTAGAAATCGTTTCACGATAAACTTTTCGTTAAAAAAAATTTCCCGATAACCGTGTTACTTTAGGTATAAAATCTCGTTGGTGACTTTCCTTAGACAAATGAGATAACCAGGAGAGTCCCAGGCTGGATGGCCGCACGAATGCAGTTACTGGCACCATTCCTTTCTTAGACAGCGCTAGGCATATCTTTTTTGACAGACCCTCAAGGGTGTAAGCCTTGGGTTAATCTCAACAGTCCAAGTACAGTCAAAACACTTTGAAGTCGCTTTAAGAAAAGTTTAGTCGGCTATTTTCCAAAAATCAATTGGGCAGCATAACGGCGTAAATTTGAAAAGTCGATTTTCATTCGGGCATTATAACTGGATATTTTAAGTTTTCAAAAGTCCATCGGGCATTATAACGGTGCATTTTGATAAGTCAATTTCAAATCGTGCATAGTATCGACTAAGTGTGTTTTTCAAAGTCTAATTGTTCATAAAATCACTAATCACCAACATAATCACGTTTAATCATAATTAGGCATGTTTAAGCAAAATAATAACCTCCTTAATATGAACTAGTAAATACTAATCTAAAGTTAAGATAAAGTATCTACCTTAATTCCGATGATTAGTCGGAAGCCGAATAGCTAGTTGAATTCCGGCGGCGTAACGACTAGTCGACCTTTGCTCGAACACTTTCTTGCTAACTTATTCTACCTTTCTAAGATCTAGGGGTGGTCGAGGGTGGTGGAGTGTGGTGGTTTAGGATGAGTTTCAAGAAGAACACTCAAGAACTCATTCAAGAACACTAGAAAGCACAAAGTGGAGAAGTTGGGAGATTTTGGTGTGAGGAAATGAAGTAAGGTGAGTGAGCTATTTATAGAAGATTGTAATTGGGTAAGTAGCCTACCTTGTTAAGTAGTCAAATTTTCTTTCTTCTCATTAATTCAAAAAAATACAAATTAGGTTTAGTAAAGTCAAAATTAGTAGGAAGACAAAATTGAGCACATGTCTAATTAGTTTTTTAAATAGGCTAAGGCTAGTCAAAATAGGACAACATAAGAGTTGGAAAAAATTAGTAGGCCTTCCGGATGCGATGTAGTGAAATACTCGGTGTGCACGCGTTGATTTTACGGCGCGGAAAAATAAATAAAAGAAAATAAACAAACTAGATCTAGTTTCATTCAAATTATTTAAACTAAATAATAAATTATTTCATTTAGCGATATTAAAAATAACTAATCGAATTAATAAATCGAAATTTTTATCTACGAAATTTCGGGTTATTACAACCTATCCCCCTTAACAAATTTCGTCCTCGAAATTCGAATTACTCAACAGATGGGAACAATTGTGGATAGTTGGCTCTCATGGCTTCTTCCCGTTCCCAAGGTTTTTCCTCTATTTCTTGATCTTTCCATAATATTTGTACTAACTGAATGGTTCTGTTGCGGATACGCTTCTCCATGCTGTCCCGGATTTCAATTGGTTCTTCCTTAAAAGTTGCGTCCTCATTTATGTCGAGATATTCCTAATTTAACACGTGTTTTGGCAGGGCAAGATACTTCCTTAACATAAAGTCGTGAAAAACGTTATGCACTCGGTATCTGTGGCGGGAGTGCTAATCGGTAGGCCACTTGTTCAATTTTCTCCAAAATCTCAAATGGGCCGATATATCGCGGAGAAAGCTTCCCTTTCTTCCCGAATTTAATTACTCCTCTTTGGGGCCGAATTTTAGAAACACGTGGTCTCCCTCTTTGAACGACAAGGGTCTGTTTCTTCGATCCGCATAACTCTTCTGTCGGCTCTGCGCAGTAAGCAGTCTCTGTTGGATAGGCTTAATCTTCTCGGTCGTGTCTCTAACCATTTCAGGTTCTAGTAATCCTATCTCTCCGGCGTCAGTCCAACAAACTTGTGATCGACAAGGGTGGCCGTAAGGTTCCTTCTTTCTTCTTCACGAACAGTGCAGGTGCTCCTCATGGTGAAGTACTCGGTTTGATGTATCATTTCTCTGACGACTCTTGTAGTTGGGTCTTCAATTCCTTCAGTTCTGTCGGCGCTATATGGTATTAGGGCGGTTCCAGGTTAAAGCTTGATGGTAAAATTGATCTATCTTTGTGGCGGTTAATCTAGGTAGATTGTCATGAAACACGTCAGCATAGTCACAGACGATGTGTGGCAGTCCTAACTCTTCTCGGTCAGATTCTTCCAACTGGAGACTAGCTAGCCATCCGAACAGTTGGTTCTGCCATTACGAGCGTCGAGTCGCCGAATTCACAACCTGTCTATCCCCCTTAAAACGAAAGCATGTCCCATCAGGGTGAAAGCTGTTACTATCTTTTGATGGCAATCAACGACAGCTCGATGAGTTGACAGCCAATCTATCTCCATAATTAAGCCGAAGTCAACCATCTCGATCACGCGTAAATTGCAAGTTAGTCGAATATTACTTACTTCTAACTCGCAGCCTCTACAGATTAGATTAACTGGTAAACTAGCACTTAAAGGTGATGCTATTGTCATCTGGTTCTCTAGGGGTTCAGTGTCTAATCCTAGTGCAGATACGCATGCAGCTGATATAAACGAACACGATGCTCCAGTGTCAAATAAAGTTTGAACACAGGTACTAAACAGGAGTAGGATAGAGTCTAGCGTATGGTCCTAGATAAGGTACCGGTAGTGATGGTTGTGCGGCAGTCGAGGTGGTAGCGTGCCAGGACGGTGGAAAAGACGGCTCATCGGCATAGTCATAAGCTAAGAGAAAGCAAGTCCTTGTGTGAAATTGTGTTGTGGTGTTAAGTGAAAATGTGAGAATGGTGCTAAAGAAAGTACAACAAGGTTTACTAAATACTCGCTTTATTGCTACAACCGACAGACTTGTAGGTTTGCTTACAACCGAGGTTTACTTATAATACTGCAAAAGGTTAACCTCTCATACTAGAAGTGAAATCAACATTTTATTTAAAAATCTAACTATGGCTAGGTTCTAATCTTCTCGGTCATCTGGTCAACTTCATTCGGAGCATTCAAGGGAAATACATTCTCGACATGCTTTCTTTTCTGGCCTAGTATTCTATTGTATAGGTTGCTTCCCAAAGCTCGGATTGGCAAAGTCAATCTGTTGATATTGCTGGGGCTGCTGATATCCAAAATCTATGGGTCCTACTGTCCTAGGTCAATTACGCTAATATGCCCAAAGGCTTGACAATTAAAGCATCAGATTGTTGGGTTATTGTGTGCTGATCCCGACGGTCCTTGCCTTCGGTCACCCCTTTTTCCAAGGCTAGGTGTTAATCTGAGCAGGGTTAACTTTGGCTGGGTAGGGCCTACCATCGTTGTTGTTCTGCACCGTCCTGATGGGTCCTCCCGAACTGCTTCCTTGACGTTTAGTCCGAAAGTCAACGTCCTCCATTTCCATCCTTAGGGCACATTTTACCGCTTCAGCATAGGAAGTATAGCCCATTCCCATCACAATCTTGCGAGTCGAGCCAAGTCCCCATTCAAACTTTCGGACCTTGTCCTCCTCAGTCGGGGCAATGGCACGGCCATAGCGGTACAGTTCCTCAAATTTAGCGACATACTGCGTCACTGACATCGAACCTTGCTGCAGGTTCTGGAACTCTTGAATCTTTGCCTGCTTAATAGGAGCAGGAAAGTACTTATCCAGAAATATGCTCTCAAACTCCTAAAAGGTCATGGTTTCGATGTTATAGGCGGCTTCAATCAGCTCCCACCAATATCGAGCCTCTCCTTGGAGTTGGTAAGCAGCGAGAGCTACACAGTGGTTGTCTTGGTTGACTCCTAAGGTGCTAAGGATTACCTTGATCTCTTTCAGCCAAGCTTCGGCTAAAGTAGGGTTAGGTTCGCCATGAAAGACGGGTGGTCGTCTTTTACAGAATTCGTTCATCGCTTGAGTACGGGTCATTGGTCCAGGTGGGTTGTTAGATGGGGGTCGGTTTGCGTTGAGCGCAGCAATGAAGGCTTGCATGAGTTGTGCGAGGTCAGGGTTACCGTTGGTTCTGTTGGACGAGCCCTCACCATTGTTACGCATAATCGCCATTCTAGAGTTGGAAATTCGTAGGGAAATTCAGTCTAGAATACCCTTTTTGAAAATAATAACACTACGGCTAAAATCTAAATTCGGAAAGGATTTACTGCTGCTAAACGTTATCTTTGAGCACATATTTATACTGAAACTGACATGTGAGCAGGACACATGTCACAAACAGTCAAATCTTAAGTGTTCTCACGTTTCGCTTCCTTACGCTTGGTAATGGCTCATATATGCCTATAACTACACCGTTATCAAATAGGATATTTTTAGAGTAGTAAAAGTACAACGTACGGACATTTATTCAGGTTACGCTCTCGGAAAGTGATCTACCCATTCTACCCAAGGCCGAGTGTTGGAACCTAGGGCTCTGATACCACTTGTAACGCCCCGCATTTTTGGGATACGTTATGGATTATTATTAAAATTTAAAGTCGGTCTTAAACGGTAATAATAATAACCAAAAATACATATAGATGATCTATCCTTCACAGATTACAAAAAGGTAGACCGGGTGGACTCTATGACTCCGCAAATCTCTCCGCCTGGTGGATCTCCATCTCAGCAGCTCCTCCGGCTCCGTGTTCTCCGTAGAGGTCCTCCTGTTCATTATGATAATCTAGCATAATAGCCAGAGTTGCGAAGCAACATCGTGGTATTATGCCAGGGCGAACCGTGAGCGAGGACGCTCAATAGATACCCTACCTTAATCTTAAACTAGCAATTCTAGAACAATAAAGTTGGCAGGTAAATAGTTGAAAACCATTTATCAAAATAGTAAGTTCATGCGTGTCAATGCATCAGTATCACATCCAAATCAGAGTGCAGCTTTAGTAAAATCAGTATCCCATTTCTTTTCAAATCAGAGTGCAGCTTTAATAAAATCAATATCTCATGTCATTTCAAAATCCAGAGTGCAGTGTCAGTATCTCGTATCATTTTCTCATAACAGCATTCTTCTTCAAATTTCAACCATGTCAACATCTCACATCTCTCGAAAGTTATTGGCCCGTTCTACAACCCCTTTCTAACGGTCACCAACCTTTCCGTTCGAAGGGTCGGCTACCCATAAACTGACTCCTGCAGTATGAGGTCCGCTAACTCCGCGTCACACACGACATAGTCCCGGTTTTCTTATATCACCGAACTTAACAGCCTGTTTATAAGATCCGTTTACTATGTGTTGTACTGAGTAAGTTCTGACCGTCAAATTCACCCGCGGAATTTGAGGAGAAACTTCAAACAGCACTACCGTATAGTTCCATTGAGCTTTGACCACCAGTTCACACCGGGGAACTGAGGCGGGACTCTAATGGCAGTATTGTTTATAGTATAGTTCCATTGAGCTTTGACCACCAGTTCACACCGGGGAACTGAGGCGGGACTCCAATGGCAGTATTTTAATTACAGCATCATTTTCATTCTCATCTCTATTTCTTCTTGTAAAAACAATCGATCATTTTCTTGAAAAACGTGTCGTGTCGTATCGTCTCGGAAAATATGCACATGCCATATTAAAAAAAAAATCTTTCGTTTAGAAATCGTTTCACGATAAACTTTTCGTTAAAAAAAATTTCCCGATAACCGTGTTACTTTAGGTATAAAATCTCGTTGGTGACTTTCCTTAGACAAATGAGATAACCAGGAGAGTCCCAGGCTGGATGGCCGCACGAATGCAGTTACTGGCACCATTCCTTTCTTAGACAGCGCTAGGCATATCTTTTTTGACAGACCCTCAAGGGTGTAAGCCTTGGGTTAATCTCAACAGTCCAAGTACAGTCAAAACACTTTGAAGTCGCTTTAAGAAAAGTTTAGTCGGCTATTTTCCAAAAATCAATTGGGCAGCATAACGGCGTAAATTTGAAAAGTCGATTTTCATTCGGGCATTATAACTGGATATTTTAAGTTTTCAAAAGTCCATCGGGCATTATAACGGTGCATTTTGATAAGTCAATTTCAAATCGTGCATAGTATCGACTAAGTGTGTTTTTCAAAGTCTAATTGTTCATAAAATCACTAATCACCAACATAATCACGTTTAATCATAATTAGGCATGTTTAAGCAAAATAATAACCTCCTTAATATGAACTAGTAAATACTAATCTAAAGTTAAGATAAAGTATCTACCTTAATTCCGATGATTAGTCGGAAGCCGAATAGCTAGTTGAATTCCGGCGGCGTAACGACTAGTCGACCTTTGCTCGAACACTTTCTTGCTAACTTATTCTACCTTTCTAAGATCTAGGGGTGGTCGAGGGTGGTGGAGTGTGGTGGTTTAGGATGAGTTTCAAGAAGAACACTCAAGAACTCATTCAAGAACACTAGAAAGCACAAAGTGGAGAAGTTGGGAGATTTTGGTGTGAGGAAATGAAGTAAGGTGAGTGAGCTATTTATAGAAGATTGTAATTGGGTAAGTAGCCTACCTTGTTAAGTAGTCAAATTTTCTTTCTTCTCATTAATTCAAAAAAATACAAATTAGGTTTAGTAAAGTCAAAATTAGTAGGAAGACAAAATTGAGCACATGTCTAATTAGTTTTTTAAATAGGCTAAGGCTAGTCAAAATAGGACAACATAAGAGTTGGAAAAAATTAGTAGGCCTTCCGGATGCGATGTAGTGAAATACTCGGTGTGCACGCGTTGATTTTACGGCGCGGAAAAATAAATAAAAGAAAATAAACAAACTAGATCTAGTTTCATTCAAATTATTTAAACTAAATAATAAATTATTTCATTTAGCGATATTAAAAATAACTAATCGAATTAATAAATCGAAATTTTTATCTACGAAATTTCGGGTTATTACAGGGTTGTTCGTGGTCTAGGGTTTTCTAGAGGGAGAGAATCGCCTAGAGAGAGAAGTTCCCATCTAGCCGTTTGTATTTCTTGCATGTGTAGACAAACATAGGTACCTCACGCATTCATGTCCGACAATGGTGTTCACTTCAAAGGAAAAGGCATAGAGGTTCTCAAAGATTTTGGGATCCAGGTCCACAAGTCAACCATCTACCGACCACAAAACAATGGAGCCGTAGAAACTGCCAACAAAACCATCAAGTCAATACTGGAAAGAACCATTCAGTCTACAAGAAACTGGCATGAACAGCTGTCGTTAGCACTTTGGGGATACCGGACGTCTATCCGTACTCCAACAGGGGCAACACCCTATTCTTTTGTTTACAGTATGGAAGCCGTTCTCCCTAGTGAACTTGAGGTACCATCTCTGAGGGTCATGATAGAAGCTGACATCAAGGAAGCTGAATGGCAAAAAGCAATATTCGAAGAACTCATGCTATTCGACGAAAGAAGGTTCAAAGCCTTGTATCATATTCAAGAGTATCAACGCCGAATCGCACGAGCTTTTAACAAGAAAGTCAAGTCTAGGAATCGGCAAGAAGGAGATCTGGGCTCCAGTTTTTGATCCATGTGGAAAATTTCGGCCAAAGTGGGCAGGGCCATATATCATCAAGAAAATCTTGTCTGGAAGCGTGACTCAACTTATCGATCTCGACAGCAACGAATTCTCTACATTGGTCAACATGGACCAGCTCAAGCGATACTACCCCTGAGAGAAGCTCGCTGGACTGAAAACCGCAAGGGCGGGCAGTGCCAGGCAAAAATTAGAGCAAGTCTGCTAAGTCGGAAACCCACATCGGGCGACTTAGGCAAAATTCAAGACAAATAAATCAGAAGAGCTCACTAGACCGAAAACCCGGAAGGGCGGCACTAGGCAAAAAATTAGAGCACAAAAGGAGAATGAAAACACTCGAGTGAACCTTAGCCAAAATTGTAAGTATGAACTACGTCATGACCTAATTCCTTTTTAAGGATACGTAGGCATCCTCACATTGGGGACTGGTCGCAACCTTTTTTATGCATCTCTTGAGTTGATCCATAGCCGTCATTCGCGCTTACAATCACAATCAATGAGAATCAAAGCGGAAAACTTTCACAATTCACTTTTATTCAAACTGATTTCTTTGATTACATGGCTGAGCATGAATCTTTCACAACGAAACAACAAAAAGAAAAACATCGGCCCACATGAAACATGTCATGGGTCAGCAATTCATTTCGGGTACATTAAGACTAAAGCAGATGTCAATTTTGATTCCTATTTTTTTCTTGCTTCAATTTCTTGTACCAACCATCTCTTGTAACACCCCGGAAGCACGATGCTGGGATGCTGATCTCTGGGAACAGTCACACACTCCCTCCAAGTACGCTGATAAGCCTGGATAGTTGCATGGTTGAAATTTGGCATGGCAAAGTTTTCAGGATTCACAAGTGGCATTGCTTGACCAACACCAAGCTGACGAAGGATGCGATAAGGAATGTAAAAGGTCCAGCAAGTCAGACCTGCCAGGATAATCCCATGACGTCCCATGTTGCTCACTGTCATAGTCGGAAGATCCATCCAGTTCAAACACCAAGAAATTGTGTCATCTTTAAGCTGGGAAAGCACCTGAACCCAATCAGGAACACTCCTGTGAAACTCCCGGTACTCCCTCTGAACAAAGCCTTGAGTCTCATGGATCCTATTCCGTGGCACCGCCTCCAGAAGGGCAGCCTTATCACAAAGCCAAGTTTGCACGAGAGAGAAAAAAAAAAAAAAAGAAGTAAGGAGCCATAGAAAGCCTAAACCCGAGTGTTGATGTAAAAAGAGAGCGAGAGATAAACCAGAAAAAGGAGAGTTGAGTGAGAAACCTACATTTAGGAGCAAAGCACTGCCTTCAAAAACATTGGTCCGCCCAGTATGGACTCCATCCAAACCCATCAAAGTTTCAGCCAAAACCATTGGAGCTACATCTTTGCGCTCCTCAATCTGCTTAGCCACTCCCACCAATGCTGTACTTGCGTGATTGTCTGAATGAACAAACAGGAACGCCGCAAGAATAACGAGACACAACGCAAAGCCTTCAGAATAACTGGTTGATCAAGCGTGGAATGTTAAGCACGCCTCCCTGGATCATGGACCTTACCGCATTTTTACTCGAACCCATAAGTATAATTCACTCCCTGAAGAGGAATGACAGGAGTCTCCAGATTAAAACCTCTGAGGTACGCATGGAACTCTTCCACCGTGGGACACAACTCTTGAAGGCCGAAGCGAAACACATGCACTTCAGGATCCCAGAAATGGAGAGCAGCATGGAGCAACTCGGGTCGTATAGTTACATCCCGAATGTAACACATAGATGCCGGCCTATGGTCACGGAAGTTTAGCCAACCCAAGCCGTCAAGCTCATCAAGCCAGGGACGAACCAAAGCTGAGATACTTACGGCCATTTAGGAGATATGGGGAGAGATGAGGAATGCGATTTCCAGGATGAATATGCTGTGGAAACAATGCTATTTATAAGCATTCAAGGGAGAAAAGTTCAAAAACCTCAAAAAATGTGTGCCTCGGGAAGCGTGCCACATTGAAGAACGTGAGGATAAGGCAAAAGTTTGTAAACTTCTGCAAGATAGACTTTGGTTCAGCATTTCAAGGTTATCGGACGGGCAAACATGCATTGGAAGGCCAAAACGAGGGATCAGAACTACAGAAAATAGCGTCAGAAGTGGGGCATCAAAGGTCGGTGCTGTACGACACTAGAGAAGCACCGTGCGGTGCAATTTCCCACGTCGTACGGCGTACTTGGCTATTTCTCGACCAAAATTCCAATTTTGGCCCTCCAGGACCCATTCCGAGCTTCTTTTGGCCATTTTTCTTGTACATACAACCCAAAATGAGTATCAAAGGCTTAATGGAAGAACTGTTCCACGCTTTCAAAGATGTCTCAATGGACAGATGCGCCGAAAACCTCAGATACAGAGCTTCGGGAGAAATTTTGCAACTTTTTCGCAACTTTTCGGGATATTCATTTCAAGCAAGGGCGTGCCATGAATTTTCAAACTCAAGAAAAGTGTATCAAGTGTGTTTCAGGGGTTGGTCAAATCTTCGTTCACTTGGAAGGCTCGGGACTACCAAAAGTCAAGTCCCGGCACACACCGGATTATGGTTTTTCGAGATTTACTTGGTTTTGCAAAGCATTGCTACATACATTCGGGATTTGTTGGATCAATCAAGTCAAGACATCAAGCTACGGGGCGTTTTCACTCTGAACTCCCCTCTCTCATCAATTTTTTCAGTTCTTCCCACAAAAAGCCAAAAGTGTCCAGTTTTATCGAGTCAATCCACATGTCTTTCCCAGCTTCAAACTCATGTACATTTCATTTCCTCACAGTGACTCGTGTCATACGTTCTCAGTGCTAGGTTTGGTTTTTAAGATTCAAGTCTTTCCTAATGTAAGTCATTTTACATAACGGAAATGCAAGTTTTTTTAATAAAAACCAAACTGATATCCATATCATAAGTAATAAAGTGCATCTATCCAAGGGCAAAACAGGCCTGACATCATCAAAACTACTGCTACGGCACGCAGGCCGTATCCATGGAAAAGAAAGAAAGGATGGGCAAATAGGCTCGCAAATCGAAAAGCAGGCACACAAGCCTGTCCTACCTACTCAAGCACGAGGCCTCTTCCGCGAACGTGGCCTGAGCTCCTTGAACTCATAAGGACCCGTGTCCTCCTCCTCACTACTCTCTACCTCCCCGAAAGACCACCGTGATGATGGAGCTAAACTCCCTGGTGCATTAGCTCCCGGTCTCTCAACAGAGGGCTAACGACCTCGAAGTACTCTGTCAGAAGGAGGAGTCGCGGGACCACCTCCAACTTGCTTCATCAACGGCCTCCTGCGCTTAGTCCTTGGAGGTGGGGACATACTCTGCACAAAGCAAAGAAATTCCATCAATATACAGGGTTGATATACAAGTTTGAAAGCACACAGTTCAAATAACAAAGCATGAAGAACACCTGAGAGCTCCCTCTGCCAGGAGAAAGGCTACGACCAGCTCTACGCCCTCCTCTACGCCCTCCTCCTCTGCTGGGTCCACCAGCCCCTCTACTAGCACCTCTCGCAGCCCTGCCTACACCTACACCACCAGCTCCGGCTCCACCTGTCACACCCTAAAATGGGAAATGACCAGCCATGAACCACAAGGCTAACTCGTGGACACGAAGCCCAAAATAAATAAGCCGCACACCACTAAACGATCAATTTATATTATTAACAAATCAAAACAATATGTCTCAACATAAGCATGGGGAACACCATCCCATGAGCCAATCAATAAAAATTATTAACCAATGATAACAAAAATGCGATGTATCAAAAAGGTTTAATAAGTGCGGAAGCAAATATATAAAATAATAAATCTTGAATGCAACAGCCTATGGAGGTCGGCACAATAATCCCCAAGATGCCACCAGAGTCCTCATCTACTGGCTCGATTTTCCTGAAAATGATGGTGGATAAAATCCGTCAGCTCACAAGCTCAGTGAATGGCAAAACATGTATAATAAATACAGTTCTAAAGCAGGGATAAAAATATATTACTATGTAAACATAATTTGGCATACGAGGTGTACCACAAAACAACAATTTGTATCAATAAATCTTTTCACCAATAACAAGTCTTTTTGGTGATCACAAAACGAAATCCAACAACAATTGGGAACCACAACCAATACCAAATAGTACCAAGTGCCAGTGAACAAATATCTCAGAAATTGGATCCAATATCGAAACTTAGAGTCACCACGAGTAGGCAGCCTGTGGAACTTTTCCCTAAGAACGATCCGACGAAAGTCAGCCGTTGAGCATTAAGGTCACCAGCCAGGACACGGTCTCTTCCCTAATGGCCAGAGTCACCCGTACATAGAGGATTAATTTCCCTGGACTTCCAATAATAAATGTTGCCATCAATATCCACCAAGTTCTCACCAAAAGAATATTTTTTTTTCGCATGCCATTTAAAAGAGCAAATATAAACCATTCACGGTTTCAATAACCAAATGATAATTTTCCCAAAAGAATAATTCAAGGGCCACGATGAGTTCAAAAATACGTAACATGCTTAACTACTCACCTGGGTCTGAAAATAATGCAACTTGATCACGTCAAAAGAGACTAGCCTGTACAAAATAGAAAATACAAATAACTAACTATGTAAATAATGCATCACCGATGATGAAAGCTAGAATATCCTATGCTAATTAAGCAGTAACCTAAGCTATTCATAATTTAGTAATTAGCCAATAGTAGTGTAGACACCCCAAAATGAGCGTTCACGTACATTTTAATCCCCAATGATGAACGGAAACGACCGGAAGAACTCTCGGATTGGAACTCTCCAAGTCAACTCAGTCAACAGTACCGCACGGTACACATCTCTCAACGCACGGAACAACCAGAGTCACGTACGGCAGACTGTTGAATTTTAGCGGCCAGTTGTGCCGCACGGTACACAAGTTGTGCCGCACGGCACAGTTTGTGTACCGTACGGTACTGTTTACGGGTTCCCAGCAAGCCGAGAATGTTGACGAGGTTGGTCCCCCCGCCCGGATGGTCGTGGCCGAAAGTAAGGAGCTATTCCCTACACCATTGTCCCCCTGGGCAAGAACCAAGAACGGTGTGCTATGGCTTACCCACCCTCTATATGAACCGATTGAATCCAATGAGAGGAGACACGGAGAACCAAACCCAGAGCCCCACCCAGAGAATTTCGGTGTAAAATCGGTCACGAAACTTCACTCTTGAGGGCCATTTTTCATTGCCGAAACCTCTGAGCTACAATCTCCACCATAATCAATCCAATATCATTCTCTCTGCCAAAGCCAAACCTGAGGCAGAGACTCACCCCCTGTTTTCTTGGTTCTAAAGCCATTCCAAGTTTGCCAAAGCTCAAGCCTTCAATCCTTCTTACCCCCCATACCAGAGTGAAGTTGAGGTTGAGAGAGGTGTCCAGCAGCATTCGGAAGTTCAATCTGAAGCTTAATCCGAGAGTTCGAAACCGAAGGTATAAACCCGTTTCACCAAATTCCTTGAATTTGGTACCCTGAGGGGAGGGGTACTAAGGGTGGAATGATTCCTTGTATCATTTCCATGCTTGGTATGCCCAAATTATAGCAAGTCCAGTTTCATTTCACACCTCCTGGTCGCGTCGTACGGTGAAAACATCGCCTCGTACGGAGCGATTCAACAAGGAGGGACATCCCATACTCAAATACACTGCTTTCTCCCTTTTAAGTAGTTCATTTTGAATGCATTTCATACCTTGTATGTGCCTCTGATCAATCATTTCGAAAAGCCAAAGTTTCAAACTGTTTTGCAGCCAGATGTACCGCACGGCACTCCTACTGTGCCGCACGGTACACCTTGAGTGCCGTACGGCACCCATTTGAAAATTTGACCGTTAATTTGAAGAACAGTGCCGCACGGCTCATCACTTGTGCCGCACGGTACATCCAGTGTGCCGCACGGCACACTTTTCTGATAAAATGTGAAATTTGAACCTCCCTCCTGCAGGAACAGTTTGAAGTTTGGATTTTCGTTTGATTTCTGTTAATTACATACCAGTCATTTGTTTTTCTCGTTATTATCATCTGTTTTGTTTAATTTAAATGTTTATCTGTTAATGTTCAGCAATAAAATCGCTTTCTAATAAAATCTCACAAATATTTAGTAAAGACCGATTTTAATCGGGCGAACGGGGTGCATTAAAACCCTTCCCTGTTCGTAACCTGGCTCCCGGATCCAAAACGAATCTCTGGTTTTCAATTGGTTTTATAAGTCATTCTCTCAAATCATCATTTTCAAATTGGTTTCTCGGGTCCCAAACTACTTTCCCAAAACCCGGGTGGCGACTCTAAAATCCTTGTTTTTCGAACCGTTTCGAAAACCATTGCCTGAACCCCGTGGAGGTCGACCGTCCACAAAATGGCGACTCTGCTGGGGACTACGATATTTTAAGTTAATCTTTATTTTGAAATTTTACACTTGTAAAATGACCATTCGAAGGCTTGACACCAAGTATGTGCTTCACGCTGTACTAGAAAGGATTGATGTCAGGGTGAAAGCCCGATCAGTCTGGACTGGAGCTTTCTCGGTTGTTCGCATGAGTAGAATTTCAAATTTTTGATTAATTTAAAAAGCGAGCCAAGCTTGAAAAATATTTGTGAGATTTTTGAAAACAATTTTATTGCTGAACTTTTGCATCACTTGCATCGATGTTGGATAAACCCCGCTGCTGCGTCTTGGTTACCCTACCCAGTTCACTGGTGTTAGGACATCCCCGGATGCTCAGCAACCCTGGACCATGATGAGTCAGCCTGCCGCTCGACCTTTGCCATGCAGTACACTTGGCACCGGGAGGCAAATATTGGCTCTAGTCCGGGGAACCCCCTAAACCAAAACCGGCCTTTGCATGTAGTTAACCTAGAACCTTCCAACCCAGGACAGGAGCCCACAGGTTAAGATTATGTGATATTGTCTTGATTAACTGATTAACCACTTGTCGTTTACCTGTCTTGCATGCGCATACATGGTAGCTTTTACCCTAGGTTGTCACATCCTCACTTCCACAGTAATAAGAAGGATTTTCCCGATAATCAAATGCTCTGTCCAATAAAATAAACTCTTTTCAAAGAAAAATCTGCGATTGGCTCTCTTCCTCTCGGTAATTAGAATGTTGTATTTCTTTTATCAGAGTCTGTAACCAAAAATGAGCAATCAATCCGGAAGCAAGAAACTCAAATCCACCTTTACCATCCATCATGGGGCACCGGTGTGGATACTTGAAGAGATAGATAATGAAGAGATGGGGAATGAGGTGCCAGATAAAGACAAGCTTGAAAGGTTGCTTCACCAACTAGCCACGTCTGATCAGCCGGGTTTAACTCTTCAATGGGACGACTCTGAATATGCGAAGGATCGAGGTTGGAAACTCCACCTCCCTGCAGACAACGGAGCCAAGGATATCCCCGACAAAATCACCGTCAGGGTGGAGCAAGAAAGTGATAATAAAGAAGTGGACATCATGCCGCCAGTCAAGAACTTCCAACCAGACGGCACACCAGTCTACTACTTCCAAGACCCAGTGACGGGACACAAATACTGGGATGAGTGTGATTGCGAAAGCTGCATTGAAAACGGTCTCCTTCTGAATGATAATCTGTCTCCCAAGCAACTCAAGGAGAACCAAGTCCGGAATGCTCCCCGAGCAAGTCCAACAACGGAGTCGGACTAAGAATCAACAGCCAGCCAGTGGTCAGCAGATCAAGCCAAAAGGGCCCTTTTTGAGGATGCCAAGTCTGTGTTTTGCTTATCGAGTCTGTATTTTGTTTATTGAGTCTGTATTTTGTTTATCGAGTTTGTATTTTGCTTATCAAGTTTGTACTTTGCTTTATTGAGTCAGTCTGTACTTTGCTTTATGGAGTTAGTGCTTTTCCTATGATAAAGAAAAGAGCCGATCGTAGTCCCGAACTACGTCATGGCCTGATTCCTCCGAAATGGGGATACGTAGGCAACCCCTAAAGGTTCGGCCTTCATTTTGCAAAAAAAAAAAATCAAAAATTCAGATATATTGAACAAAGCACTGAAAATTGGCGCAATCCTTTCCAAAGCTGTGGTTGCATTGCACATCATGCATCATTCTTTCATTTGTACATAAATTCCTGCACATAGCATTTCTTTGGCACCAGTCACTAAGTTCATTTTTCCGCTATCAGTTTCAATCATTGGTAAGGGCAAGAAGAGTACTGTACCTAGTTGGACCAGAACTCCCGAGCAACGATTAATTCGAACTGAGTCAAAAGCAGTCCAGTCAGATTCAGCAGATCCTACAGATATGGCGGGCAAAAGTGAAATCAAGGCTCTCAGACTAGCCTTGGAAGAACAGCGGGAACGCAGTGATAATCAAATGGCTGAGATGTTACTCCTAATACAAGGTTTAACTTTTCAGAACAAGCCACCAGGGGAACAACCACCTCCGCAAGAGCATCCGAATTTGGAAGCAGTGATGGCAAAAGTCGCCAAACTCGAGGAATCTGTCCAGAAACAGGAGAAGATAGCCGCCACGGGTGTTGACATGGACAAGTTGTGTCTATTTCTCGGCGCCAAACTCCCAGAGGGATTCAAGCCCATAACCTGGGAGAAATTTGATGGGGGCGGAGACCCGAGAGCACATCTACAAGCATACGTGGGCACTCTGTCCATGTACAACATTGAAAATAATGCTATGGGTCAAATGTTTCAGCAAACATTGACAGGGCCAGCACTGCGATGGTTCTTAAATCTTGACATTTCAAAGAAAGGAAGTTGGGAGGATATTGGGGCAGCTTTCATGGCCCAGTACAATTACAATGTTCAGCTTGAGATGACTATCCGAGAATTGGATGCAACCAGGATGGGAGCCAATGAGTCCTTTGCGGACTTTATCAGAAGGTGGAGAGGGAAAGCATCTCAGATGATGGATCGACCCTCGGAGAAAGAGCAGATGAGAATTATCACGAAGAACTTGGCACCTGACTTTGCAAAGCACTTGGTGGTTTTCCAAACCACCGCTGACTTCAAAACTTTCTACGAGGCCGGCCTCGCAGTGGAAGATGCACTCAGAACTGGTATATTTGAGAAAGGAGAATCTGTCAAACCCAGGCGAGTTTACTCTGGCAACAGCAATACCCTGTTTGGAACCAACCAGTACAATCATGCCCAGGCCAGCTCCTCAAACCCCAAACCAACCAAAACCGAGCCTATTAACCAGATAGCAACCCAGCCAACTCGGCAAGCAAGAAATTTCTACCAATTCCCTTTTCCCTTGACAACAGTTTACCAAAAGCTCCTTGAAAAAGACGTCATCAAACCACTGGAGCCTCGCGAGCCATCCAAAGTGCTTCCTCCAAACCATAACCCGAACGCCTTCTGTTCCTACCACCAAATGTCCGGCCATCACACCAACAATTGTATCCGTCTTAAACACAAGATCCAAGATCTCATTGAAGATGGAACAATTCCACTCCCCCAAAAAAAGCCAAACACCGTCTCTAACCCCATGCCGGAACACCAACCCAATACCCGAATCAACCAAATCTCCTTCAGCTCCACTCCAAATAACCCAAGCTCCGCTAAATTAAACCCGAACCGTTACATCATACCGGCCACCGAGCCTAAACCAGTTGTTCCTGTATCGGAAGATTCGGAAGTTTGCTCCCTCACAAGCATCAAATCAGGGTCAAAACCAAGATGGGCGGATATCACAGAAAGTGAAGAATGGGCTATGAATGATCGAGACTGGGAAGAGTTCCGCCAGGAGTGGGACCCAAGCCGGTTCATCATCCCCGACTCTCATAACAAACCAGTTGTCTCTATACCAACAGATTCCAACATCTGTAGGATTGACAAAGTTGTATGCATCGCCGGTATGGTACATACTCTCGCATACGTGGAGCCAAATGAACAAGAAGATTGGCGGGAAAGGTGGGAGGCAATTTGTGCTGATCCACTTGATGCAGTTTCACTCCCTATTCTGTTTGAAGAACCCGGAGACATATGGAACCGGACACTCGGAGAGGTTTATCATTGGGTCCCTAGCAGCAACCTTCCAGACAATTCGCTGCCACCTCCACTTCTTGGAATTGAAGGACATTCTGCCATAGAAACCATCTTTGGGGATCATGAGTGGTTTCCTCAAGCTTACATTACCAACGAATCTTTGTCTCGGCCATCCGTGCCGTTTCATCCTCAGTCAAATGTTTCCGCTCTAACGGAGGATCCCATGGATTCATTTTGGAATGAAGAAGACGTGATCGATATCCAGTTTGACAACGGTGGAATGTGGACTGTCAACAAAACCATGCTGGACGATTCATTTTGGCATGATTGAGCGGTGGAAAATCTGGAAAAGAAGATGGGAGATGTTAAAATCGAGAAGCAGAAAGTCGAGAGCAGTCTCGCAGGTTTCTGGACCGAGTATTTTGATACTCAGCGGAAGCTGGAATCCATCAAGGCTGGGAAGCGAAAGGTCAACGAATTTTCAGACTTTTGGGATGAAGAGCCACCGTCGGTCAACCGAGTAACACGAAGCGGACGAATCTATCAACCTGCCAACCTGCAAGGAGGCCACACCTCTAACCACGCTCAAGCTGGGGCATTTGTTTGGGACGATCCCGTCCAACATGATTCAATTCCAAGTGACCCAGAAGGCATCACTCAAACACCAGAAGTTATCATTCAACCACCGCGGAGGAATCCCGTGCCAGTGGAAAGCCCCGTCCGGAAGCAACTTGAAAGAACTCCAGCATCTATATCCATCTGGGGGCTGCTTTCCTCATCCAGGGAACACCGTCAGAAATTGATCAAAACTCTGTCAAACATGGAGGTGCCACCCGACACTCCCCCCGAAGCTCTAGTGGCCTTGCTTGCGCCAAACAAGGCAAGACATGTCGTAACATTCACCGAGAAAGATCTGCCGCTAGAAGGAGCTGGCCACAACAAGCCATTACACATCACTATGAAGTGTACAGGGAAATGGGTCCCTGTTATCCTCCTAGATAATGGATCTGCTTTAAATGTCTGTCCACTGCGCACAGCCTGCTGTCTAAGGTTCACGACTAAGGATTTCCAACCATCGAGCCTCGGAGTGCGTGCTTATGATAATACACGCAGGGATGTAGTTGGAGTTGTCCAACTGGAAATGTCAGTCGAAGATTTCAAGTCTAAAGTCGAGTTCCACGTACTTGACATTCCTTCGTCTTTCAACCTGCTGCTGGGTAGACCATGGCTTCACCACCCAGACATCATGGCAGTACCATCTTCGCTGCATCAGAAAGTTCAGCTTGGTTTAGCCGCAGGAACTCTAACTATTTATGGGGAATCTGGGATTCGTCCTCATGTTTCTGACAACGCCCCTCTACTCGAGATTACGCATGGAGAAGAAGACGTCGCCCTTGGAGGTTTCTCTTTTGACACCGCTGGGGCAGTCCTCACTATCAAAATGGATGAAGACTTCTCGATCAGCTCAACGGCTATTGAAATGATGAGAAAAATGGCTTACATGCCCGGTCTGGGATTAGGCCGCAACAATCAAGGAATGGCTGAATTCCCGGAGTTCCCTGTAAACAGTAACCACTTCGGCCTTGGGTATCAACCCAGTAGAGATGAGAAAGGAAGCGGATGGAAAGCCCGAACTCGCGTTCAACCAAAGAAAGGTCCCATTCGTTTTATCAAAGGAAAGGAGGCTATCTACCAAGGGGAGCCGGAACCATTTTGGGAGGTGGAGAAGAAAACCAAGCTGCCAGGGTTCGAAATCTTCGCCAACAACTCATGGGACAGTGATGATGAATCGGCAAAGCTAGAAGAATTGGTCGAGCAATGCAAATCTGACTGGATTGAAGTTTTTGACTCAGGGAATCTGATATCGTTGTTTGAGGATGAAAGTCTGACGGGTACGGTCGAGGACGGGTCTGCTGCCATAACAATTGGTTTGGAACCTGTTGGAGACATGGAGCTGATGATGCTAAGCCAAGAAGCCCTTGGAGATGTGACCTCACTCATTGTGGATGCCAACGGAATTTATAAAAACTGCACTTTTCTACCTAAAATTGTTTACATTGGCACTGAATTTGAGTCTAAGTCAGAATCTAGCATTGAGTCTGAGTTTAGCACTGAGTTCGGGTCCACTACTGAGTCAATGCATGTGTTTGTCAGTCCTCCGCGTCATCACTTTTCTTTTGAATTTGAGTCCACTCTCATGTATCACGCCCCTGGGGCCACCTCTTTTGCAATGAATGAAGTTGACTTTGCTTATCTTGCTGTGTCAGAAATAAATTGTGTTAATCCGGACGATGATGAGATTGAGTTTGAGGAAGAAATTCCAAAAGAACTCCGATCCCTAATCGAACGAGAAAATGAAAGGCATGCTCAGCCTCTAAAGGAAGAAGTAATTAATAAATCTGAGAGGAGAGAGTAATCCGCGAATGGTTCAAATTGGTTCTGGGCTATCTCCAGAGGAATTTAAAGCTCACTCGGATCTTCTGAAAGAATTTCAAGATGTTTTTGCATGGTCTCACGCGGACATGCCCGGAATTGATCCAGAAATTGTGGAGCATCGAATCCCGCTGTATCCAGATGCAAAACCTGTCAAGCAGAAGTTGAGGAAGATGAGACCAGACTGGGTATTGGAAATCAAGAAGGAAGTTCAGAAGCAGTTAGACGCAGGGTTCTTGATGGTCACAGAGTACCCTCAGTGGGTCGCCAACATTGTACCTGTTCCCAAAAAGAACGGGAAGATCAGAGTCTGTGTGGACTTCAGAGATTTAAACAAAGCCAGCCCTAAGGACGACTTCCCGCTGCCGCATATAGATGTACTCGTGGACAACACTGCGGGGCACGCATTGCTATCGTTCATGGATGGTTTTTCAGGCTACAATCAGACTCTCATGGCCCCTGAGGACCGAGAGAAGACAACTTTCACCACGGAGTGGGGCACCTACTGTTACAAGGTTATGCCATTTGGGTTAAAGAATGCCGGATCTACTTACCAGAGGGCTGCTACAACTCTGTTGCATGATATGATCCACAAGGAGGTCGAGGTGTATGTGGACGACATGATCGTCAAATCCAAGGAAAGAGAAGGGCACCTGCACGCCCTGAGGAAGTTCTTTGAAAGAATTCGCAAGTACAGATTGCGTCTCAATCCCGAGAAATGCACGTTCGGAGTTACAGCAGGAAAGATGTTGGGTTTCATGATCACAACCCGAGGAATTGAAGTGGATCCATCCAAAATCAAGGCCATCCTTGAAATGGAACCACTGCAGACGGAGAAAGAAGTACGAAGTTTCCTCGGCAAAATTCAGTTCATCAGCAGATTCATCGCCAAGTTAACCACAACTTGCGAGCCGATGTTTCACCTTCTCAAGAAAGACGTGACATTCAAGTGGGACGACAGGTGTCAGAAAGCCTTTGAAGCAGTCAAGAAATACTTGCAGAATCCTCCAGTACTAATGCCTCCAGTACCGGGGCAACCTTTAATTCTATATCTGTCGGTGACCTCATCAGCTATGGGATGCATGTTAGCACAAGAAGGAGAAGACGGATCTGAAAAAGCCGTGTATTACATTAGCAAGAAGATGGTTGGATGCGAAGAACGATACACTTCCCTGGAGAAGACTTGTTGGGCTTTGGTCTGGGCTTCCAAGAAGTTGAGACACTATATGTTGGCTTACTCTGAAGTGCTGATTTCTCGAATGGACCCTCTCAAATATCTGTTTGAGAAACCCGCGCTTACAGGCAAGTTAGCACGGTGGTTGCTTTTGCTAGCAGAATTCGACATCAAATATGTTACCAGAAAGTCAGTAAAAGGAAGGGCTGTTGCCGAATTTCTTGCCAATTACCCGGTAGAAGGTCCAGAAGATGTGGAATTTGAATTCCCAGATGAGAATGTGATGACGACCACCAACGATGTCTGGACGTTGTATTTCGATGGAGCAGCCAATCAGAAAGGATTTGGAATCGGAGTACTGTTAATTTCCCCAGAAGGATCACATATCCCTCTGGCTTTCAAGTTAAACTTCGAGGTCACCAACAACCAGTCAGAGTATGAAGCCTGCATTGTAGGGATGGAAGCTGCCTTAGAAATTGGAGTCAAAAGACTAGAAGTCGTCGGAGACTCGAACTTGGTGGTGTCACAAGCAAACGGTGAATGGAAGGTCAAGGAAGATAAGTTGAAACCCTATCATCAAGACCTAGATGATTTGATTCCGCGATTTCAGATGGTCACCTTCACGCATGTGCCAAGATTGAAAAATCGGTTCGCCGATGCCCTTGCAACGCTAGCCTCCATGGTTGAAATACCAAACGGAGTCAGACTCCGGCCAGTTGTAATTGAACAACGAGACAAGCCTGTTTATGAGTACGTCATGGCCATTGACGAGCCGAACGATGGCTTGCCGTGGTTTCACGACATTTGGAACTTCATCGAAAGAAGCGAGTATCCGGCAGGAACAGACAAGAAAGACCAAATAGCTCTTCGGAGGTTGGCATCTCGGTACATCATTTGTGGAGGACAGCTATATCGGAGATCTTATTGTGGGACGCACAAACTGTGTGTACACGGAGAAGAAGCCAGCCGGATTATGGAAGAAATTCATAAAGGAGTTTGCGGCCCTCATATGAATGGCATGATGCTTGCCAAGAAAGTCTTGAGACAAGGCTATTATTGGTCAACCATGGAGACTCAATGTGTCGAATATGTGAGACGATGTCACAAGTGTCAGATTCACGCCAATCTCATGCACGTCCCGCCATCAGAATTGCATTCCATGACCTCGCCTTAGCCTTTTTCCGTCTGGGGCATAGATGTTATCGGCAAGATCACGCCAGCAGCGTCAAACGGGAACAAGTTCATCTTAGTTGTAATTGACTACTTTACCAAGTGGGTTGAGGCTGCTTCCTACACGACCCTCATAGCGGTCCAGGTTGCTCATTTCGTCAAGCAAAACGTCATCTACAGGTACGGGGTCCCTCAGGCTTTCGTGTCAGATAACGGGGTTCATTTTAAGGGGAGAGCGGCAGATACTCTTGAAGAATTCGGGATTCAGGTTCATAAGTCAACTGTTTATCGACCGCAAACCAATGGAGCTGTGGAAGCAGCCAACAAAACCATCAAGTCTATACTAGAGAGGACCATCGAGTCTGCGCGAGATTGGCACGAACAACTGCCTTTGGCATTGTGGGGGTACCGGACGTCCATTCGAACTCCGACAGGGGCAACACCCTACTCTTTGGTTTACGGCATGGAAGCTGTTCTTCCCATCGAACTCGAAATCCCGTCTTTAAGGATCATGGCGGAGTCAAGAATTGATGAAGCAGAATGGCAAAACGCAAGGTTTGAAGAGCTCATGCTATTCGATGAAAGGCGGCTTAAAGCTTTATATCATATTCAGGGATATCAACGCCGAATAGCCCGTGCTTTTAACAAGAAGGTGAAGTCCAGAGATTTACAGGAAGGCGACATGGTTTTGAAGGAGATTCGAGCTCCAGTGTTCGATCCGCGCGGGAAATTTCGACCAAAATGGGCCGGGCCCTACATTATCAAGAAGATCTTGTCCGGAGGTGCAACACAACTCATCGATCTTGACGGCAACGAGTTTTCTACTTTGGTCAACTTGGATCAACTCAAGAGATATTACCCCTGAGAGAAGCTCGCTGGACTGAAAACCGCAAGGGCGGACAGTTCCAGGCAAAAATTAGAGCGAAGGCCTGCTAGGTCGAAAACCCGAAAGGGCGGCTTAGGCAAAAGATAAGGCTAAAAACAATCAAAAGCTCGCTAGACCGAAAACCTGAAAGGGCGGTACTAGGCAAAATTCAAAGCGCAAAAGGAAAGTGTAAATACCCGAGCGAACCCTAACCAAACAATTGTAGTCCTGAACTACGTCATGACCTGATTCCTTTCTACAAGGGATACGTAGGCAGCCTCATTCCGAGGTTCGGTCACAATCTTTCGAGTTGATTCCAAGTCCTCATACACATTTCGCAGGCAGAACCAGTAAGAATCAAGAGCGGAAAATTCTCAAAACTCAAAGTTTTATTCAAACAAAGCTTCTTCGATTACATGGCTGAGCATGAAACTTTCAAACAAAAGAAATAAAAACATCCATAGCACTGGGTGCACAACTTATTTCAGGCACATTAAGATCGAGTCTAAAGTCTGTCTTAGTTTCCATTGTCTCGTGCTTCAATGTCTCTTGTCAACCATCTCTTATAGCGTGCCGGAAGAAGAACACTGGGATATAGGTCTCTTGGAATAGTCGTGCGCTCCCTCCAATTGATCTGGTAAGCCCTGAAGGTGGCGACATTGAAATTCGGTATGACGAAATCCTCAAGACCCGCAGGCGGCAGTACTTGACGAGCTCCAAGTTGACGGAGGATGCGGTTTGGAATATAGAAGGTCCATCGGGTCGAACCCGCCAGAATCACTCGCTGACGCCCCATGTTGCTAATAGCCATGTCAGGAAGGTCAATCCAAGTCAAACGCCAAGAGATCACCTCTTCTGTGAGCTGGGAAAGAACCCGAGTCCAACCTCCCACATCATCAAAAACCTCCCTGAAATTCCTGATAACGAACCCTTGAGTTTCATGAACCCGGTTTCTTGGCACAGGCTCCAGCAGATTAGCCTTGTCGCATAACCACAGCTGTGTGAAAGAGAGAAAACAAGTAAGAAGCCTTAGACAGCTTTGAACTGAGCGCTGAGGTAAAATGAGAACGAGTGAAAAGCCAGAAAAAGGAGAGCTGAGTGAGAAGCCTACCTGTAGGAGCAGCGGACTACCTTCGAAGACGTCGGTCCTACCGGCATGGACCCCATCCAGACCCATCAAAGTTTCAGCCAGAACCATGGGAGCTACATCCTTACGCTCCTCAATTTGCATAGCCACGCCAACCAGGGAAGAGCTTGCTTGACCATCAGATTGCACGAACAAGAATGCGGCCAGTAAACACAAGCATAGAGCAAAGTTGTTGGAGCGGAATCCTTCAATCAGGCGTGGGATGTTCAGAAAACCTCCACGAATCAAGGACTTAGCCGCATTGTTACTTATCTCTAGCTTGGAAGACAACACTGGGGCAAAACCAACTCCGTAGAGAGGAACGATGGGCTCCGCCAAATCAAAACCTCCAAGGTATGCGAAGAATTCTTCCACAGTGGGGGATAACTCGTGGAGACCAAAGCGGAAGACATGCACCTCAGGGTCCCAGAATTGTGTTGCAGCTCGCAACAACTCCGGACATATGGACACGTCTCGAATATAACGGAGGGAAGTCAGCCTATGACCCCGAAAGTGCAGCCAGTCCAAGCCATCGAGATCATCGAGCCAGGGGCGCATCAAGGCTGAGAAACTCACCACCATTGTGAAAGAAGGGTTAACAAGGAAAGAGTGTATGAATTTGGAATGCAAATAAGAGAGGGAATGAACAGCTTTTTATAGCCACCATGCATGAGGAACAATACAAAGTTTCAAGTTCCAAAGAAAGGCCACCTCGAAAGGCGTGCCAACTCGAAGACCACAAGGAATCATGCTAAAAATGGTAAGTCTCCTCAAAGGGTGCCTCACAATGGCTCTTCAAATCCCTAGGACGTGCGTTGAAGTGATGAAACGCCAAAAGGGAAGACCAGAAATCGGCTGCAAGTGGCAGATTTTTTGGCAGTATCAGGCGTGTACCGTACAGCACACTAATAGTGCCGCACGGCACAGTTTCGGTGCCGCACGGCACAGTTGGCCAGATTCCAGAAAAATTAAGTTTTAAGCCTCCGGGGCTCATTCCATGCTTCCTTTTGGCGTTCAACCCGTGCATGCAAGCCGTGGCGCGTACCTATGACCCGTTGGAAGGGTCGGTTGGCAACCCCAACCAAAAATCAATGATCAAAAGTCTCGAAGATTTGAATACCAAGGAGTGGAAGTATCGGCGAGCTATACTTCATGATAATGCCACCCCACGAGCGTGGTCAATTCATGTGTAACGTGTCATGTCCATGAGTCATTCCATTCGTTTGTGAACGGCAATGCCGGCATATGTGCGCAACAAGCGTCATTCTCTTGTCATTAGTCCATACATTGCACATATGAGTTCAAAAGCTTAGTCCCATTTCATTGAGTCCTATGAGTCACAACCATAAATGCAAATCGAGTTTTCCATATACATGTTTGTTGGTCTCGAGTTCAGTTGCTTTAAAGATAAGTACTCACGTGCAAACTTTGATTTTCCAAATTCATTGCCAATATGAATGACAGCATGACTAAAAGGCAAATTTTTATAAAACCAAGATCAAAATATCCCAATGATAAGTATAACCATATCCAGGGGCAAAGAGGCCCAATGCATCATCAACTACTACGGCTCGCAGGCCATCTATACAGAGGGCTAAACAAGTGCCCAAATCAAAACAAGGCACGCAGGCCCCACCTAGTAGAATGCTACCACTAACTACTGTCTCAGGTACGAGGACGCTTCGGAGGCACAGACCCCTGAGGTCTATGCTCCTCTGGCGTAGCATGGTCGTCATCAGTACTACTGCTCTCCGCGGGCTCCTCCCTCTGCTGTACACTCTCTCTCCGTCTCTCAGAAGAACGAAGGACTCGGCCTGAAGGTGGAGTCACCGAAGTAACTCGAGGCGTAGAACACCTAGCACTCCCGGAGCCTGACGCTCCCTACACAAGCAACAAAGTTTGTCAGAATACAATGAAAGGCATGCATGATCAAACAGAAAGGAAAGGCAAGTTCAATGTATACCTCAGCAGCCCCGGCACTAGGGGTGGCCCCTCGGCTAGCTCCTCTCTCACTGCTAGTACTCTCCCTCCTCCTGCGAGTGCCTCGGCTGGTCTCTCTACCTCTGCTAGCCTCTTCAACACCACGGGCCGGCGCCCTCCCTCTGGTGGCTCTCTGACCACGACCAAGTACAACTCCTGGCTCAGCCCGCGGGCGCACCTCTGGAGCCATGCCCATCACAAACTGACGGACCATGGCCTGCAAGTCCTGCGCCAGCTGGTACGACGCCGCCGCCCACTCAACAGGAATCTGAAATACCAAGATACATTAGCAATACATGGATATGGATATGCAAAGGGAATTAAAGCAAGCATGGTAATCAAGAGTCACCTCTGTCGTGGCAAGAGTAACTGTAGGAGTAATGTGAGGCACCGTCACCACTCCAAGGGCTCCGTCAACAGTCACCACCTCAATCTCTCTCCTCAACTCAGGTAAAGCGGGACCGGCCCTCAAACGGTTCTCCATGTCCAGATCATATGCCAAGTGCGTGCTCAAGTAACCCTCATAATCTATCGAAGGACTGAAGGTCACCTCTGTCGGCACCGTGTATCTCTCTATCTCAGCTCGGGTGTACTCCTCAGTCCTCTGAACAAGTGGAGGCAACGGCGAAGGCACTCTGAAATGGTCAATCCCGAGGGACTGACGGGAAACCCTGTCACCCAAGTACCATCGCCAGCCGTAAGGGCACTCCAGCAGCACTCGACTCTGTGTCAGCTCCCTGCTCCTAACCAGGTAATCCTTGCGCATCCTATGCCAAACGTTCCACCTCACCTATAAGAGGAAAAAGGTTTGTCAGTTTCAAGGATAAAGGAAGACAAGAAAGCATGAATATTTGAAATCATAGAAAAGGCTTACCCTATCCCCCGTGGTAGAATCAAGAAAAAGCCAAAAAGTCCTCAAATCTCCCTTATGATCACCGGCTCCTGTGTACTCTGATCCCCACTTCTCGGCACGTGGGAGCACATCCTCGTTGCTATGCGAATTGGCCGGGGCAAATACACCCAGCACCTCATAAGCCCACACCTGCATGTTCAGAAAGCCGTCAAGTCAAGAAACATGGGTAAAAGCATTATCATGGTTATTGAAAGAGGAATACAAGCAAAGTTTTACCTCTAGCACCCTCCAGTAGCCACCAAGGCTCGTGCCTACACCACGGCACACGCAACCCAGAAAGCAGTACACAGTACACAGACCGGCGCCGCCCCAGTCAAACCTCCCAGCAGTCTCCAAACTCTCCAGTGCAGGCAACCAACCCAAGTGCACCACGCCCTACCTGTTCGGGAACAGGGAGGCGCCAAAGAGGTACAACAAGTAGGCTCTCGCCATCTGCCTAGCCTCCTCCTCTGACCCTGGCTCGTGGTCCCAGAAACTCACCAAGACGGTATACCTCACCCCCGGCTCAATACCTCCAGGCCTCCTCCCCAGGTAGTGCTCCACGGCAGTAGTGTCCAAGTACAGCTCTGAGTCAAACGGGATAGGCTCACCTCCGACTCTCAGACCGGTGATCGCAGCAAAGTCAAGGGGAGTGATCGTCATCTCCCCGAATCTGAAGTGGAAGGTGTTGGTAGTATCCCACCACCTCTCCACCAGGGCTCGTATCAGCTTGCGATCCGTCCTCGTCACTGTCAGAAGCCGGATAAAAATGGTGAACCCAGAGGCATCAACCAAAGCCCTCACTCGTGCTGGCAACGCACGGTAGTATGCCAAAGAATGTGCAGAACCTCCATAACCGCCCATGGATCTCTGAGTCTGTTAAACAAAGGCATGACATAATCTCAGTCAGTCATTATCTACAAGAATGTACAAACAAACAGGCAAACAAGCAAACAAGCACAAGCAGAAAAGAATAAACAGAGGATACATACCAAGGGATTCCTATAAGCAATGTGGGTCGAGCGGTCACGAATCACATTCGTATCCAAGTACACCGGTAGCAAAGGAGTATAAGTATCGCACCCCTGGGGGACAAAGAAGTGCACCCGTGGCACATAGGTAGCCGGTGTAAACGGAGCTCTGTGGTCCAAAGCCAACTCAACCTCCCAGACTATAGTCAAACGCCCCTCCCCTGCAGCCACCTCGGCCTCTCTCTGTCTCTCCTCCTGCTCCGCATCCCTAACAATGGATGCCATGCCCTCCTGAACCCGGACATTCTCGAACCTGGGAAACTCCTGTAAGGTCGCTGCTATATCCTCATCTCTCGCCCCCTCCAAAGTGTCTGCCAAAGTCAAACCAGACCCACGGGAAGAACCAACAGCAGGTGTAAACAGCGGAGGCTCTGAAGCCTCTGTCTCTCTCTCAGCACTCTCTGGCACTCTGGCAGTACCAATCGCAATAGCTGGACCTGGGGCTATACGCCTCACCAAGGGTACCTCCTCACTCTCAGTACTACTACCCCCCGTCACATCCTCAACCACAACATCTCTATCACCAAGACCTCTGCTAGTCAGTGGTGTATCAGTCGCAAAAGCAGCCTCCTGAATATCTCTCGGGATACCCTCAGCCCGAGACCCACTCTCCTGAGTGCGGGCTCTCTCTACAACAGCATCAATACCACTAAAGCCCATAGCAATGATCGAGGGAGAAGCGCCCGTACCTAAAGGATCAATATCCATGGCCTCCGGCCCCTCATGGCTAGCCACAGTACTCGGGTCACCACCCTCAGCGCCCTCAGCGTCCCGTACGGTGCTCCTATCCGTGACCGCGGCACTCCCAACATCAGGCACGGCACTGTCAGTGTGCCGTGCGGTGCCCAAATCACCACCAGCATCGCTGCCGCCCACCACTGTAGCACCACCAACGCCCATGGCCTCCCGTACCTCCACCGGAGTTAGGGTCTCGCCCGCGTGAGTCTCCCCCAGCCCCGTCGGTACTGTTTCCGGTGTGGGTAATGCCGTTTCGGCCCCGATCAAAACCGAACCGAAAGCCCTTTGCAACGAATCAACGTCGGCAGGAGCACCCGTGAATGGGTCGCTACCGGGCTCGCCGGACGAAGTATTGCCTCCCCCGTGCACCAACGACGACAAACCGGCGGCGGGTATGTTGAGATCGACTGGTATTTCGCCGGAATCGGCCATAGCAGATGTGTCTCAGGAGGGGGAAGTTTTATTGTGGGTGTGAGGGTGCCAAAAATTTGAAGAAATTTGGGGGAAAAAGGAAGAAGAAGAAGATTGAAGGAGATAATGGTTTTTGGACTCCTACTCTCTAAGAAGATAACTGACGAAGAAGTTTGAATGTATTGAAAGTGGGAGAAAACCAACGATTTCGGGCGGTTAAAAATACCACTTGTGCCGTACGGCACATCTCCTATACCGTGCGGTACACTTCGAGTATCGCACCGCACACCCATTTTCCAGTTTTACCGCACGGTGTTCCATCTCAACCGCACGGTACAGTCTTGATGCCGCACGGCACACATCTGTGTTCTTAATAATTTCTGCACCAGATTCAACCTTCCCAAGAGCTTCTAAGCCAAGATTTCCAACAATCTCACTCAGGCTAATCCTCGATTTTGCCCCGCGTCAGCTTCGCGTAAGCACTCATCGGTTCCATCACAAGTATTCAAGCAACGATTGGATTTTTAAGTCCTCAAAGGCATTACTAACAACTTCGATCAGTATCGAAAGTGGTTTCGCAAGTCCTCTACGGCATCAGCAACAATTATTTCAAAACATCGAATGGTTTCGAAAGTCCTCAACGGCATCTACAACAACAATTTCGATCAGAGTCGGACAGGGTTTCGTAAGTCCTCTACGGCATTAACGAGCAGTTATTTCAAAACATCGAACGGTTTCGCAAGTCCTCGCTGGCATTAACGAACAGTTTCAATCAGCATCCGATGGTTTCGTAAGTCCACTCCGGCGTTAACGGCAGTTTTATCAGCATCAGGTGGTTTCGTGAGTCCTCTCCGGCATTAACGATAGTTTTATCAGCATCCGATGGTTTCGTAAGTCCTCTCCGGCATTAACAACAATTATCTCGACACTCAAGTGGTTTCGTAAGTCCTCTCCGGCGTTAACGAAGGTTTTCTCAAGCATCAACTGGTTTTACAAGTCCTTAACGGCATTAACGACGATTCTCTGGTTCTATAAGTCCTCAACGGCATTAACAGTTTTTCCTCAGCACCCATGGTTTCGTAAGTCCTCTACGGCATTAACAACGGTATTCAAGCACCAACGAGTTTCGCAAAGCCCGCTACAACCTTAACAACGGTTTATAAACATCAACTGGTTTCCATCAGGTGGTTTCGTAAGTCCTCTACGGCATCAGCAGCAATTATTTCAAGGCATCAAATGGTTTCGTAAGTCCTCAACGGCATTAGCTACAGTTATCTCGACATCAAAATGGTTTAGTAAGTCCTCAACGGCATCTACAACAACAATTTCGATCAGCATCGGACGGGTTTCCACCGAATGGTTTCATATCCTCAGCATCAAATGGTTTCTTGTGTCAGCAACAAATGGTTTCGTAAGTCCTCTCCGACATTAACAAAACGGTTTTTCAGCACCAATAGAACATCATTCGTTTTTCCCTCGTTGAAAAGCAGAATGACAATTCCCACAAACCGATCAAGGTATGTTTCCTATCGTCTCTTGCATTCTAAAGCCTCAACTGAACTACGCTGGTCTGATCCTACAACGGGGTACGTAGGCAGCTCTCACGAGCGCGACCACACGCATCATGTTTAGCTATTTGTTTTCATACGAGGACGTCCACATCGAGGGGTGTCTTCTATCTTTGACGCGACTTCCGACGACACAATGATTGTAAGTCTCGTCAAAGAGGGGCAACTGTAGACACCCCAAAATGAGCGTTCACGTACATTTTAATCCCCAATGATGAACGGAAACGACCGGAAGAACTCTCGGATTGGAACTCTCTAAGTCAACTCAGTCAACAGTACCGCACGGTACACATCTCTCAACGCACGGAACAGCCAGAGTCACGTACGGCAGACTGTTGAATTTTAGCGGCCAGTTGTGCCGCACGGCACAGTTTGTGTACCGTACGGTACTGTTTACGGGTTCCCAGTTTTTGCGAGTTCCCAGCAAGCCGAGAATGTTGACGAGGTTGGTCCCCCTGCCTGGATGGTCGTGGCCGAAAGTAAGGAGCTATTCCCTACACCATTGTCCCCCTGGGCAAGAACCAAGAACGGCGTGCTATGGCTTACCCACCATCTATATGAACCGATTGAATCCAATGAGAGGAGACACGGAGAACCAAACCCAGAGCCCCATCCCAGAGAATTTCGGTGTAAAATCGGTTACGAAACTTCACTCTTGAGGGCCATTTTTCATTGCCGAAACCTCTGAGCTACAATCTCCACCATAATCAATCCAATATCATTCTCTCTGCCAAAGCCAAACCTGAGGCAGAGACTCACCCCCTGTTTTCTTGGTTCTAAAGCCATTCCAAGTTTGCCAAAGCTCAAGCCTTCAATCCTTCTTACCCCCCATACCAGAGTGAAGTTGAGGTTGAGAGAGGTGTCCAGCAGGATTCGGAAGTTCAATCTGAAGCTTCATCCGAGAGTTCGAAACCGAAGATATAAACCCGTTTCGCCAAATTCCTTGAATTTGGTACCCTGAGGGGAGGGGTACTAAGGGTGGAATGATTCCTTGTATCATTTCCATGCTTGGTATGCCCAAATTATAGCAAGTCCAGTTTCATTTCACACCTCCTGGTCGCGTCGTACGGTGAAAACATCGCCTCGTACGGAGCGATTCAACAAGGAGGGACATCCCATACTCAAATACACTGCTTTCTCCCTTTTAAGTAGTTCATTTTGAATGCATTTCATACCTTGTATGTGCCTCTGATCAATCATTTCGAAAAGCCAAAGTTTCAAACTGTTTTGCAGCCAGATGTACCGCACGGCACTCCTACTGTGCCGCACGGTACACCTTGAGTGCCGTACGGCACCCATTTGAAAATTTGACCATTAATTTGAAGAAAAGTGCCGCACGGCTCATCACTTGTGCCGCACGGTACATCCAGTGTGCCGCACGGCACACTTTTCTGATAAAATGTGAAATTTGAACCTCCCTCCTGCAGGAACAGTTTGAAGTTTGGATTTTCGTTTGATTTCTGTTAATTACATACCAGTCATTTGTTTTTCTCGTTATTATCATCTGTTTTGTTTAATTTAAATGTTTATCTGTTAATGTTCAGCAATAAAATCGTTTTCTAATAAAATCTCACAAATATTTAGTAAAGACCGATTTTAATCGGGCGAACGGGGTGCATTAAAACCCTTCCCTGTTCGTAACCTGGCTCCCGGATCCAAAACGAATCTCTGGTTTTCAATTGGTTTTATAAGTCATTCTCTCAAATCATCATTTTCAAATTGGTTTCTCGGGTCCCAAACTACTTTCCCAAAACCCGGGTGGCGACTCTAAAATCCTTGTTTTTCGAACCGTTTCGAAAACCATTGCCTGAACCGCGTGGAGGTCGACCGTCCACAAGTAGCAACCAAATTCTACCCCTTTAAAACAATTCTAGCCTGCATGGGTAACCATCACCACTCCAGAATACTTTTAAAGTGCATAGCCAATTCAAAACCCAAAATTTAATACTAATTCCCATATGATTTGATTCCCAAACAATTTGACTTGCACGTGCACTTCATCAAAGCATAAGACATGGGCCAAAGGCCACCTGTTACCCCTATAAAACACCAACTGGGATTTCCATCACAAACCTTCTACTTCAAAACTACCAATTTTTTTTAAGGGAACTATAAATTAAACATAAATGACACCAACACCTCACAACATTCAAGTCAGACAAGCACTGCCATCTATTTGGCACAAACGTGGCACACAACACCATTGCCATGCATAACCCTCCACCATATCTCTCTTTTTGCACCAACCCGTACCATGACAACCAATTATCCCAAGAAAATTAAATACCACGAATAGAACAAAGGAAATTTGTAACCAATAACTGATTCTCTTATTTACCTCTCTCCCTATCAAACACCGTTAACCCAACTAAAGGAATAAAATAACAAATAGTCACCAATTCCACGGATGATCGAGAACCAGAGGTAAACACCACCTTGAAGGATCACGCTGCTGCGGCTCACACTCCTCTCCTATCGTTTTCTGATAACAAAACCCTAGTTAATGAATGTATTTATAAGCAACTTAGCAACTGCCTACTAAGCCCCGAAGCCTCAATAATAACTAATTAGGAAAACAAAATGTAAGTGACCAAGTGGTAGTATATAAACCTATAATCTGACCCAATTTAACATTTCACACTTAACTACATACCACTAATTTGCCGAAACTCCAAAAAAAAATTACAATTGTGCCCACATAACCCATCGTGCGCTTATAATAATTAATTAGGCCGACCACAAAACCCAATTGTAAATAATGCTTATTAATGATAAAAAATAAAATAAAATAAAATAAAAGTCTAGGGCATAACACCACCACCTCTGTCAACCCCCGGGCACCTCGGCCTCTATCGCCACCACTAGCTCTGGCACCTCTGCCTCTGTCCGCTTTGCCGCCTCTCTCAACACTACCACCACGGGCTCCGCCTCTAGCTCCCCGAGCTCCTCTGCCAGGACCGACCTCTCTGAAGACCACTCCCGGCTCAGCTCAGGGACGCACCTCTGGAACGTCACCTATCATCAGCCGGCGTACTAAAGCCTCCAAGTCCAAGTTCAGCTGATAGGACTCTAACACCCAATTGGCCGGAATCTGCAAAAACAACAAAAACATTACACAGGTATTTTCAGGGTGAGTTTCCGAATGGATTTTATCTAGATTTTATCAAAATCTGATAAAATCAAGCCTTGATTTTATCCATTCATGCAGAAAGTTGATAAAATCTTAGATTTTTGAATGCAAAAATCTAAGATTTTATCAACTCTCCTCACGAATGGATAAAATCAAAGGCTTGATTTTATCAGATTTTGATAAAATCTATTCGGAAACTCACCCTCAATAATGTTCAAGGAAATACAAACTGAAAATGTGTTTTCTTCCTTTTACAGGTTACCTGAACAGAGGTAAGGTCAAACGGGGGTGCAACATGGGGAACCTCCAACACTCCCATCATCCCTCCAGGCATCTGCACCTCTATCTCTCTCCTCAGTACCAACAAAGCAGTCTCCGTGGCAGCTATTCGAGTCTCCATGTCCAAAAAGCTAGCCAGGTGACTAGCCAGAAAGCCCTCGTAGTCTGGAGAACTGCTAAAAGGAAGCACGGTGTCCAACACGGTGTATCTCTCTACCTCAGCACGTGTGTACTCGTCAGTCCGCTGTACGCCAAGGGGTATACACCCCGGTATCCTGAAGTACGCCAACCTGAGGGACTGACGAGGCACTCTCTCTCCCAAGTACCACTGCCAACCGTATGGGGACTCCAACAAAATTCGTCCCCGTGTCAACTCCCTGCTCTGCTTCAAGTACTGGTCAGTCACTGCATCCCAGGCATGCCATCTCACCTGTAAGGAAACTCGACTTCTTCAGGAAAAGTTGAAAGCAAAACAGAAAGCTTAACAACACAGGATTCAGAATCTCATTGTGCTACCATCAGCCTGGTCCAAGAAACAACGGAAGTCATTCACTCTCCCTGCATGTACACTGCCTCCTCAGTGCTCTCGGTCCCACTTCGTTGCTCAGGTGATCACCTCCTCATTCTCATGACTGTTCGCTAGCGGGTACATCCCCCGCACCTCATGAGCCCACACCTGCATGGTTAAAGGGTATCATCAGCAAGCAGCAATCTACATGACAATATCTCAAGAAACTTGAAAGCAACAAAAAAAAAAAGCATGTAAAGTTTTACCTCGAGCACCCTACAGAAGCCGCCAAGGCTCATCCCAATTCCGCGGCTGACGGAGCCCAAGAAGCAGTAAAGGGTACAAAGAGTAGCGCCTCCGAAGTCCAAGCTCGCCACTCTACTCAAGTCTGCTAGTACCGGGAGCCAACCCAAGTGAACCTCAGTCCGCCTGTTCGAAAACAGGGACACACCAAACAAATACAACAAGTAAGCTCTTGCCATCTGAGCTACCTTTGTCGGCGACTCTGGCTCGTGGTCCCACAAGGCTAGCAAGTGGTCACACCTCACCATAAGCTCTCCATCCCCTATCTCTCTTCCTAGAAAGTGCCTGATAGCTGCGCTATCTCTGTATAGCTCCGAGTCAAATGGTATCGGCTCGCCACCTACTCTTAGACCCGTGATCGTCGAAAAGTTCAATGGCGTCACGGTCATCTCAGTAAACCTCAAGTGGAAAGTGTTGGTGGTGTCCCACCAAAGCTCAATCAGAGCCCTCAGCAACCTGCGGTCTGCCTGCGTCGGCACCAGAAGCCGAATAAACTCCATAAAGCCTGTACCCTCGATAACCCCTCTCACTGCCCCTGGCAAGCCCCGGAAGCGCTCCAAAGAGTTTGATGAACCTCCGTACAGAGGCAAAGAGGTGTTTCTCTGTTTTAGAAAGCAAATGCAAGTTTTTCAAACAATAGCAAAAGAAAGCATGCAAATACAGGAATTCAGAGCAAGCACAATAAATTGAAGTGCATACCAGTGGACATGCTGAAATATGGGTCTCCGGGTCCCTCAGCAAAGTGGTCTCGTCATAAAACAAGTGTACTGGCGAGGACACGTCACACCCCAATAGTATAAAGAAGTGCACCCGTGGCACATAAGTCTCTGGGTCAAACAGGGGCCTCACCCTCTGAGCCCTCTCCACCTCTGCCACCAGAGACAAATGCGCTCCCTCTCTTGCAGCCTCAGCCTCTCTCTGTCTCTCCTCAAGAAGTATGCCTTGAACGCGCTCAGGCACTCCCTCCTCAGCCAAAGCCTCAGCAAAAGTCGGATCCTCCTAAAGGGTCCGTGCCAAGTCCTCATCTCTCACTCTCTCCAGTGTATCAGCCAAAGTATAACCTGGAGTTCGGGAAGAACCAACTACAGCAGGAACAACTGGTGGGTCTAAAGCCCCCACCTCCATCTCCTCACCTCCACTGCTCGAGTCTCGAGCCTCCTCCAGTATCACTTTCTCCTTCCCTAAGTCCCTTCTGACCACTGGGATGACAGCTGACGTCTGCTCTCCCCCCACGGGCACCTCAGTAACCAAAGAAACACTCAAAAACCTGCTGGGTACCAAACTCTCATGAAAACCAGTGTCTGTACCCTCCCCAGCGGATCTCTGCTCAACCATCATGTGCACACCTCCAATATCCATCTCTACCTCTGAAACTTGTGCACCCGTGCCTGGCATGTCAACCTCCATGGGCCCAGAGCCACTCTCAGCACCCTGCATGGCAGCATTGCCGCTTCCTTTGGGTCGATCAATAGCAATATCACTCAATGAAGTACTGCTCGTCGCCACAGTGGTCGGGTCGCTACTACTTGGATCACCCATTGTTGCCACCACCGTCCCACCACTGGGTATCGTCATGGGTGGCCTTTCACCACTCGGTTCAGCCACTATCTCTGCCGTACAGGACGGCTCACTACCAATCGGCACCGTGCGGTGCCCATCGCTATCACTACCCGCTCCAACCGGTCCAACTGAACTCAGAGTTGCGACACCCACAGCCGATTGAAGTGTCGAGGTCTCTTCCCTAACAGCTGATGGTGACTGTTCATCACCGAAAGATGAAGATCGACTCTCCTCGCCCCGAACTCGCCATGACCGTGAGATTTGAGAAACAAAATACGTTTTGATTGAGGGGTTTGTAATAGGAGAAATTGCCCCAAAGGAAGTCGGTCTCTCCTCTCTTTACAAGGTAACTGATCGAAGATTTGAACCAAGGAACGAGGAAATCAGAAGGTTTTGGCAGTTATGGACGAAACCCATCCGAAAATTCTACTTGCACCATGCCGTATAGCCACTTGAACCGTGTGGTGTACATTTGCACACCGTACGGCACCCTTACCCAGTCACTTCCAAGAAATCACACTTCCCCCCTTCTTCTTGTTCAACACGTCCAAAGTGGCCTATTTTCCAAGCTTCTACGATACGGTATTTACTTTTCACAAATTTTCTAAAAGTCCTCCACGGCATTTATTGTTCACAAATTTTCTAAAGTCCTCCATGGCATTTATTTTTCACAAATTTTCTAAAGTCCTCCACGGCATTTATTGTTCACAAATTTTCTAAAGTTCACGGGATTTATTGTTCACAAATTTTCTAAAGTCCTCCACGGCATCTATTTTTCGAATTTCTGAAATAATTTTAACGACTTTTCAAGGCCTCCGAATTATTTTTAATGGCTTTCAGGTCCTTCGAATTATTTCTTGCATTTCGCGAACATCATTCGTTTTTCCCTCGTTGAAAGACTGAGATGCCAGCTTTTTCAAGACAGCTCCAACGAACTACGATTGGTTTGATCCTCACAAACGAGGTACGTAGGAAGCCCTGCGCTCGACCACAATTTTCTATTTTATTGTTCTTTTTTTTTTTGGCATGGTTTGTCAAAATTAGGATGTCCGAATCTTCAACACGACTTGCACCAACATGATGGTGACCAAGCCGAGTCGAAGAGGGGCAACTGTAGACACCCCAATATAACTTGTGCATCCCCAATGATGAATAGAACATGCAAAATGTACCTTGGAACAGTTGCTTGAGTCGGATGGATCAAGGGAACCAAAAACCCAAACCAACCTGAACCGTACGGCCCGAAACCCATAACCGTACGGCTTGAAATTCTATTTGCACCGTGTGGTGTTGCAATGTGCACCGTACGACACACTTTTGACGCCGTATGGCACCCTTGTCCCATCAACGGGATTCCCGGGTTGCTCTAGCAGCTCAGAACGAATGATGATATTCGGCCAATGATATGATTCCGAGCGTACGGGTATCACCCAAATGATGAGTTTGCCCAAAATTTCCTCTATATAAGGCGTGAGAAAGGATGGCCGAAGGATCAATTTTTCATCGGTTCCCAGAAAAAAATTCCTCTCAGAAAACAAACTTGTCGTCTCTTTGTCTACCATTACCATTTTCAGCCTCCAAACCAATCCATTTCTAACCGAGCAAACCCAGAGGTATATATCTGTGTTCATTGAAATAGCAATCTTTTGAGGAGAACTTCCATCGGACTCAAGGAGAGCTCCGTAGCTCCTCCTTGAGTCCAAAAGGAAATATTTCAGCAAGGCTTAAGCCTCTCGGGTAGGTATCGCACAATATTATCCATTGTCGTGGGATGCCGTCCCTGAAAATGAGGTACATTCCTTCATCAAAACCATTTTCCAAACCTACTTTTATCAATATATAACATGGTTTTTGCATAAAAACAGAGGATGGTTTCAATAAGATAAAATGGAAATTTTTGGAAAATACAACACACAAAGGCACCGTACGGCATCTATGATGCACCGCGCGGTGCGATTTTGTACACTGTACGGTATCACTGGAAAAATATTTTCAATGCTCTGTTTTCTGAAACCCGATGCTCTGTTTTCTTGAAAAACCAGTGGATTAAACCACGGTTAACCCCCTTACTTCCTATTTTCGCACTTACACCCCCCCCCCTAGTTAATTTTCTCGCATTTACATATTTGATTGTGTATTATGTGATTTATTATCATTATCTGTTTCCTTTAAACATGTTATTTCTTGATATATTGTTTATGTGAAATAAAGTTTTCAATAAAATATTTTCAGAAAAAAAATCCCACAAAGATTTAGTAGAGACTAGAAGATTCTGGGCACGCGGGGTGCATTTTTCAAACAAAACCTTCTCCGCGGGTAACCTGGCTCCCGAACCAAAATCTCTATTTTTCGCAAATCAAACCCTTTTTCAGCGGCGCAAGAGTCATTATTTTTCTACTAAACGGTTTCTCGGGTACCCAACATTTTCCAAAAATTAAACCCCGGGTGGCAACTCTAAATTTTCTTTTTTCCCGGATCACCCTTTTTCACAAACATAACCAAAAAGTGTGGGCTCACGAGGACACGCCCACACCTCTCATCTCCCTCTCAAGTCTCAAAATCTCCCTCTCTCCTCTCTTCTGCTTCGTCATCATTGTTCAAGATGCTCAGAGGTGCTCATCGTCTCTCCGACATTGTCCAGATCTGTTTCATCTCTCTTCTCTCTGATCTATATATGTATGTTCATATATGTATATATATTACAATATCTATGTAGATCTCTCACCCTCCCTCGATCTGTGTGTGTAGATCTCTCAGACTGTATGTGTACTTTACTGTATATTTGTAGATCTCGATCTCTCTCTCCCCCCTTCAACTGGTATGTGTGTACTTTACTGGGTTTGTTTTCTTGATTGGGTTTGATCTGCTGCAGTTCTCTCTTTCTCCCCCTGAACCAAATCGACTTCCAAACTAGGACGAACCGAACCGGAACCGAACCGAACTAGAAAAACTTGGCTTCGGTTCTATGGTTCCTCCGAACCGATTTTGCTCAGTTCACTTAAAAACCCCTCCGAACCGGACCGAACCGAACCGGTTACACCCCTAATATGGGCTAATCCAAATGAAGGCATAGCACTCACGCCACTGTGGGTTGGAAACGATGAGGTTTGGTCTGTCAATGAAGCAGCAATGGAGAATGGAGACGTGTGGAGTGAAGCAACAGTGGAGGGAATTACCAAGGGTTTGGAGGAAACCAGTATCGCAAAGGTCGGAGGGGGATCTTGTTGTTGGGAGATGATCTTGATTCGGTTCTCCATCTTCTTCAAAGTGGTCAATTCTCTCAGCCTCCTCAAATGTTCACCGAAAATACCTCTAACCCGTCTCCTGACACCACAAACCAGCCTCCTATTAACCCAGTTCCACAAAATAACCCAGCTCCACAAAGTAACCCAGTCCCAAACAATCCCAATGATCAAATTGCCAACCCTACAGATTTTCGAAACCTTTTCGATCCACCAGGCAATCAATCTCATGCTACATCTGTAACCAACAGCCGCGTATCCCGTCCAAAACCTCCACCGGCAACTGAAGAAAACCCCATCCAAAAAAAACTTGAGAAAACCCCAGTTGCCATGACCATTTGGGGGCTGCTCATGAGCTCTAGTGAGCATCGCCAAAAGCTTGCCCAAGCTTTATCCTGCATGGAGATTGCTCCTGACACCACTCCCGAAGCCATGATGGCCGCCATTACAACCCAACCTACCAAGCATACCGTAACCTTCACCGAGGCTGATTTACCGCTTGAGGGAACCAACCACAACAAGCCATTGCATGTCACTATGAAATGCATGGGGAAATGGGTTCCTGTTGTATTGGTTGATAATGGATTTGCACTCAATGTCTATCCTCTCCGAACAGCTCAGTGCTTGGGACTTAAGCCCAAGGATTTCATGCCATCTAATCTCACTGTTCGGGCTTACGAGAACACTCGTCGCAGTGTGCTTGGGACTGTGGAAATGAAAATTGCAGCTGAGGGATTTAAGTCGATGGTGGAATTCCATGTCCTTGAGATTCCGGCCTCATTCAATCTGCTGTTGGGTCATCCTTGGATGCACCGACCCGACATAATGGCAGTTCCGTCCACTCTGCACCAAAAAGTTTTGGTCGGATTAGAAAGTGGAACAGTTGCCATTTACAGGGATTCGGGTATTCGGCTCCATGCCGAGGACAATGCTCCATTATTAGAGATAATGCATGATGAGAATGACATCTAACTCGAAGATTTTGCTTTTGATACCTCCGACGGTGTGTGCACACTCCGTGTTGATGATGATTTCTCAATCAGCACCACCGCTCTTGAAATGATGAGAAGGATGTCTTATCTATCAGGCATTGGTTTGGGTCATACTCCTCAAGGAGTGGCTCAGTTTTCGGAATTCCCTTCTCAGTGAGGCCTCTTCAGGCTAGGATATGAGCCCACATTGAAAGAGATGCAAAAGGGAAAAATTGCCGGGGGAAGTTGTAGTGCAAGTCATGAGATCCGCTTTGTCAGGGAGGGGTCAAATGCACCTTATCACGGCCAATTAGAGCCGTTCGTAAATAAAGTAAATGGAGAGGTGTACCCCCAATTTGAGATCTTCGCCAATGATGTTTGGGACAACGAAGATGAGCATGAAAAGGTAGAGAAGCTGGTGAAAGAACTCAAAGCGAATTTGATGGAGGATCTAGATGGTGGGGTCCTGCTGTCAATGTTTGAAGAGGTCAGTCTAATGGGTAAGGATAAAGAGGAGGCAACAGTGATGATGCTCTGGCAGGAGGCCCTCAAAGACCCCAGCTTGCTGATTGTGGATGTTGTAGGAGGATATAAGAATACACTTTCACACCTGTTGTAAAACTCACTGGCACTTTCACTGAGTCTGAGTATGAGTTTGTACCTAGCTTTGAGTCTGAGATTGAGCCTCGTGGCCCTCCGCGTCACCACTTTTCTTTTGAGTTCGAGTCCACTACTATGTACCGTACCCTTGAGGGTTTCATGAATGAAATGGACTACGATTTCGCTTACTTTGCTATTCTTGAAATAAATTGCGTTGATCCTGACGATGATGAGACCGAGTTCGAGGGAGAAATACCCAAAGAACTTAGGTCTCTAATCGAAAAGAAAAATGAAAGGCATGCTCAACCAATAAAAGAAGTTATTTCAATAAACTTGAGAGATGAGGAAAATCCTCGTATGGTTCAAATCGGTTCCGGGCTATCTCCGGAGGAACAATAGCTGCTCACTGATTTACTCAAAGACTTCGAAGATGTTTTTGCTTGGTCCCACGCAGATATGTCCGGAATCGATCTTGAAATCGTGAAGCACAGAATTCCCTTGTACCTTGATGCAAAACTAGTAAAGCAAAAATTGAGAAAAATCAAGCCAGATTGGGTTGAAAAAGTTAAAGAAGAAGTTACCAAACAATTCAACGCTGGATTTCTAATGGTAACCAAGTATCCACAGTGGGTCGCTAACATTGTGGCCCGTCCATAAAAAGGATGGTAGAATCAGGATTTGTGCTGATTTTAGGGATTTGAACAAGGCCAGTCCCAAAGATGACTTCCCATTGCCCCACATTGATGTGCTTGTGGATAACACAGCGGGGCATACTTTGTTATCGTTCATGGATGGCTTTTCAGGGTATAATCAGATTCTGATGGCGCCGGAGGATCAAGAGAAAATGAATTTCACCACCGAGTGGGGGACATTCTGTTATCGGGTCATGCCGTTCGAATTGAAAAATGCAGGATTAACTTACCAACGAGCCGCAACTACCCTGTTACATGACATGATGCACAAGGAAGTTGAGGTATATGTGGATGACATGATTGTGAAGGCTAAGGAAAGAGAAGGGCATCTCCCAGCATTACGCAAGTTCTTTGAGAGGATATGAAAGTACCGGATGCGCCTTAATCCACAAAAGTACACATTCGGGGTTACTGCTGGGAAAATGTTAGGATTCATGGTTGCTACCAGGGGAATTGAAGTCAACCTGTCAAAGATCAAGGCAATATTGGAGATGGAACCGCCAAAGACAGAGAAAGAAGTCTGGAGTTTCCTAGGAAAAATCCAATTCATCAGTAGATTCATCGCCAAGTTGACTTCAACTTGTGAGTCAATGTTTCGTCTTATGAAAAAAGGAATGCCATTCAAGTAGGATGACAGGTGTCAGAAGGCATTCGAGGCAATCCGCAAATATCTCCAAAATCCCCTGGTGTTGATGCCACCGATACCTGGAAAGCCGCTGATTCTGTATCTGTCTGTGTCACAATCGGCAATGGGATGCATGTAGGCACAAGAAGGAGAAGCCGAGGTGGAAAAGGCTATTTATTACTTAAGCAAGAAGATGGTGGGAGCTAAGGAGAGATACACCCCGCTGGAAAAGACATGTTGGGCTCTTGTTTGGGCCTCCAAAAAGTTAAGGTACTACATGCTAGTTTATTCGGTGTTGTTGATTTCTCGGATGGACCCTCTTAAATATCTATTCTAGAAACTGGCGCTCACCGAAAAACTGGCACGATAGTTGCTCTTATTGGCCGAATTCGAACTCAAGTACGTTACACGGAAATCGGTAAAAAGAAGGGCTATGGCGGAATTTTTGGCAGACCACCCAATCAAGGGACTTGAAGATACGAAGTTTCAATTTTCCGATGAAAGCGTTATGACGACGGTTGACAATATTTGAAAGTTGTACTTTGATGGGGCGGCCAATCAAAGAGGGTTTAGAATCGGAATACTTCTAGTGTCGCCAGAGGGACCACGTATTCCCCTCTCTTTCAAGTTGAATTTCTAAGTCACCAATAATCAAGCGGAATATGAGGCGTGAATTGTAAGAATGGAAGCTGCTCTCGAAATTGGAGTAAAGAAATTGGAGGTGGTGGGGGATTGTAACCTAGTGATCTCTCAAGCCAATGCTGATTGGAAAGTGCGGGAGGAAAAGTTGAAGCCGTACCATAAGGACCTCGACAACCTGATTCATCAATTCGAACAAGTCACTCTTACACATATCCCGAGAATGAAGAATCAGTTCGCTGGTGCGCTTGCTATCTTGGCGTCTATGGTTGAGTTGCCTGTAGGAGTAAGGATGAGGCCAATCATGAGTGAGCAAAGAAATTAACCTGCTTATGAATACGTGATGAATGTTGAAGAAGTCAACGATGGTCTGCCTTGGTACCATGATATTTGGAATTTGGTTTAGAAAGGAGAATATCCGAAAGGTGCAAAAAAGAAAGATCGGATAGCATTGCAAAGGTTGGCGTCACAATACATCATTTGTGGGGGAATGTTGTACAAAAGGTCATACTGTGGCATGCACAAGTTATGCATTCATGGTGATGACACGAAAAGGGTAATGGAGGAAATTCATGAAAGAATTTGTGGTCCCCACATGAGCAGGATGATGCTAGCAAAGAAAATTCTAAGGCAGGGGTATTTCTGGTCAACCATGGAAACAGATTGCATCCAGTATGTGCGAAGATGTCATAAATGTCAGGTCCATGCTACTGTCATGCATGTTCCATGAACTTCATACGATGGCATCACTGTGGCCCTTCTCATTGTGGGACATAGATGTGATTGGGAGAATCAGGCCACTAGCATCAAATGGTCACAAATTCATCTTGGTGGCGGTTGATTATTTCATGAAATGGATGGAAGCAACTTCTTATGCTACACTGACTGCAGTGAAAGTGGCTCATTTCATCAAGCAGAACATCATTTACCGGTATGGGATCCTACATGCATTTGTATCAAATAATGGGGTGCATTTCAAAGGAAGAGTAGCAGAAGTCTTGAGGAATTCAACTTTCAGGTGCACAAATCGACAGTGTACCAACCACAAACTAATGGGGCTGTAGGGGTAGCAAACAAGTCGATCAAGAATATTTTGGAGAAAACCATCGAATCGTCTAGGGATTGGCATGAGAAATTACCATTAGCACTATGGGGGTATAGCACTTCTATCTGTACTCCAACAGGGGCAACACCCTATTCGTTGGTTTTTTTTTTTTGGGTAAATAAGCGTGAAAATAAAACGAGCTAAGCAAATATACAGCCTACAAGGGGCATACCCTAAGTAGGACAAAGCAAAAAAGAAAAGAAAAAGAAAAAGAAACTAACTAAACTACTAAGGCATGAATGCCAAAGTAAATGGGAAGGCCATAGGCAACTTGGGGGAAGATGGGGAAACAACTCCTAACTAAACAAAACAAATATAAGGAGATGTTTCTATCTCATCTAACAGATGAAGAAGAAACACCATAACATGAAATTGGTGACTTGTTGATGGATGTGGTTGAAGGAGACTTGATCTGCTCCACCATTGGGTCAGCTTCAGGGATAGACCAAGACCCAACAAAATACTTAAAAAAAGCATGGGCAACCCAGCTAGGGGTTCAGCATGCGAAATTAGTGCAATAACATAAGCTACCTATTAGCTCAGATAAGAAGTAACTGCCTATCAAATAGTTCCTAAGCAGTTCAGTCAAACAACAATGTACATTGGGAAATGGGAGGACACCCCCCTCCCGAAGGGGGATCAAAATCCTAGGGACAGCCCCCATAGGATAGGCCTTCTCAAGGGAACAAACCCCACATACTTAGATACACTAACCAAAAAATCTGGACAGCAAACTAGCCCAGAGCACGAGCAGCAACAACAAATACAACTATCCTCAAAAGCTAGGCAGCAATCTATTTGTTGGTTTACGGTATGAAAGCGGTACTTCTCACTGAGCTTGAAGTACCATCCCGTAGGGTGATGATAGAAAATGAAATTGACGAGGATGATTGATTGAGTGATAGGTTTGCAGAGCTAATGTTGTTTGATGAAAGACGGATGCAGATATTGTATCACATTCAAGGGTATTAGAGAAGGATTGCTCGCGCGTTTAAATAGAAGGTGAAATCTAGGGATTTAATTGAAGGGGACATGGTCGTGAAGGAAATTCTGGCATCAATATTCGATCTACGGGGCAAATTCAGGCCTAAATGGGCAGGACCATACATTATCAAGACTATACTCGATGGTGGGACAGCAGTGATCATCGATTTGGATGGCAACGAGTTCAACAATCTTGTCAATTTGGACCAACTCAAGGGATATTACCCCTGAGAGATGCTCGTTGGGAGAAAAACTGCAAGGGCGGACCGACTCAAGCAAAATTCAGAGCAAGCCTGCTAGGTTGAAAACCCACATTGGGCTGCATAGGCAAAATTTAAGGCAAAAAGTTCAAAAGAGCTTGCCAGACCAAAAACCTAAATGGCGGTACCAGGCAAAATTTAGAGCACAAAAAGGAGAGTGTTAATACCCGAGAGAACCCTTGCCTAAACTACGTTATGACCTGATTCCTTGAAAAAGGATACATAGGCAACTTCTTCCTGGGGTTCGGTCTAAATCTGCCGAGTTGGTTCACATTCTCGCAATACTAAAGGAGATAGCATATGGAATTGAATGAACCAAGAAGGGGAAACCCTCATAATTCAACTTTATTTCAAATAACTTCTTCGATTACATAAGCTGAGCAGAAAGCCTTAAAAAAAGAAAGAAAGAAAGAGAAATAACTACATGGATCCCCCATTTATTTTGGGAAACAGTTTAGTTAAGTCGAGGAAGTCAGTCCACAATGTTGCCAAATCTTGCTTTCAATTCCCTCTTTAGCCATTGGCGGTAACCTGATCGTAAATTGATGCTTGGATATTGGTCTCAAACCCAAGTCACTCTGCCACCCCAATTGCAGCGATAAGCCTCAACAACTGAATGCTTAAACTCAGGGAGATGAAAATCAGCAGGGTATGAGAACTCCACATCTTGACGAATGCCAATTGACGGAGAATGCGCTATGGGAAGTAGAAGGTGAAGCCCGTTAATCTTGGCAAAACCACCCAAGAATGGCCCATGTGATTAGCTGTCATAGCTGGCAGGGGCCGCCAGTGGCACCTCCAAACGATGTGGTCCTCCTCCAAAGCCATAAAAAAATCCAACCATTCATCCACACTGTTGCGAACCTCCACAAAGCACCTATTTCCCTAACTACTAGCCTGATAAACCCAATCATTTGCCGGATCTGCAATCAACCTCATCTTGTCACACAGCCACATCTGCCAAACCAAAACCAAAACCAAAACCAAAAGCCACGAATCAAGCCAAGTCCGAAAATCAACAAACTAGAAATCCAAAGAACCAAACCAAAAACCCAAAACTAAAACCCAAACCTGAAGCAAAAGAGAGCTCTTGGCAAAGACATTGGTCTACCCCGACCTCACCGCGTCTAGACCTATCAAAGTTCCTACCAAAACCATGGGAACAACATCTCTTCGCTGCTCAATCTACGCAGCAACTGAAATGATCGACGGATTGGGGTTGCTGTCGCTAGGAACCAACAGATATGTAGCTAGGAGGCACATGCAAAGAGCAAATATGCGATGGCCCTGGACGGTGTAGCCCAACAAGGTGCCACGAGGACTAAAATCTGCAAAGAGGCGTAGAATGTTGAGCGAATCTCCGCGGATCAAATGCTTCGCAAGGCCATCACTGACTTCGAGTTTGTCTCGGAGAATCCTAGTCAAGCCAACGCGAAGCGGAGGGACCATTGGCTCAGCACCGGCGCTACTTTCAAGATACGCTTGGAACTCTTCAATGGTGGGATAGAGCTCTTGAAGGCCGAAATGGAACACATGAAACTCTGGGTCCCAAAATTGAACCACGACATGCAAAAGCTTGGACAGACGGGAATGGAATGAATGTAGCGCAAAGAGTTGAGACCATGGCTTCTGAAATTGAACCAATTGATGTTTCAAGGCTCGCAATCCACGGTTGAAGCACGACGGAAGAGAACATGGCCATGGTGCGGAGATAAAGTGAAAAGAAATGGAGAATAGAAGTATAAGGAGTGAAATGTTGAAAGTTGGTGTGGAGAAAATGCTTGGCAATGTGTGGTATTTATAGAGAGGAATGAGTTGAGTAGTGTCAATACTACATGCAAGGTTGGGAAGAGGAGAGTTATGTTTTCAAAGAGTCAAATGTGGATTTTAAAGGAAGTTTGCATGGGAAAGTATTGAAAAACCTTGGAAAGGAATGGTATTTGTTGAAAATGGGAGAAGAATGCTTTGAAAAGGAGTAAAAATGGGTTGGGATGGCACAAGGAGGGACTCTTGCATGGCTTAGGATGGCCAAAACACTATAGGGAAGGCAAAAAGTCACCTTGGGAAGTAGCAAAAAATCAGTCCACTGGAAGCCCTTTAGGCGCGTCAACAGTCTTAGGGCGCCTAAAGCAGTCTCTTTCAGGCACCTGAAGAACCTTGGTGCACCTGAAGTAGTCCTTCTAGGCGCCTGAAGCAATCCCTTTTAGGTGCCTGAACACCTTTTAGGCACTTGAAGATCCTTTTAGGCACATGAAGTTGTTCTTTCAGGCACCTGAACCAGGTGTAGGCCAATGTTGGTTTTGGCTATCCATTTGCAATATTAAGCATCCCGGCTAAGTTTCAATTGTCAAGCCTCCTCAGTCCGGGCATTTATGACTTTATGGAAGGATTTATTGGTGTATCTCTTGAAAGAATGGGGGTTTGATACGTTGATCGTCGTTTAAACATAAAAAGGAACCTTGAAGCTAATGTTGAGAGTTTGGTTGCTTTTTCATTACTGCAAATAAGTCTTTCGGGGCTTTTATGACTTCACCAAAGGATCCGTCGCTGTGCTGTATAATATGATACCTTGAAGTTTCCAAGTTGGCGACATTGGGGGAATGCTTTCAAGAACCTGTCACTCCATAAAATTGGCGAATCAGTTGTTTATATGGTTGCAAGCATTGCACTGAGGGTCTTCTTTTCAAACATGCTCTATGAACACTAAATTCCGTTCTAGGGTTGTTTTAAGTTGTTTTAATTGAGTCGGTGGATGTACATGTTTTCGAGTTGTACAAAGTGTCAAGTTTATGCCAAAGCATGTGGCCTTGTTGTGTCATTGTTCGCTCAAAGAAATTCATGGGCGCTTTTTCTTTTTCTTGTTATGTTGGAAAGCTTGTACAAACTTTTATCGATTAATGCAATGGTTGAGCTATGTGTCTTTTACAAAAGGTGTTTTCTTTTATTCTTTGTTTTTAAAGCAAGTAAAAATGAAGACAGGAATAAACCGAAAGTGCAAATCTCATATGATAATATAGCATGTGCATGAACCAAGCTGCATGTACAAGGCATAGACGCCTGAAAGATAACCTAGCTGTTGGCAAACAGACGCCCAAAAGCAAAAGGGGCATGGAGGCCCAATCTCGCCTATCTACTGGGCACGCTGGCTCAATCTCAAATCTACCAAGGCACGCAGGCCCAATCAAAAAGTGAAAACGAGACTTAGCGCCTCGAAGCCATCACGTACTAACTAGGGTCACCAAGGTCTTCCTCGTCGTCATCGTCGCCACTGTCCTGAGGGATATCGCGGTAGTCTGGGTCCTTAGCAACGTCATCGTCTGAGCCTGACTCTACGACTGTCGTTGCCACCTCCCGGCGCCTCCGACTAGTCGCTCTCCTCTCTGGCACCTCCTCCTCCTCCTCTAAAAAAACTCCGGCAGACTTTGATCCAAATAGCCGCACAGTCGTGGATTCTGGACCAACAACACCACCCCGCAGGCGCTTCCTCTTCATAGGGGCCAAAATACAAGTTCAAACCAAGCAAGAGCAGTTTAGTATGTGATCAAGGGAAGAAAGAAAGTAAATAACTACAAAAGATGAAGAGATACCTGGACTTCCCTTGAGAGAGGAGGGGCAAGAACAACTAGAGTCAAAGGGTCGCCAGGCCGACGGATCAGCACGTGTGCTCCAGCCACAAATTGAGGAACCAGGACTCGCAATCCATGGACCTGCTCGTAGTAAAAGCATGCTGACTCCTGAGAAATCTGCAAAGGAAAGCAAAAGTTTCAGCAGCAAGTTTCATGATTATGCAACTTTTAAAATAATGAAAATTTGCTTACCAGACTAGCAGGAGGTGCAAGGTCGGCAGGCGTTCGGGGTATGTCTACACATCCTTTCTCCCCCTCGAGAGTCTGGACAGATACCTCCCATAATTTTGCCGCAGACCTGCCAAACCTCCTCGAGGGATCCTCTCCTCCCTCTGTAGAAGCGCTCTCTCTATGTCTGTTTCCCCTTCTATCTCCCCCTACTCCCCTCATTGCGCCGAGGAACCTGTGCCTCCTCTCTGGCATTGCTTGCCTCTCGAGCAACTATCTCTCGCTGCCTGAACTCCACCACCCCAAGTGGGCCAACTAGGTGTTGCTGGGTAATCCTTCGTAGGGCAAAGGTATCGGTCCAAGTTGATATCAAGAGTAGTGAACCGGACCAGCTTCTCCAGCGTATAACTAATGTCTGCAGCACTCAAGGTGGAAGGGGACCAGGGACTACAGGTACTAACCTCCGTAACGACTAGTGTACCACCCTGTCACCGAGGTACCACTGCCAGCCGTACGGATTATCGAGAAGCACTCTCCTCTTAGTCATCTCCCTGTCTGCCTCTAGCCCGTCCTAGACACCCCAGCGAATCTGTAAGGTAAATCTAGGCATCAGGAAAGTATACTGACAAGTTATATCGTTTAAGTGAAGTTTACTACCTACTTTAGAGTCAGTGAGCTGATCAAGTTCGGTCCGAAAAACGTCCAGATGACCCCGTGCTTTGCTGGACTCTCTGAATCCCTTTCCCCAAACAAGTGCACGAGGAAGAACTTCACGCTGAGGATGGGAAGACTTTGGAGCTGATAACCCGAGTACCTTGTAAGCCCAAAATTGCAAAACAGATGGAACAAGTGAGCAACCAGTACTGAAATCATAGCAAGTAATTGAATGTGAGTATTGAAAGTTTTAACTTAAAAAAGTTTGAATTTCATACCTCCCAAACAAACCAAAGCCCTGCAAAGCTACGTGTAACCCCCCGTGAAGCTGAGATGAAGAAAGCATAACAGGTACTGAGGGCACAGCTGCCCCAGTCGAAACAACTAGCCCGACACAGGTCCTGTAAGGCCAGCAAATAGCCCAGGTGCACCCGGTTGCGCCTGTTCAGAAACAAGGTCACACAAAAAAGAAAGAGCAGGTAACTCCGAGCCTTCTGTGAGGCCGCCTCAAGTGTCTCGGGTGCTCCTAAGCAGTGGTCAGCAAACTGACTGATAGGCGTTGAATCCCCACAGTTTGGCTCCCAACCTAGAAAGTGTCGGAGAGTGGCCTTATCCTTTTAAATCAGCATGAAAATAAAAGGAACTAAACAGATATACAGCCTACAAGGGGCATACCCTAGGAGGACAAAACAAAAGAAAAGAAACAAAAACAAAAGAAGTAAAAAAAAAAAGGCCAAACGGCACAACAAACTAGGGGAGGCCAAGAGGCTACATGAGGTGAAAGATGGGATAACCTACCAAACAAGGACTAGGCAAACATAAACTACTGTGGAGTCCCAAAAGAGTTTCTAACCCATCTAGTAAGATGGGCCAGAAACTCTTCAAAAGGATAACTAATATGAACTCTTTACATGAATAGAAACAAAAGAGTTTGTTGCCACATTGGTCTGAGAAAGCACGAACGGCTTAATACTAGTTCAGTTGGGATAGTTTGGAATCCATGGAGAGACACAGGACCCTTATAGCACAGCACTTCAAGATATGCATAACCAGTCCAGCATGGACTGGACAATGGATGTCACCCTCACCCCACCCCACCCCCCCCCCCGGCCGTAGATAGGACACCACAAAGGGGAACAAACCCCATAAACCTAATTAACATGGTAACAAATAGAACCATTACTCTGGCTGGAATGTAGCATGGAAACATATAGAACTAGTAAGCAAATACACACATTCCTCACTACGGGTCAGAAATGCTGAAAACTGTTTAGAGTGGCTGGGTATAATATGACCCGAATTCAAATTTACTGTAGAAACAATGAAGCTGCCCAGATTTGGACAGCATCTGCCCAGAACCAAGCATACCACTGCAGAACTAGGATAAAACAATCGCACCAGCAGGTGCTTGACAGGCAGCAGCAAACAACAGTGAGCAACATATAGGTGCTTGACAGACAGCAGTAGTAGTCATAAAACAATCGCACTAGCAGTAACTATGATAACAGAATCGTATGCCAAGTGAATTGAAACCATCTACAGCATGACAAAACCAACTCTACTAGGCACCAATTCTCCACAACAGCAAAGATATCAACACAGCAACAACAAAAGTGATACAATCTGGGTACACAAGCTAAGGAACGGTAGACAGATACAATCAATCAAGGTGACAGCAACATCAAACAGTAACTAATCACAAACTGGGCAGCAACTTATCACACCAACAAAGTTACCAACAGTAGCATTCTCAATAGTAATTAAGCAAATCTGGGCAACAACATCAAATGTGATAGAATAGATGCCCTAAAAGTATAGTGGCTCTCCCTTCTACTCCCTCGGATCCTCCCCCAAACCTAAGTCGAAAGGGATGGGATCCCCTCCGACCCTCAACCCTGTCAAAGCAGCAAAGTCCAAAGGTGTCATCATCACCTCCCCGCACGGTAGGTGGAGGGTATTCGTCGAATCCCTCCACCTCTCTACCAGAGCTGTCACCACGGCTTTATCATGCATCGTCTTCGAGAGGGTTGGTATGAAATCACCAAACCTTGTTGCCTTTACCAATGCCCTCACATCCTCGAGGAGTTTATCGTACAGCTCCAAGCACTGCGAAGTAATGCCGTACGTGTCAATATTCTTGTTCACCTATTCAAAATGCAAGCCATCGACGATTGGTTGAAATCAATCATATCAATCAAGCAAGCATAAACAAGGAATTTCAATAGGAATGGAAAAGCCTTGTCAATTCACATACCTTCAAACAGTCTCGGGAAATGTGGTGTTGTGGGTCAAGCAAGACCACCTCTCCCTCGTATATCTCTTGAGTAGGAGTGTAGCCCTTTAGTGTCGAGGGCACAAACAAGTGCACTGGGGGAGCGTAAGTAGCTGCGTCAAAGGCCAATCGTCTAGACAGAGCCGTTGTAGCCTCCTGAACAGCCGTCACTCGTGAACCCTCTGATCTCTCCCTCTCCTCCTGCTCAATGTCCCTCAACACCTCTGAAGCTGTCTCGTCAATAACCTGAGAGGCATTCTCTTTTTCCAAACCACTTGCACCCGAGCCCGACGGAAGCATATCTACATTATCCCCCTCCGCCTGCGGCTGTTCCGTCACCACACGGTCTATCACGCTAGGATCTACAACATCTATCCCGCTCATCTTTAACCTCACTTCACCGCTCTCTAAAAACTCCCCACCACCGCGAGTTGTGTTCTCACCACCCTTACCACCCACGACACCTGTACCCGCACTCTCCTAAACCGTCAAAGCTTTTCCTGCCTTTCCACTATCACCATCAATCAACTCTGAACCATCCCCACTCCTCTCAATCCCCTCATCACTCATCAAAGTACGCAAAATGTAGTCTAAGGAAGTGCTACCCCCAGCTGTGGTCTCACTCTCCTCGCGCCTGCCACCCAAACCATTCTTCCCACTTTTGGTAGCCACCACATGAACACGATCACCACCTGGAACTTTCAAGACCTCCCCACCATCACCCAAATCACCCTGAACAACACCACCACCTCTCCCCGCCACCAAAACACCACCACAACCACCTGAACCACCATCATCAGCAGCTAAACTACCCGAAACATCACCCACGTCACTCTAGCACCACCGCCGCCGTCACCCATCAACCCACCACCACATTTTTTTTTACCTTTTTCACCAACAACAGTTCCAGATCTGACCTCCTTGGTCAAAACCGTGGCCTCCCCAAGCACCATGGAGGCATCTTGAGCACCACCACGCTCTACCATCTCGGTTTGAGTGTCTAGATCGATCGGTGGTGCCACCACTGTGGTTTTGAGCAGCGATGTAGACTCCTCCTCCCTTTTTTTTGCCATCATCACCGCTCGGTGTGGCCATGGGTGGCCCTATCTTGGTTGAATCAGCCATGAGAGCTCACCAATGTGGTAAAGTCAAGCCAAAACCGAGTGGGTAGCGAGAAAATTGATCCTGGAGTTGTAGATCTGAAAATTTTCGAACCAAAAGTGGCCTAGCTCGACCAGGGTTGTGGAGAAACCGTGGAGGAGAGGGAGAGAGTCGACAGTGGGGGGAGAGAGAGAGAGAGAGGGCCGACGTTGGGAGAAGAAGAAGAGAGAGAGTGATCGGGTTCAGTGGAGAAGATGAAGAGGGGTTTACTCTGGTTTTTGGGCGCCTGAACAAAGCAAAGGAAAAGTAAAGGGGCACCTGAACCATTAAAGGATGATTGGTCTGACCCTTTAGGCTCCTTAAGAGCCTTTTTAGGCGCCTGAAACGGATCCTTTCAGGTGCTCAAGGTCTTTCTCCGGGTCCTTGATTCAGACTCTTTTTAACATGTTTTGATCTCGCCAAAATTGTTTGTGGGCCTGTCCAAGCATAATGGATGTCGCGCGTGCACCCTAGAGGGATTTTTCCTTGTAAATTGTTTTGTTACTAGTAGAATAAATAAATAAATATATGTATATATATAATAATAGTAATAAAAGAGAAAGCAGTCGTTGAAGCCTTGGAAAAAATCCCGAAATCAAGATTCCCATTTATCGAAAGGGCCATGATCCCGTTGAGATTCGCCATTTGATAATTTGAGAGATACCAAGCCCTGGTTAAGTCGTTAGAAATTTTGAAAAGCATGACATTAATGCTTTATTTTTAATTGTCATGATGCATTTATTTCGGGCTTGCGAGCCCATTAAGGATCGTTATCAATCAGTAATAAATATCAATCGGTTGCTTGGGCCCCGAGCCCATTATGAATTTCATATTTATCTCTACTACCTCGTTGCTCATGAAGAAATAGTATTTGAGGGCCTCTTGCCCGTTTAAATCATATTTGAGGGCCTCTCGCCCGTTTAAATCATTTTTGAAGGTCGCGTGTCTGTTTAAATCTTTTTTTTTTTTGATAATTGAGCTTGAAATAAAAAGAGGCTAAACGAATATTGATTAGACAAGAAAAAGAACAAAAGAAAAAAAAGGAAAGAAAACAAAAAGGGATGGCCAACAAGGCAACAATGGGGAGGGATAAAAGCTGAGTACATTGATTAGACAAGAACTACCTAAACTAGTTAACTAGGTGTTTCTCACCCATCTAGGAAAGAGGAGAGAGAAACAAACAAAATAAAAATATGTTCTGAGCAAATAGAACCAGTAAGGGCTCTATGTATGGAAGAAGCTTCATGATCTATTGCTACCAAAAGGTTCCGCCCCATCAGCCCAACTTCGGCCTAGGCTTGTAGGAGGTTCATTCAATATGGAAGTCCAGGTGCTTGTAACTCCAGAGGTTGTCCATGTACCAACATTAGAACAATATACAACCGAAACTAATAGCCTAAACAAAATGCTAGAACATGAAAACAATTTGCACGTGCTAGAGGACATCCCCCTCTAGGATAGGACCCCATTTTCATGGGCGACCTGATGAAACCATGACACCCATGAATCAAAAATGGATTCACCTGCATGATGGCTACACATTGAACAGAAGCCTAGTGCATTGGTGTGAATCTGAACTAAAATGCAGTTCATATGATATCAGATCCAGAGCCTGCAGATTGCTATCAACAGCAGCACATTGAACTGCTCTGGAAATCTGGGACTAAGCCACACTAGGATAGTCACATCGGGCAACAAGTTGCCACAAACAAGCCAATCAAGTATACTGTAACACTCCAGCTCTGCCCAACTGTTGGCTGTCTAGAATAATGAATAAAACATGATAACAATGTGCCATAACCAAGCTCAATCAATCATAAGGTATCATAATAGCTTTGCCCAACTGTTGGCAGTCCAAAGTGAAGCACAAAACATTGATCAATCAAGCATTAGAATGTATGCAGCAAGAGCAATGAAGTCCTAATTTTTTATGGCTCACCTACATCTCCCTTGGAGGCTCACAACTTTTGTAACTCTCACTAGGGCCCCAGTCACCCTCAACTTACTCTCACAAGGCTCCCCCACTAAGTATTACCTCATCTCTTGAAAGAACTCTGTGGCACAATCACACACTCACAAGGAAGCACACATAATAATATTATAGTAGTTCTCACAACTTAGCTTGGATTCCAGCATAAGATTGTAATAGGACACAAGATACACACAACACACATTATGTATGACTATTCACAAAATCTTTGTTGAAATGTAAGGGGAACCTGTGGAATTTTGAGGGCCTCTCGCCCGTTTAAATCATATTTGAGGGTCGTGTACCCGTTTAAATCATATTTGTGGGCCTCTCGCCCGTTTAAATCATTTTTGAAGGTCGCGCGCCAGTTTAAATCATTTTTGAGGGCCTCTCGCCCGTTTAAATCATATTTGAGGGCCTCTCGCCCGTTTAAATCTTTTTTTAGGGTCGTGCGTTCGTTTAAATCATTTTCGAGGGACTCGCACCCATTTAAATCATTTTTGAGGGTCGTGCGCCCATTTAAATCATATATGAGGGCTTCTCGCCCGTTTAAATCATTTTTTAGGGCCTCTCGCCCATTTAAATCATTTTTGAAGGTCGCGTGCCTGTTTACCTCACTCTTGAGGGCCGTGTGCCCGCTTAAATCATGTTTTTAATCTATTCACATGCTTAAAGTCGCTTTTGAGAGCTGTGCGCTCATTTAAATCTCACTTTAAAGATCCTGAGCCCGCATGAGTTGGCTCGTTGTTTTCATTTTCAATAGCCCCAAGGAACTACGCTGGTCTAATCCCTACAGCGGGGTACGTAGGCAGCTCATCGAGCACGACCATGTGATTTGAATGTTTGAGTTTGTGGCTTAGGATTTTCTTGGGCAACAGGTTGGGCTGTCTCTGTCTTTGACGACACTAGCATCAAATTAATGATGTCAAGTCTTGTCAAAGAGGGGCAATTGTAGACACCCCAATTTGGGCCTACAAAAATCCATAGCATTCCCGATGATGAAAGCGGACTTATGAACGCGTTTTAGAGCTTAAAAGGGATAATTGAAATTTATCCAAAACCCTACCAAAACACTTCCAAATCAAAAACCAAAAGAAACAATTGAACCCATTCCATGCACCTGAAGCATATCTGCATGTGCCTGAAGCATCTCCCTTCAGGCGCCTAAACCTTTCTCATGCACCTAAAGCATCTCCTTTAGGCACCTGAACCTTCCCCACTACTACTCATGTTTCTAATACGATGCAGGGATTCCTTAGAATCCGGAACATAAGTCCAAATGAAAACTTTTTGTTCATGGGAAACCGAAATAAAGCTCTTGTTGAAGGCGTTGGAACCTTTCGTTTGTTTTTGGATTTTGGGTGTCATCTTGATTTGCTTCAGACCCTTTATGTTCCTTCTATTTTTCAGAAATTTGGTTTCATTTTCAAAACTTGATCTTGATGGGTTTTCTTTTGATTTCAGGAATAAATGTTTCAATTTGCTTAAGAATAAATCCTTTGTTGGTTCTGGTGTTCTTTCTGACGGCTTATACAAACTAAAACTTGATGGTCATTTTGTTGAAACTATTCTCTCTCTGCATCATAATGTTGGCGTTAAGCGTAGCCTAATGAACGAAAATTCTTCCAACTTATGGCATAAAAGGCTGTGACATATTTCCAGAGAAAGGATAGAAAGATTAGTAAATGATGGGATTCTTGAGAAGTTAGATTTTACTAATCTTGGTGTATGTTTGGATTGCATTAAAGAAAAGCAAACCAAACATACTAAGAAAGGAGCCACAAGAAGTACTGGTCTTCTTGAAATTATCCACACAGACATTTGTAGTACTTTTGACCCTCCATCTATTGGTGGAGAACCCTATTTTATCATCTTTATAGATGACTTTTCAAGTTACGGTTATATTTATCGATTGCATGAAAAATCTCAAGCAGTGAACACCCTTGAGACGTACATTATTGAGGTAGAAAGGCAATTAGAAAGAAAGGTGAAAATATCAGGTCTGATAGACGTGGTGAATATTATGGACGATATGATGAGTCAAGGCAATGCCGTGGGCTGTTTGCTAAATTCCTTGAAAAGCGTGGCATATGTGCACAGTACACTCTGCCAAGTACGCCACAGCAACGCAAAAGCAAACATTACACGGTCCAACATCGGGACAGTATTCATTTGAATGGCGTGATAATTCCAGGCGATGACGTCACCTACTCTATGGCGATTCTAGGCGATTAACAGCGATTGAAACCCTAGAATGGATTCCTCTACTGATACAGCCATGGCTAGTGGTCTAGGAACTAGAGCAACCGATTCAAATGAAGTTCGAAGGAAGCAAGGGAACTTGCCTATATCTCAACACACCTTACGCCATATACAAACATCACAGTCGAGCAGGTCAAGCACCATAGCCACTCCTCAAGCTTTTTCGGATCTATGCCCAGAGATTTGTGACACTCCACAGGATACAGGTACTCATCAGTACACACCAAAACCCCACTTTGTCCAGTTGAGTGTCTACCCACAAAGGGATTCATCGAGGTCAAACCTCATCACTGATCCATCAACACCTCAACCTATCACGGGTAAAGCTAGTCACTCTAAAATTTCCCCACCTGTTTCTGGTACCCAGAACACTAAGCAAACAGATGATACCACTCCACCACAGTTTTCCACTTTCGAATCAAACCCTAAATCTCTCAGCCCTACCAAATCCTCCATGTCTGTGAAACCCAACTTTGGTGCTAGTCCTGCGCGCAAATTACAAGCTATTTTCCAGCAGGAAGAGGAAAATCTAGCAAGTAAGGATCGCATTTCCTCACTTGTGTAGTCATTGGAAGATGAAATGCACAAATCCGGAGTTAATGTCAATTTTTCTGGACTCAAGTCCCATATCCTACAGGTACGTGAGGATTATTCTAATCCTGATATTGCATCTTCCAGTATTGATGTAAATTTTGATGGTGAATTTGTTGCTAAGGACAACCCCCCCCCCCCCCCCCCCCCCCAGATAGTGCATAATCCTAAACTGGCACAAAAATGGTCCGTACTTTTCAAAGCACAGGCACCCTCAAAAATCATGAAACTACAGCACTTTCCTGAATTGCAACAAGGAAAAGAGCCTGTAGTTGAGCTCGATGACACTGATGAGCGATACCTCGTACTCACTGATTGGAAGAGGATGTTAGTCCCCACTACCAAACATCCCTCTTCAATCCCAGCGTGGGTGAAGCTACATAAACTCCCATTCGAATGTTGGACAGAATCAGCTTTCAGTCGTATTGCTAGTTCTATTGGTAAACCCATCCATGTTGATGAGGCCACAGCGGGTAGGAAAAGACTGGATTATGCTATAATATGTGTTGAAATCTCTGCAGGTGATGATCTACCAAGTGAAGTGATAGTGAGATCTAATGGTGAAACTGTCATAGTCAGGGTGGAGTACCAACGGCTCCCACCCCAGTGTCCTGAATGTCAAGTCTTTGGGCACAAGTGTTCCCCCAAGCCAGTCTCAACTCCAGCTACTCTAGAAGAGCCTTGGAGGAGTGTTGGAAAGCAGCCACATATATCCAATAAAGATCCAATCAATCAACATCAGGTGCAATTGGCAATAGAGAAAGGAGGAAGTATTGCTCTGGATGCTGTTACTACTGGAGTGGAAACTTCTACCTCTCTGCCTTAGACTAGTAAAACTCCAACACCCATAGTTCCTCACAATGTAGTAAAGGAGCTATCGGGAGTAGAAGATAATGGGGGAACTGATGACTCTTCTGAGGAGACAGAAGAAATAATAGCTGATTTTTGTCCTCCTACCAAAGGAATCAATCCAAAGGCATTTGAAGGACAAATTAGTGCTGCCAATCAGTTGGGAAACTCCATGCCCACGGTTGCTGTAGTCTCTCCTTCACCCTTTTGCCCTCAATCAGCAGGAAACAACACCAGGAAGAACAAAAACAAGAAGAAGGGGAGCAGATATGGTTCTGCTAAGGGGCATTGAGCTACTATAGTATCCTTTTGGGCAGATTAATACTTCCTACGTCTTGCCGTTTTGTTTTATTTGCATCTCAATAATTCCCTATGCTTAATACACAACCACAATTGCATTTTGGGTTTTGGAACTTGAGGGGCCTGAATGATCCCCTCAAGCAAAAGGCTGCTAAACTTTTTTTGAAAAATAATGAGATATCTCTGATGGGTTTGATTGAACACAAAGTCAAAGAGCCTAACATTGAGAAGGTTGTGAGATCTATTTGCCCTCATTGGCAGCATACACATAATTCTACCCATGCCCCGATTTGGAGAATTCTTGTATGCTGGAATCCTCGCATATTAAATGTGAAGGTTTTGCACCAGACCAGTCAACTTATCCATTGTGAAGTGTTGTCCATCCCTGATGGGCTTGGTTTCTTGGATACCTTTGTCTATGGTGCCAATGACCATGCTGATAGGATTGATCTTTGGAATAATCTATGTGCTTTGAAGAATAGTGAGTCTTGGGTGATTATGGGAGACTTTAATGCCATTAGGGACCCCAAAGAAAAATCTGGTGGGACCACTCTTTGGCCCCCTCACATGGATGACCTTAATCACTGCCTCTATGCTTGTGAGGTTGATGACTTAAGGTACTCTGGCAGCCTTTTTACTTGGTCTAATAGGCAAGATCCTCCCAACCACATCTCTACCAAGCTTGATAGAGTGTTGGTTAATGACTGCTGGCTGAGGACTCACACTTCCTCCTCTGCCTATTTCCCTACTCCTGGGATCTCTGACCATTCACCAGCTGTTGTGCATATTGCACCTCCACCTAATCCTACTAGAAGGCCTTTTAGGTTTTTGGATTTTCTAGCTGACCACCCTTCTTTCTTACCCACTGTCCAAAAGGTTTGGAGACACATAATTCTGGAGAACCCAATGTTTTGTCTTACTGAGAAACTTAGAAGGTTGCAAGGGGAACTTAAAAAGCTGAATCATAAAGAGTACAGTGTTATCTCTGATAGAGTAGCTAATACTAAAAGCCAACTGGAAATCCTACAGACTACCCTTGGTATGAATCCCACAAACCCTGCTACTCAGTTGGAGGAGAAGCAGGTCTACAAGCAATTTCTTACTCTCTCTAGAGCTGAGGAAAGCTTAGCTAGACAAAAATCAAGGATTCAATGGCTGAAGCTTGGAGACCAGTGCACCTCCTTCTTCTTCAAATCAATCAATAACAATAGGAATAGAAGTAAGATCACTAGTCTTGTTTTGGGTGATTCCACCACTACTCATGACATGACTGTAATCAAGGACACTTTTGTCAACTTCTATTCTAATCTTCTTGGTAAACCACACTCAAACACTTATGCAGGATATGATAGGATTAACCAGCTCATTACCCAGAGACTCACTAATGACCAGAGTCTGAATATGGTATTGGATGTTACCAATTCTGAAATTAAGGAGGTTGTCATGAGTCTTAATCCTCACAAGGCCCCTGGACCTGATGGGTATAATGCTAGGTTTTTTCAGAAAGCCTGGACCATAGTTGGGCATGAGGTTACAGCTGCAATTAGGAACTTCTTCAAATCTGGGAAACTCTTGAGTAGAGCCAATGCAACCATTGTTGCTCTTGTTCCCAAAGTACCTAATCCTACCAAAGTTGGTGACTTTAGACCAATCTCTTGTTGCAACACTATTTACAAGTGCATTGCCAAGATCTTGGCCAAGAGACTTCAGAGTGTTCTCCCTACTCTTATTGATCCAGTTCAATCTGGTTTTGTTAAGGGCAGGAGAATTGCTGATAACATAGTCCTCACACAGGAATTTATGCATGGATATCACAAATCCACTTCTAATCCCAAATGTGCCATGAAAGTGGACATTATGAAAGCTTATGACAATGTCAGATGGAACTTCCTTTGGGACACACTTGCATGCATGAACTTTCACCCCAAAATGATAACCTGGTTAAAAGCTTGTGTAACCACGGCAAATTATACCTTGAATATCAATGGTGAACCCACTGGCAACATTAAAGGTGAGAGAGGTCTTAGACAGGGTGATCCTCTGTCTTCTTACCTCTTTGTCATTGTTATGGAAGTGCTCACATGTATCTTGAAAGAGAGGTCTGATAGACCCGACTTTAATTTCCATTGGAGATGTAGTAGACCCAGAATCATTAACCTATGTTTTGCAGATGATCTTATGCTTTTCTGCAAAGGTAATGTAAGCTCAGTGAAACATATTCAGGATTCCCTATATGAGTTTGAATCCTTATCTGGCTTATCCCCAAGTCCTGGAAAAAGCAATGTATTCTTCTCCGGAGTCCAACACTCTGTCAGAGAAGAAATTCTCCAGTTGTTGGGTTTTAGAGAAGGTACTTTGCCTGTCAGATACCTTGGTGTGCCATTGTTGTCCACCAAATTAAAACACATTGACTGCAAATCCATGATAGATAGGATCACTTCAAGAACCAAAACTTGGACCAACAGGGACCTTACCTATTCTGGTAGGGTTCAATTGATTAAGAATGTCCTATTCTCAATGCAAACTTATTGGTCCTCCCTCTTTATACTTCCCAAGAAAGTCATCAAGGAGGTTGAGACCATCCTAAGATCCTTCCTATGGTCTGGTCTAGATCTCAAGAAGACTGGGGCCAAGGTATCCTGGGAACACCTATGTTGCCCTAAACAGGAAGGTGGCTTGGGGTTCAAGTCCTTACTAATATGGAACAAAGCTACTATTGCTAAACACATTTGGTTTCTCATCTCTGGTGGGGAACAATCTATGTGGTGTCAGTGGGTTAAGTCATACTTACTCAAGGGAAAGAGTTTTTGGGAAGTTAAAATCCCCAGTTCACCCTCTTGGGTGTGGAGAAAGCTTCTCAATCTTTGGCCCATTGTACATTCACACATTAAGGTTATTATTGGCAATGGCAGACACACTTCGTTGTGGCACGATAATTGGCACCCCCTTGGCCCTATTGCTAAGAAATTTGGTCCTAGAGTCATCTATGACTCTAGGCTCAAAAAAGATGCCACTGTGGCTGACATTATTAGAGGCTCTAACTGGTGTCTTCCCATTACGTAGACCCTTGAACTAAATGAGATTAGAGAAACCTTGACCTCTCTATCCAATCCAAATTAGGGTCTTGAGGATCACCATAGATGGACCCTCAATTCTAATGGTGAATTCTCCATCTCTTCCCTTTGGGATGAACTTAGAACACATTACCCAAAAGTACCCTGGCATAAGAGCATCTGGTTCCCTGGCCATATACCTAAGTGTAGCATGCTTACATGGATGGCCATCCACAATAGACTCTATACTGGAGATAGGTTAGTCTTGTTTGGAACCATCCCTGTCTCCTGTTGTAGTTTCTGCTCTGGTGTGGAGACTCATGATCACCTTTTCTTCAATTGCTCCTTCACTTCACAAGTTTGGTTTGATATGCTTGCCCACATCAATATTAACTGGCCCACAAGGTCTTGGGCTGATTGGATCTCTCAAATTTCAAATCTCAGAGGCAAGTCTCTTAAAACTTTGATCATCAAACTGTTATTCACTGCTACAATTTACCAGATTTGGTTAGAAAGAAATGGCCGTAAATTCCAAAATGCAACTTGCCCTATCACTACAGTAGTGAGTAAAATTCACTCACTGGTGAGGTGCAGATTGTTGTCCTTGGAAAATTTGCCTCAAGGACCTCAATCTCAAGGGCTGTCAGATAAATAGGGAATTCATTGAACTAACTTTACCATTTCCACTTGTTCCCATTGTTGTCTTGTGCTTGTGCAGGTACTCATGGTGGTGATTATAGCTAATTGTGCAGGTACTTGGGTAAGTTATCTTATTCTTGATCTTGACCAATGTCTGAGAGGCTGCAGGTTTTCTTTTGTGAAATGTACTACAAGGATTGATATTGTTCTGGAATGCATACTTGAGCTGTGTGAACCACCCTATAACTTGAGTGTTTACCTAGAGAGATGTGTGCTCGTGCCCTAGACTTCCTTCTTGAGAGGAGGTAATATCTAGTGGGGGAGTATGGTGAGGCTTTGATGAGGGAGCATGGGTCTTAGAGAGTGTAATGGAGTGGTGAGGTCTTGAGGGAGATGTAGTGTGAGCCAGATATACTTCTAGGATTTCACCAATGTTCCTTGCTGTGTAACTGCCATTCTGGATAGGCTATGAACACTGGCTGCTGTTGGAATTCTGGACAAATTTGATACTCTTTTTGGTAGTCTTATACCTATTGAAAATGGTACAATTCAAAGTGTACCTGTTGAGTAGTGGATGAAAACGCTACTTTATTTTATGCTTGTTGTTTATTTGCTTTGTGGACTGCCACTCTATGGGCAGAGCTGTTGTATTCATTGCAAACCCTGTTGATTACATGAGATAGTTGCTGTTAAACTATTAGGACATTGTTTAGGAGATATAGCCTAGCTTAGGGGGGTTGTCCCTTAGCAAAGTTTGATCCCCTTTGGGAGGGGGCGTCCTCCCGGATGTTATCTGTTGCTTATGTATGCCAGAGTTCTGCTGTGATCCAGACTACGGGTTGTTACACAACACTGCTGCTGCTGCACCTTATTGATACTGCTGCTGTGTGACTCATTTCTGCTATGCTACACATCACTGCTGATGTTGCACAGTATTGTTACTGCTGCTGCTGCGTCATTCTTCCATGGAAGGGTTCTTTATCAAAGGTGTTATATGGTGGCAAAGTGGAGCAAAGGTTATTGGAATCAGATTATGCTGGTTGCTGCATCCTGCTAGTTGCTGGCAGCAGATTAGTTGCTGCTTTTGGTAAACTCTATACTTACTTGCTTGCACTTGAATCTTCATGTTAAACTATAGCAAGGGCTGTTGCTATAGCTACTTGTTTGCTTGCTTGCACTTGGATTACGCTCATTAAGTGGGTTGCAAGGGCTGTTGCAACCTACATACTTACTTGCATGCTCTTGAACCTTCATGTTAATCTATAGCAAGGGCTGTTGCTATAGATATTTGCTTGCTTACCTGTTTCATTGTATACTTATCAGTGGACTTGCTTGTTTGGCATCATCTGTACTGCTGTGTGTCTGATCAGCATCCACGATGTCGAGTTTCTGGCCTAGCCTTGGGGGGCTGTCCCATGGCATGTATTAGTCCCTTCTGGGAGGGGGCCTTTCCTCCCTACTCTAGCCTGTCAGACTGCTACTGCAGTGGACCCTGTCCATCATTGTCTGCTGATCTCATGGTGACAAATCTTCATCTATACTGTACTCATAGTGCTATTGTACATCCTGATTTTGGAAGTTTTCATCTACACATGACAAGCTTCATGGACTCTTCTGCTATCATCTACATGACAAGCTTCAGATGCTGAATCTCAAATTTAATCATTTTGTTGTATGTTTCTTAATCATCTTTTTAGAAGGTTAGGAAACATTCAAATTACTTACTCTTAGATACTTGTAGCCATTTGGCATAGGTCTCCTATCTTTATATTGTTCTCTACTTTTCCTTTTCTTTTATTTTATTTTGTCCTCCTGGGGTATGCCCCTTGTAGGCTGTATATTCGGTTAGCCCCTTTTTATTTCAAGCTTATTTACCCCCAAAAAAAAAAGTACGCCACAGCAGAATGGTGTATTTGAAAGGCATAATCATACTCTAATGGACATGGTTAGGAGTATGTTGAGTAATTCTAATGTACCTATTATGTTGTGGATGTATGCGCTTAAAACCATTATGTATATTTTAAATCGGGTTCCTAGCAAGGTAGTTCCAAAGACTCCTTTTGAACTATAGACAGGAAGAAAACCGAGTTTAAAACACCTACATGTTTGGGGTTGTCCAGCGGAAGCGAGAATATATAATCCACATGAAAAGAAATTGGATTCAAGGACAATCAGTGGTTTCTTTATTGGTTACCCTAAAAAATCCAAAGGGTACAAGTTTTACTGTCCTAATCATAGTACGAGAATTATAGAAACCGAAAATGCCAGATTCACTGAAAATGGTGAAATCAGTGGGAGCACTAAACCACGAAAGGTCCAAGAAGTTAGGGTACAAGTTTCCTTGCCCATAACTTCGAAAGAAATTGTTGTTCCTTTAGCTGCTAAACAACAAATAAATGATGAACCACTCCATAATGAGATTATCACCAGTGAAGGGTTTGTAGAACAATCACAAGAAATAAAATTACGAAAATCTCAAAGAGAAAAGAGATCAGCTATTTTAGATGACTATGTGATTTATCTACAAGAATCTGACGTAGGGATTAGTAAAGATCCGGTTTCATTTAAAGAAGCCATAGATAGCATTGATTCTACTAAATGGATTGATGCCATGAATGATGAGTTAAAATCGATGGAACAGAATGAAGTCTGGGATCTCGTCAAGTTACCTAAAGGATGCAAGAAAGCTGGTTGCAAATGGGTCTTTAAGACCAAAAGTGACTCTAATGGCAATATCGAACGACATAAAGCTAGACTTGTTGCCAAAGGTTTTACTCAAAAAGAAGGCATTGATTACAAAGATACGTTCTCTTTTGTATCTAAGAAGGACTCACTGAGAATCATTATGGCTTTGGTGGCACCCTAGGATTTGGAATTACACCAAATGGATGTGAAAACTGCTTTTCTTGATGGGAATTTGGATGAAGCAGTTTATATGGATCAACCTGAAGGTTTCTCTATTAAGGTAAAGGACCATTTGGCTTGCAAACTTAAGAAGTCAATTTATGGACTTAAAACAAGCTTCCTGACAATGGTATCTTAAGTTCAATGATACTATTGTCTTCTTTGGATTTAAGGAAATCACTGTTGATCGGTGTATTTATCTAAAGGTTAGTGGGAGCAAGTTTATATTTCTGATTCTATATGTTGATGACATTTTGCTTGCCACAAAAGATCTTGGTTTCTGCACGAAACCAAGAAATTTCTCTCAAACAACTTTGAAATGAAAGATATGGATGAGGCAGCCTACGTGATAGGAATAGAAATATTTCAGGATAGATCACGTGGAATGTTGGGGCTGTCACAGAAGGCATATATCGAAAAAGTTTTAGAGAGATTTGGGATGGAGAAATGTTTAAATTCTGATACCCCAATTCAAAAGGGGGATAAATTCAGTCTTATGCAATGCCCATAGAATGATTTGGAACGTAAAGAAATGGAAAGGATTCCTTATGAATCTGCAATAGAAAGTCAAATGTATGCACAAACCTCTACCAGACCAGACATTAGTTTTGCTGTTGGTATGCTAGGCAGATACCAAAGCAATCCTGTAATTGAGCATTGGAAAGCTGCAAAGAAAGTGACGAGGTACCTACAGGGTACCAAAGATTACATGCTCACATATAAAAGATCTGATAATGTTGAGGTGATTGGCTACTAAGATTCAGATTTCGCTGGATGTGTTGACAGTAGAAAGTCCACAAGTGGATATTTGTTTCTATTGTGCGGAGGAGCGATTTCATGGAAAAGTGCTAAACAAACTACAGTAGCTTCATCTACTATGGAAGCTGAATTTGTAGCATGCTTTGAGGCTATAGTTCATGGATTGTGGTTGCGGAATTTTATTTCAGGACATAGTTCATGGATTGTGGTTGCGGAATTTTATTTCAGGACTTGGGGTTGCCGACTCTATTTGTAATAACCCGAAATTTCGTAGATAAAAATTTCGATTTATTAATTCGATTAGTTATTTTTAATATCGCTAAATGAAATAATTTATTATTTAGTTTAAATAATTTGAATGAAACTAGATCTAGTTTGTTTATTTTCTTTTATTTATTTTTCCGCGCCGTAAAATCAACGCGTGCACACCGAGTATTTCACTACATCGCATCCGGAAGGCCTACTAATTTTCCCAACTCCTATGTTGTCCTATTTTGACTAGCCTTAGCCTATTTAAAACCCTAATTAGACATGTGTTCAATTTTGTCTTCCTACCAATTTTGACTTTACTAAACCTAATTTGTATTTTTTTGAATTAATGAGAAGAAAGAAAATTTGACTACTTAACAAGGTAGGCTACTTACCCAATTACAATCTTCTATAAATAGCTCACTCACCTTGCTTCATTTCTCACACCAAAATCTCCCAACTTCTCCACTTTGTGCTTTCTAGTGTTCTTGAATGAGTTCTTGAGTGTTCTTCTTGAAACTCATCCTAAACCACCACACTCCACCACCCTCGACCACCCCTAGATCTTAGAAAGGTAGAATAAGTTAGCAAGAAAGTGTTCGAGCAAAGGTCGACTAGTCGTTACGCCGCTGGAATTCAACTAGCTAATCGGCTTCCGACTAATCATCGGAATTAAGGTAGATACTTTATCTTAACTTTAGATTAGTATTTACTAGTTCATATTAAGGAGGTTATTATTTTGCTTAAACATGCCTAATTATGATTAAACGTGATTATGTTGGTGATTAGTGATTTTATGAACAATTAGACTTTGAAAAAAACACACTTAGTCATTACTATGCACGATTTGAAATTGACTTATCAAAATGCACCGTTATAATGCCCGATGGACTTTTGGAAACCTAAAATATCCAGTTATAATGCCCGAATGAAAATCGACTTTTCAAATTTACGCCGTTATGCTGCCCAATTGATTTTTGGAAAATAGCCGACTAAACTTTTCTTAAAGCGACTTCAAAGTGTTTTGACTGTACTTGGACCGTTGAGATTAACCCAAGGCTAACACCCTTGAGGGTCTGTCAAAAAAGATATGCCTAGCGCTGTCTAAGAAAGGAATGGTGCCAGTAACTGCATTCGTGCGGCCATCCAGCCTGGGACTCTCCTGGTTATCTCATTTGTCTAAGGAAAGTCACCAACGAGATTTTATACCTAAAGTAACACGGTTATCGGGAAATATTTTTTTTAACGAAAAGTTTATCGTGAAACGATTTCTAAACGAAAGATTTTTTTTTTTAATATGGCATGTGCATGTTTTCCGAGACGATACGACACGACACGTTTTTCAAGAAAATGATCGAATGTTTTTAAATGGAAGAAATAGAGATGAGAATGAAAATGTTGATGTGATGAAAGTTGAGATGTTGATGCTGTTGGAGTCCCGCCTCAGTTCCCCGGTGTGAACTGGTGGTCAAAGCTCAATGGAACTATACTATAAACAATACTGCCATTGGAGTCCCGCCTCAGTTCCCCGGTGTGAACTGGTGGTCAAAGCTCAATGGAACTATACTATAAACAATACTGCCATTGGAGTCCCGCCTCAGTTCCCCGGGGTGAACTGGTGGTCAAAGCTCAATGGAACTATACGGTAGTGCTGTTTGAAGTTTCTCCTCAAATTCCGCGGGTGAATTTGACGGTTAGAACTTACTCAGTACAACACATAGCAAGCGGACCTCATAAACAGACTGGTGGGGATTCAGTGATATGGGTAGCCGGGACTATGTCGTGTGTGACGCGGAGTTAGCGGACCTCATACTGCAGGAGTCAGTTTATGGGTGGCCGACCCTTCGAACGGAAAGGTTGGTGACCGTTAGAAAGGGGTTGTAGAACGGGCCAATAACTTTCGAGAGATGTAAGATGTTGACATGGTTGAAATTTGAAGAAGAATGCTGTTATGAGAAAATGATATGAGATACTGACACTGTACTCTGATTTTGTTTAAAGAAACGAGATACTGACACTGTACTCTGATTTTGTTTAAAGAAACGAGATACTGATACTGTACTCTAATTTTTATTAAAAGAAACGAGATACTGATACTGTACTCTGATTTTTATTAAAAGAAACGAGATACTGATACTATACTCTGATTTTTCTTAAAAGAAACGAGATACTGATTTTATTAAAGCTGCACTCTGATTTGATCTGATTTGATATTGATGCATTGACACGCATGAACCTACTGTTTTGAGAAATGATTTTCAACTATTTACTTGCCACCTACAATATTGTTCTAGAATTGCTAGTTTAAAGTTGGGGTAAGGTATCTATTGAGCGTCCTCGCTCACGGTTTGCCCTGGCATAATACCACGATGTTGCTTCGCAACTCTGCGTATTATGCTAGATTATCACGTTGGACAGGTGGACCTCTATGGAGAACACGGAGCCGGAGGAGCTGCCGAGATGGAGATCCACCAGGCGGAGAGATTTGCGGAGTCATAGAGTTCACCCGGTCTACCTTTTTGTAATCTGTGAAGGATAGATCATCTATATGTATTTTTGGTTATTATTATTACCGTTTAAGACCGACTTTAAATTGTAATAATAATCCATAACGTATCCCAAAAATGCGGGGCGTTACACTATTGCCAAGCTGCTAAAAATTTACTGTGATAATTCTGAAGCTATTTTCTTTTCAAAGAACGACAAGTATTCTAATGGTGCTAAACATATGGAATTGAAATACTTGGCTGTTAAAGAAGAGGTTCAGAAACAAAGAGTGTCAATTGAACACAAAAGCACACAGCTTATGGTTGCAAATCCTTTAAATAAGGGGTTACCGCCAATGACCTTTAAATTAAGAACATGCCAGTAGAATGGGTCTTGGATGTAACACTTGATCGTTACTGTTTTTTGTATTGGTCTATTTTTATGTTTGTTGTGCTAATTGACTATATGAGATATCAATAAATGTGTTTCTGATATATTTTCCTGTTAATAAAGTGTACGTACATATTTGTGAACAATAAATAACAGGAATAGTCTTTGATAAAAGACATTATTGTGGACCTATTAAGAATATTCCTTACTGATGACTATATTAAGCAAATTGCTATTGTTGTGGTACATGGAAGGAACTATACCAATTATCGTGTAGAACCGCCATGACTCGCATCGTAATTTGTTTAATAGTAGTATTATGTTTCTGACCAGATTGAAGCAAAGTTTAAACACGAATTTATTGCGCACTTAATGTTACCGTATTAAACTCTTATATGAGTAATCATATGGGCCAAGTGGGAGAATGTAAGAACCTACCTTATAAATATTGTGGCCCACATGATATAAAGATGAGTAAATTGGCTTAGATCTAGTTAGAAAGGTGAATGCATGGCATGGGCTGTCATACCTCATTTAATCTAACCATGATGGGTGGGTGAGATGTGATTGTATAAGAGGAAGGGTCTTCTCTCCGCTCAATACAATTTTTCAACTTCAGATTTTCCCATCTCTAAAGTTTGTCTAAGTATTAAGAAAAAGAGACAGGAGAGAGAACACTACTTCCTTTTGGGCTATCACCCTCTAAAAAAAATTAGGAGCAATCTTCCGGGTGTCTTTGATTCAACACAATACTTAGAAAGGATCCCAGTTTGTATATTAAGTTTGTATGATAAATTCCGCATAATGTTTTAGATGTGAAAATACATGATGTTCTAGAACCTGTTATTAAAGTTCACATGGGAGACAATAGAAATAAAGGGGGCGACAAGATTTTGGGTCACTTTTATTCCATTTCCAGGCTCACCAGCTATTTGTTTTCAGAATCAAAGACTTGAATTGGGGAAAAATTGCAGTACTGTAATGGGCAGATTTGTTGAACGTAGTATGCAAATGGAATAGTACCATGATTGATGAATGATTCGACGGAGTCCTCCTCCATATGTGCATCTAGCGGCGCAGCTGAAGGTTATGCAATTGGTTGATCGCAGAATAAGTTAACGACGATTGGTTGAGGCGGTGAGCAGGAGGACGAGAATCAGTGGTCGGACGCCGGTGGTGATGGTTGTACAGGGAGAAGGGGGTGGCACCGATGGTGATGGTTGTACGGCGTTGGTGGCGATGGGCTCCGTTTCTCTCCACCGAAACCAAAGAAACCGGAGGAGAAGAGAATGTGGATCTATGAGAGGAGGGGAGGGGAGAGAGTAGAAATGGGTTTGAAATTGTCAAATTTAGAGGGGTTTTGATTTCCCCCGTTTTGTTCCCAAACGGAAGAGAAACAAAAATGAGCAAATGTTTTGTTTCAGCAGACGTGGAAAAGGGGCCAATTGGCACAAGGTTATTGGATGCAGGGTACCACGTGGCGCGCCACATAATACCCATAGGACATTGAAAAAAATTTCCACACTAAGACTAAGTTCATTAGTATCAGTACGGCTAGAACATTTACTTAACCGACTTACAAACTGACATTTCAATTTGAGTTGGGTGGCTTGACCGCCTCCTGGCATCACCGCCTCCTTCATCTTTGGAACTTTCCTACATGACAAACCCAAACCCCCCAAAAGTAGTGTCTACATGCAAAAACACCACACCCATTTCATACGCCTCTGAACTTATAATTGGAGTACTTGACACCCTCTCTCTCTCTCTCCAAAATCACCACCCTCATTGTTCAGTTCAGTTCAGTTTCAATCAATCAATCGCCGACTAGCTTAACCAAACCATGGCAACACAACAACAACTAGCCCTTCAATACTACTACGGCCATAGTGCCCCCAAAACCAGGCCTTCAGCACTCCTAAACTCCATATTCATGACCACGGTGAACACCGCGGCGAAGACACTCGTGGCGGTGGCGTCGAAAACCAAGGCGGACAGATGGCGTCCCGCAGACCACATGAGGTACATGCTCATGCTCATGACGTGGACCGCCGTTTGGTTCCTCAGGGCCTTGATTGACCACTTGCCCTCGTCTCTTGTGGGGCCAGAGCCATCGTATCTTCTCCAGGGCTACTCTTCTTCTGCAGCAGCTACGGCCGCCGGTAATGGATCGTTTGACTTTCCGCCATTACCATCGTCCGCGTTGACCCCTTCTTCTTCGCTGGATTTGGTCCATGATCATGCTCCTCCTTCAGCTCAAGGCCTCGGGAGATCGCTCACTCACGTAAGTAGTTGTAGCTAGTGTAATCTACTGATTCATTTTTCACCTCACAACACGGCCTCGGTTGGGCTAGTTACGGTTGGTATTTTTTTTTGCTCCCCTACAAAATATTTATTTCCCCGATTGTCTTCAAGATAAAAGTTATGGTAAAAAAACAAAAACAAAAAAAAAAAAACAAAAAGGAGAGAGAAAAATAAGATGAACTGTTTTGTTGCTTCGGTCATCAAGGTATAAGAGTTGAGTTTACTACTGTTTCAATTAATATTTAGAGTTATTTAGAGTTCGTTGACGTTCACTATATTTTAATGAATATATCAGGAGTACTGAAGTCAAATTTCCATTTGTTGTTATTGGGTAATTATTGTTCCATGGGGTGGTGAATTCTAGTCAAATGATCTTGTTAAGTTCACTTAATAATACTCCAACTAGGATATACTACATGGCATCATCTCGAGGTAAAACGTAGGATCTAGTGGGCAAATATCATAAAAACTACTTAATTACGAACTTCTATACCTCAAAAGAAAGCGTTATGCGGGCAAATTTTTATGTTTTAGTATGTCAAATTTATCAGGAGAAATGTGATTGACGCTCCCTTTTTTTTTTGTCTTTATTGGATAAATTTATTCTTGCATTTCATGTAAAAAAGACAAAAAAATGAAGTGCCAATAAAAAAAAAGTAGTGCAAATTTTTGTGAGTGAAATACGATTCAACATCCGTTGCGTCAATACTGCGTAAGTAACCTTTTCATTTAATACTACTACGAAAGTACAAAAGAATCCTATTCTTAAAAAAACAATGCGGTGTCAGGGGTAAGCAGTGGCGGCCCCATATAGAGGCAAGGGGGGTCAAGCGACCCAGCTGGATTGAAATTTTTTATTGCCTTATATATATAATTTTGGATATTTTGATAATTTTGCCCCCATACCGTATAGATTATTTTCTAATCTTACCCCAAGTAACAAAAAATAAATATAACTATGCCCAAATAATTTTTCCGGATCACCTCCAATCTTTTCCTTTTTTTGGTGGTCCCAAAACTTTTTAACTTTCTCTATGATGGGGTATCCACACCCAATTATTTTTTTGTTTTACACCTATTGTTTTTACCTTTTAACTGGTCTCTCTATACACGGTCATAGGTATGCAACTCCAAAAGCTTAACAATTGTTTTAATGAGGTAAACATTGAGTTGCTTATTTGTGTTGCATGTCTTAATCCATTTAACTCATTTGCAAGTTTTGACAAGCAAAGGTTGAATCGCTTTGCTGATTTTTATCCTAAAGACTTCTCGGATATTCGATCATTTAATGAATGTTATGTTCCATCATAAAGCGGAGCACAGCCACATAGATAATTTTCTTTTTTGTGTTCCCATTATTCTCTAACTCCTCTCTCTCTCTCCCTCTCCCAAGTAATACGACATACTACTTTTTGGTTGAATAAATCTCTTTTTATTTATTATTCTAATGTACTCCTTTCGTCCTATTTTGATAAATCCTTACGAAAAAATGTGCAATTTTCAAATAAAAATAAAGTACTAATTCAGTTCATAATTTTTAAATTTTTCTCAGCAAATTAAAGAACTAATCGAGATCTTTAATTTAGTACAAAGAAACTCAGAAAATCAAGTGCAAAAATACTTTATACTTTTATCTAAAAAATTAACATACTTTCGAGGGACCATCAAAATTGAATGAAGGAGTATATGCTATATATTTTTGACCCCGCTAATAGTAAATCATGTGCCCGCTGCGGGAGTAAGCCTTGATTGCGAAGCGTTATATTCGCGTCGTGGGTGGGTTATGAAATGTTTCCAAAATTAGATCCTTTCCCTTAGTAAAGTTGGGCCCTATTTTCAGGTCACGGTATTACACTGCGTTAGCATATTTCCAATTAATCTGCAGCAGCGGCAGCAGCAAAGCAACAAACATTTTATACGTCGGAATGTACATGCATGCAACATACCACGTGGCTGACGTTTCAAACTTTAGGAACATCTGCCACCTTTTCCCCTTCTTTTGAGAACACACCTGGTTTGCATCATGCCGACTTTTTAGCAGATGTTCGTTCGGCCTAATCTTTTTGTTTTTAGTTGATCACTTTTTCTTAGAGATCTGGTAATTTTAGATCAGATTTTTTTTTTTAACTTTTTCGCATTTTTTCTCTCTCCGTTCCAAATTTTCAAATTTCTTGTCCGTATTATCATTTTTAAATTGATTATAACTTTCAATCTATAATATTTTTATAATTCTCGAAACTTTGTTTAATAGATTTAATTATAATCTAGTAGTATCAAACAAGATTTATATGGCATATTTAAATCCTTATATATTGCAATTTTTTAATGTGTCCGGAAAAGTATATTTTTGTAAGATTTATATCATTGTTTACTAACGGACAATTTGGATTCAATCAATAGTTTTTAAGATAAAATATTCATGATCGTCCGTCTTTTATTCATGATCAAGCTAATTTTTTGGGTAGATACATCATCTTGCGGGCCCTACAAAATGAATAGTTTAGATTATTGTAATATCGCACGGTGGGACCAAAAATAAGTTTCTCTTTTTAACAATAACATTTGGTAAAAACAAATATTTCAAGAATTCGTTCGACGTTGAAACTATACACACACAAGTCAGTCAACGCATGTTAACAGAACGAGAGCGCTGAAATACTAAAAGAAAGGTATCTTTTGTTTTCTTGGGATATTGTAGAGCTGACACGATATAGTACTACTCAGTCATTTGTATGATTATCGAATATTTTGTTGGAGCATTATAGTACTAATGAGTCATTTGTATGATTATCGAATATTTGTTGGAACATTATACAAATGTTGAACTTTGGAGTACACACAAATGGCTTTAACGAGGGGCGCCCTAAGTACTAAGCTAACACACATGCATTTATGTAGACTATAGGTTTTGAGTTCTCAAAATCTACTCCTTAATAAAAAATAAATAAATAAATAAAATAATAATAATAATAATAATAATAATAATAATAATAATAATAATAATAATAATAATAATAATAATAAAAGCCTCATTCAGCTAAAAGAGTCTGGAAGAAAAAGAGCTTTTGTTGAGATTGACCCTTGCATAAAATTAATTTTACTAACTTTACAATTTTCAAATAAAAAGAATATAATAAACTTAAATGTTATCGGTAGATCAACTTTTAATTAAAGGGCTCAGACTCAAATTCCGCCGTAGGCCTTCAAAGAGGTTGGACCCTCCCTTGCACCCAACGGCTCTCAATTATGTTCCCCCTTGCCCATAAGATTTTATATATAGTGCAAAAAGGTTTCAAACTGATCAAAAATATGAAAAAGAAATTACCAAGAATTATTAAGGAAAAGTACATATTTTTTCTTTTCTTTTTTTTTTTTTAAATCGCTTCAAGACATATCAAGTGAGACATATGTTATAGAGTTATAAAGCTAACAGGAAGGGGAAAAAAAAAAAAAACAGAAATTACCTCTAAGTCACATTTTGAATACCTAATTCCGACCAACGGGTCGAAACTTAACTCTCAGTTGAAAATAAGTTCAGCTTTTGGAATGGAAATTTCCAACGTGAATGACGTAACCACCCTCAATGTCAACATTTTTCATTGGACAGTGCTACCCGTACAGAATGGGGGCACAAAAATTGCACAGATTCATTCGGGGACCCACGTTTGGGTCCTACACGAGTGATCCGAACCGTTCATTATTCTTAGAAAACTTTTCCAAAGAGGCCCACAAAATTTCAGCTTAATCGGACGGTTAGAAGTAGTTCAACCAAAGCCCCACCATTTCAATCGTGGGTCCCCGAATGCGATCTGTGCAATTTCTATGCTCCCCATTCTGTATCCGTGGGTTTATCCTTTTTCATTTTGCTATTGTTGGAGCAGATATTTGCGCTGCTAAATGAAATGCCAGCGTCATCAAGGAAATACCAGTTCGCGGTGTCAATGGCTGACAAGATCGTGGACGAGAACACTAGGAACGGACACGTGGAGCTCATGCAGATCAACCGCGTGGCGCTCTCCTCTGCATTCGCGCGTACATTACACCTCCTCTACCGCTCCCTCAAGAGCACCAGCCTATCCGCGGACGAGCATCACTCAGGCCCCTATGCTTGGGCCGCAAGAGTGGTACGCGCTCTGCCGATGGGCTCGGTTTTGTACCCGTACGTGAGGAGTCTGGGGATATGCGTGGGGACTATTTATTCTGCGGTGGTGGCTGGAGGGGCTCAGACAGAGAAAGAGAGGAGGGGGGCGGCGCGGGGGGAGGATAGTGGGGATGTGGTGGCGGAGAAGCACGCGCAGGAGCTGATGTGGATAACGAACAAGATGATGATGTGTGGAGCGGTGGATGAAGCGGTGGTGCAATGGAGTTTGGCGTCGGGTTTGGCTTCTCTTTCTCTCAGTGCCAGTCCAAGGGTCCAAGGTTCCATTGTCAAAATCTCATGTGAGTGCATGCATGCCTGTCTACTAACTAGTTTCTCCCTCTCAGTGACGGATCTAAGAATTCTATACAAGGGTCACCTTTTAACTATAACTTTAAAAGAAAATCATAGTCCAAGAAGATAAAATGTTTAAATATTCTTCAAGCAAAAAAGTTAAAACTTACTATGTAAGATTTCATACAAAAGCAAACAAAATTATAGATTTGATCGAACCTTTAAATTTTCCATATTGTTAATTAAAAAAGTTTAATAATTATGTGCCAGGTATCCTCTTGATTTGAAGTGTAGATATTGTAGGGTTTATTGAGAAGAGTGTTAATTAAAAAATTATTTTGATCAGACATCGATAGCTAGGTATCGATTCAGTTCATATTTTTAATTGTAATCTTTGTGTTTTGATACCTATCGAAATATTCTTCTTAACAAATATTCTTCTTAACAAGCCCTATATTTATGGTTCAGATCACTAGGATATCAAACAATTATCCTACTTTTCTTTAAAATTTATTGGGTACTTAGGGTCCTAAGTCCTGAATGAAAAATTGAAAGGTTTAATTAAGTACCTATGATTATCCGATTGAGCTAATTTTTAACAAGACAAATCGAAAAATTATTTTAAGATCATTGAACAGCTCGAATTTTTAACAAATCTACAAAAAAAAAAACTGGGGGTGTGCCCAAGGTGTATTCGCCACTACTCCCTCTCATGTTTTTTCATTTTATTTTTTTATTTTTTTAGAGATCCTAGCTAGGAATACAATCATCCAGATACAACCCCTCACAAACATATGGGTCTTGGGTATTACATCTGTACGGGACCTACGTGTTTGTGAGGGTTTTCCGAATAGTTGTGTCTCTAGCTAGCATTTTTGTTTTGTTTTCCTTTGTTTGTGAGCACATTGTGTGGTACTACTGATAAACTTAATACTAGTTCCCACATAGTAGTAATTTGCATAGATAATGTAAGCTAGCTTTCATTGATAATCGGAAATTACTTGTCTTGAGAATACAGACTTAAATAGTATGTCTCTCAAAACGTCCGGTGCGTGTAGAAAATTAAAGCCTTACATTTTGAATCGAGACTTTTGGTGTTGTACTGAGCTGATAAATAAAATTTTGATTGCATAGTTGTATTTACTATTGTCCGTGGAAATGACATGTACAGAGTTATGCAATCCATTTGTCCCAATTTGGAGAATCTAACTTATTAAGGAAATTCAACTATTATGCTTATTTTGTAAAGATAAACTTTTAAAAATACCCTTCAATTGGGTCTTCGCTTGTCGCTTTAAATCAAGAGTACATATAAGGTGTATGCAAACCTATTTTTAAAATACTTTATTCCTTGGGATTTAAAATGAACAAATAATTTAACTTATTTGGAAGGAAAACGAGGACAAATAATTAATACATGTCGAGGGAGTAGTACGGTCTCCAAAAATTGGATGTGAAAACAAGAGTTTGATTCATAGTAATTTTTTGGCCCCAGATGCAATGCATTTATTTTTCAAAAGAGTGTACGACATATAAATGCCACGCTTTATTATGATAATTGCCACGTTATCAAAAAGTTTCTAGCTAGCTAGGTCCCATGACTAATGCACTTAGGGCTTAGTTTTTACTTGAATGTGATACGTACCTAAATATGTTCGACATAATTAAGAGAACAATCACAAATTTTCGTGATATAAGATTGTTGTTTAGAGTTGTGGGGCTGTGGAATTAATTCAAGTCTTTACTATTAACTATTTTCATCCTGCCTTTGACAAGCAATGCAACAAGAAGGATTTAAGATCAAGACTCTCATGTTACTTGAGATAGCTTCACTCTATAATTTTAAACACGACTTGGTCAGAAAATTAGAGGCATATATATTACGAAGGAATTGAAATTACTACTGAGTGCAACAATGTCATATCCTTTTATAAAAATTAAGAGCATTTCGTTCCAATTGATCGCAAGTTCAATGCCTTCTTCTTCACAAAGAAGGCCAGAAATTCAATCAAATAATTCCCCGTGCTCTTTTCTTTTAGTCCTATACAATTTGTAAGGTGACTTTCATCAATGTTATTAATTAGCATCCAATTGATTCTAAGTCCTGAATTAATTTACGTATCCCATATGCAGCCATCCTAATCGGAGAGCTTACCAGAGGAGGATTGGAGGTACCAGGCCAAGTAAAGTACAGGTTACTGGTGCATTGGCTTCCATTGCTTTGCTTTGCAGAAAACGGCCTTTCGTATCCAGTCTTAACTGGGTACGAGAAGATTGAAACCGAGCGAACAATAGACCAAGTCATCTCAACCTTACCACAGGCGGAACAAGAAGTGATTCTCACAAACTGGCTCCAAGACTTCTCCATTACTTCCTCCGATTGGCCGAATCTACAGATATCGTACGACCGTTGGTGCCACTCTACTCGCAAAGTACTCATTGATGATGAGTGAGCTAGCTAGTAGATCCTTGGGGGTGGTCATATAAATATAGATAATTAGGTATATCTTTTATATGTGCTGTAATAATTATAGGAGCTTGGTAGTTGCTCTTTTTTTATGCGAGCATGCATTTAGGTAATTAATACTACTATTGAAGCATATCTATTGTGTTAATTAGTATTGCAGCAGAAGTCGTGAGTATTCCATGAACAGGCATGCATGTAGTTTGGTCAACCATGTTGGACATATGTTGTGAAATTTTAAAGTACTCACAAGTGAACGAATCGTATTGCAATATAGTATGGCGAGAGCGAGGTCGAACCCAGAGGGACTTGTGAATTTTTATAGGAAACTAAATAAATTTAAACCAAAAACCCTAACCTATTTAACAAAAGTTGTGATTGGTTTGAAGACTAAAATTAAACCAAGAATGGCAAAAGAAACTAATTTAACTTTAACGCAACAGTAAGTGAAGATTACCGGTTGGAAAAATAACTAGAGTTTCGGAATCCACACCCATGTATTCATAGTGATTTTTTAACAAACTCTGATTTATTTTTCTCTAATTCTCTTCACAGTAATTTGGTGGCTAAACTCTATTACTGTAGGAAAATATCTTCATTAAGCTCATTTTTTAAAAAAAAATCAATTTATATATGCTATTCCTCGCCTCAAGGTTCAAGACACGAAAAATTCAATGTATCCGTTAACAAACAAATCACAACGGATATCCAATACTTGAAATCAAAATTTCATAAATAGGCAAAATAATTAATCAGTAGTTTCAAATCATGGAAAAAACATGATTATCTTCAACTGACAAAAGTGTAGTGGATTTCAACTCTCTACCAGAAGCTCAAAGCCAAAAGGTTAGTGATACCCACTTCCAAACACAATCAGCAACTCAGAGGGGTGTTGAGCACCCATTGGTTCCTGCCAACACAGTAGGGGTAGCCAGTTCTTCTCATCCAGAGGGGTCTACTATCTTTAAGCCGCCACATTCCTCATCTCCACAGACCTTGCTCTCATTAGCAACCAACCCCAACCCTCAACCATCAGACCATCATACTTTTGTTCCCCTCCCTTCTGATGATACCCTCAATGAGCTAATGGATGAGGAGATTATGGTAATCGATAGAGAGGTGAAGGAGCCATTGTCCATACAGGACAAGACCGGAGGGGTTCTTCCAGATCATACCATCATAGGGACCACCCATTAGCTCAAGTGGGCCGGTATTTCATGAATCCAACAGTTCTAGGAAAATAAGGTTAAAGAAGGAGTGCAATCTCCTCAATCAGGGCAGTCTCTTAACCCATCTCTTTATATATATATATATGTGTGTGTGTGTGTGTGTGTGTGTGTGTGTGTGTAGTTATATGTCTGTCTTTCATTTTTTGTTTCTCATGCTATGCTCCTCTATCCATTTTGGTTCTTGGAATTTGCGTGGACTGAATGATCCCATTAAACAAAAAGCAGCACAAGATTTTTTGAACAAAAATCAGTTGTCTTTGATTGGTTTGATTGAGCATAAGATTAAAGAGCCCAATATTAAAAGAATAATCAATTTCATTTGCCCTCACTGGCCGTCTACAAGTAATAGTGTTCAAGCCCCCATAGGGAGGATTTTGTTGTCTTGGAATCCTGCTGTGTTATCTGTCATAGTACTCCATATGTCTAGTCAACTCATACACTGTGAAGTCCATGCTATTCAAGAGGGGCATGATTTCCTTGTCACTTTTGTTTATGGAGCTAATGACCACATTGAGAGAAGAGATCTGTGGAAATATCTCATTTCCTTTTCAAGTAATATACCCTGGGTTGTCCTGGGCGATTTCAATGCTGTCAGAAATCCAAATGAGAAAATAAGGGGCAATAATCATTGGATTCAACAATTGGAGTAGTTCAATGATTGTTTGTACACCTGTGAACTTGATGATCTCAGGTTTACAGGTTGCCTTTACACTTGGTCTAATAGGCAAGATACCCCAAATTTTATTTTATTTATTTTTTCCGGTAAATCAAGCTTGAAATAAAAAAAGAGAATAAGCGGATATACAGCCTACAAGGAGCATATCCTAGGGAGGACAACGAAGAAAAGAAAAGAAGAAAGAAAATTGGGAGGCCAAGAGGCTACATGGGATAGAATATGAAACAAGGGACGTAAGTACAAAACTACAAGGTGAAATAAGCCTTGGACTACAAATAACTAATTAATGAGATGTTTCTAATCCATCTATGGGAGAGGGAAAAGAAACATCCAAAAAACTTAGAACTTCTGTCAACCTTCAACAGGATCAAAACCAAGCCAATCGCAACAAATAACTGGAGGACATCCCCCTCCAATATAGGCAAACAAATGAGCTAAAGGACATCTCCCATCTAGCTAGGAACCCGTTACATGGGAAAAGGTTTCCTTATAAGACTAGAGTACATGATACCATTTAATTCTAGCATGGTATAGTTAACTGCAACGTGGAATGAAAATAAGAATGAGTTGCATAAGGGAATAAATTACAACAGCGGTGAATGTGCAGCAGTATGCAAGCAGTACCAAACCAATCAGCAAAACAACAATAATTTCCATAATTGTTGAACATTATAATGACACTAGGAGAGACAGCAGCCACTGTCCAGTAAACAGCAGGACATTTCTGTCTTGCAAGGCAACTCAGCCCAGAATTGGTGGAACAGGAGTAGCTGATGTGAGCAGCATAACCCAGAACTTGTCATTCTGGCGTGAAAACAGCAGCAATGATGAGCAGCAAGAACCCAGAATTTGGCATTCTGTGCATGAAAGCAGCAGCAACTAAAATGATATACCACGACTGATGCAGCCTTGTCCATAAGAGTACCTGAATCCGTGTAGATGGAAGGGCCCAAACAGAAACAACAATGCTAGAACAATCAGCAGCAAAGGTAAAACATGCAATGACTACTAGAGTACTCAACAATCTGTGGAATTATGAGCCTCAACAGTGGATAGTAGCAGAGATGCAACACCATAAGGGCACACGACAGCAGTGGTGCACTACAAGCACAAGTCTAAGCACAAGAAGGTGAAGGCTCTAGGGACTATGTACTCACACTACAAACACCCTCGAAAAACTCACCCTCCCTCTCTACTTTTCACTCTGCCCTGGAGCCCACGACCTAACTCCCTCAGCTCACATTTACCAAACAACAAATTATTACCCCTCACAAAGAATGTAGGGTCGCAAACACTCTCTCCCAAGGACTCACACACATATAATAGAAGGGAAGAACCTATCCTTGAGCAGCAGGAGACTGAGTAGTAGTAGTAATAGCAAATGCTCTTAAATCACAGCCCCATTCAGATACATACCTGCAACACAGAGTACCCAGTTGGGTAGGTTAGTGCTAAAATCAATATTCAGCTGTAGCTCCACTTGCTTTACAGACCTACCACAAGATTGTAAACAGGGAATTGTTAGTAATAAGACACACACTGGACATTGTACATCAACCCATTAATCCCCATTTAATTTGCACCCACTGTGACTGAGGCCCATGTGGAAGATTATCCAATGACAAAAGCCTGTATTTGATCATTGAAAAAATCTTACTATCCACAACAGATATGGTACAAGAAGTGTTTTGGAACTTGCAAGCATTTCTTTCAAGCCAAATCTGATAAATTGAGGTAGTGAAAGCAAGTTTTATGATCAAACTTTTAAGAGATTTGCCTCTGATGGTTGACATTAGATTAATCCAATCAGCCCAAGATTTGGAGGTCCAAGAGACATTGGCATAGCATGTGATAGGCGCACAAATGTTCACATAAACGCTCCCTAATTTATCCTTGCTAAGTGTATTTATTTTGTTATTTGGAGTATAATTCTCTATTTGCGTGTTTTTATAGATATTTGCAGGCTTTGATAAAAAAGAGCGAAGTCCAATTTTACTCACGTCAAAGCAAATTCCACCGTTGAATGAAATGAAGTGATGAACTAGGTATGGAGTTGATTGGGCCTTATACCTTACAATCCTACTGTCCACGTGGTTAAGGAATTCAGTGGAAAGCATGGGCCAAAACAATTGTTGATAAATTAAGCTTGACCAAGAGTTGGCCCACAAAGATTAATATGCTTCATAATAACTATTGGTTGGCCGGCTTAGGGCTCGGAAAAACGGTATGCACAGCAACCGACTTTGTAATTAATTAGGAACGTGGTGCGGTGCATATGTTTATTATAAAAAGGAGGACAAACCACGAAGTCGGGGAGGATATATCACGCATAAGGCGACAGACTTGGAGGGCAGTGCATCACAGAACCGAGAGCTCTACCCGTCCTGTTCCGATCACGGTTGAACAGCAGCAAATTACAGCGATTATTTCCACGACGATGTCCGGCTAAGTCATCCCTCTTAGGGTGTAGATGAAACCCTAACCAAGTAACTACGTTTTTATATTAATTTAGATTTTGATTATCGAAACGATGGTTGTATAACTTTGAGACTTGTTTTTCTGATTCGATCTTACTTTTCCTATCTAGTGTTATGTGTTTGTTTTCTCTGATTGCAAACACATAGTTATGCAACGGTTTTCTTGGGCGTGAAATTGCGAATTAGGATAGTTTATGCCTAGGGAAGACGAGTCGTGCCTAGATTAATTAGTTATAGAATCGAAGACGATTCGTGCCAACCGAAGATAGGCTATGCCCGGTTTTCAATCACATGCTATTTTCTTGTCGATACCGCTAGGGCTTGTAGCTTTTAGCAAGTGATTGTCGTTTCGGTAATTAATTTTCCTAAATTAATGTAATTACTCAGTTGCAAAGTTAGGGTGGATTCGAAACCCTAAGACCTTTTTCCGTATTATTTAATTCACAATCTTTCTTGCTTTTCATTATTTAGATAATTTTAGAAACCAAACTCAAATCACCTTTTTCTCGAATTAATTTAGAAATCAAGTGAAATATTTGCAGCTTAGCCTTATAATCCCTGCGGACGATACTCGGAATACTTATCACTATTCATTTGAGTAGTAGTAATTATTTCGTTTAATTAATTATTTTTGGTGTGAAAAACGACCTACCAGCATGAATCTGAGACCAAACCTGAGAGGTAAATGGGCAATTGAAGAACGAGTGATCATGACTCTCATTCCATGTACAAAAACTACAACAAGAGATAGGGATAGTGCCAAAAAGCACCAATCTATCCCTAGTATATATTTTGTTATGAATGGCAATCCAGGAGATCAAGCTACACTTGAGGATATGACCAGGGAACCAAATAGATTTGTGCCAAGGTACTTTAGGAAAGTGGTTCCTAAGTAAATCCCACATGAAAGAAATGGTGAACTCACCATTGGCATTCAGAGACCACTTATGTTGGTCCTCCTTCTCATCATTGGGTTTTGAGATTGAGGAGAGCCCATACCTAAGCTCATTTAGCTCAAATGTTTGGGTTATGGGGAAAGCCCAATCGGAATTTCTTATTATGGAAGCAATTGTAGCCTCTTTGGATAGGCCAGAGTCATAGATAACTCTGAGCCCAAATTTGTTTGCAATGGGGTGCCAGTTATCAAACCAAAGAGAGGTGGAGTTTCCATTGCCAATAATAACTTTGGTATGAGGAAGTACAAGAGGTCTGAGATTAAGTAGTTTCCTCCAAACCCAGGAGGGGGAGCTGGGAACCTTGACTTCCCAAAAACTCGTACCTCTGAGTAAGTATGATTTAACCGATTGACACCACATGGATTGTTCCCCACAAGAGATGAGAAACCATATATGTTTTGTTATGGTAGCTTTGTTCCAGACAAGAATGGACTTGAAGCCAAGGCCTTCCTCATTTTTTGGACAACACAAGTGTTGGAAAATGGATTCTGAGATGCTCCCAAAGAGAGGAAACAATAAACAAACCACTATTTCCAAGGGTCCATCTACAAGTGTCTTGCATGGGATTAGAACTGGGGAGATCAGGAAGGGCATTCCTAATCTCATTTAATTTCCAAGTCTAAGTGATGGGGAAATTCCACGTAGTGGAATTCAACAAGATGGCAGAGACTTTGGTATCATCCACAAGACCAGAGTCATAAACAATACAACTGCCAAACCTCTCAACCAGAGGACCCAAGGGGTGCCAATTGTCATACCAAAGGGATATAGAGCTCCCATCTCCAATCTTGTATTGGATAAAGGGTTGGCTAAGAGGACGGAGTTGAAGCAATTTTCTCCAAGTCCAAGATGGGCTACTAGGCATTTTGACTTTCCAGAAGCTTTTCCCTTTGAGTAAACTTGTTTGGTGAATGAACAATTGAAAAGAGGTGATCATGGCTTTCTTCATCTGAGCAGAAACTACAGCATGAGGAATCAATGACACCAAATTGAACTAATCTATCACCAGTGGACAATCTATGTTGAATGGCAATCCAACTGATTAGGCTGCACTTGGGAATGTGAGGGAAACCAGACAATGTGATTCCAATCAACAATAGGGAAATGTGTCCTGATTTGGTCCCAAAGTGATGAGATAGTGAAAAGCCCATTTTGATTGAGCGTCCACTTACAGGTATCAACTTGGGATGAGATAGTCCTATGCAAGGAGGGGAGGGCATCTCTAATCTCATTTAACTTTCAAGTTTGAGTGATAGGGAAATTCCAATGATTATTGTTGTTCGAGATGGCATACACAATGGCATCATCAGAAATGCTAGAGTCATAAATGATACGAGTACCAAATTTCTTAACCAAAGAACCAAGGGGGTGCCAGTTGTCATACCAAAGAGATGTGGTAGATCCATTCCCAATATTATACTGAATGTATGATTGGATGAGGGGACAAAGTTGGAGCAACTTCCTCCAAGTCATGAAGGACTGCTGGGGATTTTAATTTTCCAAAAGCTCCTCCCTTCTAGTAAATAATAGTATAATTTTACCCATTGGCACCACATGGATTGCTCACCACCTGAAATAAGGTACCAGATATGCTTGGACATGGAAGCCTTGTTCTGACTTGGGGAGAGAGAGAGAGAGAGAGAGAGAGAGAGAGAGAGAGAGAGAGAGAGAGAGAGAATCATTCCAAACCAGCAGTTGAGAGCTTCTCTCTCTACAATCTAGAGAGAATGCACCCCCCTACCAAAAATCCTCAAAAAAGGTCTGATCCAGAGGTAATATTGCTCTGTTCATCCTAATACCCGTCCAAATTTCACCTATTTTTTACATTCTCTTCGTCTACCAGATATCTGATCTCGAACCACTACATAAAAACCCACTGGTAAAGGGTTCAGTCCATGGCGAGATCTAGGTTGGAGGTGGGTTTACTCTAGTCAACGACCAGGCCTCGGTGAATCTTGGTGATCATTGAGCATCCATGGAAATTTCGACATTGAAAGTTCTTAGGAAGGTTCTGCGTTTCTCAATCTTGCTGGTCTTGCAAAAATGGAGGGGGATCTTGTTGGAGCTTCAAATTTCGGACTGTTAAATTCTTATAATGATGAAGCTCTTCAGAGATCCTATTGTTCTCCTTACAAACTTCATGCCCAGAAAGTCAAGGTGGGTACTGGTAATCTCCATTGGCTTTTCTGTTTTAAATTTGATTCAAATCGAATTAAGAATATCGATTAGTAACTATTAACAGCAGCAAATCTTAGTTTTTAACTGAGCACATTGTTGATGTCGTTCACCTGCGTGTCATGGGTTCATCCTTTTATTTTATTTTCTTCTTTTCTTTTTCTTTTTCTTTTTCTCTTTTTTGTCCTCCTGGGGTATGCCCCTTGTAGGCTGTATATCCGGTTAGCCCTCTTTTTATTTCAAGCTATTTTATCCAAAAAAAAAAAAAAAAATTGGGTACTAGATTATTAGCTGCAATTTTCTGTGTATTGTGGATCTAAAACCAGTCTTGGACTTTGGGATAGGGAGTGGACCACAACTGTCCCCACCCTTTACTCTTAGTTCGGCCCCGTACACCTTCTATAAAGTTGTCAGCACATGGGTGGAATTTACCCGAGATGCATGTGGGTGGTCCTTGTATGGGGATTTGCCCCTAGTCATTTTATCTCGCCCCTAGGCTGCTTTGGTCAATTAGGACACCAAAATGCTATACAATCAAAATTTGATGCATGGGCTGTCTCAGTTGCAATTAGGTTAATGGGCTTTTAGATGGCCATAGGCCCACAGGGTACTATTTCGGTTTACTTTATACATGGTTTGTATTTCTCATTTGGGTTTGACTGACGTAGGAATTTTAATGAAGTTGTTGGGAGCGGGTGACAGATTAGGCATGTGTTTACCCTTGGGTTCAATGGGGGAGTTCCCTTGGGTCTGGCCGAAATGTCAGAGGCTTATCTCACTTGGTCCGAGTTGCTTTGTTGTTGGACCCACGTGGGACAGTCATTCTATGTATGGGTTAACCATAAATGTGTGATGTTTACTTGCTAGTTCATGGCTAGCCATGTGACTTCGGTGTACTATACACGGATTGTTCTACTTGTTTGGGATAGATTGACTTTGGAATCTAGATTAGGCATGTGGGAGCGGGCGACAGATTAGGCATGTGTCCCACGGGTTCTATGGGGGAGTTCCCTTGAGTGTACTGATTGCCAAAAAGTCTGAGGCTCCTCGTTTGGTTCGGGTTGCACTGTTGTTGGGCCCATGAGAGTTAGTCATCCTATGTATTAGTCGCCATAATTTGTGACATTCTGAAGCATATTTTAATTCTGGATTGATGATGATGTTGGAGCTTGGTTAAGAGATATTAAGCGGATAGTAAAGTAGGTGTGGTGCAAAACACAAGGATCTATGGGAAGGTTTCCTTTGTGTTTATTGCTTGCCAAAATACTGGAGGCCCATTTCCTCTGGATCGAGTTCTATATTGCTGTGCTCCATTGTTGAAATTGGAAATCATTGATATATGTGGAAACTATGACTGCGGTAGAGGTTATGCATGGCATTGGACATCTTATTAATACTCTTATTGCTTTATGCAATTTTATACCCATCCCAGAGGGTGGAGCCAGGATCTCTTATTTTCCCACCCCAGCAGGTTGTGCCGGTACACACGGTTCTTTTATTTTTCCATACTTATTCCTATGCTTGCGGCTTGTGCAAGGACACCTTATCTTTCCCATCTCTTCTATCTGCTACGCTTATTGCATTTTTGCTCATGTATACCTATGCTGGCAGGGATGTGCCACAACTTTTCATTTTCCCACCCCGGCGGGTTACCACACACTTTTTCCTTTCTTTCTTTTTCTTTTTGTCCTCCCTGGGGTATGCCCCTTGTAGGCTATACATTCGGTTAACCCCTTTTAATTTCAAGTTAATTTACCAAAAAAAAAAAAAAAAACTTGGAGAGAAATCTAAATTACCCCTGAGGTATGCCCCTTATAAGCTGTACATTCACCCAACCCCTTTTAATTTCAAGCTAAATTACCCAAAAAAGAATTCTAAATCAGTTTTTGTCATATGAATTGAAAAAGGCTTACCAAAATCTTATTAAACCAATTCTCTACAAGAACCCAAAAAAAAAAATAAAATTTCCAAAAAATGAACATTAGCATTATATTTGAAAGATTCAAGGTGGGCCCTTTAAAAATGTCTGTGCATGATCTATTCCCATTTGTCTGTGCAAACTTCCCTACTAAATATAAAGAGCCACTTTCGTTATTGTTTTGGTACGTCAATTTTACGGAAATAACCCGACTTTATTCTCTTTATTACTTCACTTCAGTGGCTCCAAGTTTGGGCAACTATCTTATCTTATTTTGCATTCATTCAAAAACCTCCGCAATTTTATGCCCTTCGCAATTTTCTTCGGATCACAAAATGATGAGACGAAGATTGAGGGTGGAAACAACTTATGGTATCTAGGCCGTAAGTCAATCTACGTCGGGCAATGCAAAATAATTTGCTTGTAAAACATTTTCCTCAACTATTAAGCAACCAAAACCCGAAAATAATGCATTCAGCTCGAACTAACAAACCTTGATTATGCTGCAATTTTGTAATGAGCACTTCCACAAGAAGAAAAATATACCTTCGGAATTTACCCCCCAAAAAATATACCTTCGGGCATCGAAAGAAGAATAATCACTCCCCTTACTGGAATTTTCAGGAGCTTATCATCGAACAGTGGTCATGTAAGGCATTTTTTTGTTCATAAGAACTCCAAGAAGGAAAAACCGGGCCAAAACTCCATTATGGTCACAAGTTTGGCTTTATCTGTGCTAGAAAAGCACGGCATCAAAGGAGCTAATCTATAATTTTTGGAACATAGATTTAGAATCCAAACCAAATACTTGCTAAAACTTTTCAAGGTTATAAATGGAGAACACAACCACCTGCCGTTGGCCTCTATTTCTCTTATCATGTGCTAAAAATGAGCATCAGACCCAGGCTGCATTTTTAACAAAAAAAAGTACGAAAACCACTTGTTTATGAAATGGAATCACACCAGACCCCTCTGTTTGAAAACATCGAGCATTGCAGCTCCAATCTTAGCAGGAGACTCGACAACGGTGACCCCAGCTTCCCTCAGAGTCTTGATTTTGTCTTGTGCTGTACCCTTTCCTCCTGATACAATAGCTGCAAACCAAACAGCAATATAGCATGGAAACAATGTTATTGAGTCGACCAAACTTTCCAAATCAATTACGAGAACAATTCTATAAATCTCTTCTTCGGTTCCCTCATAAATATCTAATGCTACTTACACGAGAACATTAACAATATGAAACATGATCAAGAATCATCATGGAGGCCTACCGAAACAGCTCATTCCGATTACAGGACCATTTGAAACACAGAAATTTATCATCTATCTTCTTCGGTTCCCTCCTTTGCAGATATGCTACATTTGGTGAAATACCCTAGCATAAATGGGTCATAACCTACCTAAAATGTTTCGCAACTCAAAAAGGCATGACAAGATCCTTTTCTGTCAATGAGCCGTCTCTATAAACATTATCGGACCTCTTCTGTCAATGAGCCTTCTCTATAAACAATATTCCCATAACCGCTATGCCCACCTAAGCAGCCAACCAAGTCTTCAGATTGCTATTGTTACATCCTCAGTTAAAGTTCAAATCCAAACAAGGGACAACAATTTATAACACATTCAAGCCCGACATGGTCTGAGGATTAGTGGACAAGGAAACAAGTAACATTGGCCCAAGTTTGGGTCAAAAATGGAGCTGGGCTACATCAGTGATAGCTTCATCATAAATTTTCTTTCTAACCTATTACATTTAGGATACTTCACTCAACTAAAATACCCAGGTCCATAACATCTTGTGGAAGCATACAAGCTGCAAACACATCAAGTGTGATTCACCAAACTGCCAATTCGTTTTCATAATGTGGGATGGGAAGCAGGTGGAAGTCCTGTGATGATATTTGTATAACTAGATCCTTGTAAAATGACACTTTGAGCACAAATACAGCGTTTAAAACTGCCAAAATGGCTCCATGATTTTACATCAAACTCTTGGAAGTCCTCTGCGGGGCTGGGCAGCTAGGACTACCAACCCATACAAGAATGAAAATGTACCGGAATATCTTTGACCATGCTCCAGCAGCCAGATCAGACACACGACCTCAATATTTGTCAACCCCATTTATCACCAAGTTCACGTTGCAATTATATTGGTCTCAAAGATTAAAATCTTGCACAGGGATGCAAAAAATTCAATCTCTAATTATTCAATTGAACAAATAAAAACGCTAATTAAAAGTAAATATAATAATTGCCAAATGTGTTTGATAAAAGAATTGTCACTTGAAGGAGTAGTTTCACATTGACCAAAATAACTTGTGAAACAAGTAAGGGCCAACAAGGAAGAAATGTAAATATAATATCCGCAATGAAGGCTAGGAAGATGAAGACATGTAAGATCGACATTTACAACATAAGTGAATGATGTTTGTGTTATAGATGGTACTACACACAATATAACAGTATGAGAGTATAGATTTAAAGAAGAAATTCAACAGTAATACCTCCAGCGTGACCCATTCGCCGGCCTGGTGGAGCAGTGAGTCCAGCAATAAAAGCAACAACAGGCTTTTGAGTTCCGCTTTCCTGTTTCAGTTGTACAGTCACTACTCAGGTTTCTTCTAATACAAACCAAAAGCCTCAGAGCAAAATACATCGGAGTTCAAGTAAATTGGAAATTTGCAATCTTGAAGCAATTTTGAGGGAACCTATGCTACATGGACTCTTCTGAAAAGAAAGAAAGTTATATGAATGAAACCTTCTCAGATGTTTATCTCATTCTTTGCACTTGAACAAGCCATGCAAGAGCTTGTTAGTTTGATCCACAACAGACTACTTAATTACACTAGATTGTTATTTACAATCCACTCCGTCATTCATGCGAATTAAATAAATATGACTGTACTCACCTTTATAAGTGCAGCGGCATCCTCTTCAGCTGTACCACCTATCTCACCAATAAGAATGATACCTGAAATGCAATTGGCATGATTAACGGTGTCTAAAGAACAATACGATGTTCTCAAATTATTTTCATGTTCAAGTAACCCTTCAATCTAAATAACCTGGTGTAGTGTGATGCCACTTTGATCAGATTAAGAATGAGTTTTCCGTTTATAGCACCAATTGCTAAAAGCTAATTTTCCATAAAAGTGCTAAAAGCTAAGTCGTTAAAAGCCAATTTCTTTCCCATTAGCTAAAGCTAAGTTGCTAAAAGCCAATTTACTTTCTAAAACAGTGCTAAAAGCTAAGTTGCTAAAAGCCAGTTTTCCATAAAAGTGCTAAAAGCTAAGTTGCTACAAGCAAATGGGAGCTGGGGGTGCTAAAAGGTTTGCTTTTAGCAACTGAAAACCCAGACTCGCCATGTATTTCAAACCAATCTATTGCACAAATTTTAAGGGATAACGGGAAGGAATTTACAACTCATCCTTTGAAGAGGTCAACATTACATTCTGAATCTTCCAATTCAAGATGATTAGAACCCCTATCAATACGATTTGCATGGTTCGAAAAGTCCCCAGGTGCTAGTCGGGCGGGCGGCACTGCCTAGCGCCAAGGCCAATTAATCGGCGCCTACACATTAGTCGGATTATCTGTTATTTTTAAAAAATATTCTCCTACACCCTACCCAAGTTTTGAGAGCAAGTACATCAACATAAGTAGAATTAATACATTAAATAACATGAAAAATAAGTAAAAATGCAAAGTTCAAAGTTCAAACAATGAAACTAATGGCAGCATAGAGATTCGGTTTTGGGGTTTTGGATTTCCGCGAACTGGGTACTGGAAATTAGTTTATATCATAGAAAAATTACAGGCCCCTTATACTACACGACCATGACAGTAAAGCCCTGGAAATATCATCTTGCCAGCCAATTAATAGCCAACTAATCCCGCCTAGCAGCCAATTAATCGGTCCAGTGGCTAGATCACCGCCTAGACAACTAGGCAAGGTGGTGGGATACCGCCTAGCGCCTAGGCACCGATTAATCAGCCACCTTTTAGAAGACTGACAAATTGGTTGAGAAAATCAGCAGAAGACCTGAATTAGTTATTGATTGATTCTGTGGATCATTTTCAGCTTTGGCTCTTCTTGTACTTTTCTGTGGGGAAACACTCTCAAAGACTTTCCAGGTGGTTGTTTTTGAATTGTTCTCTCAAACCCACTTGTAATGGACCAAAAAACCTTCTCCTTTGCCTCTACAACAATGCATTTAATATTTTAGTTTACCCTTGTGGTTTCACTTGTTAAAGAAATCTTCGGACGTACTAATTAGACAATAGAAAAGTTTGGTGGTTTCAGTAATTCGACCGCTTTGGAAAAAACAGGAGGGTAATTAATCATAACAAAGTCATTTGGAACAAGCTGCTCACTTATGTAATTGCTTCCAAGAGCGATCAACTGCTAAATCAATTAAACGGTGTATCATTTGTAACTAGCTGCCACGCATAAAATATGTGGCATGCTAGTTGTCAAATACCATGTCTAAAACTATTAAGTCAAACATTCAGTAGTAAATGCCCTTTTTTAGTGACCACAGGTTGTTGCTTATTTCAAATGGAGGACGTATTCCAAAGAAATCCCCCGGTCAGAAGTAGATCAAAATTTCCTTGTGTTGTGTACCTTCTGTCTGAGGATCCACAAGAAACTTCTCTAAGCAATCAACAAAATTTGTCCCATTGAAAGGATCCCCACCAATACCAACACAGGTTGATTGGCCCAGGCCAACAGCGGTTGTTTGGAAAACCTGCAAAGCGGTCAAAGAAATGTAAAAGGTACATCAGAGCATAAGCATAATCAAAATAACAATCTAATTAACCCCAAGGCGGCATGAGTTGGCAAAGTCAACAGCGGTTGCTTGACCATGAGGTCGCATGTTCGAATCTCATGAAGGCCAACCATCCCAAACCTTGGGGCCACTGGGGGTTATGCCTGGTTGTTACCTTCTGGGGCCTTACTTCTTAGTTGATTGAGTTCCTGTAGCTAGGAGTTAGTCGAGGTGGGCGCAAACTGGCCCGGACATCCAGTTATTAAAAAAATAAATAAATAACAATCTAATTAACCACTTCTCTTCACAGAGTCACTCACAAGTCAAAACCTGCAGCCAGACTTTGGCAGCTGTCGATTTCAGAAACCTACTCTTTAGTGTGTCGGTTAAATCAACAAAAAGGAATAACCTTAACTGTATTAATCAGGATATGGGTTTGGGATGATGTAGTATAGAATCAAAGAGAGTTGCCGGATTTTGGGCATACCGTGCGACCAATGGATACCTACCAAATTGACAAAATTTATAGAAGCAATACACGACCGACAAAGTTATACAGACAGAATGTTGGGCAGGTAGAAACAACTGAGAAATAACATGTGTACCTGAGAGCCTGAGACAAGAATATTGAGATAGACATGTGGTAAGACTGACAGATACAGAATTAGAAATTTGAACATTCATCAAACGCTAGGCATAGCACTTATAATAGGAGATAAGTCGAGAGAAATAGACTAAAGATTTTGTCAAATACAACTAAGACTAGGGACTTGCAAGCTAGCCCAATGGATGCCTGCTTCACCTAGTCTTAGGTTCAACTATCGTAACCCCCAGTAAAGCTAAGACTAGGAGATGAGGCAAGCAGAAGAGTGATAGCACTAGTACTAACAGAAATGATAGCGCAAGGACTCAATTGCCATGGCATTGAGTGGTGAAAAATATAAGAATTTAGCAAATTTAACAAAAATACAATTCTTTTTTGGCATGGAAAAGCTCTAAAAAGGATTCATACTGCCACCCCAATTGATGGGACACAAGGCTATCGCTACAGATACGATAGCTAAAGATCAAACAACATCCACTATTTTCAGGCCAAATAAATCTTTCAGGCGAAAACATGGGTATCACGAATAAGACATTTAAAACGATTACAATTCCCCAAGCACACAACAAAAGAATCTCAGCAAATTAGAACTCACCGCTTCATAAGTCAATGTTCCAGATCGAGAGACAATACCGATACGCCCCGGTTTGTGAATGTATCCAGGCATAATTCCAATTTTGCATTCTCCAGGCTTTATAATACCAGGGCAGTTTGGACCAATAAGCCGAGTTTTCGATTGCTTGTTAAGAGCAGCCTTCACCCGAACCTGTCATTTGCAATTATCAACATCAATCAAGAATTCAATGACACCCTAGGAGGTATTGGCAATGTAGCATACTGTTGAAAGTAAGGCAACAATAAGAGCATTGGCTCTTACATAAATACCTTGAAAGGACATAACTAGCCTGATGACAAAACTAATCTTTTTATAGAACACCAACCAAGGTATGCTTAGAGAGAAAATTAAAGAAGTTAAAGAACTAATTAAAAGTTCAAGCTTGAAAAAATCTTCCAAAATATATTGTTCTGCCTAAGCGGTGATTACAGTTCAGAGAGAGAAAACTGCTAACATGCCCGCATTCGACCTAATGATTGCAGCATTCTTGAACACTCCAATAGATTAAGGCCACACCACAATTTCTGACACAGCGTAGACTTAAAGTCCGTCGTAGTGGTTACACGAAACCAGGTAACGGAAAATTGTTTTGCTATCGAATGCCAACCATCGGAAATACCAGTAATCAAGCTAATTTCTAACCATAAAAAGAAGGAAGATGAAATTTGTAACACAATCAAGATACAGTTTAAAGAAAGAAGGGAAAAAAAAAAAAGCATGCCATGAATCAAAAACAAGTAAAGAGAACATAGAACCCATTTGTCAACTTTCATAGTTTTCACACGGGATAGCTATACACAACAAGGTAAGTACCAAATAAAAAAAGAAAGGGAAATATACACCTTATCGACTTGTGGTTTGGGAAGATCACAAAAAAATACTTACGGTTTGGTTCACTCCTGCCAATATGAAGTAGCCACTTTACCACCATGTGGCTTTGGAATAAAGTCAAAAGCTAACTCCATAAACAGCAAACTAAAATGACCTACTTGCCCTCTCCATCTTATTCTTATTATTCTCCTATCTTATACATCTCTTTCCTTTGTAACACCCCAAAAGTCTGACCTCACAATTTCCAAATTAAACCACATATTAGGCCAAATTCCCCATATTTTAATTTCTGTAATTTCTACCCTATTTTCGACTTTGACCACACTTTTTTTTCCTGTATATAAGAGACTAAATTAGTCTTTTTCTGGAAACGAATATTCCTACCCAACTCATCAAGGACTTTTTTTTTGTTTGTATGCCCCAAAAAATATATATCCCAATACCAACAATAAATATAACACGATAATACTTCAGTACTAAACGGCGTACATCTGAAGATTTCCATCCATTGTTCTAAGACTCGGCCTAGGCTGCTGACTAGTTGGCGTCTGGCCGAAGCGATTAGTGGGTAGGCGAGTCATATAGCCGCTGCTGGGACGATTAGTCCGGAATAAGCCGGAATTAGTCAGGATTAGGCGGAAAAAGTCGGAAGAGGTTGGGTCTGGGCTGAAAAAAATCGGAAAAAGTGGGTTAAAATATAGAATTAGTGATTTTCAAAGGGCTTTAGCGTGGTTTTATAAATGCATCCAATACATTATATACTAAGTACTAACCCAAATCTCTTCAAATCTCAATCGATCTGATCATCTCACACTCTCACGAGTGCTGGTTGAAATCTCCCTCCCTCCCTCTCTCTTGCTCTCTCCCTCTCTCCCTCTCACACACACACACTCCGCTTAAGAGTTAAGTCAATCCTCTCTTTCAATGGGGGTGCGGTTTAATTTTGATGGATGGATAGGATGATAAATTTTTAATATTCTCGCAATGGATGTCATTTGGGGATGGGGCGGAGAATATTAAAAAAATAAAAATTCCAACTAATTGCTAGGCGCCGAGTACTCTCCAAGTACTAAGCCTAGGCGCTAGTTGGTGCCCGGCCGCCCAGCTAGCGCCTAGCAAGTGTTAGAACCTTGTTTCCATCACTAAGTTATCTTACCCTGCTAAGTTTTGAAGTCAAGTGAGGATCTCATTATGACATGCATATTATGGCCATTCAAGTACCCTCAATGGTTCAAATTGATCCAAACATCTGCTGCCACCTTGTTAATCATAAAATCATGAAAGTTGTCATGCTCTTCATTTCAAGCGACAAAATTGTTAGAATAAGTGGATATTAGTTTTGTCCCACATCGCCTATTGTAGACTTGTAATGTGATGCATGGTAATATAAATAAAATTGACATGTGTTAGGGTTTTTTAACACCCTGACACTTCTTTCTCTTTTCCTTTCTTCTCTTTCTCTCAAACAACATGGTATCAGAGCGTGATACAAACCCACCTTAGAAACCCTAAATAGTCCAAGCCTTACCTGACGTCATCATCACCAATCGACTAAACCAACACTGTCGCCTACCTCTGACAACCCTAAATCGATGCCAAACGCAAGATTCGACATTTATCAGAAGTTATGCGTGCCATGTTATTTCAAATGAAAGTTCCTAAGTCTTACTGGAGTGACGCGGTTCTTACTGCATGCTATTTGATCAATCGTATGCCCTCTACCGTCCTTGGGGTTCAGATACCCCATACAGTCCTGTTTCCCGATCGTCCTCTCCACTCATTACCCTCTCGGGTTTTTGGGTGTACATGTTATGTTCATGCTCTTGATTCCAACCGGAGTAAATTGGACCCGCGGTCCATTAAGTGCATTTTTCTTGGTTGCTCTTGAACTCAGAAAGGGTATAAATGTTGCTCACCGTCTTTACGTCGTCATTTTGTGTGCGCTGATGTCACGTTCAATGAGTCTCTTCCTTTTTATTTGGAGTCTGTCGCCACTAATGATTTGGCTGCATATGAGTCTGTGTGTCCTGTAACCATCCCATCTAGTACCGTTCCTCCACCAAAACCTTTGCAGGTGTATCATCGACGACCTAAAAATCCACCAGTTATATCTCAGCCAGCACCGCCTCAGTCGGCAGCACTGCCTTCACCCACCGCGCCATCTTCTTCTCCGTTGAGGGATCCAAACAACCTTGATCTTCCTATTACCCACCGTAAAGGTATTCGGTCCTGCACTCTCCATCCTATTGCTCATTTTGTTTCCTATGATCATTTGTCACCGTCACTTCGAGCTTTTACTACTTCGGTTTCTTCTGTCTTTGTTCCTAAGTTTGTTCAGGAGGCCTTATCTGTATCTGAGTGGCGGACAGCTATGGAGGATGAGATGTCTGCCCTACATCATAATGGCACTTGGGAGTTGGTTCCTCTTCCTGCTGGTAAGACAACTGTTGGCTGTCGTTGGGTATTCACTGTCAAGTATCTTCCTGATGACACTGTTGAGCACTATAAGGCTCTCCTTGTGGCCAAAGGCTACACCCAGACTTATGGTGTTGATTATTCGGAGACGTTCTCTCCTGTTGCTAAAATTGGTTCTGTTCGAGTTCTTATTTCTCTAGCTGCAAATCTTGGTTGGCCATTGTTTCAGCTGGATGTCAAGAATGCCTTTCTCCATCGGGATCTTCAAGAGGAAGTTTACATGGAGCAACCACCTGGGTTTGTTGCTCAGGGGGAGCGTAATCAGGTATGTCGGCTTCGTAAAGCTCTTTATGGCCTCAGGCAGTCTCCTAGGGCCTGGTTTGGCAAGTTTAGTGATGCCTTGCATCGTAGCCAGACTAACCATTCTGTGTTTTCTCTCACTTCTGATCGAGGGAAAGTATTGTTGCTTGTATATGTGGATGACATTATTATTACCGGTGATGACCAGCGAGGTATTGATGAGTTAAAAACCTTCTTACACCAGCAATTTCATACCAGGGATTTGGGAAAACTTCGGTACTTTTTAGGTATTGAAGTGGCCCGGTCCAAAGAAGGTATTAGCTTATCACAGAGAAAGTATGTGCTGGATATTCTTGAGGATACAAGTTTGTTGGGAGTTAGGCCTGTTGAGACTCCTATGGATCCCAATGTCAAACTGTGTGTGGACCAGGGGGAGTTGCTTCATAATCCTGATCAGTATCGCCGGTTGGTTGGTAAGTTAAATTATCTCACGATTACACGTTTGGATATCTCATTTAAAGTTAGTTTGGTGAGTCAATTTATGTCAACTCCTCGTTATCCACATTAGGAGGTTGTCCTCAGAATTGTGAAGTATCTCAAGCTACATCCAGGACGGGGTTTGTTGTATCGAGCCAAGCGGACACTTACGTGTTGAAGCGTTCACTGATTCTGATTGGGCAGGAGGGCCGTCTGATAGGAGATCTACTACTGGTTATTGTGTCTTTCTTGGTGGAAATCTTGTTAATTGGAAAAGCAAGAAGCAGACAGTAGTAGCCCGATCTAGTGCAGAGGTAGAGTATAGGGCAATGGCCCACACGACATGTGAGGTTGTGTGGCAGCGATCGTTTCTTGAAGAGATCGGATTTAATGTGCCATTGCCTATGCCGCTGTATTGTGATAATCAAGCGGCTATTCACATTGCCTCAAATCCAATATTTCATGAGAGGACTAAGCATATTGAGGTTGATTGTCATCTAGTACGTGAGAAGTTGACTGCTGGTGTGATATCTACTCCATATGTGTCTACTGGTGCTCAGCTGGCCGACATGTTTACCAAGCATTGTTCAAGCCGCGGTTAGAATTGTTGTGTAACAAGCTGGGACTTTTTGATATGTATTCTCCAGCTTGAGGGGGAGTGTTAGAATAAGTGGATATTAGTTTTGTCCCACATCGCCTATCGTAGGCTTGTAGTGTGATGCATGGTCATATAAATAACATTGACATGTGTTAGGGTTTGTTAACACCCTTACACTTCTTTCTCTTTTCCTTTCTTCTCTTTTCCTTTCTTCTCTTTCTCTCAAACAACAAAAACTATGTGCTTTTAATCATCCAACCTACTAAATCACTATTCTCCATGCAACTCACCTCATCCCAAGATCAAGTTTCTTTCCATGGTTGTCCCTACATAAGCGACTACCAAAATCCTCAGCCTGGTTATCTAAGCGAGTTCTCCCTTCATCTTTAGGTCCCATGACTCTCATCATAATATTCCCGTTGTATTGCATACTTGCAAATTAATTACGTCAAGTAGAGGACCAAAACTTTCTTCAAGGTATGGCCGTAGGGGAACCCTAGTTTAAATGATTGCCTCATGCGGAGGACGATTCAGCAGAGTAAGAACCAACTTAGATAAGCAATCTGGATGGAACCTCTCACTCGTATGAATTTAGAAAGAAACCTAAAAAACCTCCCAAGCAAGAGAGAAGTTACAGCAACTATTGGATATTGAAATACACAAACTTGAAAGAGACAAGGTATGTAATCTAAAGGCTTGCTAATCCCACCCGACTTAACAAGGGAAAGCACACGAAAATATGAACAGAATGACAAGGCTGGAAACAACTCCCATGAAAACATACGGTGAAACTAATGATTCATAGCTTGTCTTCATCTTTTCTCTCAAAAAGCTTTCTCAAAGAAGCAAAACGCTTTGCCTTTCCCAATAGCTTTCAATTTCAGCATGATAGCCGAGTAGATCAAGAGACCAGTATTGTTTAACAATAGACAATAGATCCATGATTGGTATCAACTGAATAAGCCCCACATGCATCTCTTTATGAATTCTTGTTCCTAGCAAACGCAAAGGAAAACCGCCCCTGATCCACTCATTAGTTGATACAGTTCGCATCTTCCCTTTTGGAGTTTGTTACTTTGCATTTGCCTTGGGGAGGTGAGGGGTGGTGCGGCATACTTAGGTAACGAAACTTTGATCCTTCCCAATAAAAAGCAACGTGAACATCTGAGAGATGAGGTTGCCTACCATTACGGACTTACCGTAGCACCAGATGTGAATGAAGCATCTATGATGAAGAAGGCATATCGCACAAGTATAAGCTACAGTTCACTTTGACGCTTCCAAAAAAAACGTATTATACATGCTCCTAAATCATATTGGAGATTACTCCCGCAGCCTTTTTCAAGTCGCAAATACAACCATTCTGGATACAAGAGGTAAACTTGGCAACCAATAATGGAGTGACTACTGGTGTACTTCATATTTTCTTAACATACACTATATTCATAACGAAAATACAGCAATTTGCAAGTGATCACAATCTCCCACATAAATTCATATTTTTGCACATATCTTGCAAGAAAAAACAGAGAACTAATTTTGTATTGACAGAATTGTTCAGATAAATATTTGAACATTCCGTTGGTAGCTGGGAACGTTGATATCTCAAGGCATGGTTCTTTTCAACAACTATTACTGCTTTATGGGCAATTTTAAGGATGTTCCAACACCTAATAAAGTCACTTTTGTATTTCAACTAACATCAACACTTGCATCAAATGAGTTTTATCACCATGCTTCCATGCCTTCGGCATTTAGTTCCTCAGACAAAGAGATCCAACATGACTCTAATAACAGTAACCGCAATGTACAGGCCTTGGATAACCTAAAATATTGCCGTAAAATGACAATTAAACAAAAACAAAGAGGATGATAAATTAGCTATCACATTGTTTGAACTAATTATTTACCAGAGGTCCACAAAACTGGAAGAGTGGAAGTTAATGAATTTTGTATTCATTCTGACCTCAAAACAAGTACTTTTCCACAATTATCCGGTAGATAGGGTAATCAAATGTCATGCTGGAATCCATTCCCCGAAACCATGCTAACCCAGGGTAGAATAAATTAGAAGAAAACAAGCTTACCATGTCATGTTGAGGAATTCCTTCTGTGATGCATACAACCAAATCTAATTCAGCCTCCATTGCCTCCATAATAGCTGCAGCAGCAAAAGGTGGAGGGACATAAATTACTGATGCATTAGCCTTGGTTTCGGCCTTTGCCTCGGCCACAGAGTTGAATACAGGAAGTCCCAAATGTTCTGTTCCACCCTTCTTTGGGGTAACACCACCAACCTGTTGAAGGACAAATTTAGTCTTTATTATAGGATGCATTTACTACTTCAAAAGAATTTAATTATGCTACCTTTTTTATACAAGATCTAGCAACAAAAATTTACATCCTTAGAAAACCTCCTTCAAGTGATTCAGTAAGTACTAAAGTCAGATGCCTCGTGTCAAGTACAGGAGAGATGGTATGAGAAGTGAGAGAGGCGAGAAGTCTTAATAGTCCTTGGATTGGGGAAATCAAAGAAATTGTGACCATTTGAATCTGGTAGAATAAACGAAATTTCTAACGCTTATGCAGAACTCTCCATATGAATTCCAAGACACAAATAAGTCCTAAACTACAAAGTTAAAACCTTTCGGAAGAGTATGTACATTTCATTAGAATTGGAGCAGTCATACTAGATGCACTGCTTGCATTTTGAAGACTTTAGTGCTGGTGGGAAACGGGGAGGGCAATGGGGGTGAGAGGGAGAAAAGAAAGTTGCCAATCAAAAAAAATAGAAAGTAGAGATCACAATACTTCATTTTCAAGAATGACAAACCCAAAATACGACCAACGTAAACCAACCTAGTGGTGAATAAAAAAGTCAACCCAAGCACACACATCCAACTTGAAGCAAACCTAATGGTTAATGACAGAAGGCCTTTTTTTTATAATAAATTAATGACAGAAATCAACCCAAACTAAGGAGGAGTTTCCCAAAAATAAGTCAAAGGGCTAAGGCCTAGTTTTTCAAAAGATTTTAGCACACAGGTGCTAAAATCATGAATTTTCAAATCAAAAAATGAAGTGGTTCTGTGTATCGTTTTTCGATTTTTTTCGCACCAAATTAAAGTACTCATTGTGTACTTTAGTTTGGTGCAAAAAAAATCGAAAAACGATACACAGAACCACTTCATTTTTTTATTTGAAAATTCATGATTTTAGCACCTGGGTGCTAAAATCTTTTGGAAAACTGAGCCTAATAGGGTTTTTTGGATTTTGTCTTTATTCAAAAAAAATTCGCGTTTGTTAGTTTTGTGGCAAACTTTTGTGGAGTATTGGTTTGTCTCGAGGATAGGAATCAGAAAAGTAACATATTATGACCAAAACCCTTTTTTTTAAAGAAATATCCAACTTTTAGCACATTTGTAGTTTTACTTTTACTTTTAGCACTTGGTACTTTTCCAAGTTGGATAAATCTTTAAAAGTTTGGGTTTCAGTCATAATTTTTTACTTTTCCGATTACTCTCGTCGAGGCAAACCAATAATCCACGAAAGTTCAACGCAAAACTACAAAAAAAAAAAAAAAATTGAATAAAGATAATCCAAGAAGCCAAGTGATTTCATTTTGGGAAACAACCACTAAACATGCGTATAAGCAAAAGAAACTCAAAAACTTAACTATCAAGACTCAAGAGCACATAATAATTAAACAACCTTAGAATCTACTCCAAAACACGAATAAACTATGAAAGTTTTACTTACAAATCATAGTAAAACTACAAGTCAAGTTGATCACAATTCTCAATCAAACAAGAGTTACACTCTGACTCTGATTACCCAAACCCAATACTATTCTAGCCCAACCCTAAGATGGCCCATGGCAATGACCATGAACTTCAAAATAAAGAGAGAATATATCTCCAGTATGCATTCAGTAGAATGACCATGAAATCCTCAAATAAGCCTCCGATGACCGTTGTTTTCTTTAAATGAAGGAAACTATTTATTTTCATTGACACATCCATGCCTGTTGCAGGTTAGGGACAGTGAAAACCCCAATCATTACAAAGAATTTACCAGCAAGCCAGATTGACAACATAAAATAACGCATCAGTATGGCATATAGTGCCCACATATGCATGCTATTCACTGGGAAAGTGTTAATGTAAGAAGGCATACGAAACTTCTGAATCTTGTGATATATTAGAGTATCTTTCTTCTTTCTGAGCTGAACACACTTTAAGAGTTTTGACCAGACATCCTGTGTTTAAGGTAGGCAGTTCCGAAGTGGGAGTGACCGTACCACAAAAGGCAGTGATGGTGGCTGCGGATTTCACAACATAGATGTTGTAAAGGCCTTACATGGTAACCATTTACTTTTGGGCAAATAAAATGATGTATCCAAGTGGTGCAATGAGCTATGAGGTTGACTAGTAACTAGATTTAGGCGGATAATTAGTAAGTAGCATCAGCCAATTATAACATCAGTTATGGTCAGGCTTTGTCTTGTTTCACTCTTTCATTTTAACTTCAAATGCATATCACAATTCCAAAATTTTAGCCTAATTATTGATTACAAAATCACAATCATGACAACGCTTTAGCTTTAGTACAGCACGTTATAATTGTTTCTTGAGCACTATCAGTCGCCTTCTCCAAGAGCAGAGCGAGAATCGCCTCTTCAGTAAAGGCCACATATGAAATTTTACCTACAGCAATGGCGCAATACTCATTACAGATGCATTTTAGGGGAAGCCCCAGATTTGTTTTAGTACAATAGTCGCAAACCTAACAGAACAGCCTCAAGCGTGAATGCAAGCGGATGAGTTGCCAGAGGCATGGTGGTGTCTGTCAGTGCATGGGGGCAAGGTCAGGCAAGTGGTGGACGGTTCAGCGTAAGAAGATCCTAGACTCAGTCAAGTGATTCAATAGCAATATAGCACATGTGACTGATGATGTGGCGATACTAAACATTCATGCTTGAGGCTGGTGTAATCAATGAAATTGGAAGTCACCATAATGGTACATGCAGCAACATTGGAGTGTAGTCACATAAGATTTAGAGGTTATTTCTGAATATGATACTATTTCAGTAATGCATGACTGCATTGTCTTGGTACATACATGAATCAGCACTTCTCTATGCATGCAATGGAAAAACTAACCTATTAAAATCACCAAATTCAAAATTTTAGGAAATTCAAAGCTCAGGGATCTAAAATCAAGTTCCACAGCCGAATCCAATCGCAATAGACACTAGAATACAACATACGAAGTTAAGCACACCAGTCTTACATTCACATAACCAATAACAAAACGCAATTGCAGATCAAAACGCAATTGCAGATCAGCCTATTTAATCGAGTCGCAATTAGAAATGCAGAAGAGAGACTAATAAAACAAGCTTAAAGCAAATCAAAAACTAAAACAATACAGCGGAAGAATCCTGTCACAGATTGTCAAACCACTGTGATCTAACTGAAAATTTCAATATTTGCAAACATCTATACATTAATATACACATAAGTGCGTGAAAAAAGTTTACCATCTTGGTGCCGTATTCGATGGCTTGTTCGGTGTGGAAGGTGCCATTCTTGCCGGTGATACCTTGGCATATAACCCTAGTGTTCTTGTCGACGAACACCGCCGGAGGAGGCGCCGCGGCGGCCGCGAAATGACGGGATTGATTTGCTACAGCATAAGAAGAACAAGGCGGCGAAAGTGTACGCTGTGCGATAGGGTAAACCTTTGTAGACAAGTTGGCGATGAGTCTCCTGGCTTGCCGAGACATCTCTCTCTCTCCCTCTCTCTATCTATCTAGCTATCTATAGATATATATATCTCTCCGTGGGTGGTGGATGGGGGTGTGGGGGTGTAAAAGTGCAGCGGCAATGACTAGAACAAGGAGGAGAAGATGCCCCAAATCGATAGAACGAGAGACAATGGGAAAAGAGTGGTGGTCAACTTAAAGCGAGGGGGTCGTGCTAAGGGTCTGTTTGGAACTTAAAGAAAATGGGAGAAAGGAAAGGAAAATAAGAATTTTTCTCCATTGGCTGTTTGGCTCCTTTGTCCAGGGAGAGAAGGGAAAAGAGTAAGAAATTCTAAGAGGAAAAGTATAGAAAGGGGAAAAAAATGAGAGAGAAGAGAGAAGCCAAAAAATTTAAGTAAAATTACCGCTTATGTTCGGAAACTTCTGGACGTGAGGTGCTCCCTGCATGCCTCTCTCTTGCTTGTCATCCATTTGTCGTTACTATTTTTCTTTCCTCAAAATTTTTCATGTTTAGTAAGGGAGGCAGTAGCAGAACATAAATCATTATTTTTTCTTTCCATTTTCCTTTTGCATCCAAACAAGTGAAAGAAATTTTCTCCCTACTTTCTTCTCGTTTTCTCCTAGAATCAAACAAGAGCGAGAAACTCATTTCCTTTACATATTCCCTCTTAAATATTTTCTCTTCTTTTCTTTTCCCTTCCACATGTTCCAAACAAACCCTAAAGCCCACCACGGAATGGGAGTATTAATTTAGGTTGAAATTTTTAGGAAAATTTTCCAAAATCCCCAAAACTTTGACATTAATGTCTCTGTAGGGGAGGTCAGCGCGAGACCCCTCGTTGACCGGAGTCAACGTTGACCCTCCGATGAGATCATGACAAGTGTCACCCAGCTGGCGAGATGTCCGCGCGACGCGTGGCACACTTCTGCGCATGTCCCCGCGCGGGGTCCACTGGCCCGGGCATAAGTCCCCGCGTGAGGGGGCCACTAAAGCGGGACCCCCTTGCGCAAGGCACCCCAGCGGCGCGCACCCCAAGGACGGTGCTTGGACAACCGTGAGCCATCCGGACAAGGAGAAAAGCTCACGGCCCATATGGTTGGCGCGGCTCAGAACATGGGCGAGAACGCGAGAAGCTAGTCCGATTTAGCCCAGGTTAATATACCTGCTGCGGTCTAAAGGCAGGACCCCGGGGGCCCCTTGAGGCTTGGCTGCGGTACAGGCGCGACCGAACAGGTCACGACCTTGCCCTTACGGGAATAAGGGAGATCTAGTGGCTTGGTGGCTTAGAACAGAAGGATCGCTGCGCGGGGGAATGGCTTGTTGTCGCACGCGTCGGCCGCGCGGTGACGACATCACCCGTACGGTCAGGTTGTACGGAAAGGACACGCGTTATCATATTATTGAGCAATAGCCTGGCGCCAAATGATTGGTCCAATGTGCCTATAAATATGGGACATCCCCTTTCATACCCAGAGGTTGGTGAAATCTTGGCAGAGGCATATGCCATTCTAGAGAGAGAAAAGGGTAAGCACTGAGTGAGAGGAGAACATTCTCTCTGATTCCTTCCCCATCTCCCTAGTCACCAAAGGGTATCATGGATTAAACTGAGAGCAATCCACTGCCTTAGTTCTTTTTGCACACACCTGCTCTGTTCTTCACCCTTCCTCTAGACCACTCTATTCCTTCGTTTCACTGTGTCTTTACTGTTGACTATCCATACCTCTCCAGCTCATCACGTTAGCAAGAACCATCTCCTACAGTCTCAAACACTCCTCAACTGTAATAAACTTAAATTGCACTCCCAAATTATCAATTTGTTAATCCATTTACCCCTACTGTCTCAACTAGCTCATGGAAGTTGCTGACATAGACTATTTTTCCGTTAAAGGGTTGTGAAGATGGTGAGATGACTTATGTTGGGACCATCACCTTAATTTAAACTAAAAAACGAAAAGCAAAACGAATGCCAATCTTCTTCTTTTTCCTCTGCTCTCTCTCTCTATCTCTGGCAACCCTCAACACCAGGAATCCCTCTTCTCCTCACCTCCCTTGCCGTCACAATACAAACATATATTACCATAACCAAAACAAAGGATTTAGGAAACGTACCATTGCAGTTTACAACCTTTCGTCAAAACTGATATGGCTCATAGCTGTTATTCTCCCCTTTTTCAGAACATGGCGATTATCATCATTGCACGAAGTTCAAATTTTCACACAATTCAAGGGGTTTGACATCATCAATTTTAATACTTTTTTTCGATAAACCAAGCTTGAAAATAAAAGGGGCTAATCGAATATACAATCTACAAGGGGAATACCCCAAGGAGGTCAAAGCAAAAAGAAGAAAAAAGAAAACAAAAAATTGCGGGAAGGCCAAGAGTCTACACGGGAGAGAGAGGGAAAATAAGAAATAACCTATACAAAATGTAAGAAATGTGATAATTAATTGTTTCAGGCCCATCTAAGAGCGGGGAAAGAATCACCTACAACAAGAAATGCCATATGGTATGATCCATCAAAGCAACAGCAAGCTGGCCCAAGATCTTAGGAGAGAAATAGGCCCAAAAAAATACAATGGAAGCTGGATCAAAATAGACTTTAAACATATAAATTCTTCTACGACCTGACTGATGAGAACATGCACCACCCAATTGCTGCAGTGACATGAGCTAGCTGCTAACCGCAAGCAAGTCCAGGAACTTGGTGAGACAGAATACAAACTGCTGGCTAAGCTAGAGGAAATCCCCTTCCACAAGGGAATCAAAGTTCCATGCGACAACCCCCCAAGGATAGGTAATGAACATAGTGATAATGGCAGCCAACACAGGGACAGAAGTATTGCTGCATTGTTCATCATTTGTGACAGCAGAATAACGCATTAAAGTACGGCAAAACATACAGCAAACTGACAGAATACACCACCACCTATAATCTAAACGAGCACACAACTTACTACAAGCAATGAGGGCCCAGCGGACTGCTAAGCCCAACCTAGACCTAACTATATAAGAAAGAAGGGCCCTGTAGATTACAAGTCCAGCATATAGATCTAACATGAGAATAACCAATGGGTTATAATGTGAAGTAACCACAGCTTGAATGATGGCAGGCATTAGGAGGACAACCCCCTCCTAAAGGGTATCAAAGCTTCCAAGTGACAGCCCCCCAAGGATAGGCTAGGATACATTCAAAGGGACACACCCCTCCAACTGATACAGAACACAGTGACAGCAACAACATAGCATACAACGCAGTGAGACAACACTGGTAATGAACACAATGATAATGGCAGCCAACACAGTGACAGAAGTATTGGGCAATGCACATATCACAGAGGAAAATCACAATACAGGTCTTGGGCATACTGAGTACCCCTTTCTCCTTGGAGGAGAAGAACGTGGGTGCACTCGCTGCATGCAACTGGTAAAGGAAAATTGGGTGGTACAATTGGATCACAACTGTTCCCCACCATTTTTCGGGAAAGTTGTGGGCTGAATCTCCATAAAGTTGTGAGCCACAGCCTTAATTTTACTACCACATGCTCGACCTAAGCAAGTATGGGTGGTCAAAGGTCAAACTAGAAGTGTGGGCCAAGTTTGGGCCTTTGTTTATCAAAATGCATGGGCCAGTGCTAATGCAAAATAGGGCAGGCTATGTGTCATTGGACCTCCCATCCGGGTTGTCCACTTCAGTCTGGATTTGGGCCACCAGATGCCCACAAATATCACACTTATAGGGTGCACCTGCTACCTTACCATCTTAAGTCAGTGGGTCGTGCAATTCAACAGTACATGGCTAGCCGTCTATGAGCATAGGCCTTTTTATGGCCTATAATTTTAAGAGTCCCATTTTATGGGCTTACACAACACTGGTTCTATTTTCTTCTGCTTGGTAGTGGTTATGCAATTGGAGTTTAATTGTGGCTATTTTCGGCGTTTGGTGGAGATTGACTTAGGTCCAAAGGTGTGGTTACTTAGGTTTGATGGGCCTAGTTTCTGCGGGCTGGGGTTCTCTGAAGGGGACGGAGTCTACTCTAAGGCTGACCCTAGTCATGGTTCTACTATAGCACGGTTCGGAGGTCTCATCCACCTCTGACCCAAAGTTCCTTTTGTGAGTACTGCTTTCATTGCATGGGGGCACTTTTTCTATTTCGGCTGCTTAATACTTAGGCTGTACTTCTCATTTGGGTTTGACTGTCTTGTAGTCTGGATTAGGCATGTGGGAGCGGGCGACAGAGTAGGTATGTGTCTCACGGATTCTTTGGGGGTGTTACCTTGTGGGTACTATATGCCAAAAATCAGAAGCTCCACATTTGGTTTGGGTTACACCGATGTTGGTCCCAGGTGAGCCGGTCATCCTATGTGTTAATTAGCCATAATGTGACTGACTTCGGTGCTTTATACACGGTTGTACTTCTTGATTGGGCTAGTGACTATGGAATCTAGATTAGGCATGTGAGAGCGGACAACAGAGTAGGTATGTGACCCAAGGGTTCTATGGGGGAGTGCCCTTATGTGTTCTGGTTGCCGAAAATCAGAAGCTCCTCGTTTCGTTTGGGTTGCACTGTCGTTGGTCCCAATTGAGTTGGTTATTCTATGTATTAGTTACCATAATTTGTGACATTTTGAAATATTGATATTTGGAAACTATTTTATACCCATCCCAGCGGGTGGAACCAGGATTTCTTTCCCTCCTCGGCGAGTTGTGTCGAGGAGTACGCACAGTTTGATTTTAATTACTTATACCTATCCTTGCGGGTTGTGCAAGGGCACCTTATGTTTCCCATCTCCGACGGGTTGTGTCAGAGATTTGCATTTCTATCAGTTTCAATTATTGCTTTATTGCTCATTTATACCTATGCTGGCGGGGTGTGCCAGTACTCTCATTTTCCCACCCCGGCGGGTTGTGCCGAGGATCATGCACTTTTTCTTTTCTTTTGCTTTCTTGTTATTTTGTCCTCCCTGGGGTATGCCCTTTATAGGCTGTACATTCACTAAACCCATTTTAATTTCAAGCTAATTTATCCAAAAAAAATCACAATACAGGGCAACAACACAGAGTGAATATGAAATCTAGACAGTGTCCTGAATGGAACAAGGCAGCAACACTAGTATGATGAAGCACCAGCATATTACCACACAAAACTGAATCACAGGGTAAACATCAAAGAGTCCAACAGATTGTGACTTGGCAACTCAAGGCATCACACAGTTAATGGCCCATTTGACAGAGCTAGATCAGGAATAAGTGCACAGATAGAGAACAACCTAATATGTATAGTGGCTCACCCGCTGTTTACATATAAAATTAACAAATCCAATAATTAATTGACACGTAATCAATTGTGCCAAATGTTGGCAAATATGTGTCAATGAAGATGCACTGGATTACTGATATAAAGATGGATTAATACGATGTCATATTAGTTCTCATGTTTGAAAAGCAGTTATTGGCAGTTACAAGTCAAACGGATATAATAAATTGACTTCGAAGCCCTGATTTTTAATTGCTAAGTGCATAAACTCCACGTGTAAACGTATGAAACAAGGTAGTTGACGGTTAAGACACGTGGAACATATCGTGCAAGGCAGTTATTTCCTTGACACTTAATCATTTGAGTTGGATAAGTAACCATGCAAATTCAAAGTAAAGCTTCTGAGGGAAGTTTAGAGGAATTCAAATTCAGACGTGGAGGAGGGAAGAAACTGCCAATTCGAAGTGTAAAGATGGAGTTCGAAGCTAGCCAAGTTCAAATTCTTTGAGCGAAAAGTTCAAGTCACAAGCAGTTCTTATAAATAGAAGATATTGAAGAAAGAAAAACCCCCGGACAAATCTTCAACAAACAACTATCAGACAAATGATGCTTGGTTTGTTCATTGGCAAAGTAGAATTAGGATTTCGACTCAGTTCGAAGTATATTAGGAAGTAGATTTCGATTGTTCTTATAACAATCAATTGTTCGAAGTTCTTGATACCTTGCATTTGAAGTTTAAGGCAATTTCGAAGTAAGTTTACCTTTGATTTATCAATCGAAGTATCTTGTTTCTTTGTTGTTCTTTGATTTCCTAAGTATATTGGCTTGCATTTCTTCACTCTGAAGGAAAAATCCGCTTAATTGAGGTAATTGAACCAATAAAACACAATCGCCTGATTAGATTTGGTTTTTCCAAAGTTAATCTGAGGGAGGAGATTTAAACTCCTTATGGCACGCTCGCACACAATTATTTTCCATTGCAAAGAAGTAAAAGAACCAAACACATTTTTTGTCATGCCCGGTGGGACACCTGAAAGTATTGAATGGCTCCAAAACTTAGGAAATAAGCAGAAGATTCTCAGATTGGCCAAGCGCCAGAGGATGAGAATAATGTTAATCCTAGAGAGAATGAACAAGTTGAAGGCCTTCAAACAGGTCCAGAAACTCGTATTGGTCAAAATCCAAATGTGGGAATTGGCCAGACTTCTCGAATGAACACTAGGAATAATAAAACTGTACATGTTGATGACCCAAAGAATCCAGAAGTTGGAGAAAATGTGTCATCTAGCCAGTTTGCTGAAATAATTGCTACATTTAAAGAATTGGCTCAAACCCAGAAACTTATGTTGCAAAAATTAGAAGAGCAATCAGGGTTTAGGAATGAGCCTTTCCCTTCACTTGAGAAAGATAAGGGAGAGGCTAGTACAAGCAAACATAAGTCAAGGCCTGGAAAAGATCCCATAAATGTAGACGATATACCAGAATCTTGGTATGAACCTGCAAAGACTTATGATTCTAAGCCTAAGAAATCATTTAAGCAAACTACTAATATCCCATTCGAACCTAATTTGATGTTTTTGATGGGGATAAGGGTTTTAAAAATAATGATTATGGGTTCGATGAGTATAATTTTACCTCAGGAAATCATTTTCCTGATAGGGCTAGTTTAAGGAGACCTAATCTAGAAACTGGAATTCCCAAATATCCAGGAGTGCCCAAGTATGTATAGGAGACATGTCCAAGTCAGGTTGGGACAACTAAACTTATTATCACCTCCAATCATTTATGGTTTAAGAGAGATGTAAGGGAGAGATTATGAATTACCTCGAGGTGGTTTTCACGGAAAAATGTTTGCCGACAAGGGCTGCAAACCGAGTCTTGGACACACTCCTATTCCCGTAATTGTTTGACATTACCAACATATTAGCGGGTGCGACCGACAAAACTACTAACTAATTCCAAGATGCTTTGGTTTGCATGTGTAAGAGTAATTGCAATTCGGAAAGGTGAAGAAGGAAAAACAAACAAACTACCTCTTTGCGATGATCTCCTTGAAGATTGATGACAATCAATTAGAAAAAGTCCACCTTGCTTGGGTTGCTTCCCTCATTCTCTTATTTTTACAAACGGAGTCGGAGTTGAGGGTGAGTCGTAGAAGGTAGTCGTGGGTTTCGGAATCAGCGTCGGAGGAGAGGAAGAGAAGTGGCGGTGGGCTGTGCAAGAGAGAGAGCCCGCGTGAGAGACAAAGAGGTGAGTGGTATAAATGAAAGTGAATCGCAAATGCCAAACGATGCACTTGGTCGGTAAAGGATATCATGGATCCGGACCATCGTGTCGTGTCGCAGAACGAAAGTGGAGTCAAGGCTGCCACTGTTATTTCCCATAGTTGACTGGGGGTATTTTAGGAAATGAAAAGTAGACAAATCTTCACACTTTTATAAAGAGTATAGACTAGGTGAGTTACCCTCGTGCTTCACACTATCGGTGTAACCCATTGATTTCTAAAATTTGTGTTTCTATTTACGCTATATTTTCCGTCATTCGTTTGTGACAGCCCATGACCCGCCTGGATGCAACGAAGCTATGTGATATAAGAGAATCGATCATGCCTAACTTGCACAAGGCCTTTTAAAGCTGTGCGGGCGTCAAAGCTCGTTAGTACTTCACAGTTAAGCGTGCTCACCGTGAAGCAATCATGGGATGGGTGACCTACTGGGAAGTTCAAGGAGCTTGGGTGACCAAAGCGGACAATATTGTACAAGACGGGGGCGGGTCATTACAGTTAGTATCAGAGCACAACCCCGGACTACGGGGTAGGAGCTACCTCTAGAATCTGCAGGAGCCACCTTTTGAATCCCGGAGTGGGAACAAAGTGCTATGTAGAACTAAGTTCTATACCTCCCAGGGGAAGGTTGTTGGGCCAATATGCAACAAGGACATTGCATCCTAAGGTCGGGAGAATGTGACAGCCCATGACCCACCCGGATGCAACGGAGCTATGTGATATAAGAGAATCGATCGTGCCTAACTTGCACAAGGCCTTTTAAAGTCATGCGGGCGGGCGTCAAAGCTCATTGGTACTTCACAGTTAAGTGTGCTCACCCTGGAGCAATCCTGGGATGGGTGACCTACTAGGAAGTTCAAGGAGTTGGGCGGCCAAAGCGGACAATATTGTGCAAGGCGGGGGTAGGTCATTACAACGTTAATGAGAAAACATGCCTAAAAAGTTGAGATTGTGCAAAAATATCACCTTTCTAACATTAAATATACTAATTTTAGGCGATGTGCGTTGCATATAACCGCTTGCTCATTGTTCTTGGATTGTGTTTGGTTTTTAAGAGTCGCTGGTCTTCAGAGTACCAAGATACAAAAATGTGCAAATGCGTAATAAATACCATACAAAACATTCAGAGAAAATTGAATCATATAGCACTGTAAAGTATACCAAAACCTTCTCCTTGAAGCACAAGCATTCAACACTAACCTTCTTCCTGAAGAGAGGTACAACGAACACCAAAACATTCTATTGCATTCATCTTTTAAAATTGAAAGGACAAATGATAACGAAGAAAAGATAGCATCTTTTTTTGCCGGTGTAAAACAATCAAAACTATATGTCAGATGCAAAGGTTCCCTAATTTTTTGTAGAGGAAAGAGCGGCATCTTGAAAAAGTATCTTGCTCGATGCCCATCTTTTTTTTTTTTTTTGCCAGTGTAAGACAATCAAAACTATATATATTTTTTTGTTGGGTAATTAGCTTGAAATTAAAAGGGATTAAGCGAATGTACAGCCTACAAGGGGCATACCCCAAGGAGGACAAAATGAAAAAAAGAAAGAACAAAAAGAAAGAAAAGAAAAAATGCATGGTCCCCAGCACAACCCGCGGGGGTGGGAAAATGAGAAATACCGACACATCCCGCTAGCATAGGTGTAAATGAGCAAAAATGCAATAAGTGTAACAAACAGATGTTTTAATGCCATGCACAACCCACAGGGCTAGGATAAAATCAGAAGGCATGCATACAATTGAAATCCATTATTTTCCAGTGACCGTCCGTACTTGTAAAAGATGAGGTCCAGTCCAAAGTAAAGAGTACCCCGCAGTGATATCAAATAGTCAAGGATAGGACTAAGGACAGGTGAAATCCCTAGTCAAGCTAAAGATCATGATAGTCGAAATCAGCCCCAGGAGAAACCTCCCAGACCAGAGAAAACCAAGGTCACCACTATGCAACATCCATCGGTGATCTCCGCCTTCGGACTCTGAACACTCACGATCAACCACAAGGTGCAACTATCCGATCTATCATCCTCCACTTACGGTAAAGTCTTATTTACTTAAGGTAGCAGCCCCTCCTGGACCTGGAGGAAACTTCTTAACCTTAGGCCCATTGTTCAGCTCTTTATCAAGGTTATTGTTGGTAATGGGCAGAATTCCTCTCTTTGGTATGATAATTGGCACCCTTTGGGCCCACTGGCTACTAGATTTGGGGATAGGATTATGTATGACCTTGGCCTCCCTAGAAACACCAAGGTATCCTCAATTGTTAGAGACTCCAGATGGGCCCTCCCTATTACCCAAACTTGGGAAATCAATGAGGTGAGAGTTGGCCTCATTACTCTCCCTGAGCCTATTTTTTTTTTTTTGGATAAATTAGCTTGAAATTAAAAGAGATTAAGCGAATGTACAGCCTATAAGGGGCATACCCCAGGAAGGACAAAATGAAAAAAAATAAAAAGAAAAGGAAAAGAAACGTGCGTGGTCCCCGGCACAACCCGCCGGGGTGGGAAAATAAGGAGAACCGGCACATCCCGCGCGGCATAAGAATAACTAAGCAAAGGTGTGGTAATAATAAGCATAAAGCAGTAGACATAAATCTGTTAAACTGGGCATTTCAACCCACAAAATCCGTAATATGAAGTTTACAAATTGAGTCCCATTTTGATGTGGTAAGAGGGCCCCACGAAGGGCCTTATGCTGATAAGGCTGATTCATGTAGGTGGACTATCACTGCTAATGGTGAATTTACTGTGAGCTCCCTGTGGAACAGTCTTAGGTTATCATTTCCTAAGGTTCCTTGGAGCTATAGTGTTTGGTTCCCTGGTCATATACCAAAATGCAGCTTTATTACCTGGGTGGCTATCCAAGAGAGATTGTACACTGAGGACAGACTAGTCCTGTTTGGCACTAAGGCCACATCTAATTGCAGCTTTTGCACAGATGAGGAGAGTCATGATCATTTGTTTTTCAATTGCCCGTTCACATCCCAAGTATGGACTCAGGTACTCTCCAGGATAAATATTCAGTGGTCTTCTAGAAACTGGAACAATTGGATTGCTCTTCTAGCTACTATCAAGGCAAAAACTCTTAAATCAATCTTAATCAAATTAATTTTTACCTCGACTGTGTACCACATTTGGATTGAGAGGAACGAACGTAAGTTCCAAAATGTTGCATGCCCTATTTCTGTAGTAGTGAGCAGGATTCACTCAGTCATTAGACTTAGGTTAATGTCCTTGGAGAAACTTTCCAATGGACCTCAACCTGATGGTCTCTTGGCTCAGTGGAATACTGTCTCTAGATGATCATATGGCGGAAGTTTGGAAATTCAATTATTCTAGCTTGTTTGTCGTACCTGCTGGTTCTTTTGAGCTCTTCGCTGAGTGTTTGCAGGTTCAAAGCAGATTCTTTGCAGGGTCATAGCAGGAATCTACAAGGGGTGGTTGGTTCCTATGAACCCATTAGTGCATGGTATGATATCCTAACTATTCAATGTGTGCAGGGTGCATTACGTGGCTTAGTGCTAAGTGGCTCCTCGATGTGTGTGTGTCCTACTAAATTGTGTGAACCCTGGTGAATTGTGTGTTTGTTCCTCAGAAATTCTTTGAGAGAGGAGAGAATCTTAGAGGGGAAATCTGGTGAGGTTTAGTAGAGGGTGTTTGGATCCTAGGGGGAGTATTGAAGTGGTGAGGTCTCGAGGGCGATGAAGGGTGAGTCACCCAAAAATAGGACTCCAATTGCTTGTCAACTGTTACCTCAATGGTAGTACTACAGTTTGGTGTTCACTGGTTGCTCTGTATCAGTGTGGGCTGCATGTTCTTTATATCAAGTTCTCGATGTGATAATGTTTGGGCTGATGTTTTCTGCTGCCTAATCGACCCCATGTTGTTGCTGCACTTTTCTTTGTTGTGTCCTTATTCGTGTATGTTACTTATTTGGTAGTTGAGCTTGCTACATTTGTTGATGCTTTGCTACTGAATTAATGCTTTGTTAAGCTGCTGGTTGGGCGTGTATTTCTGGACCCATCGAAATCCAAACAAAACGCTGCCAAGTTTTCTAGAATTTGGAGCCCTGCTGGTGTTGACAGATTATGTTGGTTCTGCCGGTCTGGGTTTGATTGAGTGTATTCATTTAAATGCAAACATGGGCAGCGTAAGGTTGCATGGTCCTACGGTCTATCAATTGTTGTTGTTCCGATCTATTTGCTGATGGTACTGCTGGTTATGTAGGGTTTGTTCCCTTTCATGCTGCTTACCCTAAGGGGGCTGTCCTTAGGGATGTTTGCTTATACTTTTTATCCCTTGTTGGTCAGGTTGTAATCTGTTTGTGAGTGAGCTGCGCCTCATTCCCAGCCTAGGGAGAAGGGGATGTCCTCTCCACAGTTCAATTTCACTAGTGTCGAGTATCTTATTAGGAGGATCATCCTCTTGAGTTCTCTACTTCCACATTGGTTAAGCTGATGGTTAAGCAGGCAGATCAAGTTCAAGCATAGTCAAGAGTTATATATCCCATTTTGGAGTTTCTGACCCATCTTGTTAGATGGTTTAGAAACTCTTAAATAGAGTTTAGTTTTCGTAAGTTGATGTATTTTTTTTTTCGGTAAATAAGCTTACCGAATGTACAACCTACAAGGGGCATACCCCAGGAGGACAAAGACAGAAAATAAAGAAAAGAAAAGGTGGGGGAGGCCAATTGGCTACAATAGGATGTGGATGACTACATGTGTAGATGAGAGAGAAACACCTGGAATACAAATCCTGACTAACAAAAGTGAACCAGAAATAAAGAAAGTAGACATAGCAAATATACAAACTAGAACCATAACTTTGTAAGGTCCTCACTTGGCATCATCTTTACACTTCATTGTTGACACCCAAATTTGGCCCGACCACTCGGGATTTCAACATTGAACGACGCCAATTTCACTATATTTATCTCTGCGTCACAACAAAAAATTTAGCTGTCTTTGGGTCGCAATCAGACACCGGCAGAGAGATCAATCAAAAGCATTGCGGAGCATTGTGTGTCACAGGAGCGTGCAACACTGGATCATTTTCCAGGCCAACTCTCCTGACCGAATTTTGCATAAACAATTCAAATGGCCATCATCAAATAAACAATTCAATTGTTTATGTGAGTGGAGGGCATTTAAAAAAGGAAAGGAAAGAAAGTGGCGTAGCCACCACTGGGTTCAGCACCGAGTGCCACGTGTCAACTTCCAAGGCATCTGATTATCTCCTGCTTCAATCTCAGCCGTTGATCTCCATCACAAGCTCCCATGCGCGCGTCACACCGGATCATTGTCCTTTCTCACCCAGTCAGCCGGTCACCAAGTTATGTGCCTGGTATCACTTTTCCATGCCTATAAAAGGCAGCAGCTTTGCTGCATTAAGGAGAGAAAAAAAGAAAGAAAGAAAAAGAGGAAAAAAACAGAGAGGAAAGAGGACGCCAGGAGAGGAAAAAAGGAAAGGAAGGGAAAAAGGCTCTGACCCTCTCTCTTCGTTTCTCTGAGATCCAAAAAGAAAAAGAAAGCCAGGTCTCTCTCTCTCCCAGTTACTCCAGAAAACCCAAAAACCAGCGGTCTCTCTCCGTCTCTCCTACACTGTCCGAACCCATTCCCTTTTTAAATCCATGCAAAAAGCCAAGAGCAAATCTCATTAACCAGTCCAGAAAAATTAGAGCTTCAAGCTCAACAAAAAAAAGCCTTTGCCTTAGTCCAAAGCCCTCAAAAATCCAGCCATCTCTTTTCAATTACAGTCCGACCGAGGTCTTGTAATTTGTATTTTTATACGCGACAACGTCAATATAGCTCGAAAATAGTGAAACCGAATTCGGCACTTTTTCAAGTTATATTTTCGTCTAGCCTATACAATTCCAGCCAATTGCCACCCAAGGTGAGCACCATGTAATCCGGCACTGGGGGCGTTCCCCCTTTTCAATTTCAATATTAAAAAAACAGTCACTCAATATCTTTTTTTTGTATATATGTAAATATTGTTTACGGAACCTCAAAGTAGCCTGTGACCGATTGATGGTGATTTTCAAAGTAGCCTATAAATCGAGTCCCGGCGATAAAGGATTCCGTTCCATAAAAAAATACAAAGTCAATGCATTGATAATCCATATGTTGAAATCTGAAAACGCGAGACGCGGAAGGTGGGAACCCACCCGAAACATGCTCGGACCTTTAGATTTCGACATATGAATTTCAGAATAATTTAATTTCTTGTGTTCTTTTATTCTATTATTTGCCAAGGATATTTAATTGAAAAAGGCTAAAATTGAGAAAAGCGCCGAACAGACAACGTGGGGTGCCTAACACCTTCCCCACTCACAGAAAATCCCCGAGCTCATCTCTGATTTCGCAAACCTAAAAAGAGAGTCAATTTCAAGCCTGTTTGAATAAAGAATTTGCTCAAACGGAAGAAAACAAAAAAGAAGAGTTAAAACCGGTTTTCTTAAAGTTCGTCTTTGAAAAACAGTTTTAACGGGTGACCTGACACACCCAAATTCAATGTTAGGTGGCGACTCTGAAATTTTAATAAAAACGCGAGTCACAGCTACAAACCTCATAATTCACAAACGTCGCATTTAAAAGTCATGATTTTAAAAGCGTCGCCAAAATGCCCACCGAAGTGGAGCAGGCGAGCGGCTGGTAAAAATCGGGGCGCGACAGCTGGCGACTCTGCTGGGGAAAAACTTAGCGGATTTCAGCCTTTTATCAAATTTGGCCTTTTCAAATAAATATCCTTGGCATTCCAGTTGCTAACAAAGTTTCATTCTTCTATCTCAGGTAAAAAAAAAAAGGCAAAAAAAATTGCAATTGCAAAAAAAAAAAACAAAAACTAACATTTGTTTTGCAGGGCATTCATTGCACATATTTGTCAAGAACTCCCTCCGGAGATTTAAAAAAAAAACTCAAAATTTTCAGCATATCATTCAGCACTACATACCCTCTCTTCTCAATCTCCATTCTTTTTTACAACTTTCAACCCTGTAGGACTAGAACGTGCTCTTAAGTATACCGGTACTATCGGATGGCGATTTTCAAAGTAGCCTACGGTAGTATCCGTCGAAACGGAGCCAACTCACATCACCAACCTGAGAAGGTTCCATCTTTTATGGGGCTGGAGGTTTGAAGATGTGGGAACCATAAACCTGGAGAATGCATTAGACAAGCCAAAGCCGTCATGCTGCATGTAGAACCCAAAAGAAAAGAGTCAGCCTAAGCCTTTGCATCTTAAGGCATCATGAAAAACGGAGGGAGTTCTGAACTGCCATTATCATAAACCTGTCCTAACAATTTTCTCTCCTCTACCACCCAAGGTAGCAGAGAGCTTTTGTTGCAGAAAACGACACTCTGGGCACATTCCAATTCTCCTCCCGGAAGTCTTGCCCTCACCAGGTCTCTGTCTAAAGCAATGGCAGAGGAAAACCATCCCAGTCAAAATGAGCCTGAGACCGTCCCTCTGGCTGACCACATTGCGCTCCAAAGGGAGGTTGAAAACCTCCAAGCCATGGTCCAACATCTGTTAGCTCGGGATCATCCCAACACCGGGCTATCAACACCTCTACAGTCCACTCGGGCAGGGGCATCTGTCGACTTGCACCTCCCATCAATCCAACCCAGTATCGGGCAAATAATACCACATCCATTCACTGGGGCTGGGGCAACCATCATCCAAAATCCCTCACCAATTCAAAATAACACTGGGGCAGTCCCCTTACCTGTCATTCCCAATTCACCCGGGGGCATAGACCCAATCATAAACCAGAAAATCAAGCACCTGGAGGAAGCCCTCAAAGCCATGCAAGGGCCAAATGCTTACCCCTCCACCAATTTCTCAGACCTCTGCTTTTTTCCAAACCAGCCCCTTCCAGCCAAATTCAAAATACCAGACTTCACCAAGTTCAATGGGACCACCAATCCCATGACCCATCTCCGACTGTATGCCGGGGCACTCAATGGCCTGCCCAATGGAAACATGCTTATGATGCAATTGTTCCAGCATAGTCTTACCGGACCTGCCGCACAATGGTTTGCCCGATTAGACCTTCACCGCATCCAGACATGGGCTGAATTGTCCCAAGAATTTGTCAAGCAGTATCGGCACAACACCGACATAGGCATAGACATGCACCTGTTGAGAATGGAACAAGAGCTGGAAGAAACATTCCGAGCATATGCCTTGCGCTGGAAAAACTCAGCCTCCCTGGTCGAGCCCCCACTGCTTGATTATGAATACGTACATTTGTTTGTGCAAACCTTGGATGGAGTCTACTATGGGAAGTTGTGTACTTCCATTGGGAGATCCTTTTCAGAAATAATCCAGCAAGGAGAAATGATCGAAGAAGGCATCAAAACAGGGAAGATAATTGACCCCTATGCCCCATGGTAAAAACCAAGCCTTCTCCCTCAATGCCAAACCTGGTAGCCAGAAACTCCTGAAAGACTGGAGCCAGATTCCCAAAGCTCTCAAAGCACCATCCAGACAATCCCTTATCCCCTTGCCTGAGCAACAGGGTAAACTCCCAGCAAACCCAACCGAAAAGGGACAGACTCTCGGACATCCAGCATCGATGAATGAGGCATGGAGCCACTCAAAAAAGAAAAAGAAAAAGAAATGGGTATCAGCATAATTTTCATCATCAAAACTTAGAATCGAATTTCTAAGGATTTTTTTAAAAAAAAACTCTTGAAATCGTATTTTCAAGTTAAATTTCAAACCTTGGAATCGAATTTCTAAGGAGTTAAAAAAACCTTGAAATCAAACTTTCAAGTTTCAGCCAAAACCTCGAATCGTATTTCCAAAAAAATCAAAAAAAAAAAATCTGATCTTGAAATCGTATTTTCAAGTTCAATTTCAAAAAATTTTGGAATCGTATTTCCCAATTATTCAAAAATAAAATCTTGAAATCATATTTTCAAAAGTTCAAACCTTGGAATCGTATTTCCAAGGATTCTCAAAAACAAATCTTGAAATCGTATTTTCAAGTTCAATTTCAGACCTTGGAATCGTATTTCCAAGGATTCTCAACAAAAGACTTGAAATCATATTTTCAAGTTCAATTTAATACATTGGAATCGTATTTCCAAGTTTTCAAAAATAAAATCTTGAAATCGTATTTTCAAGATTCAGTCAAACCTTAGAATCAAATTTCCAAGAAGTTTAAAAAGAAAAACTTACAATCGAATTTTTAAGTTCCCATCATACCTTGGAATCGTATTTCCAAAGGTTTCTAAAGAAAATGTCAAAAAAAAGTTCCAAAAAAAAGAAACAAAAAGAGAGAGATACCAGCGTAGTCAAAACTCAAAAGAAGACTACGGCAAAAATGGTAAAAGCCTGCGTGGTTAAAACCTGAAAAGGGACCATGACAAAAGTGGCAAAAAAAAAAATGTACAAAAAAAAAATGTACAAAAAAAAATACAAAAAAAACAAAAAAAAACACACCGGCATGGTTAAAACCCAAAAGGGGACTACGGCAAAAATGGTGAAAGCTGACACTAGTGAAAACCCAAACGGGCATTAGTGACAAAAATGGCAAAAAAAAAAAAACAAAAAACAAAAAAGAAGAAGAATCAAATCAACAAAGAATGTCCGTACCCTCACGGATATCAGTCTTCAGATTGGAGCCGCACAGCAGGGCCACCAAAAGAACGTCAGCACTCCCTTCAAGAGATGCCCAAGCATTCCCCGCCTCAACAGAAGGACTCCAAATCCCTGATCGTCAAGAAAACTCAATGAGTGCAAACTCCAGTCAAGAATATCAATGGCCCCTGCCATCACCAAAAGGAAAAAAACTCAAAGAAAAGAACGGCCCAAGCTCAGCAGCCTCAGATTCCAGGTCCAGCCTCAGTGGCCTCAATTTCAGATCCAGCCTTAGTGGTCTCGATTTCAGGATCCAGCTTCAGCGAACCTGCTTCAACTACCTTATCTCAGCAGCCTTCATTTCAAGTTCAGCCTCAGCGGCCATCCTAAAAAAATGCAGCACGACTGCTCGGCATCACCAAAAAAGAGCAGCAATGCAACTCCCAAAAAAAAAAAAAAAAAAAAGAAGTCATATCCAAATTCACAAGTTCAACGAAGCCTCAGCAGCCAGACTTTGGTTCAAGGTTTCCAAGCTTAAATCAACTTCGGGGCCATCCCCGAACTTTCCAGTTCAACTTCAGGGCATCCCCTGAACTCTTAAGTCAACTTCAGAATCGAATTTCTGAACTGCTCAAATCAACTTCGGGGCCACCCCCGAACGTTCCAGCTCAACTTCGGGGAATCTCTTGAACTTTTCAAAATCAACTTCGGGGCCATCCCCGAACTTTCCAGTTCAACTTCAGGGAATCTCCTGAACTTCTCAAATCAACTTCGGGGCCACCCCCGAACGTTCCAGCTCAACTTCAGGGAATCTCCTGAACTTCTCAAATCAACTTCGGGGCCATCCCCGAACTTTCCAGTTCAACTTCAGGGAATTCCCTGGACTCTCCAATCAACTTCGGGGCCAACCCCGAACTATCCAGTTCAACTTCAGGGCCATCCCTGAACTTTTCAGGTCAACTTCGGAATCGAATATCTGAATCGAATATCCGAACTTTTCAAGTCAACTTCGGAATCGAATATCAGAATCGAATATCTGAATTGTCCAGTCAACTTCAGAGTCGAAACTCTGAACTCTCAAGTCAACTTCAGGGCCATCCCTGAACTCACAATTCAAGTTCAAAGGCGTTCCACCAAGTTTCTGACGACGCAGCCGGAGTTCAAGTCAGAATTTCCCCAAAGGTTTTGAATGGACCATGTTACTTGGATTACAGCTTTCAGACTCAGCCTCGTGGTCAGGCAAATTAAGGTCTTCAAAAATCTTTGTTTGATATTTCTCCGAAAAATCAAACAAAGAGGGGCAGCTGTTGACACCCAAATTTGGCCCGACCACTCGGGATTTCAACATTGAACGACGCCAATTTCACTATATTTATCTCTGCGTCACAACTAAAAATTTAGCTGTCTTTGGGTCGCAATCGGACACCGGCAGAGAGATCAATCAAAAGCATTGCGGAGCATTGTGTGTCACAGGAGCGTGCAACACTGGATCATTTTCCAGGCCAACTCTCCTGACCGAATTTTGCATAAACAATTCAAATGGCCATCATCAAATAAACAATTCAATTGTTTATGTGAGTGGAGGGCATTTAAAAAAGGAAAGGAAAGAAAGTGGCGTAGCCACCACTGGGAAATACAAATGGGAAAAATGTGGAGTCTGGATGATATCTTGTTTCGCCCCACGAAACACATGCCAAGCACATAAATTACAAGAGATATACCGTTTTATTCCCGGTATTAAAATAAGAAAGTCGACTGTTCCGGCGCTTCAATCGGACTCCGTTTTGAACATCAGTCGAGAGCATCGCAGACCGGGTGGAGCTGATTATTCAAACAATCCCAGTGAGGATTTTCTTTGTTTATTCAAAAGGGGAACTTCAGTGCAACACCAATTGGATTTTCCAAAGCTCGGTGGAGCTTCTGCCGACACCCCTTGTCAGTGAGGCAATTGTTTATTTCAAAGGCAAATTCAGTGGAGGAATTCGGTTGAGTGGGTTCAGCACCGAGTGCCACGTGTCAACTTCCAAGGCATCTGATTATCTCCTGCTCCAATCTCAGCCATTGATCTCCATCACAAGCTCCCATGCGCGCGTCACACAGGATCATTGTCCTTTCTCACCCAGTCAGCCGGTCACCAAGTTATGTGCCTGGTATCACTTTTCCATGCCTATAAAAGGCAGCAGCTTTGCTGCATTAAGGAGAGAAAAAAAGAAAGAAAGAAAAAGAGGAAAAAAACAGAGAGGAAAGAGGACGCCAGGAGAGGAAAAAAGGAAAGGAAGGGAAAAAGGCTCTGACCCTCTCTCTCGTTTCTCTGAGATCCAAAAAGAAAAAGAAAGCCAGGTCTCTCTCTCTCCCAGTTACTCCAAAAAACCCAAAAACCAGCGGTCTCTCTCCGTCTCTCCTACACTGTCCGAACCCATTCCCTTTTTAAATCCATGCAAAAAGCCAAGAGCAAATCTCATTAACCAGTCCAGAAAAATCAGAGCTTCAAGCTCAACAAAAAAAAGCCTTTGCCTTAGTCCAAAGCCCTCAAAAATCCAGCCATCTCTTTTCAATTACAGTCCGACCGAGGTCTTGTAATTTGTATTTTTATACGCGACAACGTCAATATAGCTCGAAAATAGTGAAACCGAATTCGGCACTTTTTCAAGTTATATTTTCGTCTAGCCTATACAATTCCAACCAATTGCCACCCAAGGTGAGCACCATGTAATCCGGCACTGGGGGCGTTCCCCCTTTTCAATTTCAATATTAAAAAAACAGTCACTCAATATCTTTTTTTTGTATATATGTAAATATTGTTTACGGAACCTCAAAGTAGCCTGTGACCGATTGATGGTGATTTTCAAAGTAGCCTATAAATCGAGTCCCGGCGATAAAGGATTCCGTTCCATAAAAAAATACAAAGTCAATGCATTGATAATCCATATGTTGAAATCTGAAAACGCGAGACGCGGAAGGTGGGAACCCACCCGAAACATGCTCGGACCTTTAGATTTCGACATATGAATTTCAGAATAATTTAATTTCTTGTGTTCTTTTATTCTATTATTTGCCAAGGATATTTAATTGAAAAAGGCTAAAATTGAGAAAAGCGCCGAACAGACGACGTGGGGTGCCTAACACCTTCCCCACTCGCAGAAAATCCCCGAGCTCATCTCTGATTTCGCAAACCTAAAAAGAGAGTCAATTTCAAGCCTGTTTGAAAGAAGAATTTGCTCAAACGGAAGAAAACAAAAAAGAAGAGTTAAAACCGGTTTTCTTAAAGTTCGTCTTTGAAAAACAGTTTTAACGGGTGACCTGACACACCCAAATTCAATGTTAGGTGGCGACTCTGAAATTTTAACAAAAACGCGAGTCACAGCTACAAACCTCATAATTCACAAACGTCGCATTTAAAAGTCATGATTTTAAAAGCGTCGCCAAAATGCCCACCGAAGTGGAGCAGGCGAGCGGCCGGTAAAAATCGGGGCGCGACATTCATAATAACAAGTCCAAAGGACCATAGCATTAACATACAGCAGCAGCAAACAGAAGCTTCATTACCAGTAGCGAAATAAGATCAAGGACGTATCAAATAGCATCTATACTCTGTAATAGCTCAAAGTTTCGTGCCATTCAATTGCCTCAGCAAACAGTATACAATATAACTTAAGTTCCAAGGGAGGACGCCCCCTCCCAAAGGGGATCAAACAAGCCATGGGACAGCCCCCTAGGCTAGGCCAAAATCAAAATAACAGACCTCCTAATCTGGACAGCAAGCTGGATTTTGAAGAATTTTGGGCAGCATACGGTTTGAAAAGTGGCCATTCCAAAAGGCAGTGACACTGCCCGGGGTACAGAGCAAAAACAACAATACAGCAGGCTCAATTCTGTCCAGAAAATAGGAAACAATTCTACTCAGAGCGGTCGAATAGTAGCAAGTGATTTGCAGTCACAATTGGTCAACATTGACCGTAGAACAACCCATGTATGCAAACTGCTAGTGATTGACAGAGATGACATTAACAGAAATCTGAGCAGTAGCATAATTACGAAATCTGGGCAGTGTCAACATAACAGATTCAAAATCTGGGCATAAAATCTGGGTACACCAAACACTAACAGAAACAGTAACCATTACTCTCCCAATGGCAGCAGTAGTCGACGCAAGACAGTAGCTGAACATTGGTTCAATAACACTTATAGATGTACAACATCCATTGCACATAAAGAAAACAGTAGCAGATGCATAAGTTCTGGGTACCAACAGAATATCCTTAGATCTTTTAAAGGTGCTCACCACTTGAACTCCCTCACAAACTAACCTCCCACTCTCTTTTCCCACTAGATCTGAGGTCAAGGCTAATCCTTACCATTTTACTCTCCTCTCTAAACAAAGAAGGATGGCGGTAAAAATCTCCCAGGTCACCCACGTATGAGTAGGCCACACACAAAATCAGAATGCCACAAAGGCACAGCACTCCAACGGCAGATGCTACAAAAGCATAAGGAAGAGGATAAGATAGCAAACCTGTACTAGAAGTACCTAGGAGAATTACTCCCATGATAAAGTAAGCACCTGCAGTCACAACTTGTCCAATTGAACCATGAGCAACAAATACCTTAGCCCCATGCTCAACCAACCTGCCACTGGGATTTAAACATTAAGACATATAATAGTGCAGAGTACAACCTATTATTGCCATCTAAATAGTGAGGTTAGCGTTTAAATTCCAATTATCAATTAAATAAGAAGGTCCTGTGGGGAGCTTAGAGAGGGAGACCAATCTATATCTGATTTCTGCACAAATTTTGCTCACCACTGTTGGGATTGGATTGTGCACATTCTGAAACTTCCTGTAGTTCCTCTCAATCCAGATGTGGTAGAGAGTAACAGTGAAGGAGAGTTTGATTAAGGTGCTCCTAAGTCCTTTGCCCTTGTAGTTGGACAGGAGAGAGACTAGACTACTGAGAGATTGGGGTTGCCAAGTATGGTGTGACTTTACAGAAACACTGTCCCAAACTTCTTTAGTAAAATGACAATTGAAAAATAGATGATCATGGTCCTCCTTCTCATTGCAGAAACTACAACAAGAGGAGTCCTTAATACCAAACAGCACAAGCCTGCCCTCTGTGGACAACCTATTTTGTATGGCAAGCCAGCAAATTATGCTACATATGGGGATGTGAGCATGAAACCATACAATATGGTTCCACTCAATAGGGAAAAAATGAGTTCTAAGATGCTCCCAAAGAGAGGAGACAGAGAACAATCCGTTAGTACCAAGGGTCCAGCTACATGAGTCATGCATAGGAGAAGGATTGGAGATCACAGGAAGAGCATTCCTAATCTCATTTAATAAGTACTTGACAATCAGAGTATTTCAGTTTGGTGGAAATAAGTGGGACACCCAGGTATTTCATAGGGAGGAAACCTTCCTTGAAACCTAGAGTGTCCAAAATAGAAGCTTTAACAGTGGAAGGGACCCCAGAGAAGAAGGCATTGCTCTTCCCTGGGCTAGGAACAAGACCAGAAAGGGAGGAAAACTCAGTGAGGGCCTCTTGAATGCATTTGATGGAACTCAACTCTCCTTTACAAAAGATCATGAGATCATCAGCAAAACAGAGGTTGATAATTTTGGTTTTGTCGCACCTCAAATGGAAGTGAAATGTGGAGCTGAGGGACTGATCCCTGAGGAGCTGAGTGACGACCTCCATGACAATAACAAAGAGATAAGAGGATAAGGGGTCTCCCTGCCTTAAACCTCTCTTCCCCATGATATTGCCAATGACCTCACCATTAAAACCCAAAGAATAATTAGCAGTGGTAATGCAAGCCTTGATCCAATTGATCATAATAGGGTGGAAGTTCATGCAATGGAGAACATCCCATAAGAATTCCCATCTGACATTATCATAGGCTTTCATGATATCAACTTTCAAAGCACATTTAGGAGTGGATGAGTGCTTGTGATAGTCTCATGATCTCTTGAGTGAGAAAAATATTGTCAGCAATCCTTCTCCCCTTGACAAATCCGGATTGGACAGGATCAATAAGGTGAGGGAGAGCAACCTGAATCCTATGAGCAAGAATCTTGGCAATACATTTGTATATTGTATTACAGCATGAAATGGGCCTATAGTCCCCCACCTTGGAAGGATTAGGGACTTTAGGGACCAGAGCGATGATGGTGGAGTTTGCCTTGGTGAGAAGCTTGCCAGATCTAAAAAAATTCCTGACAACAGAGGTAACTTCATGCCCCACTACATGCCAGGTCTTCTGAAAGAAGTCTGCATTAAAACCATCAGGACCAGGGGCTTTGTTAGGATTCAAAGACAAGAAGGTGTCTTTGATCTCTTGATTGGAAATATCAGAAACCATAGCCTCTTTCTGATCATTGGAAAGCTTGGAAGCTACCAATTGATTCACTCTGGTAGCACCATCATACTGAGAGGAGTGGGGTTTACCCAGTAGATTAGTGTAAAATTCCACAAAAGTAGCTTTGATGGTTATGGGATCATGAGTGAGGCTGTCATCAGGAAGGACGAGACTTGTGATCTTGTTCCTATTTCTCTTGTGAGTGATGGATTTGAAAAAATAGGAAGTACACTGGTCCCCGAGTCTGAGCCATTGAATCCTAGATTTTTGCCTGGCAAAACTCTCCTCAGCTCTAGCCAACTGTACATATTGCCTATACAACTCTCTTTCAAGAATTAGCTTGGAGGAGTTGGTAGGATCTTTGCCTAACTCTAACTCGACAGAATCCAGATGATGTTTAGTTGCCAAGGTTCTAGAGGAGATCTCACTGTAATCCTTGGAGTTAAGTTTTTTTAGTTCCTCTTTAAGGAGTCTGAGTTTTGTACAAACTACAAACATAGGATTACCATTGATAATCCTAGTCCAAACTCCTTGAACAATAGGAATGAAATCTGGATGGCCAGCCAAGAAATTAAAGAACTTGAAAGGTCTCTTGACCTTCTTAGGATCAAGATTCAAAGAGACCACAATAGGAGAATGATCAAAGATGCCAGGGGCAGGGAAATGAGCACTAGAATAGGTGTAAGTCCTCATCCAATGCTCATTAACAAGAGCCCCATCAATCTTGGTGGAAACAAAATGGGAAGAATCTTATTTATTAGTCCAGGTAAAATGACATCCAGTGTATTTCAGGTCATCGAGGGCTATACACTTATTGAAATCCTCCATATGGGGAGGCCAGTGACTATCCCCACCCATTTTGTCAGTTTGGAATCTCAGTGCATTGAAATCACCTAATACGACCCAAGGAACAGAACTATTCCAAGAAGTGATAGACTGCCAGAGTTCATTTCTCTCAATATAATAATTGGAGCCATAAACAAAGGTGGCAAGGAACTGAGTGTCCCCAGAGAGAGACTGAACTTGGCAATGAATGGCTTGATTGGAGAGACCAAGGACATTCACATGGACCATGGCAGGATCCCAAGCTACAACAATTCTGCCACTAGGGGCATGAATGTAATTATGCACAAAATCCCAAAAGGGTAGCATTGATCTCAAAATTCTAGAAGAGTTGATGTCCTTTACTTTTTTTTTTTTTTTTTTGGGTAAATAAGCTTGAAATAGAAAAAGGCAAAGCGGATATACAGCCTACAAGGGGCATACCCCAGGAGGACAAAAGAAAACAAAGAAATAAAAGAAACAAAAGGATGGCCAATAAGGCTACAGTGGGGAGGGGTACGTGACTACAAAAGAATAGGCTAAAACTAGTAACATGCAAATAACTAAATGTTTCTAGGCCATCAAGGGAGATGGAGGAGAAACATACAAAATGGGACTGTACAACTGAAATGAAGCTTGAGCATAGTATAGTAGCCAGCCGCTGGGTGCATGATCATCAACAGAATGCAGCGGCCGTATGAAGCAGAATGCAGTGCAGAGATGAAATTTGGCATGACATTTGGCAGCTACAACCAACTCAGAATCAGAGCATTGAATGGTGATCAAATGATGGAGAAGTGGGATAGGTTCCTTGGACATGAGACTTGAAGCTTGAACGATGGAATGGATGCTTGAACATGAAATAAGTCCATGAATTGGGAGGAAGCCCCCTCCCAGAAGGGGATCAAACAAGCCAGGGACAACCCCCCATGGCTAGGTCTAATCTCGTGGATGCTGATCAGACACACAACAGTCCAGATGAACTATTGTTGTTCAGCACAGAACAACAAACAACAGCCCCATAAGGTTAGTCCGATTCTTAGAAATTTGAGCAGAGTTTCGTTTGAAATTGGGATACCCAGAAACAGTGGCTGTCCAGAATACAACAACAGCAATAGAACAATACAGTAGCAGCAGATCTTAGAATAATACAGAACATATAGCAGTAAGTGCAGCAGCAGTGTACAAAATATATATAACAGAGGGTTGCAACAGCCCTTGCAACCATGATATATGTGCATAAAGCAATAACACTAACATCATCAAGAGTAACAACAGATAATAGGGATTGCAACAGCCCTTGCAACCCATATAACATCAATAAAAAGCATATTGCAATTTAGTTATAAAGCAATGATACTAGCATAAACAAGAGTAATAACAGATGCAATAATAGTGGATTGCAACAGCCCTTGCAACCCAAATGACTTCAATAAAGCACAATATTCATACCTCACTTTAAGCTTACAGCACTCACCATTGCCTTGTTGAACCAGAGCAACCTTGGAGAGGGCAGCAGCTGTCGCACTTGCCACTATCACAGCAGTAGAATGCCCTCACTGCAGCAGCAACAAAACAGGTCCAGCAGTGGCAACCACTGCTCACTGCAGCAGCAAACAGGTCCAGTAGAATATGCTTGACTTAACCATTAAGATGCCCAAACTGATAACCATTGCCTTGTTGAACCAGAGCAACCTTAGAGAGGGCAGCAGCTGTCACAATTCGATAATATTCCAAGGAACAGTTCAGTACTAAACCTGCAACACATACTACCCAAATGGGCCATTAGTGGAACCTTTGCGGGCACCTGTACCTGAGAGTGAAAGTGAATGAGTCAGAATTGAGAGTAAGTTAACATAACTCAAACACAAATACATTAAGTGTTAGTGTGAGATGGGATGTTCCATGAAGCACTTAATGACAGTGAACCAGGTGGTATTTTGTGAAGGGACAACAATCTGTACCTAATCTCAGTGCATATCTTAGACACCAATGAGGATACGCTATGCTGTAGGCTCTGAAATTTCCTAAGATTCCTTTCTATCCAAATATGATAGAGGGAGACAGTGAAAGTCAGTTTGGTCAAGGTGCTCTTGAGACCCTTTCCTTTAGCTGTGGAAACAAGATTGGCAAGATTAGTGAGGGTTTGTGGCTGCCACATGAGCTGTGATTTAAGGGAAACAGCATCCCACACCTGTTTAGTAAATGGGCAGTTGAAGAACAAGTGGTCATTGGATTCCTCAACTGAGCAGAAACTACAACAAGAAGTGCTCTTAATACCAAACAGGACAAGTCTGTCCTCAGTGGATAATCTATTTTGAATAGCAATCCAGCTTATCACACTACATCTGGGGATATGTGAGGGAAACCACACACTATCACTCCAACCAATAGTAGGAAATTTGGGTCTCAGCTGCTCCCACAAAGAGGAAATGGAAAAGAGACCATCTTGAGTAAGTGTCCACCTGCAAGAGTCAGCAGGAGGAGGGATGGAGTTATTAAGGGTAGGGAGATGGGAACGAATTTCATTTAACTCCCAAGTTTGAGTAATTGGGAAGGCCCATTGATAAGTGGCACTAAGGATGGAGGACACCAAGGTATTATTAGGCAATCCTGTATCGTATATCACACGGTTACCAAAGTGCTCAACAAGAGGGCCAGAGGGGTGCCAATTGTCATACCACAATGAAATGGAAGATCCATCACCAACATGGTACTTAATGAAGGGTTGAACAAGGGGACGAAGTTGGAGCAACTTTCTCCAAGTCCACGAGGGACTGCAAGGGATTTTAACTTGCCAAAAACTTCTCCCTTTAAGTAAGTACGATTTTACCCATTGGCACCACATAGATTGCTCACCACCGGAGACAAGGAACCAAATGTGTTTGGCCATGGCAGCCTTATTCCAAATTTGAAGGGATTTAAAGCCTAAACCTCCCTCTTTCCTAGGAGAGCACAGGTGGTCCCAAGAAACTTTAGCTCCAGTGTGCTTAAGATCAGAACCAGTCCAAAAGAAGGACCTGAGTATGGCTTCAATTTCCTTAACCACCTTCTTAGGTAGAATAAAAATGGAAGACCAATACGTTTGCATAGAGAATAGAACAGACTTAATCAGTTGAATCCTCCCAGCATATGAAAGGTACTTACTTGCCCAAGATTTAGTACGATTTGTGATTCTATCAATGAGGGCTTGGCAGTCAGAGTACTTGAGCTTGGTGGAGATAAGGGGAACTCCCAAGTATCTCACAGGGAGAAAACCCTCACGAAACTGTAAAGCATCAAGTATAGCCTGTTTGACTGTGGGAGGGACACCTGAAAAGAAAATGTTGCTCTTTCCAGGGCTAGGAGAGAGGCCAGACAAGGCCTCAAACTCGGAAAGAGCCTCCTGAATGCAGATAATGGAGTTAAGTTCACCTTTGCAAAAGATCATAAGATCATCAGCAAAACATAGATTAATTATCTTTGTTTCCTCACATCTCCAATGAAAATGAAAATTAGGGCTTTGAGATTTTTCTTTAAGGAGTTGAGTGAGAACTTCCATGACAATAACAAAAATGAAGGAAGACAAGGGATCACCTTGCCTAAGACCTTTCTTACCCATAATGGAGCCCGTGGCTTCTCCATTAATGCTCAGAGAGTAGTTGGCAGTGGTGATACAGGCCTTGATCCATTTTATCATTTGAGGATGGAAATTCATAGCGATAAGAGTATCCCATAAGAAATCCCATCTAACATTATCGTAGGCCTTCATAATATCTACTTTAAGAGCACATTTAGGAGAAGTGGAGGCCTTATGATAACCTCTCATAATCTCTTGGGTAAGGAAGATGTTGTCAGTAATTCTCCTTCCCTTAACAAACCCGGATTGAACAGGGTCAATGAGATGGGGTAAAGCAGCTTGAATTCTTTTAGCAAGAATTTTAGCAATGCATTTGTAAATAGTGTTGCAGCATGAAATGGGTCTAAAGTCCCCAACCTTGGTGGGATTGGGGATCTTAGGGACAAGAGCAATGCTGGTAGAGTTTGCCTTAGTGAGGAGTCTACCAGATCTGAAAAAATTCCTCACAGCAGCAGTGACCTCATTGCCAACAACACTCCAAGATTTCTGGTAGAACCCAGCATTGTACCCGTCAGGGCCAGGGGCTTTGCTGGGATTAAGAGACATGAATGTCTCTTTGATTTCTTGATTGGAGATCTCAGAAATCATGGCATCTCTATGGGAATCCAATAGCCTGGAGGATATTAACTGATTAACTCTAGAAGTTCCAGAATAATCCGAGGCATGGACAGTACCCAAAAGGGAGGTATAATAATTTACAAAGGTAGATTTAACCTCGACAGGATCATGTGTGATATCACCATTGGGAAGGACCAGACTAGTGATTTTATTCCTGTTCCTATTGTGAGATATGGATTTAAAGAAATAGGACGTACAATGATCCCCCAACCTAAGCCATTGTATCCTTGATTTCTGTTTTGCAAAACTTTCCTCAGCCCTAGCCAGGGCAAGATATTGCTTACACAAGTCTCTCTCAAGTGCTTGTTTAGATGGGTTGGTGGGATCAACACCAAGATCAGATTGAACCTGGTCAAGTTGTTGCCTAGCAGCCAGTGTTCTCATGGTAATATCACTGTACTCCCTAGTGTTTAGATTCTTAAGTTCCAATTGGAGACGCCTGAGCTTCTCACAAGCAACATACATAGGATTACCAATGATCACTCCCCTCCATACTTTTTGAACAGTGGATAAGAAATCAGGGTGCTCAGTCAGAAAGTTAAAAAATTTGAAAGGTTTATGAGCCTTCCTGGTTTCTGGATTAATATACACAATAGCAGGGGAGTGATCAGAGATCCCAGGAGGGGAGAAATGGGCATTAGAACAAGTATGAGTCTTGATCCAATGATCATTAACTAAAACCCTGTCAATCTTGGTAGCAATGTATTGAGTGTCAGTTTGCTTGTTAGACCATGTGAATTGACAGCCAGAGTATCTAAGGTCTGCAAGCTCAGTGGAAGCAATACATTTATTGAAATCCTCCATGTGTGAAGGCCAACTCTGATCACCACCAATCTTCTCAGATTGGTATCTAATAGCATTGAAATCACCTAATATAATCCAGGGACCTGTACAAGTCCAATTAGTCAAGTCATGCCAGAGCTCCTCTCTCTCCAGATAGAGATTAGAACCATAGACAAAAGTAGCATAAAACTTGAGATCTCCATTCAAGGTCTGGACATTACAATGGATGGCTTGGGAAGACTGACCAATGATACTCAAGTTAAGAACAGTAGGGTCCCAGACCACACAGATTCTACCACTTGGAGCAACAACAGAGTTATGTGCAAAGGACCAAAAGGGAAACATAGATTTAAAAGTCCTAGACCAATTAACCTCCTTTATTTTATGTTCAATGAGCCCAAAAAGTGATAATTTGTTTGTTTTGACAAAAGAAACAACCTCTTTTTGCTTAATAGGATCATTAAGACCCCGCATGTTCCAAAACCCAAAATATAGAGGTGTTTTAATCATAAATATGATGGCAAGGTGTAGAAAGAATTATCATACTGCCCAACAAAAAAGGGGTGATACATTTACCTCTTCGGGAGAGAGGGAGACATGCTCCCCTTCCGGTTGTGCTCCTGCTTGTTCCTCTTTTTGCTCTTCTTGTGAGAAACAATTTTAAAGTCCTCTTCCTGTGCAACACCAGCCACTGTCCCTCCAGAGCTACTGCTAGGTAAAGGGTCAGTGGAAGGTGTGCTAGCATAAGGAGGATCTGGATCTGGATCAACAGGTAATCCTTGAAGTGTATCTTTCTCTGATCTTTGAGTAGAGCTGGGTATCACTTTAGTAACTGCATCTAGAGCCTCACTCCCACCTTTGTTCAAGGCCTCAATTACTCTACATTGAACCACTGGATCTTGATTAGAAAACTCTGATTCCAGAACCTGCTTTCCCAAATTGGGCACGGGAACCTCTGGAACTGCTGGGGCTGGAGTAGGTTTAGGTTTGCAAGTATGGCCAAACACCTTACAGGTTGGGCATTTAGAAGGAATCCACTGATATTCCACCCGGATAGCCACAGAATCCCCATTAACCTTCACAATCACTTCATCTGGAAGTTCATCCGCTGCACTTATTTCAACGCAAACTCTAGCATAGTCCAATCTCCTTTTGTTTGCTGTAGCTTGGTCAACATGAATGGGTCTGCCAATTGTGCTAGCGATACGACTAAATCCCAATTCAGTCCAACACTCCAAAGGCAATCTATGAAGCTTGACCCAGGCTGGAATTGAAGGAGGATGAGCCGTCGTAGGAACCATCATTCTCGTCCATTCAGTGAGAACTAGGTATCGTTTAGAGAAAAAATATGGACCACCCTCCAGTACTTTCAATTTCATGGCTTCATCTTTAAACTCAAAGAAGAAACATGAGCCTATTTGCTTAATAGATACAGGAGCATTTTCTTTCCAAACTGCCCTCGCAGTGGCACACAATAACCTGTATGGCATCTTCCCATCAAGGAAGTACCCAATCAGACAGTGATTCCAAGTGTTAGAGTCTACATCCGATTCATCCAACTCTACTATAGCTTCTGAACCTCTTTGCATTTCTGGAAAATGCTCAAGTTTCATAACTTTAGAAGGGGCCTGGGCAGTGAACAAAGAAGTCCAGTTTTTAGGTTTACCTGGGTCTGGAACCTGATTCTGTGTCTCCTTGATTTGTCCCTTTGTACCAGAAGAACTGGGGACCGAAGGATACTGTGTGTGATGAGGAGAGTTGCATTCAACCTCAACAAACTCTCCTGTTACAACCAAATCACTGCTAAGATCAGCTATACCTGGATTAGAATTTTCTTCACGGATCCTAATGAGGTGGGATTTCAGTTGTGAGAAGTTAACATTAATTCCAGACTTATGCATCTCATCCTCTATCGTTTGAACTAGAGAACAAATACGGTCCTCCTGTTCTCCTTCTCTTTGAAACACTTCATGTAGTTTACGCGCTGGACTCAATCCAGACCGTTTGGGGCTAAGTGAGGGCCTATTTGCTGGGCTATTGGACTGATCCAGGCTAAGGTTAGGAACACCATTAGGATCAAGTGCCTTAACCGAGTTAGTTGGAGAGCTAAAACTAGGGTTTTCCGAAAAATCAGAGATCTTAAGACCATAGGGGTAGGTATCGAGAGGTTTGAAAGGGCTGTGATTGGTGATGTTTGGATACGTACTACCTGGCTTCGGAGCTTTGCCTTGTGCGTTATCAGTTGCTGGGGTTGAGATTGGATCTCGTGGAGATGCATAGGTAGGATTGCCCGATCTAGGGTTAGATCTCTGCGGGTATACGTTGGATTGAGCAAAAGGGTTTGATGAAAACCCCGATGGAGAGATAAGAATTAATAATAGCCAACCAAAAGAGGAGAGATAAGAATTACCTCCCTTTGTTTGGGGGATTAAGGGTACCCCCTTTGTAGTCAACCTGAGCAATCTGCTGTACCTTCTTTTTGTTCTTCTTCTTCCCGGATCTGCTCCAAGAATCAAGAGGGTCAGGGGGTTTGGCACTGTGAGAACTCAGTAGGTCTTTCCCATTTAGCTTCTCCAGGCCCCCAATACTCTGATTGGAAGGGGCAGTTTCTAGGGGAGGCTCTGCCTGTTCCTCTAAGGAGGGCATAACCTTATTGGTAGGAGGATCAAGAACTTCCTGTGGGATATCAGGGATTGCCTCTTCGTGCTCTACTTTGCCAATAGAGGAACTGCCAAGATAGGACAATTTTGTAGGGGCTACTACCTTAACAGACTCTGTTGGAGAAACATCCTTAGTAACTGCTGCCAGGGCGTCTCCACCTCCTCCAAGGGCTTCCCCAATCAGCTTCCAAGCTTCCGCATTATTGGTAGTAACTGGATCAATTTTTGTCTTACACGTGTGCCCAAACACTCTACACACATTGCATTTGGGGGGGTAACCATTGGTACTCTACAGGAACTGTAACTGAGTCAATTCCCATGGTGATTTGAATTTCCTTGGGGAGATCTGTTTCAGCAGAAACTTCAATGCATACTCTGGCAAAGTCAATTCTTTGTTGCTTAGCTGTGGCAACATCCACATGAAGAGATTTACCAATGGAACTGGCAATACGACTTAGCCCCTCCTCTGTCCAACACTCTAAGGGCAATTTGTGGATCTTTTTTTTTTTGGGTAAATAAGCTCGAAATAAAAAGAGGACTAACCAAATTTACAGCCTACAAGGGGCATACCCCAAGAGGACAAAAGAAAAGGAAAAAGAAAACAAAGGAAATAAGTGAACCTACGCCATCTGGCTACAAGTAGCTAAGAGTAAATAATCAGAATGTTTCCTAACCTTCTAGATAGATGGCTAAGAAACAAACAACAAAATAAGTAAATAACTAAACTAGCCTAATAGATTGAACACTAGTGTGCAGTGTGTCTAGTAACAAGCAAATTGGACACCAGCTTCACAGAGCAGCAGAGGTACAACTAGACAGCAGAGGTACCAATACGGCAGCACAGCAAAGAATCTGGGTTTAGAAGACAATCACATTTCTAAAAGTTGGACAACACTTGGTCTGAAATTTGATAGGCCAGAAGAGTAGTGAAACTGTCCATAAACGCATAGCACAGCAGCAAGAACCATATAGCAGCAGAGACATCAGCAGATACGATAGCAGCAAATCATTCCACTGAACCATGGGCAGCAGCAAGTATAGCAATACATGAAGTAACAATACAATGCAGCTGCAGCAGTGACACGGGCAGCAGCAACATAGAGTGTATCATCACAAGAGAAACCAGGACTGAGATGGCTTTTGGAGTCTGGAGAATTGGAAGAGGACATCCCCCTCATCCTAGGAAAACCCACACAGTGGGAAATGAGAGCTGGAAGAGGACAGCCCCCTCTTCCTAGGCTACCTCTACTAATTTAGGGTTAATATGGAAGCTCTAAATTGGGCAGCAATTGCCCAAACTGTTTGACAACGTATGCCAGTGAAAGTAGACAGTGTTTAAGAACACTGCTAGGACAAATTAGAGCAGAAGCAACAACGTGGATGCTGATCAGACACACAGCAGTCCAGATGATGCCAATTAACTCTAAAATAGTCAACTCAACACATCAACATCAACACATCAATAGAACCGCAGCAGGAGCAGCAGTAGTGCTGCCCCAGCAGTAAAACTGCCAGCAGCCGTAACAATCTGAACCAAACTGATGGTCAATGAGACATAAAATAGCACCCATTACAGAAGCCAACAGTAGCAGGCAGCAGGTCTAACAGTAGCAAATAGTGGCAACAGATTGCAATAGCCCTTGCAACCCACTTAATATCAACAGATTACAATAGTAGCATGCAATTTAACAGTTGCAACAGCCCTTGCAACAACAATGATCAACAAGAGTAATATCAATTGCAATAGTAGCAGTAGATTGCAACAGCCCTTGCAACCCACTTAACATCAACAGATTGCAATAGTAGCATGCAATTTAATATGATAGGATCAAGTGCAAGCAAGTAGGTATGAATCCATGACAAAAATGGGAGCAATGAGTGTTCTATGCCACAACCCAATACCAATTAATCATTGCCATAATCAGCCTCCAAGGAGTCTCTGTGGTATGGTTGCTCCTGAAATATCAAGAAACAGTAAACTGTAGCCCTTTGCTCCCCTTTGATACTCCATGAGCCTGAAGTGATGAGCCCCTTCCAATGTACCTTCATCTGATTCCTTTAAGATGCCCAGGCTGACTGCAACTGTCTTGTAGAACCTGTTCAAGAACAGAACTGAATTAATCTGAATGGATATATGTCTCAAATAATCCCCCACTTAGTTAACAACCCATGACAATTGTTCCCTTGGGGAAGACTTTCCAAGGACAGTAATCTGCACCTTACTAATGATTGGATTTTGCCAACCACAGTAGGTACATTGCAAAATGCATTTTGAAATTTGAGAATATTTCTTTCAATCCAAATTTGGTGGACTGTGGTAGTGAACATCAGCTTGATGATTAGATTCTTTAGACTCTTTCCTTTGAAATTTGATATATGAGTGATCCAGTTAGTCCAGGACCTAGAAGACAAGCTAACATTGATATGAGCAGTCATCTCAGCCCAAATTTGTGAAGTGAAAGGGCAATTGAAGAATAAGTGGTCATGGGATTCCACGCCAGCACAGAAACTACAACAGGAGACAGGGATTATACCAAACAAAACCAGTCTGTCTCCTGTATAGAGTATGTTGTGTATGGCAAGCCAAGTAACCATGCTGCACTTGGGGATATGGCCAGGGAACCAAATGCTGTTGCACCATGGGACCTTGGGGTACTTTGTTCTGAGTTCATGCCAAAGGGAAGAGATGGTGAACTCACCATTTGAGTTAAGATCCCATCTATGGTGGTCCTCCCTATCCTGATTTGGATTGGGAAGGGAACTAATAGCAACCCTAATCTCATTAATTTCAAGGGTTTGAGTGATGGGGAGACCCCAATTAGAGCCTCTAATAATGGATGCCACAGTGGCATCTTTAGTGAGTCCAGAGTCATATATAACTCTAGGACCAAACTTTTGGGCAATTGGACCAAGGGGGTGCCAATTATCAAACCATAGTGATGTGTTTTTGCCATTGCCAATCACAACCTTGATGTGGGGTTGTACAATGGGTCTGAGATTAAGAAGTTTCCTCCAAACCCAAGAAGGTGAACTGGGCATGTCTTTTTTTTTTTGGGGTAATTTAGCTTGAAATTAAAAGGGGTTAAACGAATGTACAGCCTACAAGGGGCATACCCCAGGAAGGACAAAACAAAATAAAGAAAAGAAAAGAAAAATTGCGTACCCCCGGCACAACTACCGGGGAATGAAATCCAGCACAACCCGCTGGTATAGGGAATTAGCGATACATATGATTTAAAACAAAATTAGGGATCCATGTTTACAGATTTTGAAACATTCTAAATTTGAATTTGAGTGCAGCAGCAACCCATGTGTTTGTGGGCCCCCAAATGCATCGTGTAGATGAGCAACCGTGGTCCCCACTTTTCAAAACTTTCACGCCATGAGCTTTAAAGTTGCACTCCTTGTGCAAAAATTTTGCTTTATAGCTGCACCGGTCAACTTTACCCTTGATAGCACGTGTACTCCCACTTTTACACAAAGTGTAAGGGGTATTACCCCAAGGAAATACTATCACCTTTCGGTGCTTGAAATTTCAGATGTTCACATATGTATGTTAGCTGTCATTGCTCTTGGTCCAAGAGAACATATCCCAAGGACCCTTATCTCGGTGCAAAACAGTTGCACTTTTGTGTAATTAACTCACTCAGCGCGTGAGATGTATGAACCCCATAACCCCATGGGGCCCACTTTGGCTTCTTCTCCAGAACACCCAAAATCTTCAACATCAACCAAATTTTCATAGTTCCAGACTTAGGAGCAACCAAGAATTTCCAGAATAAAATCTTCCCTGGTATTGAGCTCCCCGGAACAGCACCGTTAAACACCAATGCTAGACCAGAACCCTTAGTGGTATTACCTCTTCTGCCGTGACATTCTCGCCACATAACGGAAGTGAACTGGAAGCAGTGGAATAACAAAGCGTTGCAGGAGCTGAACCCCAGATCTTAAATGCTTCAGTATGAAGTTCATCGGCAGGTTCCTTGCAGTAAAGTACAAACCGCTCGGTACCTAAATAGCTTCAATTTATTGAGCTCCAAACTCCTAAACAGAAAAGAGAAGGCTCTAATACGACTTGAACAATGGTGCAACCTAGAAACACACACTGGTCTTACCCCCTCTGCCGTGACATCTTGACACATAACAAGAAGGGAACTGGATCGCGGGGGTGTACAAGCCAATATTGCATGGAGCTGAACCCCAATTCTGAAAAGCATCTGCTTGAAACTACTCTTGGCAGCAGGTTGGTTGCTTGTGGTGAGAAGCTCCCCAACGGCAGTTGATGGATTAAATGTCACCAAGAGCTGGTGATTGTTGGCCTTGGGTGACCTTGTTGTTCATTGGATAAACCAATTTCATGTGGAACAAAAGATGAACCATACAAAGTGTAAGATAATAATGAACCAGATTAGGAATCTGCTCCATCAATTGTGCGGTGGATTAGGACCAGAAAAGAGATTTGATGCACCCATATATCAGAATGATTTAGGGCAGTTGTAAAAATTTGATAGGGAAGGGGAGTGCATTCTCTCTCTAGATTCTAGAGAGAGAAGCTCTCAACCCCCCATTCTTTCAGTCTTGGTTATGAACTGGACATGTTGATTTCCCAAAAACTTTTCCCCTTAAGCAAGTATGACTTAACTCATTGACACCACATAGATTGTTCCCCACCAGAGATAAGGAACCAAATATGTTTAGCAATGGCAGCCTTATTCCAAATGTTAATAGATTTGAAAACCTAAGCCACCTTCCTGCTTGGGGCAACACAGGTGTTCCCAAGATACTTTCGCTCCAGTCTTTTTGAGGTCAGGTCCAGACCAAAGGAAGGACCTCAGGATGATCTTAACCTTTTTAATAACCTTTTTAGGGAGTATAAAGAGGGAAGACTAATAAGTTTGCATTGAAAAGAGGACATTTTAAAGTGTCTGCAATAGGGTTGAGAGCTTCTCTCTCTAGAATCTAGACAGAGAATGCACTCCCCTCCACTTCCTATCAATTTTTTAACAAATTCACCAAATTTTCTGTTTGGTTTAGTTCATCAATATATGGGGAATCTAAGTCTCACGGGGGTTCATCAGATGGGTTTTTCCCCAAACACCAGATGGTGTTCTTCCTCAAAAGGGCTGGGTTTTCCTCATTCAATGGGTTATCTACACCAACAATCAGTTCCTCCCTTGCTCACCAGCAAGCGTGGGGTGGAGGGCTCACAAATGGGGCTTCATTCACATGAGGCAGTCCACAATGAAGCACTGGAGTTCGCCTCCATCATCACATGGGGGGGCGTCTTTCCCAGTCCATATCAGTTAGTCTCATTTTCTCTCTGATGGGGTTAAAAATGGGGTTCTCATGGGTCATCTTTGATCCATCTTCAATGTACAATCTTCCACGCCTTGGATCTATAGACGGAATACACGCGAATGCACTTCAGATTGGGGTTTTGCTTCTAGTAGTGCTGCCGTCTTCCTCGCGTATCAGTTCTCCTCCATTATGTGTCGTTGATGTCACGGTGGAGGGGGTAATACCACTTTGGATCCTGGCGCATTGGTAAGTCTAAGGCAGTATTGGTACTTAGCTCCTTATCTTCTGCGTTTGAACTTATTCCGCTGAAATTTCTTGAGCTCCATGTGGGGCTGTCATACATCAAATGCTATTTCTGTTGGGGATAACTCTGTCATGTTTTACCCCAAATTAATTAGTTATTTTGGATTTTGAATTCTGAGTAATGGATTACTTTGGTTGTGTGGAGTCATGGTTCTGTTCTTCACACTTTCTGGGTTTAAAACCGGAAAATTTGGGTTGTGTTGAAGATAATTGGTGCTCTGGAGAAGAAGAATCAAGTGGGTCCCACGGTTTGCATATGTGCCACGCGCTGGTTATTTTCATCAGGTGTATGGCAAAATGAACTGAGTTAAAGGGGTTGAATCTCAATCAAGTCTACTTTATGGCAACTTGTCTGGGGAAAGCAAGCGTTGGCTGGCGTGTTCCTTTGGGGGAGACCCAATAAACGTGCATAATTCCCCTAGCTTGGGGTCCACAATATGGACAGCACGTTGCTAGTCAAAAAACAAGTCTACACGTTTTGTAGAGCTCACATGGGTACAGCTGTACCACTTGCAAAAATGGCAGTGTTTTCTTGGGCCACACAGACTTCCGTAATGCCGGAGCCAAATGGTGGCCTTTGTGCCCGAAAATCATGGCACTATAACGAAAAGTTAGCCTTCAAAAGTTACAGGATTTTAACCATTTTATTCCTATCCTGGCGGGCTGTGCTAGGACTACCAATTTACCCACCCCGGCGGGTTGTGCCGGGGATCACGCACTTTTTTCTTTTTCTTTTATTTTTATTTATTTATTTTTTTTTATTATTTTCATTTTGTCCTCCCTGGGGTATGCCCCTTGTAAGCCCCTTGTAAGCTGTACATTCGCTTAACCCCTTTTAATTTCAAGCTGAATTATCCAAAAAAAAAAAAAAAAGAGGACATTTTTTATCAATTGAACCCTACCAGCATAAGTTAAGTCCCTATTTGTCCAAGTTTTGGTTTTTCAGGTGATTTTGTCAATCATGGACTTACAATCAATGTGCTTCAACTTGGTGGACAGTAGTGGAACACCCAAGTATCTCACAAGCAAGAAACCTTCTTTGAAGCCTAACAGTTGGAGAATCTCCTCTCTAACAGAGTGTTGCACTCCAGAAAAGAACACATTACTCTTCTTAGGACTTGGGGATAAACTAGATAAAGATTCAAACTCATCCAGGGAGTCTTGGATATGTTTTACTGAACTTACATCACCTTTGCAGAATAGCATAAGGTCATCAGCAAAACATAAGTTAATGATTTTAGTTTGATTGCATCTCCAGTGGAACCTGAAGTCAGGTCTACTAGACCTATCCTTTAGAATACAAGTGAGCACCTCCATAACAATTACGAAGAGGTAGGAGGACAAAGGATCACCCTGTCTAAGTCCTCTTGCACCTCTAATATTGCCAGTAGGCTCACCATTAATGTTTAAGGTGTAGTTAGCTGTGGTGACACAAGCTTTTAACCATGTGATCATTCTGGGGTGAAAATTCATGCTAACAAGTGTATCCCACAGAAAGTCCCATCTAACATTATCATATGCTTTCATGATATCCAATTTCATGGCACATTTGGGTGAAGAGGTGGATTTGTGATATCCATGCATGATTTCCTGTGTGAGGAAGATATTGTCAGCAATTCTCCTGCCCTTAATAAATCCAGATTGGACTGGATCAATAAGATCAGGGAGAACACATTGAAGCCTCTTAGCCAAAATCTTGGCAATGCATTTGTAAAGGGTGTTACAACAGGAGATTGGTCTGAAATCACCAATCTTAGAAGGATTAGGGACTTTGGGGACTAGGGCCACAATGGTGGCATTAGCTTTGCTTAGTAATTTTCTAGACTTGAAGAAATTTTTTATTGCAGCAGTGACTTGGTGTCCCACAATAGGCCAGGCTTTTTGGAAAAACCTAGCATTATACCCATCAGGGCCAGGAGCCTTGTGGGGATTCAGGTTCATGACAACATCCTTGATTTTAGTGTCAGTGACATCCTGAACCATGCTCATACTCTGGTCAGAGGTGAGTCTCCGAGTGATGAGATTGTTGATCCTATCATGACCGTCATAGGCAGAAGTGTGTGGAGTACCAAGAAGCCCAGAATAGAAGTTGACAAAGGTATTTTTAATTGCATTCATGTCATGGGTAGTAGTGGAGTCACCCAAGACAAGACTAGAAATCTTGTTTCGATTCCTATTGTTGTTGATTGTTTTGAAGAAGAAGGAGGTGCATTGGTCTCCAAGCTTTAGCCACTGAATCCTAGATTTTTGCCTAGCTAAACATTCCTCAGCTCTTGAGAGAGCGAGGAATTGCTTGTGTAAAGACCCGAAAATTTGTGTTAAATAAAATAAAGATGTGGAATATATTTTTTTTTAAGCTACGTGGATGATACTAGCTTACCTGTTGCAGTGGTGGGATTTAAACCTATCTAATGACGTCATCCGGATCGCATCGTAATGCGTGTCCAACTTTTAAAATTTTTCTAGATGATTCTGAGCACACGGTGACGTTGCCCACGATTTTCTAAGTCAGTACAAATATTTTGGTATTTTTCTGAAATTGAAACCCGGACAGTTAGAACACCGCGCAGAGTAAATTGTACTGCACATAGTGCTTCGCGCCCGCCCATGCCATGTTTCCCACGCCTGTCCCCCACCCCCTTTACCCCTTTTCATTGTCTGGGGAAGAAAAAAATAAGAAAAGAAGAAAGAAGAAGAGAAGAAGAAAAGAGAAGGAAGAAAGAGGAAAAGAGGAGAAGAGAGGAGGAGAGAGAGAGAGGGAGGCCGGCTGCCGCCAGGTTCGGCCACCTCCGCCACCATGGCCGATCATCACTACCTTCTCCCAAGTTTCATCTCAACAAGTATGCTTCTTTTCTCCGGTTTTCCTGTTAATTTTGTGGTACAAATTCGTGTTTTTGGTACCGGTATGAACAGTAGCTCGTTATAGCTGACAGGGTCACGGTTTTTGGCCAATATCTCGTTCATAAACTGTTAATTAAGTTTTGGTTCATTCATATGATTTAAAGATAATTCAGAGGGATTTCTTTTGCCGCTGGAATCACTGAAATCCATTGAGAATTCGATTTATTATGAATTTTTGAAGTTGGGTCTGTAAATCTGGAAATCTGATCTTAGGCAGATTCGTGTAGCCTCTGTGTTTGCTTGTTTTCTCATCTTTGAAGTACGAATTAGACTTTGGTCCCTTCTGGGATTTTTAAGTACATTTCAATACGAAACTTTTGGCACAAGAATCACTCAAAAACATTAAGATCTCGATTTATGGTGATTTTTCAAAGTTTGGCTGTCCAGTTTCATCCGTTTTTCTACAGAACCCTGTTTTGGCCGATTTATTTGATATTGTTCCCGAACTGGTAAATTTCCTAAAATTTTATAGAAGCTACCCATGGATGTTCTTTGTGTTGTGTAAAACTTTGAGAAGTAAATTTGAAGTATAGAAAATATGAAAAATGTTTGATTGGGCTGTGGTACTGAAATTCGCTGTGTTGACAGCATTACCCCATGTTACGAGAACGGCTATATTTTTGTCTAGGAAGCTTGAAATTTCAATGCGCCTTTTGATTATGAAACTAGACTCGTATACCTTTGAAAGTATGTAAGGGTTGTATCTTAACTCTTTCTAGAAAATAGCAGTTTTTAATTCGAAGTTGATGTATCGGCTGAAATTACGTGTGGAATGCGTCACGGGCACATGAAAGCTTGGAGCTTGAGTTTCGGGAGTTCGGGTTTTGCTCAAAACCCAGTCAAGTAGGGGTTTCTCTCCTCTCTCTACATATCTATGTGTTTAGATAATAAACTCTTGGTTTCTACATACGATTTTCGTGAATGATGTTGTGCTGTGAAATTTCTAATTTATGACTTGAACCAAAATTGGGGCTTTTGGGATACTCCTGTGGATATGTCATATTGCTTTCGTAGTAATGAAACCGGGATATTTATGAGTGTATTTGAGGCATGGATTGACGAGGATGCTTACGGTTTTGACCCGTGATGAGATTACGAAAATGCCCTTAACCGAACGAATTTGGGAAGGTTTGACATGTTGAGCTCTTGGTAAGTGAAACTGTTGGTGGGATGTTTTGAGGGTCCAATCTTTTAGTCTTTTGCATTCCTTAATTGAGTTGTTGGCTTGTGGAATCGGACATGTTGTGTTGTTTGTTGTGGTGAGTTGTTGGCTGCGTGTTATTGTTATATGTTGCTTGTTGTGTGTGGTTGTTTATGTGTTGTTTGTTGTACATTATTCTGTACATTCCTTAGTTGATTTGATTGTGTTCGTGGAAATTGGGAATTTTGTGGTATTCGTTGTACATTTTATGAAATGCGTCTCGATATTGAGGAAGTATCTATCGAAGAAATCAAAATGCGTGGTTATGTTGAGAAACTGGAGCCTTTGGGTGTGATGGGAAGTAAGAGAATTGATTGTCAGAGAAAAGACTGGGATAAAGTCGTGGTGATCCTGATGTGGTGTTGAAATGAAAATTAAATGGTAAAGAGTACTTCCGATCGATTGTAAACCTTCAAGCGTGGTTATGTATATGTGGTGTTATGTATGCGTGAGGGTATAAGTATGTGTGTGTGGATGGGACATGAAGTATGTGTTAATTTGTCACCATGGGACAGTGATAAGCTTGGAAATCCATTTATGAACGTTGGTTTTCTATTATGCTCTTGTTCTATATGTTTTTGGTTTTAGTATATCTATCTGAGTCTGAAATCCCAAAGGGGATACCTACTGGGCGAAGTGTGCTCACCCCTTTGTTGTTTCAGGTTTCGCTTGGAGCATGAAATGAAGTGATTGTGGTGCATGGCATAGTGAGAGCATGGCATGAAAGACTATTTGAAGCATTGTAAAATCCTTCCCTTCCAAGGATATAACATTTTTTCTCAAATCACATGGGACATGGGTACCGGACTTAGATTGATGTTTCTTACCAATATAAATACGGTGAGGTGACTTTGGACGAATATTTGAGTTCATTGAGATGTTCCTTGAAGAAAACGTTTATTTATTCATGTTCAAAATTGAGGGCGTGACAGCTTGTAGACCAATTTTTCTTCCAACTGAGTAGCAGGGTTAGTAGGATCCAGACCAAGGCTAGTCTGCAAGGTCTCAAGTTGATTCTTAGTTGCAGCCACCCTGTCAGAAATAGCACTGTACTCCTTATGATTCAGCTTTTTAAGCTCAATCTGTAACCTTTTAAGCTTTTCTGTAAGACAAAACATAGGGTTTCCCAGAATGATTTGCCTCCAAACCTGCTGGACTGTAGGAAGGAAAGAAGGGTGGTCCGCTAGGAAGTCAAAAAACTTAAAAGGTCTCTTAGGAGGTTTAGGGGGTGGTGCAATATATACAATAGCATGTGAATGATCAGAGATCCCAGGAGTAGGGAAATAAGCAGAGGAGGAAGTATGTGTATCATTAACCAGAACTCTATCAAGCTTGGTAGAGATGTGGTTGGGTGGGTCCTGCCTATTATTCCATGTAAAGAGACAACCGGAGTACCTAAGGTCATTAACTTCACATGAATAAAGACAATTATTAAGGTCATCCATGTGGGAAGGCCAGTGACGAGCCCCACCGGATTTTTCATTAGGGCTTCTAATGGCATTAAAGTCTCCCATAATTACCCAGCACTCACTATTCTTCAATCTGCATAGATCATTCCAAAGATCTACTCTATCAGTAGGATCATTACCACCATACACAAAGGTGACCAAGAATCTATGCCCTTCAAGATTAGATAACACTTCACAGTGCACAAGTTGATTGGTTGTATGAAGAACCTTCACATCTCGTATGTGGGGGTTCCAGCAGATAAGAATTCTCCCAATGGGGGCATGGGAAGAGTTATGGGTATGCTGCCAGTGGGGGCAGATAGATCTCACAATTTTCTTAATGTTTGGCTCTTTGACTTTATGTTCAATCAAGCCAATAAGTGAAAGCTCATTATTTTCCAAAAAAGATTTAGCCGCCTTTTGCTTAAGGGGATCATTCAAACCCCTCAAGTTCCAAAACCCAAAATGCATTTGTGGTTGTAAACTATGCATGGGAATTATTGAATTACAGTGCATAATATAAAATATAAAATGGCAGGAGATAGAAAGGGTTAGGATACTGCCCAAAAAACGATATGTGGTAATCCTCAGTGCCCTCTTGAGGAGCTGGATTTCCCATTGCTCCCTTTCTTCTTGTTCTTATTCTTTTTAGTGTTGTTGCTTGTAGATTGTGGACAGGAAGGTGGAGTAGAGCCTGTGGTACTTGAGAGTAAGGCAGCAGTGGTGTTCAACTTAGAAAGTTGCCCCTCAGAGGTCCCTGTAGTGGTAATGTTGCTCACATTAGAGGGACAAGCATCAGCTATAATTTCTTCAATATCTTCAAAGGATTCATATTCCCTCCCAGTGTCTGCTTCACCCAGAGACTCTTTGCTTGCAATAGTCTTGACATCAGATCCTTCTGGACGTGAAGTGCTGGTTGTCTCTACTGAATTAGAGAGGGCCAATGAGGTTTCAACCCCACCCTTCGTTGCTGTGGTTGGGAGTGGGCCACTGATCTTAACTTCAGAATCCTCCCCCTTTGTGTCAATCCTTAAATTTGTGCTTAGAAAGAGCTTGCCCTTGCCCACAACTACCCATTCTGCATCAGAGTTAGTTGTATTAGGGACTGATTTGGGCTTGCAAGAGTGTCCAAACACCTTGCAATTCTCACATCTTGGAGGGACCCACTGATACTCAACTCCAATCATCACAGATTCTTCATTTACTGAGATAGCTATATTCGTGGGGAGATCATCACCTGCATCTACCTCCACACAGATCCGAGCGTAATGCAACCTTTTCCTGTTTGCTGTGGCTTCATCCACGTGGATTGGTATCCCAATTGCACTCCCTATTCTGCTGAAGCCGACGTTTGTCCAAAATTCCAGGGACAGCCTATGTAGTTTAATCCAAACTGGAATAGAAGAAGGGTGGTTCTTACTTGGCACCAACATCCTTTCCACTCCTTTAACACTAGATATCAACGTAAGAAGAAGTACGGACCTCCTTCTAAGACCCCGAGTTTGGAAGATTCATCTTCAAACTCGAAAAGATACCAAGAACCCAACTGTTTGACCGTGAATTTCCCATGGTCTTTCCATACAGCACGTGCAGTGACAGCCAGCAGAGGCAGTGCCATCTTCCCATCTAAGAAATGCCCAATCAAACAATGTTTACCTATCCCGTCATCGAGTTGCGATTCATCAAAGCTCACATGAGCATCCTTCCCTTTTTTAATGTCTGGATAGTGGACCAATTTCATAGATTTGGATGGAGCTTGAGCCTTGAAGAGAGTGTTCCAGTTCTTCATTCAAGTACCATGGGTTGGTGGAAATAGTTTGGGCTCAGGGGGATCCTCAACCTTGACGTATTCCCTTTCAATACCCATTTTTTCAGATTCGTCTGGCCCCGCCTCTTATAGTTGAATAAGATGTTCTTTGAACTTGGAGAAGCTTACCTTCACCCCTGAATGAAGCATTTCCTCTTCAATATTGTTAACCAGTGAGGATAGGCGTGTAGCACTGTCCAATCGATCCCCTGCTTCCCGGAAAACCTCCTGCAGTTTACGAGAGGGGCTTGGACCAGACCTAGTTGGGCTGTGTGGGCCGTTCGTAGGGTTAGACGTATCAACAGTTTGGGGACCTCCCACGAGTGAAGGAGACACCACTGGTGAGTCAATGAAACTAGGGTTTTTTTGGGTCCGGGATGTCCGATTGGTTTAGACCCATATCTAACAGGCTATGACTGCAAGAGAGAGTGTATGATGACGAAATTGGGTTGGGGTGATTAAGGTTCTTGGGTGTTAGGGTTTGTACCTGAGGATGATGAGAAGAGGACCTGGTATTGCGAGGATTCGATTTGGACCTCTGTGGGTAGACACTTGATTGAGCAAAGCTTGACTTCGGTGTCGCTTCTTCTTCGATAGGAGTATCGCGGATATCAAAGCAAGCTCTGAGTATGCTTGAGGCGTGGACATAGTTTCCATTTGGACCCCCGACTGTGGAGATTGGACATATCGAAGAGTGGATTGAGGATGAGCGAAGCTTCTCTGCTTAGCACGAACTTCGTTTGAATCTATTGCTAGGGAGAGGCCACCTTCAGCCATGGATGTTGCAGGAGAAGTGAGCTCGCCTGCCATTTTCGAGTTGATATTGATCGCGGTCTAGGGTTTCCTAGAGAGGGAGAATCGCCTAGAGAGAGAAACACCCATCTTTCCCCCAGTATTTGTGGATCTTTACCCATGCAGGAATGGTGGTAGGATGCTCTGTAGAGGGAACTAACATCCTGTGCCAGTCTTTGAGAACAAGGTATCTCCTAGAGAAGAAATAAGGTCCTGCCACTAAGACTTTTAGTTTGGTTTCCTCATCCTGGAATTCAAAGAAGAAACAGTTCCCAATCTGTTTGATGTTGATTCTACCATAATCCTTCCAAATTTTCCTAGCTGTAGAGCTGAGAAGAGGAAATGGCATCCTCCCATCCAAGAAATAACCAAATAAACAATTGTTCCATGTCCTATTATTGACGTCAGCTTCATCCAAATCTACCACTGCATTAGCACCTTGTTGAAGTTCAGGGTAGTGGCATAGTTTCATGACCTTAGAGGGTCCTTGGGTGTGGAAAAGGGAAGCCCAGTCCTTAGTACTGGGCTGTTGTGTAGCTTTGGGGATATAATTTTGAGGGTTAGTAACTGGTGAGGTGTTTTGGTTGGACGGGGAATTTGAGGGATGGTGAAAGCCAATCTTTAAATAATCACCTGACGCAGCTATAGAGGTGGAACCCTGAACATCTGGTGCAATCTCTCTCTCCCAAAGTCTGTTGAGTTGGTTTTCCAGTTCCGAGCAATCAACCTTAATCCCAGACCTCTGCATTTCTGTCTCAATAGAATGAACAAGAGTTGTTAATCGATCCTTACCATCCAAACGGTCCGTCTCTTCCTGAAAAACCCCATGTAGTTTGCAGGCAGAGCTAGGGCTCGATTTGGAGGGGCTATGAGGACCAGACGCATGATTTGGCCCTGGAGATAGCACTATGGGGGAACTCGAAGGAAATGAATTTTGGATCCCACCAGACTTGGAAATTGGGTCAGTCTCACACCGAAAAGGGGGAGGAGGTAGGGGTAATGGGTGAGGGGGTAGAAGTGGTAGGGGAAAGCAATGGGTTTCTGACAGATTTAGGGGCAACATCGGAGGAAGAAGATCCCGATGTGGCAGTGGGAGTGTAGAGATTAGGGTTTTCAGAGAAATATGAGGTTTTGAGACCATAAGGGTATAAATCAAGAGGTTTAAAAGGGCTAAACTTGGTGGGAGCTAAGTATGTGGTACTTGGTTTCAACAGGTTGCTGTGGATCGGTTGTCCATCTTCTCCGACACTGGAGTTGTGAGTAGAGTGTAAGAGACTGACTTGCTTCTTACGAACTTCATAAGAGTCCAATGCTTTAGATCCTAGACTGTTGATAGCTGTGATGGTAACCCCCTCCATGGCTAGGGTTTCACCTGGTACGAGCGCCATACTTGCCTAGAGAGAAGATGGAGCCTCTCTCTCTAACCCATTTTTTAGTTGCAAATTGATGTATTAAGTTTGGTTTAACTAGTAGTTCTAGATTAGGCTAGTATCCCTATCCCTATTGTAGCCATTTGGCCCTCCCTCAATATGCTGCCGTTTGGCCAATTTTTTCTTGTTTTCTTTTCTTTCTTTCATCTTTTCTTTTGTCCTCCTGGGGTATGCCCCTTGTAGGCTGTATATCCATTTAAGCCCCTTTTATTTTCAAGCTAAGTTATCAAAAAAAAAAACAAGGCTTTGTTCCACCCCTACAAACCCACAATATCTCTACTCAAACTCCAAAATCCAAGGCCTCCTTAGTCGCGATTACCATTCCGCAAACATATTCTGAGCTATGTCCAGAGATTAAGGATACCCTTATTTTCCAATCGACTAAGCATAAGGAGCACAGTTCCCCAATTCTACCAAACCCTAGTTCAACTACAGATCGAGATCAAGTCTCGACTCCAAAAAACCCTAGTGGCATAAACCTACATACGACCTTTGATAATGCAACCAATGCATCATTTGGCCCACATAGTCCTAATAAACCTAGCCCAAACTCCGCTCGTAAACTCCAGGAGGTCTTCAAGCAGGCAGGGGATCAACTCGTTGGTAAGGAGAGAATAGTTGCTCTTGTTCACGCTCTGGAGGAGGAAATGCATAATGTTGGCACTAAGGTTGATTGCTACGACTTAGAACCCAACTACTTCAACTTAGGGCTAAAGAAATTACCCCTGAGGGAAGCACGACAGTAGGTAAATCTCTCAAAATTGGATTCCACTCTCCTGAATCTTCATCTACCCACCAAAATTTACATAACCCCAATCAAAAAGGCCACCAGATTGACTCTAGCTCTAAACCTCAACCCACTGAATTGCCACAACGCAAAGCTGACGACTGGGCCTCCCTCTTTCAAGCTCAGGGTCATTCAAACTCTCCTTCACTGTTACTCTCTACCATCTTTGGATTGAGAGGAACACTAGGAAGTTTCAGAACCTACAACACACCATTCCTTTTGTTGTGGCCAGAATTTCTAATGACATCAGGGGTAGATTGTTGTCTCTCTCTGTGACCCCTGCTGGCTCTCCTGACCTTCTTCAATCATGGAGCATCCCTGTTAGTCCAATTTAACTGATAATTGGAGGCAATTAATAGATTTGGCTTGGCTTGACATTATTTCCTACACATTTTGCTACTGTCTATTTCTTATTGTCAGGTGCCTATTCCAAAGCTGAGTTCTCTTGTTAACTAACCACCCAATTAGGTCTTTTGTGGATACAGGTTATTAGACCAAGGGGTACCCAACCAAGGGGTACAATGCTCTATTTCTATGCTAACCTCCCATTTGGGACCTTTTATGCAGGTTTGGTAACCTACTCATTGTTGGTGTCATGTTTGGAGTGTGTGTGAATCCACCATTATATGTGTGACCTAGTAAGCTGTGTGTTTTGTACCTCAGAATTTCCTTTTGAGTGGAGTGTTCCACATAGTTGGAGAATCATATCATGTGAGGATTTTGAGGGGGTTTGGAACCTTAGAGAGAGACATAGAAGTCGTGAGGTTTTTGGAACCTTATCTGTGTGTTTAATCAGTTGCTCTTGAACTCCATTTGCATGTTGCTATTGTAATCATTGTCGTGTGTTGTCATTTGGTAGAAATGTTGCTCTTGATTGGCTTTTGAATGTTTATTAGACATTTCTGGACAGTGCTGCCAATCTGGGCACACTTGCTGTCCAAATTTTGCTAATTCTCAGAATTGGATTTCTCATCCCCATTACAGTGGGGTATGCCTACTCTAAGGGGGCTGTAGTTAGAGATGACATATCCCAATACATTGTCAATCTGGGGTATGTTTCAATACCAGATCCAAAATGCAGTGGACCCATGTTGCTGAAGTCTGCTGTCCATTGTTGAATATGTTTGAAGTCCATGGTTGCTGCAGGTGCAGTTCTTTATTGCTGCAGCAGCAGTAATATGCAACAGTAGGAGGTTCTACCCCAAGTCCAAGTACCAAGTGTTGTGCCATGTGCTATTGTCCTTTGTTGATGTAGGCCCTTGTAGTCTGCATCAGGAGTTTTGCAGTAGCAGGAGGCTATACTCAGTATTTCAAGCCCATGTTCCAGTTCCTATGTTCAAGTACCAAGAGTTCTGCTCAAAGTTGCTGCCTGCAGCAATAGTTTTCATCCATTCACAGTCCTAGTGTTGTGTATTGTCCTCATCATAATTAGCTGTTTCTTGTGTGGTATTTATTGTAGTTCTGTTATTTTAGGTTGTTATTCTATTTGTGTGGTGTTTCTCTCTTCTTTGTTAGATGAGAGGGAAACATCCAGTAGGATCAACTAGTAGTTTTCATTGCCTTTGGCCTTTCTTCCCAACAGTTTGTGTTGGATTTTATTTCCCTGTATTTCCTTTTTCTTTTCTTTCTTTTTCTTTTGTCCTCCCTGGGGTATGCCCCTTGTAGGCTGTGTATCCATTTAGCCATTTTTTTTATTATTTTCAAGCCTATTTACCCCAAAAAAAAAAAAAAACTGCGTATGAATAAATTTTTAATATTTATTTCATTGCATGTAAAAGCAAAAAACTTATATTACTTCTAAAATATATTGATATTGTTATGAAAAAATATTATTGATTTTTGAACGGCGAAAAATATTATTGATAGGACATTGATTTTAAAAGCAATGTCTCATCAATAATATTTTTGAAAAAAAAAACCCCATCTATTTGATATTGTTTTTTTTATTTAGATAGCCACCCTGTAAATGATACTCCCCTCCATCTCAATTTAGAGTAATATTTTTTGGAGTTCGTGTCATTTTTCAATTACTTATGTCTTTAATTTATAATGTTTTATGCAATTTAAAAAACATTATCTAATACAATTAATTGATATCTATCTAAACCATATTTATATTGCAAATATAATTTATTAACTTTAAAAAAATAATTTATTTTATCAGTTATTGAATTGGGATATTCTCAGTTTTTTTTTTTTTTGTCATTTTGTCATTCCTAATCTATTACACGAGGAGGGGGGCATGAGACTCGATCCCGGATGCAACGTGGGGCATCTAAGAGTTATACCGCATGAGCTAGCCACCACTTGCATATTCTAAGCTTCTTTTGTATTTTTCAAATAATTTTATGAGAAAAAATTTAATCTTGATAGCATTTTATCATAAAATCATTTGAAACCCTAAATATTGGGACGGGGGCGTAGGCGGATTAACCATTTTGCGTTTTTTTTTTTAACTTTATTAATTAAATCGTGCATTTTTCAACTTTATTCCAAAACTACATGAAAACGTGTTTAGAAATCATGCTTTCTTAAAAACGTGTTTGAGAAACACGCTTTCTACGTTTGTTAAAACGGATTAGCTAAAAATTAAGTTAATCTAAAAGCATGTTTGCAAAACACACCTTCTAAAAGCGTGTTTCCAAACCACGCTTTCATCCTGGGAAGAAAAATAGGCAGAGTTGGCCGCAAGTCCGTCCATCAAAAATTTCAAGAGTAAATCCACCGGAAAAGCTGTTCTTTGCATGGCCCGAAAAAGCTGTGAAGGCTTAGCGGGAGGTGTTTCAGGAGTAAATCCACCAAATTCTTCATATTTCAGGTTCTTAAAAAAGCTCAACAGAGCTCGCTGGAGTTCGTCGAAATTTGGAAGCCGTTCGTGGCTACTGACGGAGTTATTGTGGTCGTCGAGGTGAAAGGGGGTTTGATGAGGGATTGGGGAAGATGGCACTGGATCTGATGGTTGAGATCTTGATTTGGGAGGCGAGGGTTTTGATCGGGATAGATGATGAAGAAGACGAAGATGTCCAGCACTTTGGTAAAAAGGGAAAAAGAGAGTTACAATAGTATCACTTTGGTATACACCATTGTGAGGATAAATTTTTTTTTTTTGGAGGATGAAGACGTGTTTTCAAAACACGGTTTCAGAAGGCATGTTTTGCAAACACGCTTTTAGATTAACTTGATTTTTTGTTTAATCCATCTTAACCAACACAAAAAGCGTGCTGTGTTTGGATGGGTTTTGAAAAGAAAATTTTGAGAAGAATTTTTTAGATAGTGTTTGGTTGGATTTTTGAAAATGAGAATAATGATATAATGATTGGAGAGAGGAAACTTACTGAATTTAGGGATTGATTTACAATGTTCCTCCACCTTCTCTCTACGACTTGGTTCTTCGTGACCTAGCTATGGAGGATGAATCAATCACAATGGCGGATGGACTTGGCTACAAGACAGTTGATTCGCATGAGCTTCGCATGGAAAATAGAGGTCTCAAGAATCCTCAATCCAGTATACGGTCTCTACAAAACCCTATTTTGGGGGTCTCAAAGTCCTCCATAGCCACTCCGGAAAACTATTCCGTTCTATGTCCTGATCTTCGGGATACATCCATGGATTCACCCACTCTTTCATCAAAGCCTAGCGTTGTTCAATCTATAGTATACCCACGGATTTTTAAATCTGGGTCGAGCATCTCATCCTCTCGAGTTCCAGTATCAAACCCAAAAGCACAAGACATACAAAATCGCAACTCCAATGAATCCCCAGGCCAAAGGGGTACAACTACTTCTACTCACAAAACAGGCTCACCAACAGTCGAGCACTAGATCCACAGTAAGCTTCATGTGCCAGGCTCCACATACACTACACCCATCAAGTTCAGTCCTTTCAGACCGCTTGATCTGTACCTTTCCAACCAGAAGCTCAAGGTCTCAAGCTCAGATCAAGGGGCAAAACCAATCTCAGCAAACCCTATCCCGGAGATATCCTTCTCCGATACTGATTCTTCAATTAACCTAAACCAAATCCTTCCCACCGATAGCCCTAACTCTCCCACAGGTAGCCCTAAATCTCCAGCACTAAATCAACTCAAATTGCCAAACTCTATTCAGTCTAGTACCAGCCCTGCGCGCAAGTTACAAGGAATATTCCAACAGGAGGGGGATAATCAGGCTAGTAGAGATCGAATCTCGTCCTTGGTGCAGTCACTTGAGGAAGAAATGCACAATTCTGGGGTTAACATTAACTTTTCCCGACTCAAGTCCCATATTCTTCAGGTACATGAAGACTATTCTAATCCTAACCTTGCTTCCCCCAGTGTTGATATTAATTTTGATGGTGAATTTGTTGAATCTAGGAACCCCCCACACCAAATTCACAGTGCTAATCTAAAGGACACCACTAAACCTGTCAATGCACAGAATTGGTCAGCACTTTTCAAAGCACAAGCACCCTCAAAGTCTATGAAACTTGAGCACTACCCTGAAATGCAACAAGGTAAGGAAGCTGTAGTTGAATTAGAGGACACAGATGTGGACACTAATTCCTGGGACCACTGCCGTATTGGGTATTTCCTTGATCGAAAAATGCCCTACAACTTATTGAGTGCCACTATACGTTCAGTTTGGAAGGAAAATGCACCTAGATCTATCAAACAAATAGGTGCTTGTTTTCTCTTTGAATTCAGAGATGAGGCTACCAAACTGCAGATTTTAGAAGGGGGCCCTACTTTCTAGACGCTATCTTGTCCTCACTGATTGGAGGAGGATGTTAGTTCCCACAACTAAACACCCCTCCTCAATTCCAGCATGGGTTAAACTTCACAAACTCCCACTTGAATGTTGGACTGCTGCTGCTTTTAGTCGTATAGCCAGCTCCATTGGTAGACCTATTCATGTTGATGAGGCCACAGCGGGCAAGAAAAGATTAGAGGCAATCCTAATCTTGCAGGTCCAAAGTATATTTACCACAGGATCACAGGATCATAAACTCATTACACTATGCCCAGATGTTATGTCTCCAAGGATGGAGGCAATCCTTGATTTGTTTTGTGTCTCCAAGGATGGAGGCAATCCTTGATTCGATTTGTTTTCTGTCTCCAAGGATGGAGGCTCCAAGGATGGAGGCAATCCTTGATTTTATTGTTCTGTCTCCAAGGATGGAGGCAATCCTTGGCTCTCATTTGATAAAAAAATGCTAAATTGATGCTATGTTCTCTTTTGTGTGACCCACTTATATGAGTGTTGCCAGGTGAGTTGTGTGTTTGGACTACTGCTACCTTCTTTGTTTGATTCATCTTGGAGAAGCATTATCTTCTTTTAGGTGTAAAACATAGGAGAGCAAATTTATTACAAGTTCCCATATTGTTTTTGCTGCCTCTGGACATGTGTTGGATATCCTGATGATGAGTGGTATATTTGTGCATATTCTTATTGCTTGCGGGCAATTCCTAGCCTTGGGGGATGTCGCTTGGCACGTATGAACCCCTTGGGGAGGGGGCATCCTCCCATAGTGTCCAGCAAGCCATATCCTTGAGGAATTAGAACTGCTTTGTTGTTCCTGCAAATGTAGAAGGCAGATTCTGCTGTTGCTGTTTGCAATGTGTTTGTGGATTTATATATGGTCTGTAAATGTAGATGGCAGGTTCTGCGTTTACCAGTTCTGAGTGTTGCTTGGGGATCCATACTTCAAACGAGGTGCTACCCAATTTTTTAGGAAATTCCATCAAATTACTCAGCACGAGCCTGGACCTCTGATTTGTTTTGCCTAGCCGGGGGGGGGCTGTCCCATGGCACAGTATGAGTTTTGTAACACTCCATGAGCTCCAGATGAAGCTATACATGAAATGTTCTTTGAGGTTTTGCTCCTACTGTCCACGGTGTCCAGCAGTGAAAACTGAGCTGTGGAGGCCTAGTTATCATCTTTTGTGATCAGCTTGCTATGGTATCCAGACGTCCAAGTTGTTGCCAGCTTCAGACCTTCGAAGGCTAACCATATACCCTCTTGTTTATCTTCTGGTCAAATTCATGTGTACTCTTGAGCCTTCTTATGAAGCCAAAGTTCTAGATTCATGGTTCATTTTGTCAAGTGTTTTCCCTCCCTCTTTGTTAGATGGGCGGAAAACATTTGTTGCTCTATGTAATCAATTAAATAGTTACTGTTATTTTGTGTTTTGTTAAGCCACTCTCTCCATCCTTCCCTATGTAGCCATTTGGCTTCCCATCATCTTCCCTAGATTGGCCGTTTGGTCTTAACTTTTCTTTTCTTTTTTTTCTGTTTTGTCCTCCTGTGGTATGCCCCTTGTAGGCTGTATATTCTTTTCCCTCTTTTATTTTCAAGCTTATTTATCCCAAAAAAAAAAAGATTAGATTTTGCTAGAATATGTGTGGAAATATCTGCAGATGATGATCTACCCAATGAAGTGGTGGTACGAGCTAATGGGGAGTCTGTTGCTATTAGGGTGGAGTACCAATGGCTCCCTCCTAAATGCTCTGAATGTAAAGTATTTGGACACAAATGTCCCCCAAAAGTAGCCCCAACTCCAGCTATCCCAGTAGAGTCATGGCAGGTTGTTAGAAAGCAGGCACATATCTCCAATAAGGATCCAATCTCTCAACATCAGGTGCAATTAGCATTGAATAAAGGAGAAAGTATAGCTCTGGATACTGTCACTAGAGTAGAATCGTCTACCTCTCTACCTATGACAAAAGAAGTTATGAATTCTATTGTTGAAAACGAAGAAGTTGAGCTATTGGAAGTAGCAACTACTAAGGAGGTTGAAGACTCCTTTGAAGAAATTGAAGAGATTATGGCTGATGCTTGTCCAATAGTTAAGGACACCACCAAAAAGGACCTTGAGGGGCAGTTTCCCAGTGCTAACACTCAGTTGAGCAACCCTGCCATCTTGCTCTCAGCTGCAACAAACACTTCTACACCCCCTTGTCCTTAATCTGCAGACAGTAACACTAAGAAGAACAGGAACAAAAAGAAGGGGAGTTTTGGGAAATCTAGCTCCTCTAAGGGTCATTGAGTGCAGCTTTATATCCTTTTTGGGCAGTATCCTCTTACTTTCTATCTCCTGCCATTTTGTTTATGTTTGCATTATAATTCAATAATTCCCCATGCTTAGCTCACAATCACATTTGCACTTTGGATTTTGGAACTTGAGGGGGTTTTTTTTTTTTGGATAAATAAGCTTGAAATAAAAAGAGGGCAAACCGAATATACAGCCTACAAAGGGCATACCCCAGGAGGACAAAAGAAAAGAAAAGAAAAGAAAGAAAAGAAAGTAAATGAGCTTACGCTAACTGGCTACAAGGAGCAAAATAATAGATAGCTTGAATGTTTCCTAACCTTCTAGAAAGATGATTAAGAAACAACAGAGTAAGTGAAGTACTACACTAGCCTAGCAAAAAAGAGTGTGATCCAACAAAGGATGAACAAGAAACTCATATCAAAAGGTGCTTCAAGTATCCTTGTGCAGTGCTTCAAGTATCCTTGATCTGAGTGAATTACTGAAATGCAGCATAGGTGATCAATAGCAGCATCTGAAAGAGCAAAAGCAGATTTGACACCATGGGGTGAGTATCATAGTAGTGCAGATTGGGCTTCCGGCAGCAATCAACAACTAAGAACCCGTGAACCAGCAGTAGTAGCAGTCTGGGTGCAGCTCTATCATGGGATGAAACAATGTGTATCAATAAGGTGCAGATGCACCCCATATGGGAGGACGCCCCCTCCCCAAAGGGGTCAAACATGCCTAGGGACAACCCCCCAAGGGTAGGTTAAAGCAAATCAAACGACATGTACATAACCCAATACTCGGAAATAACATCACATACAAGTCAGTAGCAGCACTATGTAGACAGCATTTCTGCCGTATACCCACTGCACATGATAAACAGCAAACAGAACCTGGGATTTTTTGAAAAAATTTGGCAGCGTCTTGTTTGAAAGCACAGTAACCCAGGTATAACACAACACTGTCAAAAGCAGCAGTGGCAACTCAGAAATGAACAACAACAGAACTAAAGCAGTATAACACTATAACCAGTCACTATAATCACAGCACAAGCAGCTGCAGTAGCAGAATCTCCTGTATATGAAGTAACAAATGCAGCAGAACACTGCTCACGGACACAGTACAGCAGTATACTGCTCACGGACACAGAACACGGCTCACATAACACTGCTCACGGCTCAAGAATAGCACGAGCAACAATGTACATCAGACCATTGCACTATCAATGCACGAGTAAACAGTAACCAGCAATGTACAGTAACAGTACTAGCAGTAAATGGTAAAGTAATGACAGAATTCATTGCACGAGCAACACCACAGCAGTATACTGTACAAGGACACAACATTGCCCACAGAATACTGCTCACGGTGAATTCAACAAATGAATCTAACCAATGAAAGGCTGTCAAACTCTTTTGGAAGAATAATGAAATATCTCTAATGGGTTTGATTGAACATAAAGTCAAGGAGCCTAACATTAAAAAGGTTGTGAGGTCTGTTTGCCCTCAATGGCAGCATACACATAACTCTACCCATGCACCCATTGGGAGAATCATTGTGTGCTGGAACCCTCACATTTTAAATGTGAAGATTCTGCACATGACCAGTCAACTTGTTCACTGTGAAGTGATGTCCATTTTAGATGGTCATGTTTTTTTGGTTACATTTGTCTATGGTGCTAATGACCAAACTGACAGGACTGATCTCTAGAGAGATCTATGCATTTTGAAGAATGATGAGTCATGGGTGATTATGGGTGACTTTAATGCCATTAGGGACCCTAAAGAAAAATCTGGTGGGACTAATTTGTGGCCCCCCCACATGGATGATTTTAACCAATGCCTATATTCCTGTGAGGTTGATGATCTTAGATACTCTGGATGCTTCTTTACTTGGTCTAATAGACAGGATCCCCCCAACCACATCTCTACCAAACTTGATAGAGTTTTGGTTAATGATGGTTGGTTGAAAGCCCACACTACATCCTCTGCCTACTTCCCAACTCCTGGGATCTCTGACCATTCACCTGCTATTGTCCATATTGAACCCCCACCAAAACCTACTAAAAGACCTTTTAGGTTTTTTGACTTCATAGCAGACCATCCCAGTTTCTTAGCTACAGTTCAAAAGGTTTGGAGACAAATTATTCTGGGTAACCCTATGTTTTTGTCTTACTGAAAAACTTAGAAGGTTACAAATTGAACTTAAAATACTAAATCATGAAGAATACAGTGCTATTTCTAATAGAGTTGCTAGCACTAGGAATCAGCTTGAAATCCTTCAGACTAACCTTGGATTGGATCCTACAAGTCCTTCTATCCAGATGGAGGAAAAAATTGTCTACAAACAATTTCTCACTCTTTCCAGAGCTGAGGAAAGTTTAGCTAGACAAAAATCAAGGATACAATGGCTAAAACTAGGAGACCAATGCACCTCATTCTTCTTCAAATCCATCAACAACAATAGGAATAGAAGTAAGATTACTAGCCTTGTTTTGGGTGATTCCACCATTACTCATGACGTGACTATAATCAAAGGCTCTTTTGTCAACTTCTATTCTAATCTTCTTGGTAAACCACACAATTCTCCTTGTGCTGGTTATGAAAGAATCAATCAGATGATTACCCAGAGACTCACCATTGACCAGAGTCTAAGTATGGTTCAGGATGTTACTAATTCTGAAATCAAGGTGGTGGTCATGAGCCTTAATCCCACCAAAGCCCCTAGCCCTGATGGGTATAATGCTAGGTTTTTTAAGAAAGCCTGGTCTATAGTTGGGCATGAAGTCACTGTTGCAATTAGAAATTTTTTCAAATCAGGGAAACTATTGAGTAGAGCTAATGCTACCATTGTGGCTCTTGTTCCCAAAATACCTAATCCTACCAAAGTTGGTGACTTTAGACCAATCTCTTGTTGCAACACTATTTACAAGTGTATTGCCAAGATATTGGCTAAGAGGCTCCAAAGTGTTCTCCCTGTGCTTATTGACCTTATCCAATCTAGATTTGTCAAGGGGAGGAGAATTGCAGACAACATATTTCTCACACAAGAAATTATGCAAGGATATCACAAATCCACTTCTTCTCCCAAATGTGCCATGAAAGTGGATATTATGAAAGCCTATGACAATGTCAGATGGGACTTTCTTTGGGATACACTTGCATGCATGAATTTTCACCCCAAAATGATTACTTGGTTAAAAGCATGTGTCACCACAGTTAACTACACTTTGAATATCAATGGTGAACCCACAGGGAACTTTAAGGGTGAGAGAGGACTCAGACAGGGTGATCCACTGTCCTCTTACCTATTTGTAATTGTTATGGAAGTGCTCACATGTATTCTAAAAGAGAGGTCCAGTAGACCTGACTTTAAATTCCATTGGAGATGCAGTCAGCCCAAGATCATTAACTTATGTTTTGCTGATGACCTTATGTTTTTTTGCAAAGGTGATGTAAACTCAGTAAAACATATCGAAGACTCCTTATTTGAGTTTGAATCACTTTATGGATTATCCCCAAGTCCTGGGAAAAGCAATGTCTTCTGCTCTGGAGTCCAACACTCCATCAGAGAAGAGATTCTCCAGTTATTAAGATTCAAAGAGGGTACTTTGCCTGTTAGATACCTTGGTGTACCATTGTTGTCCACCAAATTAAAGCACATTGATTGCAAATCCATGATTGACAGAATCATCAAGAACCAAAACTTGGACAAATAGGGACTTAACCTATGCTGGTAGAGTCCAATTGATTAAGAATGTCCTTTTTTCAATGCAAACCTATTGGTCTTCCCTCTTTATACTTCCCAAAAGAGTCATCAAGGAAGTTGAGACCATTCTAAGATCCTTTTTATGGTCTGGTCCTGATCTCAAGAAGACTGGAGCTAAGGTTTCTTGGGAGCACTTGTGCTGTCCCAAGCAGGAGGGTGGCTTAGGTTTCAAGTCTATCCTAATATGGAATAAAGTTTTCATTGCTAAACACATTTGGTTCCTCATCTCTGGTGGGGAACAATCCATGTGGTGCCAATGGGTTAAGTCATACTTATTGAAGGGGAAGAGTTTCTGGGAAGTTGAGATGCCTAGTTCACCTTCTTGGGTTTGGAGGAAACTTCTCAACCTTAGGCCTATTGTTCAGCCACACATTAAGGTGGCTATTAGTAATGGCAGGTCCACTTCATTATGGCACGATAATTGGCATCCACTTGGCCTTATTGTTAACAGATTTGGTCCTAGAGTTATCTATGACTCTGGACTCACCAAAGATGCCATAGTGGCCGCCATTATAAGAGACACCAATCGAAGTCTCCCCATTACCCAGACCTTTGAACTTAATGAGATGAGAGATACTATTAACTCTATACCCAACCCAAACCAGCATATTGAAGACCACCATAGATGGATCCTCAATTCTAAGGGTGAGTTCTCCATCTCTTCTCTTTGGGATGAACTAAGGCCACATTACTCTAAGGTGCCATGGCACCATAACATCTGGTTTACTGGCCATATACCTAAGTGTAGCATGATTGCATGGATTGCTATATAGAACAGACTATATACTGGAGACAGGTTAGTCATGTTTGGCACCATTCCTATCTCCTGTTGTACCTTCTGTTCTCATCTTGCAAAAATGGCTCATCACCTGTTTGAAATGGAGATGCTCTACTCATTCAAGAACCTTTTGAGTACCTCTCTCAAATCAGTTCTCCATTCTCGCTAAGTGAAGTTGGTGTCACGGCGGTGGGAACACTTCCCGTATGGTTTCTAATTTGCTGAGGTATTTCAATGCTCATTCTTGTGGGGGAGGTCAATTCTTCTCTTTGAACTACAGATGAGATGAGGTTTTCGGTGAAAGCTTCTACATTCAACAGCTCAGGCGTTTGATTTTCAAAGTTTGGGTAAATAGCTGCCATTCAACTTTCAATTTTACAGTTTATTTTGAGAGGGTTTATCCAAATTTTACAAAGTTTGGAGTTGGTATTGGGGGTAATCCGTGCAAATCATCCTCCAGTTTTCACCTGGAAATCTTTTCAAGAAGAAGAGAGTGTGTTCCACTCCCCCCTTGCAAGTGGGCTTCTTTACCCGTGCAAAATAGGTGGAGCAAGTGGGCATCTTTTGGTCCAGAAGGGGTCCACCACCGCTGCTATTTACTTGGGTTTTGTAATGAGTTGAATTGCAAGTTGCTGCCATTGGGCAACGCACAATATACAGCTGGGGAAGTCTAGTGAAAAGTGGGGACCATGGTCCTCTTTTTGAAGCATTACACGCTGGGGAAAGGGCTAAACTGGTGAAAGGGCTGAAGCTCCCTTGGGCAACGCACAATGCAGCTGTTTTTTGCAGCTGTAAACAAGCCTATTCGTGGGCCCATTTTATTACTCCAACTGGAACGCCAATTTTTGGATAATTAAGATCTGATGGTGCTGCAGCATACTCAATTTCATCACAAAAGGGGTCCACTACCCCTAATCTACTTAAAGAATCCGTAGTATTGCAAGTTGCTATGGCTTTTGTGCCGTCTAACATCAATTGCAATTATTGTCCATTTTATCCCTATTCTGGCGGGTTAAGCTAGGACCTTCATTTTCCTACCCCATCGGGTTGTGCCGGGGAACATGCACTTTTTCTTTCTTTTCTTTATTTTCGTTTTGTCCTCCCTGGGGTATGCCCCTTGTAGGTTGTACATTAGTTTAACCTCTTTTAATTTCAAGCTGAATTGCCCAAAAAAAAAAAATTTTGGCTTGAAAGAAATGTTCGCAAGTTCCAAAATGCATCATGCCCTATACCTATTGTTGTGAGCAGAATCCACTCTCTTGTGAGGTGCAGATTGTTGTCCTTGGAAAATCTTCCTCAAGGGCATCAATCCCAGAATTTGTTAGTTAAGTGGGGAATTAATTGAGTCTCATTTCCACATTTATTATTTCTATTTCCATGGTGGTTACAGGTTACATGTTACAGATTACAGCACACAGCAAGGTCTTAGAGGCCTATGTGGAGGGTCTTTATGAGGCAAAGCTACAAATTGTACAGCAGGGGGCTAGGATGGCCAAGAGGTATTACTTCTAGTACTTGGGTAAGTTATCTTATTCTTCAACTTGATCAATGTCTATGAGGCTGCAGGCCTTCTAAAAGGATTGATATTGTACTGGACTGCATACTTGAGCTGTGTGAACTACCCTATATTTTGAGTGTTTACTGTTTACCTAGAGAGATGTGTGCTTGTGCCCCAAACTTCCTTCTTGAGAGGAGGTAATATCTAGTGGGGGAGCTTGGTGAGGCTTAGGTGAGGGAGCATGGGTCCTTAGAGAGTGTAGGGAGTGGTGAGGTCTTGAGGGAGATGTAGTGTGAGACAGATATACTTCTAGGATTTCACCAATATACCTTGTTGTTGTTATTACTGCTGTCTTTACTAAGTATCAAATCTGCCCATTTACATTGCTCTTGATCTTTAGGATTTGTTGACTATAGTCCAGATTAGTTCTGTATATAATTGTTATGTCTGCCCTTGATCTTTGAGTGCACACTGTTTTTTTTTTAAAATAGTGCACACTGTTATGAACACTTGCTGCCATTGGATTTCTGGACAGATTTGATACTCTTTCTGGTAGTGCTTATACCTGATGAAATGGCTCAATTCATAGTATACCTGTTGAGTAGTGGGATGATATTATGCTTATTGTTTATTTGCTTTGTGCTTTGTGGACTGCCACGCTATGGACAGAGCTGTTGTATTCACTGTGAATCCTGTTGATCAACATGAGATAGCTTCTGTTGAACCACACTTTGATGTTGTATTTGGACAATGTTTAGGAGATATAGCCTAGCTTAGGGGGGCTGTCCCTTAGCAAAGTTTGATCCCCTTTGGGAGGGGGCGTCCTCCCGTTTTTGCTAGCTGTTTTTTGCTATTTGCTGCTGCTATATGCCAGCGCACTGTTATCCACTCCTGCTGTTTGTTTTTTACTCTGTTACCGCATAGCTATCTTGGGCACACAAATTACAATCGAGATGCTGCCAAATTTTCCCGGCAGTGTATATGTTCAACAAGATAGCTGCTGCTCATTTGGGGTGCTTGATGCACCTATTGTCGCAGCCGATGAACCTATTATGATTCACTCTACTTGGCATCACTATGCTTGATGTAGTAGCCATGTCGTTACCTACTGCATCACGTTCTGATTGCTGCTGCTGCATCACGTTCTGATTGGAGGGGATCTTAGCACTTAGTCCCCTTGTTCTCATGGGCAGCGTTCTGTTGCTGCCTTATGGATGATCATTGCCCAGACCCGTTAGGGCATTGTGTTCTTGGATTAAATTCAATTGGGATGGTTTCCAATTATTAGAACTCTTCTATTTTGTCATGTCTCAAGTTTTGTATAAGCATAGTACTTTTCTATTTTGTCATGTGTTTCTTGTCCATCTACTTTAGAAGGCTAGGAAACATGTGTTAGAGCTCATCGTAGATTTTGTAGCCTTTTGGCTTAAGTTTTCATTTCCTTTTCTTTTTCTTTTCTTTCCTTTTCTTTTCTTTCCTCCTGTGGTATGCCCCTTGTAGGTTGTATATTCGGTTAGCCCTTTTTAATTTCAAGCTTATTTACCCCCAAAAAAAATGATTGGAGAGAGTAGGGGTGTAACCGGTTCGGTTCGGTCCGATTCGGGAGGAAATTTGACTGAACCGAATAAAACCGGTTCGGGAAGGGTATGGAACCGAAACCGGTTTTTGAGTAACCGGTTCGGTTCCGGTTCGGTTCTTCCGGTTCGGTCCGGTTCCACTCCCGGTTCGGTTCTTAATAATGGGCTCATTGGGCTGCTATTTGGGCCAAATTTAAAGCCCATTCAAGGCCATTTTGCAATTCTGGGCTCATTAAGCCCATTCAATTTTAAGCCCACGTGGACATTAGGCTGGCCCATTTAATTGTAAGAGCCCAACAAAAAGAAAAAAAGAGTTATACCAGCCCAATAAAATTTAGGGAAAAAAAAGAGTTATAAGAAAACAAAAAAAGGCAGCAACTGCCCATTTAATTAGCCATTAGCAAGCCATCGATGGCTTCACCTGGATACCTCAGCCATGTTTCCATCAAGTCCATCATACAATTACAAGTTTACAACATTACAAGTTCAAACACAATTAAACAGCAATAAAGTACACCAATACACAAATTAATACTTCTAATTCTCCAAGTGAAATCAAACTTCTCATTTGCACAACAAGCAATTCTCCAAGTGAGCAGTCCCTCCCCACAACTCTCCAACAAAAGGCTTCAAACCTACAAACACAATACATAAACTTTGTTAGATTTCCACTCATCAATAATTCTAATTCCAGAACCTGTATTGAGTGATGAATAAGGGCTAAGGTACTACCTTGAAACTTGAAAGTATAACTGCCATCTTTAAGAATAACATTACAATGGTATAGATGCAAAAAAAAAAAACTCACCATAGCTTTACCTACAACTCGGTGACACATGAATCCTCAAATGCTTCCATAACCACTAAAAAATAACAAAAACATAGAACATGAAACAAGTTAGACCATGAAATACTTAAAAGAAAAATCAAACTAACTATAGTTAAAGAGTAGTACCCGATTCAAGTTCCTCAATCTCATCTAGTTGATCTCTAAGAGAAATTTCACATGGATACCTCAACCAATTTTGAGCACAAATAAGGGCCTCCGCCATTTTGGGAGAAAGAGAGGTACGGTATGGATCAAGAATACGTCCTCCGGTGCTAAAAGCGGATTCGGATGCAACGGTAGATACCGGAATAGCTAGAATGTCCCGTGCTATTTGAGAGAGAATGTGATACCTTGAACAATTAGTGGACCACCAAGTCAAGAGATCAAACTTCTCATTTTTTCGATCTTCCATAGCCTCCAACCAATACCTCTCTAACTCCGATTTGCTCACCATATTAGTCTCCTCTTCCATGTGTTGATCAAATTCCGAATCCAATACCTCACTCAAATCCATAACCCGCGTTGCATTCTTCTCCTTAATTCTAGACTCATCAACATTCCTCTCCTCATTTTCAATAGTCCTCTTCTCATACCAATTATAAACCTTTTTCATCCCTTCCTTAATCTCAACAACCTTGCTTTCAACCTCCCTTTCAGTTAGGTACTTTCTCAAGCTCCATCTCACATACTCAAATTTGTAACGGGGATCAAGAACATTAGCATACAACAAGAATTGGTTAATTTTCTCAAACTTACCCCAATATTTGTCAAACTTCAAATGCATGCCCTTAGCCAACATCAACAACTTTGGATCATCACTCAATTCCATTTTAGAGATTGCATTTTTAACGGTTGTAACCTCTTTGTAAAATGTATTGCAAGTCACATACAAAGAACCCGATAATCTCTCGGTTACAATGTAAAATGTTCTAAGAATTTCAACATACATTGCCACAACATTCCAATCATCAGTAGTAGGAGTACCAAGCTCTCTCCCTCTCCCCTTCCCTTTCCCTCTCTCGCTTCCCCCACCAATTACTTCCCCTTCCAACATATTTTCAAACGCATTTTCATGGTCTACTACACTAACCACATCATCTCTAACACCCATGACAACACTTAGACCATCTTCCTCTTCCAATCTCTCAAACGCTTTTTGATAAATCACAGCTCTTTCCAACATAAAAAAAGTTGAGTTCCAACAAGTGGGCACATCTAAACAAGGCACAAGTTTAGAAGCAATTTGATCTCTTTCAACACATTCTCTAAACTTTCTATACCTTTGGGGAGACGATCTCACATATCTCACAATATTGCGCACCCTTGCAATTGACACATCAACCTCTTTCAACCCCTCACGGACAACCAAATTCAATATATGAGCACAACACCTAACATGTAAAAACTCATGGTCTAGAATAGTGGAGTCTCTTTTCATTGTCTTCTTCTTCAAGTAATCAATTATGCCATTATTGGAGCTTGCGTTATCAATTGTGAGTGTCAAGATTTTGTCAATCCCCCATCCCACCAAACATCTTTCTACCTCTTTACCAAGTGTCTCGCCTTTGTGATTTGGAACTAAACAAAAGTTAATAATTTTTTTATGTAGTTTCCAATCACCATCAATGAAGTGGGCCGTAAGACACATATAGTTAAGATTTTGAAGAGAAGTCCAAGTGTCCATGGTAAGGCAAACCCGTTGATTCTTAAACACTTTCTTCAAAGCTTGTTTCCCATCTTTAAACAATTGCAAGCAATCTCTTGCAACCGTTACTCTAGATGGGATTTTGGTCCACTTTGGTTGCACCACATGCATAAACCTCCTAAAACCGTGACCCTCAACGAAACGGAATGGCAATTCATCAATAATAATCATTTCAACCAACGCCTTTCTACATGCCTCCGCACTAAAGCCTGTGGCAGTAAGCTTTGGAGCCGTATCTCCTACAACAACGGGTTCAAACCCTAGGGTTTTTTGCCTCTTATCCCCCCCATGCTTCTTGATATACCATTCGCTAAGGTCATATTCTTTACATCTTTTAACAAGATGGGTTCTCATTGACGATGTCCCATTATTATTGGAATTACAAGTAAATACAGTTCCACAATAGTTACAAGTAGCCTTCTCCTTGTAATTCGTTGGTAGTACCTTGGGCTTGGCTTTTTTTGTAAAATGGTCCCATACAAAGGAGGAATTCTTAGCTTTTGATCTCTTTTTTTTGGGTTCATTTTCCTCATTATTTCCTAAGATGGGGTCGTCATCAATCTCAATCTCATTATCCATATCCATATCAATATCAATCTTATTAGACCCAGTTTTAGTAACCCCAGATACATCCATCTACAAGACAACAATACAACCACACAAAAAGCAAATAAGTACCATAAAATCACATGCACAGCAACAAGCCAACAAGCCAACCGAACTCCCATTAATCGACAATAACCACCAATTGAAACTTGAAACAACGAACATAAAGTGGCAGAACTCATAAGGCAGAGAACAAGAAAAGATTTTATACCTTAGGCATGCCGAGCCAAAATACAACCAGTCGAGTCAAAATACTACTGAAGACAGGGATCAACCTAGAAAGGAAAATCAATAAGGAGGTCAAGTTCAAACTTAGGAAATAACATTCAGAATTTCAGAGGCAGATATCTCAATAGAGAATAAACCATAATGCTCTATTAATGCGGCCCAAATATGTCCAATGTCTAAAATCATTACAGAATACAGATATGCAACGGACTATACTGCCTACAAATTGTTAGTTTTCACATGTCATCAACAACTTATTGAATCAGTTTTATATCTCATATTCTTGTTTATTAAGCAGTAACCTAAAACATGGTATAAGCTGCAGATCTTTTACACTGATCATTTGTAATCAAAGAACAACAACAGTTGCTACCTGTGCCGTGGTGAGTGGATCTCGAATCAAATCACAAGTACAGTAGCAAAGTAATCAAGTACAGTAGCAGCAACAAATCACAGTAGCAAAGTAATCACAGTAGCAACAAGCCCACAAGGATCAACCTAGAAAGGGAAAACAATAAGGAGATCAGCTATGATAATAAACAAACAGTGCTACAGATCTCGAAGTTGGAATAGTGCTACATAGAAAACAAATCAATGAAATCATCCATCTATGAGTAATAAACAAATCAGATAGTTTTGAAAACAAATCAGCTATGAGTAATAGAAAACAAATCAGCTATGAGTAATAAAGTAATAAACAAATCAGGTAGTGCAATTGTGTTAGAGATTAATAAATCAGATAGTGTAATAAACAAATCAGACAAATCAATTGTGTTAGAGATTTGTAATAAACAAATCAGATAGTGCAATCGAAGAACTTGACTGTGCTCGAATAGAACTTACAAAACTTGTGCTCGAAGAGATCTCGAACAGACTATGCTCGAACAGTGCTCGGAGAGATCCCGTTTGATTTCAGTGCTCGAGCCTCGAAGAGATTGCTCGAAGCCTCGAACAGTCCGGTGAAGTGGTGCACAGACTGTGCTCGAACAGATTCAACCCAGTGCTAGAGAGTAGAGATCTCGAAAACTCGAGGTCGAGGACGACGGGGAGAGAGAGAGAGAGAGAGAGAGAGTCACCGCCGCAGAAGATAGTAGTTGTGGGTTACTGGGTTAGGGATTTAGGGTTTGGGACGGTGGATGAGAACCTGATATCAAAAGGGGTTAAAAATATGTATATATAGTATGTATTAAAAAAATATAAATATATATATAATTATAACCGGTTCGGTTCGGTTCGAACCGGTTTCAAAAACAACCAGAACCGAGAACCGAACCGGTTTTAAAAAAATTAAATTTCAGCGAACCGGACCGAACCGGATTACATCAAAAAATTCAAAAAAAAACCGGTTCACACCGGTTCACCGGTTCGGTTCGGTTCTCTCGGTTCCTTTGTACAGCCCTAGGAGAGAGATAGAGAGAATTAAGAATAATGAAGTAATGAGTAGGGAGAGAATATTTTTAAAAAGAACGAATCTTTTTGAAATTTATTTTTGAAAATGGGAAGAAAAGAGAAGTAAACAAGGCCTCTCAAACACATTTTTAAGAAAGCGTGATTCCTAAACACGTTTTTGCATAGTTTTAGAGAATAAAGGGGAAATTGCTGTAAAATGGAACTAGGGGCAAATAATTGCCAATACATGGTGTACTTTTTCCAAATGAAAGATATATGGTAAGAAGAAAAACAATTGCAAAGATATGGAATGGGGGACAAAATTACCCACAAATGATACTGTGTTCCTTCCCGCATCCAACTAGTTCAATTCCTTTTCTGATGTTCCTTATTTTGTGGCTTTTTAAGTAAACAAAATTCTTTTCGTTTTAGGGGTTGGTTAGACAACCAATAAATTGCTTTCCCTTGCAGTACTTGTTTATCTCCATGCTTGTACTCTTAGCAATTAGCAGAACTAATGTATCGTGGATTAGGCCCAATTGTAAAATTGCAAGGGTAATTTTTTCGAGGCCAGCTTCTTTGTTTTCTTTGATATGTGGATCTGGTGTTCCTAATCGAGATAAAATACATGTCGTTTGAATAAGCCCTACTTTATTCTTGTTGTGTCTTGATCAGTTTGGTGGGGTAGCTGGTGATTACTTTGGAAAATCTCAAATCCCTACTAAAACTTATCACGCACACAAGGTGTTTGGTTAAATGTCTCAAAGAAGATGCATTTTCTTTTCATTCTCAGGATTAACTCGGGTGCATAATTTTTCGAAGAGTGCAACTACATTCCATGAATAGTGGGAACGATGCAATGAGAAGAATATATTTCTACAAAATGTGACTTGATAACATATTGCAACCCCGTTTGGACCAACTCGGGTGCAATTAATTTTTTAAAGAGTGCAACCACATTTCATGAATAGTGCAACATAGACGTAGGAACGGTGCAAGGAGAAGAATATATTTCCAGAAAGTGTGACTTAACACACTGCAACGCCGTTTGGACCAACTCGGGTGCAATTAATTTTTTGAAGAGTGCAACCACATTCCATGAATGGTGCAACACAGATGTAGGAACGGTGCAAGGAGAAAAATATATTTTCCAGAAAGTGTGACCTGACAACACATTGCAACCTTGTTTGGACCAACTCACGTGCAATTAATTTTTTGAAGAGTACAACCACATTCCATGAATGGTGCAGCACAGACGTAGGAACGGTGCAAGGAGAAGAATATATTTTCCAGAAAGTGTGACCTGACAACACACTGCAACCCTATTTGGACCAACTCAGGTGCAATTAATTTTTTGAAGAGTGCAACCACATTCCATGAATGGTGCAACACAGATGTAGGAATGGTGCAACACATGCATAGAAGGAGGGAGGGTGAGGGGTTGGTTTAGGGGTTTTTTTAGACAAGGGTATTTTGGTCCACACAAAAATTGGTACCATGTATGTGTAATTAAAATTTTTCTTTTGCATGTTAGGAGCAATTTCCGGAAAAGTATAGCGGTCTGGTTCGTTTCCCAGTTTAGTTTTAGTTTTGATGATATCATCATTTCTCTCTCTATCTCTCTCCACTCATTACACCTTATGGTATCATCAAAACTAAACTAAACTATCGAACTAAACACAGCCAACATGTATTTGTAAATAGTTGCCTCTACCTCCATTTTAGAGCAATTTTTTCCAAAATAAAGTTTTCAAAAATGCACATTTTACTAATAAAGTTTAAATAAAAACCCAAAACGTTAATGAGCCCGGAGGCGTAGTAGTTTTTGTTGTAGCCGACGATGAAATTTCCCATCACGCGCTGCAGCAAGATACAACGAAGTAAAACCCTAGCCGCAGGTCTGAATCGGCTACATACGTACGCGGAGAGGAACGGCGATTGGTAGGGGAGAGAGAGAACAAAGATCTGCGAAGAAGACAGGTGATTGGTATCTCGATCGAACTCTCAAGCCTTGATTCAGCATCTTCCGCTATCATCGTCAATCTAGTCACCATTTTTGCAGACTCATCTTCGATCTAGGACCATCGATTCAGGTAAACACATGAACAAAACCTTGATTTGACCGTACCCATGGTTCCGGACGCCGTACCCTAATATTGCATCGTACCCGTACGTTTTCTTCGTATCGGGTACGTATTTTGCCGTACCGCGCCATACCCGTAATCGTACCAGTACCGATACCCGGTACACATACGCCGACTTTTCTGGCGTACCCGTGCTTCATAGGTAGCCAACTATGTTAGTATTTTGCTTTCTCATTGTGTGGCTTACTATCATCTCCCCATAAGCTAGATTGCCTTCTTTTCTGTTTCTTGGTTCTGTTCTCCTAAGTTTTTGTGTTTTTTTCTGTCTTTGAATTGCTTTGACATGCTTTCCTCAACATCTCACATTATGCATGGACTTGTTTCTGTTTTGTGAAGTATTTATGTATTTATTTATTTTATTTTATAGTTTCTTCTTGTATGCAGAACGTTCATGGGCTAAGTCTGGCATTTCATGGGAGGTATAGAGGACGCTGAACCACCATTGAAACGTGCTAAAGTTCCTTCCGAAGATTTGGAGAATTTTCCATACAACTCATATTATACAAATTCCATATCTGGCTCTTTGGGAGACTCGATGGCTAGGCCGTTATACTCCCAAGGAGATGGAGAAAGGATTGGCTCAAAAGGACTGATCAAGAAGCATGAGTTTGTCAGAATTTTAACTAGGGCATTATACTCTCTTGGATATGATCGGACTGGGGATCTTTTACAGGAAGAATCTGGGATACAGTTGCACCCATCTGCTGTAAGTTTGTTTATGCAGCAAGTACTGGATGGAAAATGGGATGAATGTTTGGCTACATTGCACACTATGAGTCTTGCTGATGAATCCATTGCAAAAGCTGCATCTTTCTTGATATTAGAACAGAAGTTTTTGGAGCTTTTAAAAGACGGAAAGCTAATGGATGCTCTAGGTACTCTGAGGAATGAGATTGTGCCCCTTTCCATCAATAAGGGACGAGTTCATGAACTTGCTGCTTCCATTCTCTCTCCTTCTCAGACTGTTGTACTTGGGCTTTCCAGTCAAGATGCAGGTGAAAACTCAAGGTCAAGATTTCTCGAAAAACTGCAGAAGTTGCTTCCTGCAGCAGCTATGGTTCCTGAGAGAAGGTTGGAACATTTAGTTGAGCAAGCTCTTGACATGCAGCGATTAAATTGCGTGTTCCACAACACTTTGGACAGTGAACTGTCCTTGTTGTCAGATCATCAATGCGGGAGAAACCAGATTCCTTCCCAAACGTCACAGGTTAGATAAGTCTCTTTGTTCAAGACACTTGGGTGTCAGGTATTGTTTTCGAGAACTGTTTTACGTCCTCGAAAACAGACAACAGAAACCTCATGGACAGCTTGTTTGGTCAACTGTCAGCTAGTATTTTTTTTTTTTCCAAAAAACTCCTAATGTTATGTTTCATAGATTTTTGAGAACTGTCTTCCCGCTGAATGAGAAAAGATGAAAAAGCTTGATAATTACAATTATTTATTGATTTTGTTTCTGAAAGACTTTGACAGAAAAATAAATCGAGAACTTGGAACAATCCTGATTGGACCACCCTTAGCTTTTCAATTTCCATAGTTGCTGTTTTTTTTTTTTCCCTCAAGTTCAGAATTGGAAACAATTGGAAAGTTTCCATGTCCAAGAACCATTAAGTACCACTTGACATGGAAGTAAATCCTTAGTTTCTGGGTGACTGTTTTAAATTGATTGGAAGTTATATTGTCTCATTAGGATATTCCAACCCAGTGTGGCTGTTTTAATGCTGCTGCATTGGTTTCTTTATATGCCCCGATTCCAAGGTTTTATTGACATGTAGATTTGCATATATACCTTCAGATGGAAGTAACTGGTGACGTTTCTCTCTGCCTTCATTCACACAACATTGTAGCTTTGTCAGCTCTCTAATAACTGAGTTAGTCAGTTAGGGTATTCATGATTAAATTGCCCGAATGCTTTGCTCTTCTTTTTAAGAATTCCTCATTGAATGGTTGAAACTAAGTTTCAACCTTTCCTTCAGCTTCACCTTCCAATACAAATCTCTCCCTCTGGGGAAAAAGTTGAAAAGAAGAAAAAGATCAGGATGTAATTTTTTTCGCTTTGAATCTAAGATGTCAACTACAGAATTGGTCTAATTTTCCATAGATCATGCATTGAGACTAAGTAATTTAACTTTGCCTATATAGTAAAAATATAAAAGGGGTTTAGTTAATGTCATATATTTGAACGGACTAAATCAACATGAAAATTATATTAAAACTGGAGTATGGGCCTAATTACCAAATAAAACAGCTAAGTGATCAAAGAGATCTCAAGTGGGCCCTCTTTGCGATGGAACAAGTTATAATACTATTTTTCCTTCTTACATCTGCACATTTCTGTGCCCCATGGATTGATTCAGTGATGCTGTCTCCGATATATATGCTAGACCGCATGATTTCTGGTGGATATATTGATTTATTACTGAATTCTGAGACAAAGATGCACTAGTATTTGATGACTGATTGTTGTGATGATTCTTTAAAGTTGCTAATTTGACATTTTCTGCAACCTCTGATGACAAAATCTCATTTTGTTGTAATTTGTTAAGTTTGCCTCCAGTATAGGTGATAATGCCTTGCATGATGCATACGATAGGTGGTGTGTATATTTACTTTTAAATTCTTTCATTTGTCATTTGAAAATGTGAGTTTCGTATTCTCGTTTTCTTAATGGAGCAGGTATTACACGCGCATGAGGATGAAGTATGGTTTCTGCAATTTTCTCACAGTGGGAAATATTTGGCTTCATCATCCAAAGATCGATCAGCAGTCATATGGGAGGTAAATTTCTTTTTTCTTCTTCTTTTTACCCTACAATCGATGGTTACACCGCAGATAAACCTAAGTTTCGAAGATCTTCTTGGATGTGTTGGTGATCATATTTCCAAGGGGATCAGATTGTTCATCTGGCTGAAATTGCATTTAACAGCTCTGTGAATTAATCCATTTGTTACAGCCCCTTTATGGTTTTGATGGATTTGTTTTCTATACCCATTGAAGATTGGCATCATTTTAAAGCTGAAGAGTTAACATGCATGTTGCTAATATACTCCATGAGCCACCGTACTTTCACCTATCTTTATCTTCTCAGTTTTCAGTAGCCAGATCCCAAAAAATTCATCCCTAGGGTCATACCGATTAAGAAAAACCTAGATAACCCATGTGACATGTCATCTTTCAAAGTATGCGTGGAATTCAAAGACAATAAATGAGGCTATGGTGAGGTTAATTGGGCAAACTGTATCCTTGGAAGTGCATTTCTCAACGTTTTCTTGTTTTGCTCGCATTATGGTGGCTAGAGGGGAGACTTTGCATTTAGAGAAGATCTTTGGACGGTGATGATTCTGTTGTGCATTTGATCATCGCATAAATACTGTCTTGTTTTCATAATGTCTATATTGATTCCATTATTTATTCTTATTGGCCTTGGATTTGTTTGTTGAAAATATTGACGATCATGAGGCAAATGGCTTAGCTTCTTCGTCATCCAATCTTGTGTTTTTATTTTGAGACTATGGTATTGATGAGAGGTTATGGTCTTATCATTCGTCTAAGTCTCTTGCAAGTTTGTTTTTGGTATCATTGTTGAAAATTCTTATGAGTCTTTTATCTTCATAGACATAGGAAAATTGATGCTAAGAAAGGATTCAGATATTCAGGGTGAGAGGCCCAACTTATTTCCTTCGAAAAGGTTTTGTCATGTGTATTTTGGGATGAGATCTTCATTCACTTATTCTTGGGCTTCCCTTGCATCAGGACTTTAGGATTATGGTGGATATTTCTTATGGTTGCTGGAGGTCTATTGGTTGATTCCATCTTCGTGTGTGCATTTCGTTATGACTTATTTTAGGGCCTTTGGTCAAAATTAGAAGGCCAAGTCTTTTTGGACTTGTCTTGTCCAAGCCGTGACGTGGTTATTTTGTTCGAGAGGAATGTTAGTGTTTCTGTAGATGCGTTTGAAGATTTTGTTAGTGTTATGTGGTTGTCTTCCTTTTGCATCATTTTAAATTCCTTTCAAGAAATTCTTTTCTTTTTTATTTTAATGGTTGGGGAGCCCCGACTTTTACATTTCTTTTTGCTTTATTTTTTAGCAATCTGTGTCCCCTCCATTCTCTTTAAATTTGTAGTTCATGTCCATTAAATTATTCTTTGTAGTCTAAGAATATGTTGTAAATAGAGTTATAGGCACCAATCTGATTCCTTAAGAGTAGGGTAATTAATGTAAAATTGTGCAGGGAACTATAACTTGTGAGCTGAGGCCATCTTTTAGATTAGGTTGCTGCTGGAGCTCTTTTTTCCAGGATTTACAAAGTAGTTTGATGCTCTGTTGGATGTGCGGTGGTATAGGTTACAAGGGTGGTATTCTATTCACGTCAGTGGATCTCTATAGCTGATTTTTATTTTTACGATCATACCAGAATAACCTAGTTTTTCATAAAGTTGACTATTGAGTTTTGGTAGCTTAGAAGCTTACCAATAGTTTTGTACTTCTTGTACTCGTTAGTTTGAGTGATAAGGGTTAGAGCCTCTGCCTTTGCTTTCTTGCACAACCTTCGTAGGGCATCCGTTTCCTCATCGTTCTTCTGTTACTCTTTCTTGTCTATGACATGCCCTACGCCTTCGTTGGATACCGTACCACTTCCAGGACTGAAACACACATGGGATTATGTGGTAATAATCCTTGACTAACATTTTGCTGATCAACTCCATGTTGACAATTGTTTGTAGTGTTGTAGAGGACTGCTAAGGATAAGTTGACGTTACTATTACCTGGTAGGAAAGCTACACCGGTGGGTTACACTGGCATTTTAGTTGCAAACTTTTAACAGTGACTTTGCATGTGATTGTAGATAATTAGAAGTCTATGCTCAAGTGATTTTAGAGCAGCCTGTCACTATTGGAAATGTAATTGCTGAGACTTAAGTATGGGATGTCAACATCATTTGACGATAGTTCTGTATGGGAAGTTATACATCCTGAAACCTTGTACCCAATTGCACGAACATGTCCATGATATCAAATTACATGAACATATTTACAATAAAATTTGTCTAGACATTTACCTCACTTGAAGAATGTCATAGTTAATCTCAAGGTGTAGATGAGTTGGTAAGGGACCACACCTTGGGAAATGGAAGCCTTAGGTTTGACTCCTGCCAAGTCCTGCTAGGATCTTCTGTTTTTGTGTTCTTAATCTCCCTCTTAGATGATAACTTCACTTTTTCAGGTCAAAGATAATGGTCAATTGGTATTGAAGCACTCATTGACTGGTCACCAGAAACCAGTGTTGACTGTTTCATGGAGCTCTGATGATTGTCAGCTTCTGACTTGTGGATTGGAGGAGGTTATTAGACGCTGGGATGTTAGTTCTGGTGAATGTATTTATGTTTATGAAAGACCAGGTGTTGGTCTTGTATCCTGTGGATGGTTTCCAGATGGCAAGGGGATTGTCTCCGGCATGACAGACAAGAGCATTTGCTTGTGGGATCTGGATGGAAGAGAGCTGGAATGTTGGAAAGGGCAGCGAACAGTGAATATATCAGACATGGCGATAACTGATGATGGGAAGAGGATCATTAGCATTTGCAAAGAAACTGCTATCTTATTACTCGACAGGGAAGCAAAATTTGAGAGGCTTATTGAAGAGGAGCAAGTAATAACTTCATTTTCATTGTCAAAGGACAACAAGTTCTTATTGGTTACTCTTATAAACCAAGAAATCCATCTTTGGAGCATAGTGGAAGATGTAAAGCTTGTCTCCAAATATAGAGGTCACAAGCGTACTAGATTCGTCATCAGATCTTGTTTTGGTGGATTTGAGCAAGCATTTATTGCCAGTGGGAGTGAGGATTCACAGGTATAGTCCTCTGTGCACTTATATTTGATAAAAGAAGTGAGTGAGGCAGGTGTGCTGATACATTCTTGCTGTCTCTTATAAATTTATCTTGTCTGGTGTTTAGTGCTCTAGAAATTAGATTATGGCCCGGCCCATTTATGTACTGAAAATACTGGTATTTTGTTTTAGTTCAATATCAGCTCAGGAAAGGTTTGTTTGAAAGTCACATGATTCCTATCTCTCGTCTTGTTTATTTAAGGCTGTTGAGTAAGTTCTTTCAAAAGGGTAAACTAGGGATCCGTTTGTTTCAATGTAAATTTTTTTGTAGTATCGGGCATTCGGATGTGCAAAATGTTGTAAAGATTTTATATGGGAAAATATTTTAACTCAAATTGATGAAAACAACTTAGAGCAGTAATCTCCGTAAGTTGTTTCCGAAAACCGTTTGTCGACCTCGCAAGTTCCCACCTCTTGACAAAAATGCAGAGTCAAATTCATTCCATTGAGGCTCATTGGCTATAATGATGATGGGTCTGGGATTATGGGAAATTGACAGTGCAGATTAATGTTTTGTAGTCATGGCTTGCAATTGGATTTTTGTAACCAAACACCCAAAAATGGAAGAAGCAAAATCATTTTACAAGTAAATTGTTTACTTCGAAGATATTTTATTTCAACAAATATTGTACCCCAACACAACCAGAGCCTAGGAATCTCTAAAGAATTAACTTGATTTGGTTCTACTTTACCCGATGGAATTAGGTTGTAATGCTAGTGGAATATCAGATAGAGCATACGTAAAGGGTATGCATCAATGGGATATCTAAGTTAGGTTTTGGGATGAGCACCGACTGGGAGCTCCAATTTAAGTGATGCTTGATGGCAGGTGCCTTACAAGATGTCCTCAACCGAATTGATGCTTGTCAATTTAAGACCTTGCTTTCAAGCCTTCATACTATTCTTATTGCTCCATTCCCTCATCCCCCTAAATTTCAAAAGACACGGCAAGGTGAAATCACGACGATGTCTTTTCATACTGTTTGTTGTAACAACTGACAATCTCCAGATTGTCAATTCAGTTTGGTTTAAGAGATGCAGCATCTTAAAAAAAAAATTTAGATGTGAATATGGACATGGTGTGCACGATTTTGTGTCTATAAATTTAGAACTCACAGTTGTTTGTGGACTTTTACTGAGCTGTGAAAGTTTTGAGAATGACAACCCGTCGGGTCTTTATAAATGGAGGAGGAAAACAGCAGGCTTCAAGAAAGGATGAGCTTCTCTCCTCTGGCATCATGCAATTCACATGTATTCAGAAACATTGCAACGTACTTCTTCACCTGTAATTTTTTTTTTCTTTCAAAAACCTTTTGCAGGTATACATATGGCACAGGGGAACCGGGGAACTTATATCAGCACTGCCTGGGCATTCCGGAGCTGTCAACTGTGTCAGCTGGAATCCAATAAACCCCCACATGTTGGCTTCAGCTAGTGATGATCATACTATTCGAATATGGGGTCTAGATGATCTCAAGTCTGTAGCTACTCACAGCAATGGCTTTTGTCACCTGCCCAATGGAAGAATTTGATGTGATTAATAAAGAGTTGGAAAGTTACTCGAAATCATGATCGATCAAGGTTACATTCTAGCTTTATCTGTTTGTATAAATTCCCATTTCATTGGCTTTTCTTTTCTGAAAACAGGCGATAACTGTGTCAAATATGTAAGCCTTTTGTGCCAATAATCTCTGTAACTCGATTGCCATTGTTTTACTTCTAGTACTCCGTTTCTGTTATCTGGTCACACAAGTGGTTACAGATTACTATCTAAGTGTTCTGTTCTGTTGTGTTCTGTACCTTGCTTAGTAAAATTTCTAATGTTTGCGTAATACCTGGGTTTGTCATCTTGTGCATGTGTTTTGGGGAAACGTTTCCAATCTGGCATGCCAAGCCGTCTCTAGGTCATGGCTAGCAATTTTCTGAACATTTGCAAGTGACCTCTATGGTGTGAATTTACATGATTTTAAATGCTGTCAAAAAGTAATTTCAGCTTTACTATCAAATGCTTGGGCGACTTGATATTTCACCTGGTTTGTATTCCAGATAGGTGAATTCTTAAGAGTAGGGAGGAAACAATTTATATAAGTGCCCCCGTGAGTGTCCAGTAAAAAACTATTAGCGTTTGGGGTTGTGTTATATTTTTACAATTCACCAAGTTCTTGTCAGTTGGAGTACGTGAATTTGTATTATCGAGTTAATTCCATTGATATGGATAGGAAGCATCGAGGTTTCAAAACTTCAAGTCCTTTGGTCATCTTGCTATGCATCTCATATGTCCCATTGGATGGCGGTGGGGTTCACTTTCATGAGAGATTTGTTGCGTTAATGGCATTGCACCATCTGCATGGCTAGTGTATTACTTGTATTATCCAACTCCAAGAATAGCTTCTTAATTTAGCGCCTTACACAGGTAAGATTTTTCCATTATAGGCTGGCTGCTCCAAAAGTTGTCGTAGATGAAGATAGAGAATATTCTTGCATCAGTTTTCAAGTTGCATGGTCATTCTTTTAGATGGATTTGAAACACAGTAGTAGATAGGGTGTTTCAAATGCTATTTAGATCCAATGTAGACATTAAGCCATTTTGTTTTTCCTTTCTTTCCTTGGCCTTTTCCTTTGCTACATATTCGGTTAGCCCCTTTTTTATTCCAAGATGATTTACCCAAAGTAAAAGAAAAAAAGAAAAAGAAAAGAAAAAAAAGAGGTTGCATGGTCACCATTCTCCTTGCGACAAAATCATTTTAAATCGAAATTAACTAAATTAATTTTGAATTGCAAAGAATAATGGTATTTTGCAGAACATTTTTTAATGAAATTGTATGAAATAATTACGCAAATAAAATGCATAAAATGATGATAATAAATAGTAAAAATGCGACAAAATCATTTTAAATCGAAATTAACTAAATTAATTTTGAATTGCAAAGAATAATGGTATTTTGCAGAACATTTTTTAATGAAATTGTATGAAATAATTACGCAAATAAAATGCATAAAATGATGATAAATAGTAAAAATGCGACAAAATCATTGCAAATCGAAATTAACTAAATTAATTTTGAATTGCAAAGAATAATGGTATTTTTGTATGCAATAATCAAGCAAATAAAATGCATAAAATGATAATAATAAATAGTAAAAATGCGACAAAATTATTTTAAATCGAAATTAACTAAATTAATTTTTAATTGCAAAGAATAATGGTATTTTGCAGAACATTTTTTAATGAAATTGTATGCAATAATCAAACAGATAAAATGTAAAAAATGGTGATAATAAATAGTAGAAATGCGACAAAATCATTTTAAATTGAAATTAACTAAATTACTTTTTAATTGCAGAAAATAATGGTATTTTGCATAATATTTTTTAATGAAATTGTATGCAATAATCACGCAAATAAAATGCATAAAATGATGACAATAAATAGTAAAAATGCGACAAAATTATTTTAAATCGAAATTAACTAAATTAATTTTTAATTGCAAAAAATAATGGTATTTTGCAGAACATTTTTTAATGAAATTATATGCAATAATCAAGCAAATAAAATATGCATAAAATGGTGATAATAAATAGTAAAAATGCGACAAAATCATTTTAAATCAAAATTAACTAAATTAATTTTGAATTGCAAAGAATAATGGTATTTTGCAGAACATTTTTTAATGAAATTGTATGCAATAATCAAGCAAATAAAATGCATAAAATGATGATAATAAATAGTAAAAATGCGACAAAATCATTTTAAATCGAAAAATCGTATGCAATAATCAATCAAATAAAATGCATAAAATGATGATGATAAACAGTAAAAATGCGACAAAATCAGTTTAAATCGTAATTAAAAAAATTAATTTTGAATTGCAAAGAATAATAATATTTTGCAGAAATTTTTTAATTAAATTGTATGCAATAATCAAGAAAATAAAATGCATAAAATGATGATCATAAAGAGTAAAAATGCGACAAAATAATAATCAAGCAAATTGATAGGCGCGCAATATTATGGATATAAGCGCCTAAGTAGGGCGAGTTAGCGCATTAGAGGCACGTTCTATTCCATTTTCCACTTGATGCGGTGTTGTTTTTTGTTTTGGTATTTTCGCTTATTTTTGTAGGAAATAGGCCGGAAGAGCACGTAAAGTGGACACAAGGCAATCGGGCATATTGGGAACCGGTGGGACCCAAGTAGGGACGAGCAAGCAAGCTGAAAGGCCATATGAAGGTGTCGGTATCGATACAGGTAAAGCCCTGTATCGATACCCCAGGCGTCAGCAAGCGAACAGAACCTATGGGTATCGATACAGGATTTTCCCTGTATCGATACCGAGAGCCCTAAAATGAGCGTTTGACTTTGCCACGTGTTTTGACTTCGGGAAGGACATAAATACCTCGTTTTGAGGACGAATTAGGGTTCGAACTTTGTTTTCTTTTCTTCCAACTAGGAGCCAATTATTTCTTTTGGAGATTCTATTTTCCGGAGATCTTTTCCGTTGAAGTTTTTGAAGTTTTGTTCGAGATTCAAGTGTTGCTTCGGTAACTTTCTGTTTTGTTACGTTAATTTTAGTTCACGGGAGTTTGTCCGTATTTTGCTTTCGAATCTTTTGTTTTAATCCATATTTAATTATAAAAGCATGTGTTATTTCAGAATATTGTTATTTGTTCAAGTTAATATGAGTGAGTAGTCGCGTAGGTAGGGTCGCGGGGTGATTAACACGCCGTGGCCAGGGCTGGATTTGTTCTTGCTCCTATTTCAAAATCAATAATGGAAAAAGCAATTTTAGGTTATTAAAGAACTTCCGTTGGACGAATCCGGGCTTTGTCGGAGCCCATGTAACGCGGGGAACGGGGGACCAAAACTTGTTCTCCGCTGTACCTGGGTAATGGCAACCGCGAGGATTTGCATCTTTCGGGGTATCTTTTTCTCTCTAAAATCAAATGTTTTCTTTGAAACACCGAACGGAGCAGGGAATGTCCGGACCTGATCACTCGTGTTATGAACCCCATGACCGTACCTTCTTTTGAATTATTTAAGTAAAACCAGTTTTACTCTAGTTTAGTTAATTCTTCCCATCACATTACAAGGGGTGGCTACCTAAGAGCCGCGTTAAACTTAACAACCCGAGTTTTTAGTAAGCACTCTCCACCTTCTCTGTGGATTCGATTCCGGTCTTACCGGGTATTGTGCTACACCGGTCTCAGCCCTACGCTTGGGGCAACCCATTAATTTAGGTCTAGGATTTGGTCAAGCATTTTTGGCGCCGTTGCCGGGGAAGGCAAGAGGTGTTAGAAATTCGGGTCGTTAGTGTTTTGTGAATTTTAGTCTTAATTTTATCTTTCTTAATTCGAAAAAAAAAAAACATTTTAGGAAAACCTTTAGTTGTTATTTTTTTTTTTAGGATTAAGTCAAAATAGGTAACGGTAGGAAGGGTTCACAAAAGGCGGACCCGCTCTTTTACCGAGACCGGTCTAAGCGTCTAGTTAGGATAGATAGAGAGTCGTTGGTAGAAGTTCCTCTCGAGTCTAGTCAGTTTGAGTCAGTAGGATTCCAGTTTGAGTCGCCGTCCACTCAGTCCGAGTCTTCCGTAGGTCAACCTGAATCCATTCCCATAGACGACCTGTTCATAGAGTTTCCCAATCCAATATTTGTCTTCGAGACTGAGCCACCGATGGCGGAACAGAAAACTATGCGGGATTATATGCATCACGAGAGGACTACTCCTATCGGCCCAATAGTTTTGCCAACTGAGACTATGGAGGCACGCAACGCTTTCACTGTGAAACCGGGAACCCACAATGCCCTTCCTCTCTTTTATGGGAGGGAAAATGAGGACCCGTATGAGCATGTCCGCCATTTTGAGGGGTTGGTGCGCACCCTAGCCACCACTACTCAATGGGAAAACGCTTGCCTTAAGCTTTTCCCTGCTTCTCTGAAAGATAGTGCGGATAAGTGGCTCAGAATGCAAAAGGAGCGATCTCTCACGACATGGGCAGCTGTTAGGGAGCTGTTTTATAGGAAATATTTCTCTGAGAGCAAGTCACAACGCCTGACTCGCCAAATCCAGTCGTTCAGACAAAAAGAGAACGAGTCATTTTTGAGGTGTTAGGAGAGATTTAAGGACTTGTTGTTGTCTTTACCCCACCACGGGTTTGAGAAACACCAGTTGGTGACATTCTTCCAGCTGGGCCTAAATATTGCGACGGCCCAGCAGATTGAGTATCTCTGTAGAGAGGGAGATTTCCTAGATAAGGCCCCAGATGAGGCATGGGATTTCCTAGAGGAGTTGGCCGAAAAACATCGAAGTTGGGAACCTTCCGACCTAGCTGACAGGGCCATAGCTGCACAGGGACCCAGTGGGTCCAGTATTTTCCCTCTTAGTGTGAGAGAACACACTGTCCAGTGTCAGCTGGACAAATTGACCAAGCAAATGGAGGACTTGCGGCTGAAGCAAGTCCAACAGGTGAATGATGTGAGAGTTGAGGAGGTGTGTGCGCTTTGTGAGTGTCCGAGGCATTCAGTGACTGTTTGCCCCACTTTTTCGATGGTTAAGGAGGCATACCAAAGTAATCAGGCTGAGGTGAATGCGGTGAACCAACGTTGGGATCCGTTCTCAAACACCTATAATCCGGGCTGGGCTCATCACCCAGCCCTGAGTTGGAGAGACCCTAAAGTACCAGTGCCACCCTAGGCACCACCTCAGCAACAGATGCAACCATATCGGCCTCCTCAAGGCCAAATGTCCCAATACCGTTATCCTAGTCAGAATCACCAGGGGTTCGGTCCTTCATTTTCTGGACCACCCCCAGGCATAAATCATCCTACTAGGGATAGGCAGACTGATGAGATGTTGAAGGCTCTCATGCAGTCTCAACTAAGCTTTACTGAACAGACCAAACAAGCCATAGGAGACATTAGGTCCCAATTGACTCAGTTGACGGCAGTAGTTGGGCAAACCCAACAGGAGAGGGGAAAATTTCCCTCTCAACCTCACGCCAATGCTATCGGTACTAATTTTCTGGGAGATGGTTCAGGCACGAGTAATTTGAACCCCAATGCGGAGGAAGCAAAAGCGATCACCACTCTCAGAAGTGGGAAGGTGATCGATAAGACAATTCCTCTGAAGCAAAAATCGGTTCCAACTCCGGAGCCGGTCGCTGCACCAGTAGTTATCCCTGCTGTGGGGAAGTGTACTGAGGAAGAGAGAGAATCAGAGTCACCTGAGGTGGTGGTGCCCGCACCTGCGGCCCCCACGACTCCTTTGCCACCTGTTGCACCATATCCCCATCGCTTAGTGGCAAAGCCAAACGTCAATGTGAACTTCCAAATTCTTGAGTTGTTCAAGAAGGTTCAGTTTCCTATCTCTTTGATGGAAGCCATTGACGGTATTCCTCAGTTTGCTAAGGTGCTGAAAGAGCTGTGCACGTCGAAACGGAGAACTAAGAGTCAGTGCAATGTGCTTCTGACGGAGCAAGTGAGCTCCATTCTCCAAGCTGATATTCCGATTAAGCGGAAAGATCCAGGTTGTCCCACTATCCCTATAGCTATTGCGGGCCAGAGTTTTGAGAAGGCCTTGCTGGATTTGGGCGCAAGTGTCAATTTGCTCCCATATTCGGTATACTTGAGATTAGGCTTAGGTGATCTTAAAGCCACACCGGTCACGCTACAGCTGGCTGACCGGAGTGTGAGAATTCCTAAGGGGGTAGTAGAGGATGTGTTGATTCAAGTTGGGGAGTTTCTGTTCCCCGTAGATTTCATTGTCTTGGACACGTGTCCCATCCCGGAAGTATTTGAGAAGACTCCCATTATCCTCGGCCGTCCATTTTTAGCCACCTCCAGTGCTGTAATGAATTGCAAAACTGGACAAGTCCAATTATCATTTGGGGACTTGAAGATGGAGGTGAATGTTCACAATGTGGATAGCCGAGTAGAGGATGATGAGGAGGTCTATGAGGTGAGTCTGATCGACACACTGGTACAAGAGCATGTCGAAAGTATTTTGTATAAGGATCCTCTGGAGATAGCGCTGACCGCCAATGAGGCGTTATTTTTAGATTCTCCAGAGGTCGGGAGTTTGATGGAGATGTTAGCAGTTGAGGATGTATGTGGCGCCGTTTGGGACCCAGTTCTCGAACCGCTGGGCGCCCCATTATCTAAAGCTCTCCCATCATCGGTCCAGCCACCGAAGCCTGAGTTGAAACCTCTGCCGGATACGTTGAAATATGCCTTTCTTAAAGGTAATGATACGTTTCCAGTGGTGATCTCCTCCTCCCTGGAGGCAGATCAAGAGGCTAAATTACTTGCCCTGCTGAGAGAGCATATAAGGGCAATTGGCTGGACGATAGCTGATTTACAGGGGATTAGTCCTACGGTGTGTACACACCGCATTTTTCTGGATGAGGATGTGAAGCCTTCTAGGCAACCTCAGCGCCGTCTAAACCCCAATATGAAGGAGGTGGTTCGGACGGAGGTGTTTAAGCTGTTAGATGCGGGTATCATTTACCCGATTGCCCATAGTGAGTGGTAAGTCCCGTTCAGGTTGTGCCTAAGAAGGCAGGAGTGACTGTTGTAAGGAATGAGGAGGGAGAGTTAGTGCCAACCCTTGTGTAGACCGGGTGGCGTGTTTGCATTATTTACCGGAAGCTCAACGCGAGCACCCGGAAGGATCATTTTCCCCTCCCATTCATTGACCGAATTTTGGAGAGAGTTGCAGGCAGAGCGTTCTATTGTTTCCTGGATGGATACTCGGGCTACAATCAAATTGAGGTAGCCATGAAGGACCAGGAAAAGACCACATTCACGTGCCCATATGGTACTTTTGCCTACCGTCGCATGCCTTTTGGCTTATGTAATGCTCCCGGCACCTTTTCAAGGTGTATGATGGAAATTTTCAGCGATATGGTAGAGAAGATTGTGGAGGTATTCATGGATGACTTTTCAGTTTTTGGGGATTCGTTCGACGGATGTCTCGAGAACTTAGGAAAAGTCTTGACTAGGTGCGAAGAGAAGCGCCTTGTGCTTAATTGGGAGAAGTGCCACTTCATGGTGACCCAAGGAATTGTTTTGGGGCATATTGTCTCATCTAAGGGTATTGAGGTGGACAAAGCTAAGATAGACTTAATTGCGAATCTTCCCACTCCTAGAACTGTCAAGGATGTCCGGTCTTTTCTAGGTCACGCCGGTTTCTACCGGCGATTCATTAAGGATTTCAGCGCGATCTCCCGACCATTGTGTCAGTTGTTAGCGAAAGACACACCCTTTGTGTGATCCGACGCTTGTGAGGGGGCCTTTCAGAAGTTGAAGCGGAGTCTCACAACTCCGCCAATCGTTCAGTCCCCAGATTGGAGTTTGCCTTTTGAGTTGATGTGTGACGCATCCGACTATGCAGTCTGAGCAGTTTTAGGTCAGAGGCGAGGGAAAGATCCCTGTGTTATTTATTATGCGAGCAAGACGCTGAATGAGGCACAACTTAACTACACCACCACTGAGAAGGAATTGTTAGCGGTGGTGTTTGCCTTAGATAAATTCCGGTCCTACTTGGTGGGTTCACAGATTGTGGTATATACCGATCATGCGGCCTTGAGGTATTTGATGACCAAGCAGGATGCGAAGGCTTGCCTTATCCGGTGGATTCTTTTGCTGCAAGAATTTCACGTCATCATTAAGGATAAGAAATGGGTAGAGAATGTAGTGGCTGATCATCTGTCTCGTTTGGAGTTTGAGGACCCCACCTCTCATCTCCCTATTGCAGATACTTTTCCTGACGAGCAATTGTTCGCTGCTAATACGTGCCCGTGGTTTGCGGACATCGCCAATTATTTGGTGACTAGGCAGATTCCACCCCATTGGACTACACCTGAAAAGCAGCGATTTTTAAGAGAGGTCCGGCAGTATATTTTTGATGATCCTTATGTGTTTAAGTACTGCGCAGACCAGATAGTGCGCCGTTGTGTCCCCGAGGTTGGTCAGAGGGGAATTTTAGAGTTTTGTCATTCAGAGGCGTGTGGCGGTCATTTCTCCGCCAAGAAAACCACCGCCAAAGTTTTACAGTGTGGCTTCTTTTGGCCAAGTCTATTTAAGGATGCATATGTTTTTTGTAAGTCTTGTGACAGGTGTCAAAAGTTAGGTAAAGTCGGTCCACGAAATATGATGCCCCTCCACAATATTTATGTGTTAGAGGTCTTTGATTGTTGGGGAATTGATTTCATGGGCCCATTCCCGGTGTCACATGGTTTTGAGTATATCCTCCTGGCGGTGGATTATGTGTCAAAGTGGGTAGAGGCGATTCCCACTAGGACCAGTGATTCAAAGGTGGTGCTTGAGTTTTTGAAAAGTAATATTTTATCTCGATTTGGCATGCCACTCGCTATTATCTCTGATCAGGGCACCCACTTTTGTAATCGATCCTTTGAGGCATTGATGAGGAAGTATGGCATCTCTCACAAGGTGTCTACGGCCTATCACCCTCAAACCAATGGCCAGGCTGAGCTGGCCAATCGAGAGATTAAGGGGATCTTAGAGAAAATGGTAAACCCGAGTCGGAAGGATTGGTCCCTGCGGCTGATTGATGCATTGTGGGCCTACCGCACTGCTTACAAGACCGTGTTGGGTGCTTCACCCTATCAGCTTGTTTACGGTAAGGCCTGTCACCTGCCCGTGGAGATGGAGCTAAGGCCCATTGGACCATTCAGACGGTGAACGCAAGTTTGCCAGAGGCAGGTGCCCATAGGAACCTCCAGCTGTGTGAGCTTGAGGAGATTAGGAATGATGCGTATGAAAGCACTAGCATTTACAAAGCTAAGGTTAAGGCGTACCATGATAGGAATATCCAGCGCAAAACCTTTAGTGTTGGGCAGAAAGTTTTACTGTATAATTCGCGCATTCACTTATTTCCTGGGAAGTTGAGGTCTCGCTGGGATGGGCCGTATATAGTCCATAAGGTTTACCCGAACGGTTCGATAGATGTCTGCGATCCTAAGGATAATCATATTTTCAAAGTTAATGGGCAGCGTCTTAAACCATTTTTAGACATAATAGACGTAGGTGAACCTGAGGAGGACTTAGTTGATCCAGTTTACTCAGATATTTCCGTTGTCTAGCCGTTGGGCTATGTTTTTACGGGTAGCTCACGCGTACCATGCTCTTCGTTGAGTGTGGACCCGACTCCTAGCAATAGGGGTACCCATCATTGACTTGGGTATTAATAGCTTCGCACGCCGCTATTAAAATAAGGATCGTGTGCCCAGCTCCGGTTAGTAAGGGCGATTTGTTCTTTTCGTGTCTGTTTTAATTTTCAGTTACAAAAATAAATAATAATAAATAAATAAATAAAAAAACAAAAACAAAACGGTCCGGTATAGCCACCTAATTTCTAGCCTTAAATTTGTGTATCTGGGTTTCTGACAATCTTATTGTCGTGTCTCGAATAGTCATAAAAGACGATTGGCTCTGATTTCTTTAAGGAAAAACCTTGAGTAATTTAACCTGTTGAGTCATGACTTACCCGGGATTGTTCTGATGACCTTCTCTACACAAATTTAAGTGAGACATTAGGGCGAAAAGTAGTACCCGTGTCTTTCACGTGACGAAAGTGGTGGTGTCTTTTTCTTTTCTTGTTCTTTTGTTTTCTCTGTGTATGCCCGGATACCACGTGCCGGGCTGGACTGATGTTTTTGCATGGTGCACGGAGAGAGTACCCGAAATCCCTCATATATCGGCCGAGGTCAGGGTGGTTGGCTGCCACCCAGAGGTCTAGTTCTTCCCCTTGTTATCTCCTTTTGTGTGTCTCCATGCTCTGGGGACATAGCATGTTTCAAGTTGGGGGGAGGGTGTACTTTGTACATACTTGCATTGCGTTGTTAGGTAGGTTTTTGGGGATACGGGTGTTATGCATCTTGTAAATATCATCGAGCAAATGAGATATAGCTAATTCAGTATGCCTGTTTAACTTGAGTTCATGCATATATTTGGCTATCTAAATGAACATGATGTAATGTAAAGCATGTGAATAAGTGTCCCCACATTGATAATAGCATATTCCGAATAACATTCCCATGTTCTTTGTATTTCTTTCTGCAATTGCATAAAATAGTAGGCTTTTGTTTTGCAAGTAAGAAACCAGTTATTTTTCATGCATTTGTGAGAGTGAATAACATGCATAGGGGATGATACAAGGCAATCTTTGCATGATTAAACCACATACGAGTCCCCTTGACCCATCTTAAACCAGTCCGAGTCAGTTCCCGAGTCTAACTTAGGAAACCGGTGTTTGGTTGGATTGAAGTTTGGGGGGAAGTCAAGCTCCGTGCATCATAAGTGTCGTACTGCTGTGGGAAAATGTTTGTGAAGCACTGTGCTTTTGAGGGAGTAACGCTTGAAGAAGTCTGATTGGGTGTCATGTTTTGGAAACCAAAATTCATAAACCTCAACCTCAGCCTTTATTCAAAAAAAAAAAATATATATATATATATATATATATATATATATATATATATATATATATATATATATATATATATGCCTACCGGTATCGATACATCAATTCCTATGTATCGATACCGGGTACACTCGGCCGGAACAGAACATTTGGGTATCGATACATCAATTCCTATGTATCGATACCGAGACCCGTATAACGAAAATTAAAAGGGTTCGACCGGTCATCTTCTTCATTCCCCATCTTCTTCCCCAACCTTCTCTCTCTCTCTCTAACCCAAACCCACGAACCTCCATAACCATCCCCTCCAAACCTCTAAAAACTCCATCAAATCTCACCCAAATTCCACCAAACTTCACCAAAACACTCCTTATCTTCATCTCTACCACATATACCCCTCAAATCCCTTCTGAAATCCCTATTTTTCCAGATCCAAAACCCTAAATTTCCAAACCAACTTCCAGGCATGGCACCCAGGAAGCCTACCGCTAGTGCTAAAGGAAAAGGAGCGGCTTCCTCTAGTGCTCCTCCAGAGCAAGAGGAAGGGGGAAGCCCGGTTCAGGGCCGGGGTAGGAGGAGGACCCGGGATCAGATTACCCGGGATGAACAGCAAGCATGGGAGGATTCCATTCAAGGGAGGGGCGTCAAGAATGAGCGCCACATTATCCGGGAAGGGTTCCCTGCGAATCACGTCACCATACAAGCCATTGTGGAGCAAGGTATGTCCTTCTGGTTTGAGCCAAACCCCGGGTATAACTTGGAACTCGTTAGGGAATTCTATAAAAATTTTCAAGTACCAGAGTCCGGGACTACATTTAGTGCCGGGACTCAGATCACCTCGCGAGTGGCTAGGTTCCCCATTGTGGTCACACCCGATATTATTGCTGCAAGCTTGCACTATAGGAGGCCGACTGATACTAACTATCCTTGCCCCACTGAGGATTTTGTGCCAGACAGGGTGGCTGGTATTTTGTATGAGAACCGTAGAGAGGCCCGTATTCCTCACCGGCCGGGCAAGTTTAAGCAGGCATTTCGGTTTTTAAACCAGGTAGTGTGTTATAACCTGGACCCGAGGGCGACTGAGAATAAACCGTCTAAAAATACTGGGAATTTAATGACAGTTTTTATGGAGTCGGACACTGTTTGTGACTGGGCACTGTTTGTCTATTCTAAGATTATTGACTTTCGAGATGCCCCAACACAGACGAGAATGCCGTTTCCTTGTTTGATTACGGCCATTGCTAGAGGGTTCGGGTTGGTAGGGGCTAAATGGTTTAAGAACGACCCACTGAGTCCTGGGCCGATTGACAGCACTATCCTCACGAAAAGCATAGCCCAGTCTCATGGTGTTAGAGGTGGAGCCTCTTTGACTACCGAACCTCCCCCCAGCGCCTCTACTACTTCTTGGCTGTGGAAGATCTTTTGTCAGGGTGTCGCTACCATTCGAAGCCAGCAGAAGATCAAGAGAGAGGTGCGACAGATTGCAAGAACTCAGCAGCAAATGGATCACAGGCAGGAGTGGTTGGCAGGTCGGGTTGAGGGTTCATCTTCGGGCCATATGTTCCTTTGCAGTTGCCCGAGTTGGAGGTCAGTGATGACTTCGCTGATGATGGTGGCGGGGATGAGTCGGATTAAGTGAAGGCACTTGAGTTGCATGGAGCTGGCTTGGGGGTAGATGGTGATGATAGTTAGAGGTGTTATTTCATGTTAGTATTTGTTATTTTATGTGGAACTTTTGTCTGTCTTTCATTTGGTTTGTAATATAACTGTTATGGATGATGGGTTTTCCTTTGTGGACTTGGTTTGGTTGGCGCCGATGGGCGCATTGACAGGTAGTTAGACATGACAGGTGCGGCCAGTTAGGGTAGTTAACCTTGCGCTTCTATAGGCCGTCACCTGATTTTGCAGTCCCTTTTTGTTCTAACCAAGGTCATTATAATCCAAAAAGTCCTTACTAGATCGTGTGCACGTGTTTTATCTCTCACTTATGCATGATTAATGATGTTGTTGCTTATTTTGTGAAATCATATTTGGATAGATTGTGCGATTATTTCTTGCTGAGCGTTAACTTTGATTGGCACGTGGAAACCAGTTGTTCGGTTCCACGCAGTTCGCCAAGCGCTTATATGGGATGTTGAGTGTTCTAGTGAGTAGTGTAACGCTGTTGATTTGTAGGGGTATTTATTCGCGCATGTGGAGCGATGCTAATCGTGTTCAATTTTCTGTCAAGGCATGCATGCATTTGAGTTGCAGGCATATTAAAAGGCGAATATCTATCACTGTGACTAATTATTTCTACAGGTGGCATAACCCCCGTACCCCCGTTGGTGTGTTCTAATTTATTTTCATTAGTTGCATTTCGTTCGTTCCTAGGGACTAGCAACGCTCAAGTTGGGGGGTGTGATAGGCGCGCAATATCATGGATATAAGCGCCTAAGTAGGGCGAGTTAGCGCATTAGTGGCGCGTTCTATTCCATTTTCCACTTGATGCGGTGTTGTCTTTTGTTTCGGTATTTTCGCTTGTTTTTGTAGGAAACAGGCCGGAAGAGCACGTAAAGTGGACACAAGGCAATCGGGCATGTTGGGAACCGGTGGGACCCAAGTAGGGACGAGCAAGCAAGCTAAAAGGCCATATGAAGGTGTCGGTATCGATGCAGGTAAAGCCCTGTATCGATACCCAGGCGTCAGCAAGCGAACAGAACCTATGGGTATCGATACAGGGTTTTCCCTGTATCGATACCGAGAGCCCTAAAATGAGCGTTTGACTTTGCCACGTGTTTTGACTTCGGGAAGGACATAAATACCTCGTTTTGAGGACGAATTAGGGTTCGAACTTTGTTTTCTTTTCTTCCAACTAGGAGCCAATTATTTCTTTTGGAGATTCTACTTTCCGGAGATCTTTTCCGTTGAAGTTTTTGAAGTTTTGTTCGAGATTCAAGTGTTGCTTCGGTAACTTTCTGTTTTGTTACGTTAATTTTAGTTCACGGGAGTTTGTCCGTGTTTTGCTTTCGAATTTTTTGTTTTAATCCATATTTAATTATAAAAGCATGTGTTATTTCAGAATATTGTTATTTGTTCAAGTTAATATGAGTGAGTAGTCGCGTAGGTAGGGTCGCGGGGTGATTAACACGCCGTGGCCAGGGCTGGATTTGTTCTTGCTCCTATTTCAAAATCAATAATGGAAAAAGCAATTTTAGGTTATTAAAGAACTTCCGTTGGACGAATCCGGGCTTTGTCGGAGCCCATGTAACGCGGGGAACGGGGGACCAAAACTTGTTCTCCGCTGTACCTGGGTAATGGCAACCGTGAGGATTTGCATCTTTCGGGGTATCTTTTTCTCTCTAAAATCAAATGTTTTCTTTGAAACACCGAACGGAGCAGGGAATGTCCGGACCTGGTCACTCGTGTTATGAACCCCATGACCGTACCTTCTTTTGAATTATTTAAGTAAAACCAGTTTTACTCTAGTTTAGTTAATTCTTCCCATCACATTACAAGGGGTGGCTACCTAAGAGCCGCGTTAAACTTAACAACCCGAGTTTTTAGTAAGCACTCTCCACCTTCTCTGTGGATTCGATTCCGGTCTTACCGGGTATTGTGCTACACCGGTCTCAGCCCTGGGCAACCCATTAATTTAGGTCTAGGATTTGGTCAAGCACAAATAAAATGCATAAAATGATGATAACAAATAGCAAGAATGCAACAAAAATCATTTTAAATCGAAATTAACTAAATTATTTTTTAATTGCAAAGAATAATGATATTTTGCAGAATATTTTTCAATAAAATAGTATGCAATAATGAAGCAAATAAAATGCATAAAATAGTGATAATAAATTGCAAAAATGCGACAAAATCATTTTAAATCGAAATTAACTAAATTAATTTTGACTTGCAAACAAAAATGGTATTTTACAAAACATTTATTAATGAAATTTTATGCAATAATCAAGCAAATAAAATTCGTAAAATGATGATAATAAATAGTAAAAATGCGACAAAATCATTTTAGATCGAAATTAACTAAATTACTTTTTAATAGCAAAAAATAATGGTATTTTGCATAACATTTTTTAATGAAATTGTATGCAATAATCACGCAAATAAAATGCATAAAATGATGATAATAAATAGTAAAAATGCGACAAAATCATTTTAAATAGAAATTAACTAAATTAATTTGGAATTGCAAAGAATAATGGTATTTTCAAGAACATTTTTTAATGAAATTGTATGCAATAATCAAGCAAACAAAATGCATAAAATGGTGATAATAAATAGTAAAAATGCGACAAAATCATTTTAAATCGAAATTAACTAAATTATTTTTGAATTTCTAAGAATAATGGTATTTTACAAAACATTTTTTAATGAAATTGTATGCAATAATCAAGCAAATAAAATGCATAAAATGATGATAATAAATAGTAAAAACGCTACAAAATCATTTTAAATCGAAATTAACTAAATTATTTTTCAATTGCAAAAAAAAAAAATGGTATTTTGCATAACATTTTTTAATGAAATTGTATGCAATAATCACGCAAATAAAATGCATAAAATGATGATAATAAATAGTAAAAATTCTACAAAATCATTTTAAATCGAAATTGACTAAATTAATTTTTAATTGCAAAGAATAATGGTATTTTGCAGAACATTTTTTAATGAAATTGTATGCAATAATCAAGCAAATAAAATGCATAAAATGGTGATAATAAATAGTAAAAATGCGACAAAATTATTTTAAATCGAAATTAACTAAATTAACTTTGAATTGCAAAGAATAATGTTATTTTGCCGAACATTTTTTAATGAAATTGTATTCAATAATCAAGCAAATAAAATGCATAAAATGATGATAACAAATAGTAAAATGCGACAAAATCATTCTAAATCGAAATTAACTAAATTAATTTTGAATTGCAAAGAATAACGGTATTTTGCAGAACATTTTTCAATAAAATAGTATGCAATAATCAAGCAAATAAAATGCATAAAATAGTGATAATAAATTGTAAAAATGCGACAAAATAATTTTAAATCGAAATAAACTAAATTAATTTTGAATTGCAAACAAAAATAGTATTTTACAAAACATTTTTTAATGAAATTTTATGCAATAATCAAACAAATAAAATTCATAAAATGATGATAATAAATAGTAAAAATGCGACAAAATCATTTTAAGTCGAAAAATTGTTTGCAATAATCAATCAAATAAAATGCATAAAATGATGATGATAAAAAGTAAAAATGCGACAAAATCATTTTAAATCGAAATTAACTAAATTAATTTTCAATGGCAAAGAATAATAATATTTTGCAGAAATTTTTTAATGAAATTGTATGCAATAATCAAGCAAATAAAATTCATAAATTGATAATAATAAATAGTAAAAATGCGACAAAATCATTTTAAATCGAAATTAACTAAATTAATTTTGAATTGACAAAATAATGGTATTTTGCAGAACATTTTTTTATTGAAATTGTATGCAATAATCAAGCAAATAAAATGCATAAAATGATGATCATAAAGAGTAAAAATGCGACAAAATAATAATAAAGCAAATAAAATGCGTAAAATGATGATAAAAATAGTAAAAGTGCGACAAAATCATTTTGAAATCGAAATTAACAAAATTACTTTTGCATTGCAAAAAATAATGGTATTTTGCATAACATTTTTTAATTAAATTGTATTCAATAATCACGCAAATAAAATGTAAAAAATGATGATAATAAATAGTAAAAATGCGACAAAATCATTTTAAATAGAAATTAACTAAATTAATTTTGAATTGCAAACAATAATGGTATTTTATAGAACATTTTTTAATGAAATTGTATGCAATAATAAAGCAAATAAAATACATAAAATGGTGATAATAAATAGTAAAAATGCAACAAAATCATTTTAAATAGAAATTAACTAAATTAATTTTGAATTGCAAACAATAATGGTATTTTATAGAACATTTTTTAATGAGATTGTATGCAATAATAAAGCAAATAAAATACATAAAATGGTGATAATAAATAGTAAAAATGCGACAAAATCATTTTAAATCGAAATTAACTAAATTATTTTTCAATTGCAAAAAAAAAATGATATTTTGAATAACATTTTTTTATTGAAATTGTATGCAATAATCACGCAAATAAAATGCATAAAATGATGATAATAAATAGTAAAAATGCGACAAAATCATTTTAAAACAAAATTAACTAAATTAATTTTTAATTGCAAAGAATAATAGTATTTTGCAGAACATTTTTTAATGAAATTGTATGCAATAATAAAGCAAATAAAATACATAAAATGGTGATAATAAATAGTAAAAATGCGACAAAATCATTTTAAATCGAAATTCACAAAATTAATTTTGAGTTGCAAAGAATAATGGTATTTTACAAAACATTTTTTAATGAAATTGTATGCAATAATCAAGCAAATAAAATGCATAAAATGGTGATAATAAATAGTAAAAATGCGACAAAATCATTTTAAATCGAAATTAACTAAATTAATTTTGAATTGGAAAAATAATGATATTTTGTTTAACGTTTTTTAATGAAATTTTATGCAATTATGAAGCTAATAAAATGCATAAAATTATGATAATAAATGGTAAAAATGCGACAAAATCATTTTAAATCGAAATTAACTAAATTAATTTTGAATTGCAAAAATAATGGTATTTTGTTTAACATTTTTTAATGAAATTTTATGCAATTATGAAGCTAATAAAATGCATAAAATTATGATAATAAATGGTAAAAATGCGACAAAATCATTTTAAATCGAAGTTAACTAAATTAATTTTGAATTGCAAAAATAATGGTATTTTACAGAACATTTTTTAATGAAATTTTATTCCATAATCAAGCAAATAAATTACATAAAATGATGCTAATAAATAGTAAAAATGCGACAAAATCGTTTTAAACCGAAAAATTATATGCAGTAATCAGTCAAATAAAATGCGTAAAATAATGATGATAAACATTAAAAATGTGACAAAATCATTTTAAATCGAAATTAACTAAATTAATTTTGAATTGCAAAAAATAATAATATTTTGCCGAATTTTTTTAATGAAATTGTATGCAATAATCAAGCCAATAAAATGCATAAAATGATAATAATAAATAGTAAAAATGCGACAAAATCATTTAAAATCGAAATTAACTAAATTAATTTTGAATTGCAATAATAATGGTATTTTGCATAAAAAAAATTTAAAGAAATTTTATGTAATTATCAAGGAAATAAAATGCATAAAATGAAGATAATAAATGGTAAAAATGCGACAAAATCATTTTAAATCGAAATTAACTAAATTAATTTTGAATTGCAAAGAATAATAATATTTTGCAGAAATTTTTTAATGAAATTGTATGCAATAATCATGCCAATAAAATCCATAAAATGATAATGATAAATAGTAAAAATGCGACAAAATCATTTTAAATAGAAATTAACTAAATTAATTTTGAATTGCAAAGAATAATGGTATTTTCCAGAACATTTTTTAATGAAACTTTATGCAATAATCAAGCAAATAAATTGCATAAAATGATGCTAATAAATAGTAAAAATGCAGCAAAATCATTTTAAATCGAAAAATTATATGTAATAATCAGTCAAATAAAATAATGATGATAAACAGTAAAAATGTGACAAAATCATTTTAAATCGAAATTAACTAAATTAATTTTGAATTGCAAAAAATAATACTCCCTCCGTCCCAACTTTATAGTCCCTCGTTCTATCCTAACCGGATAAAAAAAACGATTTTATCTTTCAATCGGTAATATATTTTGTATGCAATATAGATCTTATTGGATAGATCTTGATTTAATCGAATAAACAAAGTGTTCAAAATCACCTAAAATATTGTTGGTTATAAGATATAACACTTTTAAAAGTGGCACGAACTCCCAAAAGAGACTATAAAATTGGGACGGAGGGAGTAATATTTTGCAGAAATTTTTTAATGAAATTGTATGCAATAATCAAGCCAATAAAATGCATAAAATGATAATAATAAATAGTAAAAATGCGACAAAATCATTTTAAATCGAAATTAACTAAATTAATTTTGAATTGCAAAGAATAATGGTATTTTACAGAACATTTTTTAATGAAATTTTATGCAATAATCGAGCAAATAAATTGCATAAAATGATGCTAATAAATACTAAAAATGCGACAAAATCATTTCAAATCGAAAAATTATATATAATAATCAGTCAAATAAAATGCATAAAATAATGATGATAAACAGTAAAAATGTGAGAAAATCATTTTAAATCGAAATTAACTAAATTAATTTTGAATTGCAAAAAATAATAATATTTTGCAGAAATTTTTTAATGAATTCGTATGCAATAATCAAGCCAATAAAATGCATAAACTGATAACAATAAATAGTAAAAATACGAAAAAATCATTTTAAATCGAAATTAACTAAATTAATTTTGAATTGCAAAAATAATGGTATTTTGCATAACATTTTTTAATGAAATTTTATGCAATAATCTAGAAAATAAAATGCATAAAATGATGATAATAAATAGTAAAAATGCGACAAAATCATTTTAAATCGAAATTAAGAAAATTAATTTTGAATTGCAAAGAATAATAATATTTCGCATAACATTTTTAATGAAATTGTATGCAATAATCAAGCAAATAAAATGCATAAAATGATGATAATAAATAGTAAAAATGTGACAAAATCATTTTAAATCGAAAAATCGTATGCAATAATCAATCAAATAAAATGCATAAAATGAGGATGATAAACAGTAAAAATGCGACAAAATCATTTTAAATCGAAATTTACTAAATTAATTTAGAATTGCAAACAATAACAATATTATGCAGAATTTTTTTAATGAAATTGTACGCAATAATCAAGCAAATAAAATGTTTAAAACGATAATAATAAATAGTAAAAATGCAGCAATCATTTTAAATCGAAAATATCTAAATTAATTTTGAATTGCAAAAATAATGGTATTCTGCAGAACATTTTTTAATGAAATTGTATGCAATAATGAAGCAAATAAAATGCATAAAATAATGATAATAAATAGTAAAAATGCAAAAAAATCATTTTAAATCGAAATTAAAGAAATTAATTTTGAATTGCAAACAATACTAATATTTTAAAGAACATTTTCAAGGGAAATTGTATGCAATAATCAAGCAAATAAAATGCATAAAATGATGATAGTAAATAGTAAAAATGCGAAAAAAATCATTTTAAATCAAAATTAACTAAATTAATTTTGAATTCCAAAGAATAATGATTTTTTGCAAAACATTTTCTAACGAAATTGTATACAATAATCAAGCAAATAAAATGCATAAAATGATGATAATAAATGGTAAAAATGCGACAAAATCATTTTAAATCGAAATGAACTAAATTAATTTTGAATTGCAAAAATAATGGGATTTTACGGAACATTTGTTAATGAAATTTTATGCAATAATCAAGCAAATAAATTGCATAAAATGATGCTAATAAATAGTAAAAATACGACAAACTTATTTTAAATCGAAAAATTATATGCAATAATCAGTCAAATAGTATGCATAAAAAAATGTTGATAAACAGTAAAAATGCGACAAAATCATTTTAAATCGAAATTAACTAAATTAATTTTGAATTACAAAGAATAATAATATTATGCATAAATTCTTTAATGAAATTGTACGCAATAATCATGCCAATACAATAAAATGTATAAAATGATAATAATAGATAGTAAAAATGCAACAAAATCATTTTAAATAGAAATTAACTAAATTAATTTTGAATTGCCAAAATAATGGTATTTTGCGTAACATTTTTTAATGAAATCAAGCAAATAAATTGCATAAAATGATGCTAATAAATAGTAAAAATGCGACAAAATCATTTTAAATCGAAAAATTATATGCAATAATCAGTCTAATAAAATGCATAAAATAAAGATGATAAACAGTAAAAATGCGACAAAATCATTTTAAATCAAAATTAACTAAATTAATTTTGAATTGCAAATAATAATGGTATTTTACAGAACATTTTTTAATGAAATTTTATGCAATAATCAAGCAAACAAATTACATAAAATGATGCTAATAAATAGTAAAAATGCGACAAAATCATTTTGAATCAAAAAATTATATGCAATAATCAGTCTAATAAAAAGTATAAAATAATGATGATAAACAGTAAAAATGCGACAAAATCATTTTAAATGAAAATTAACTAAATTAATTTTGAATTGCAAATAATAATGGTATTTTACAGAACATTTTTTAATGAAATTTTATGCAATAATAAAGCAAACAAATTGCACAAAATGATGCTAATAAATAGTAAAAATGCGACAAAATCATTTTGAATCAAAAAATTATATGCAATAATCAGTCTAATAAAAAGCATAAAATAATGATGATAAACAGTAAAAATGCGACAAAATCATTTTAAATCGAAATTAACAAAATTAATTTTGAATTGCAAAGAATAATAATATTTTACTGAAATTTTTTAATGAAGTTGTATGCAATAATGATGCCAATAAAATGCATAAAATGATAATAATATGCGACAAAATCATTTTAAATAGAAATTAACTGAATTAATTTTGAATTGCAAAGAATAATGGTATTTTACAGAACATTTCTTAATGAAATTTTATGCAATAATCAAGCAAATTTATTGCATAAAATGATGCTATTAAATAGTAAAAATGCGACAAAATCATTTTAAATCGAAAAATTATATGCAATAATCAGTCTAATAAAATGCATAAAATAAAGATGATAAACAGTAAAAATGCGACAAAATCATTTTAAATCTAAATTAACTAAATTAATTTTGAATTGCAAAAATAATGGTATTTTGCATAACATTTTTTAATGAAATTTTATGTTATAATCAAGCAAATAAAATGCATAAAATGATGATAATAAATAGTAAAAATGCGACAAAATCATTTTTGATCGAAAAATTATATGCAATAATCAGTCTAATAAAATGCATAAAATAATGACGATAAATAGTAAAAATGCGACAAAATCATTTTAAATCGAAATTAACAAAATTAATTTTGAATTGCAAAAATAATAAAATTTTGCATAACATTTTTTAATGAAATTTTATGTAATTATCAAGCAAATAAAATGCATAAAATGATGATAATAAATGGAAAAAATGCGAGCAAATCATTTTAAATCAAAATTAACTATATTGATTTTGAATTGCAAAAAAAATGGTATTTCGCATAACATTTTTTAATGAAATTTTATGTAATTATCAAACAAATAAAATGCATAAAATGATGATAATAATGATGATAACCAGTAAAAATGCGACAAAATCATTTTAAATCGAAATTAACTAAATTAATTTTGAATTGCAAAGAATAAAAATATTTTGCTGAAATTTTTTAATGAAATTGTATGCAATAATAATGCCAGTAAAATCCATAAAATGATAATAATAAATAGTAAAAATGCGACAAAATCATTTTAAATAGAAATTAGCTGAATTAATTTTGAATTGCAAAGAATAATGGTATTTTACAGAACATTTTTTAATGAAATTTTATGCAATAATCAAGCAAATTAATTGCTTAAAATGATGCTATCAAATAGTAAAAATGCGACAAAATCATTTTAAATCGAAAAATTATATGCAATAATCAGTCTAATAGAATGCATAAAATAAAGATGATAAACAGTAAAAATGCGAAAAAATCATTTTAAATCTAAATTAACTAAATTAATTTTGAATTGCAAAAATAATGGTATTCTGCATAACATTTTTTAATGAAATTTTATGTTATAATCAAGCAAATAAAATGCATAAAATGATGATAATAAATAGTAAAAATGCGACAAAATCATTTTAAATCAAAATTAACTAAATTAATTTTGAATTGCAAAGAATAATGGTATTTTTTAGAACATTTTTTAATGAAATTTTATGCAATAATGAAGCAAATAAATTGCATAAAATGATGCTAATAAATAGTAAAAATGCGACAAAATCATTTTTGATCGAAAAATTATATGCAATAATCAGTCTAATAAAATGCATAAAATAATGATGATAAACAATAAAAATGCAACAAAATCATTTTAAATCGAAATTAACAAAATAAATTTTAAATTGCAAAAATAATGAAATTTTGCATAACATTTTTTAACGAAATTTTATGTAATTATCAAGCAAATAAAATGCATCAAATGATGATAATAAATGGTAAAAATGTGACAAAATCATTTTAAATCGAAATTAACTAAATTAATTTTGAATTGCAAAAATATTGGTATTTCGCATAACATTTTTTAATGAAATTTTATGTAATTATCAAGCAAATAAAATTTATAAAATGATGATAATAAATAGTAAAAATGCGACAAAATCATTTTAAATAGAAATTAACTAAATTAATTTTCAATTGCAAAGAATAATGGTATTTTCCAGAACATTTTTTAATGAAATTTTATGCAATAATCAAGCCAATAAATTGCATAAAATGATGCTAATAAATAGTAAAAATGATACAAAATCATTTTAAATCTAAAAATTATATGTAATAATCAGTCAAATAAAATGCATAAAATGACGATAATAAATTGCAAAAATGCGACAAAATCATTTTAAATCGAAATTAACTAAATTAATTTTGAATTGCAAAGAATAATAACATTTTGCTGAAATTTTTTAATGAAATTGTATGCAATAATCATGCCAATAAAATAGATAAAATGATAATAATAAATAGTAAAAATGCGACAAAATCATTTTAAATAGAAATTAACTAAATTAATTTTGAATTGCAAAGAATAATGGTATTTTACAGAACATTTTTTAATGAAATTTTATGCAATAATCAAGCAAATAAATTGCATAAAATGATGCTAATAAATAGTAAAAATGCGACAAAATCATTTTAAATCGAAAAATTAAATTCAATAATCAGTCAAACAATAAGCATAAAATAATGATGATAAACAGTAAAAATGCGAAAAAATCATTTTAAATCGAAATTAACTAAATTAATTTTGAATTGCAAAAATAATGGTATTTTGCATAACATTTTTTAATGAAATTTTATGCAATATTCAAGCAAATAAAATGCATAAAATGAGGATAATAAATAGTAAAAATGGGACAAAATCATTTTAAATCGAAATTAACTAAATTAATTTTGAATAGCAAAGAATAATAATATTTTGCGGAAATTTTTGAATGAAATTGTATGCAACAATCATGCCAATAAAATGCATAAAATGATAATAATAAATAGTAAAAATGCGACAAAATCGTTTTAAATAGAAATTAACTAAATTAATTTTGAATTGCAAAGAATAATGGTATTTTACAGAACATTTTTTAATGAAATTTTGTGCAATAATGAAGCAAATAAATTGCATAAAATGATGCTAATAAATAGTAAAAATGCCACAAAATCATTTTAAATCGAAAAATTAAATTCAATAATCAGTCAAATAATATGCATAAAATAATGATGATAAACAGTAAAAATGCGACAAAATCATTTTAAATCGAAATTCACTAAATTAATTTTGAATTGCAAAAATAATGGTATTTTGCATAACATTTTTTAATGAAATTTTATGCAATATTCAAGCAAATAAAATGCATAAAATGAGGATAATAAATAGTAAAAATGGGACAAAATCATTTTAAATCGAAATTAACTAAATTAATTTTGAATAGCAAAGAATAATAATATTTTGCGGAAATTTTTGAATGAAATTGTATGCAACAATCATGCCAATAAAATGCATAAAATGATAATAATAAATAGTAAAAATGCGACAAAATCGTTTTAAATAGAAATTAACTAAATTAATTTTGAATTGCAAAGAATAATGGTATTTTACAGAACATTTTTTAATGAAATTTTGTGCAATAATCAAGCAAATAAATTGCATAAAATGATGCTAATAAATAGTAAAAATGCCACAAAATCATTTTAAATCGAAAAATTAAATTCAATAATCAGTCTAATAAAATGCATAAAATAATGATGATAAACAATAAAAATGCAACAAAATCATTTTAAATCGAAATTAACAAAATAAATTTTAAATTGCAAAAATAATGAAATTTTGCATAACATTTTTTAACGAAATTTTATGTAATTATCAAGCAAATAAAATGCATCGAATGATGATAATAAATGGTAAAAATGTGACAAAATCATTTTAAATCGAAATTAACTAAATTAATTTTGAATTGCAAAAATATTGGTATTTCGCATAACATTTTTTAATGAAATTTTATGTAATTATCAAGCAAATAAAATTTATAAAATGATGATAATAAATAGTAAAAATGCGACAAAATCATTTTAAATAGAAATTAACTAAATTAATTTTCAATTGCGAAGAATAATGGTATTTTCCAGAACATTTTTTAATGAAATTTTATGCAATAATCAAGCCAATAAATTGCATAAAATGATGCTAATAAATAGTAAAAATGATACAAAATCATTTTAAATCTAAAAATTATATGTAATAATCAGTCAAATAAAATGCATAAAATGACGATAATAAATTGCAAAAATGCGACAAAATCATTTTAAATCGAAATTAACTAAATTAATTTTGAATTGCAAAGAATAATAACATTTTGCTGAAATTTTTTAATGAAATTGTATGCAATAATCATGCCAATAAAATAGATAAAATGATAATAATAAATAGTAAAAATGCGACAAAATCATTTTAAATAGAAATTAACTAAATTAATTTTGAATTGCAAAGAATAATGGTATTTTACAGAACATTTTTTAATGAAATTTTATGCAATAATCAAGCAAATAAATTGCATAAAATGATGCTAATAAATAGTAAAAATGCGACAAAATCATTTTAAATCGAAAAATTAAATTCAATAATCAGTCAAACAATAAGCATAAAATAATGATGATAAACAGTAAAAATGCGAAAAAATCATTTTAAATCGAAATTAACTAAATTAATTTTGAATTGCAAAAATAATGGTATTTTGCATAACATTTTTTAATGAAATTTTATGCAATATTCAAGCAAATAAAATGCATAAAATGAGGATAATAAATAGTAAAACTGCGACAAAATCATTTTAAATCGAAATTAACTATATTAATTTTGAATTGCAAAGAATAATAATATTTTGCTGAATTTTTTTAATGAAATTGTATGCATTAATCATGCCAATAAAATGCGTAAAATGATAATAATAAATAGTAAAAATGCGACAAAATCATTTTAAATAAAAATTAACTAAATTAATTTTGAATTGCAAAGAATAATGGTATTTTACAGAACATTTTTTAATGAAATTTTATGCAATAATCAAGCAAATAAAATGCATAAAATGATGCTAATAAATAGTAAAAATGCGACAAAATCATTTTAAATCAAAAAATTATATGCAATAATCAGTCAAATAAAATGCATAAAATAATGATGATAAACAGTAAAAATGCAACAAAATCATTTTAAATCGAAATTAACTAAATTAATTTTGAATTGCAAAAATAATGGTATTTTGCATAACATTTTTTAATGAAATTTTATGCAATATTCAAGCAAATAAAATGCATAAAATGAGGATAATAAATAGTAAAAATGGGACAAAATCATTTTAAATCGAAATTAACTAAATTAATTTTGAATAGCAAAGAATAATAATATTTTGCGGAAATTTTTGAATGAAATTGTATGCAACAATCATGCCAATAAAATGCATAAAATGATAATAATAAATAGTAAAAATGCGACAAAATCGTTTTAAATAGAAATTAACTAAATTAATTTTGAATTGCAAAGAATAATGGTATTTTACAGAACATTTTTTAATGAAATTTTGTGCAATAATCAAGCAAATAAATTGCATAAAATGATGCTAATAAATAGTAAAAATGCCACAAAATCATTTTAAATCGAAAAATTAAATTCAATAATCAGTCAAATAATATGCATAAAATAATGATGATAAACAGTAAAAATGCGACAAAATCATTTTAAATCGAAATTCACTAAATTAATTTTGAATTGCAAAAATAATCGTATTTTGCATAACATTTTTTAATGAAATTTTATGCGATATTAAGGCAAATAAAATGCATAAAATGAGGATAATAAATAGTAAAACTGCGACAAAATCATTTTAAATCGAAATTAACTATATTAATTTTGAATTGCAAAGAATAATAATATTTTGCTGAAATTTTTTAATGAAATTGTATGCAATAATCATGCCAATAAAATGCGTAAAATGATAATAATAAATAGTAAAAATGCGACACAATTATTTTAAATAAAAATTAACTAAATTAATTTTGAATTGCAAAGAATAATGGTATTTTACAGAACATTTTTTAATGAAGTTTTATGCAATAATCAAGCAAATGAAATGCATAAAATGATGCTAATAAATAGTAAAAATGCGACAAAATCATTTTAAATCGAAAAATTATAAGCAATAATCAGTCAAATAATATGCATAAAATAATGATGATAAACAGTAAAAATGCAACAAAATCATTTTAAATCGAAATTAACTAAATTAATTTTGAATTGCAAAAATAATGGTATTTTGTTTAACATTTTTTAATAAAATTTTGTGCAATTATCAAGCAACTAAAATGCATAAAATGATGATAATAAATGGTAAAAATGCGACAAAATCATTTTAAATCGAAATTAACTAAATTAATTTTGAATTGCAAAAATAATGGGATTTTACGGAACATTTTTTAATAAAATTTTATGCAATAATCAGGCAAATAAATTGCATAAAATGATGCTAATAAATAGTAAAAATGCGACAAAATCATTTTAAATCGAAAAATTATATGTAATAATCAGTCAAATGAAATGTATAAAATAATGATGATAAACAGTAAAAATGTGACAAAATCATTTTAAATCGAAATTAACTAAATTAATTTTGAATTGCAAAAAATTACAATATTTTGCAGAATTTTTTTAATGAAATCGTATGCAATAATCAAGCCAATAAAATGCATAAAATGATAACAATAAATAGTAAAAATGCGACAAAATCATTTTAAATCGAAATTAACTAAATTAATTTTGAACTGCAAAAATAATTGGTATTTTGCATAACATTTTTTAATGAAATTTTATGCAATATTCAAGCAAATAAAGTCCATAAAATGACGATAATAAATAGTAAAAATGCGACAAAATCATTTTAAATCGAAATTAACTAAATTAATTTTGAATTACAAAGAATAATAACATTTTGCTGAAATTTTTTAATGAAATTGTATGCAATAATCATGCCAATAAAATGGAAAAAATGATAATAATAAATAGTAAAAATGCGACAAAATCATTTTAAATAGAAATTAACTAAATTAATTTGGAATTGCAAAAAATAATGGTATTTTACAGAGCATTTTTAATGAAATTTTATGCAATAATCAAGCAAATAAATTGCATAAAATGATGCTAATAAATAGTAAAAATGCGACAAAATCATTTTAAATCGAAAAATTATATTCAATAATCAGTCAAATAATATGCATAAAATAATGATGATAAACAGTAAAAATGCGACAAAATCATTTTAAATCGAAATTAACTAAATTAATTTTGAATTGCAAAAATAATGGTATTTTGTTTAACATTTTTTAATAAAATTTTGTGCAATTATCAAGCAACTAAAATGCATAAAATGATGATAATAAATGGTAAAAATGCGACAAAATCATTTTAAATCGAAATTAACTAAATTAATTTTGAATTGCAAAAATAATGGGATTTTACGGAACATTTTTTAATAAAATTTTATGCAATAATCAGGCAAATAAATTGCATAAAATGATGCTAATAAATAGTAAAAATGCGACAAAATCATTTTAAATCGAAAAATTATATGCAATAATTAGTCAAATAATATGCATAAAATAATGATGATAAACAGTAAAAATGCAACAAAATCATTTTAAATCGAAATTGACTAAATTAATTTTGAATTAAAAAGAATAATAATATTTTGCAGTAATTTTTTAATGAAATTGTATGCAATAATCAAGCCAATAAAATGCATAAAATAATAATAAAAAATAATAAAAATGCGACAAAATCATTTTAAATAGAAATCAACTAAATTAATTTTGAACTGGAAAAATAATGGTATTTTGCATAACATTTTTTAATGAAATTTTATGCAATATTCAAGCAAATAAAATCCATAAAATGACGATAATAAATAGTAAAAATGCGACAAAATCATTTTAAATCGAAATTAACTAAATTAATTTTGAATTACAAAGAATAATAACATTTTGCTGAAATTTTTTAATGAAATTGTATGCAATAATCATGCCAATAAAATGGAAAAAATGATAATAATAAATAGTAAAAATGCGACAAAATCATTTTAAAAAGAAATTAACTAAATTAATTTGGAATTGCAAAGAATAATGGTATTTTACAGAGCATTTTCTAATGAAATTTTATGCAATAATCAAGCAAATAAATTGCATAAAATGATGCTAATAAATAGTAAAAATGCGACAATATCATTTTAAATCGAAAAATTATATTCAATAATCAGTCAAATAATATGCATAAAATAATGATGATAAACAGTAAAAATGCGACAAAATCATTTTAATTCGAAATTAACTAAATTAATTTTGAATTGCAAAAATAATGGTATTTTGCATAACATTTTTTAATGAAATTTTATGCAATATTCAAGCAAATAAAATGCATAAAATGAGGATAATAAATAGTAAAAATGGGACAAAATCATTTTAAATCGAAATTAACTAAATTAATTTTGAATTGCAAAAAATAATAATATTTTGCGGAAATTTTTTATTGAAATTGTATGCAATAATCATGCCAATAAAATGCATAAAATGATAATAATAAATAGTAAAAATGCGACAAAATCATTTTAAATAGAAATTAACTAAATTAATTTTGAATTGCAAAGAATAATGGTATTTTACAGAACATTTTTTAATGAAATTTTATGCATTAATCAAGCAAATAAAATGCATAAAATGATGATAATAAATAGTAAAAATGCGACAAAATCATTTTAAATCGAAGTGAACGAAATTAATTTCGAATTGCAAAAATAATGGTATTTTGCATAACATTTTTTAATGAAATTTTATGCAATAATCAAGCAAATAAAATGCATAAAATGATGATAATAAATGGTAAAAATGCGGCAAAATCATTTTAAATCGAAATTAACTAAATTAATTTTGAATGGCAAAAATAATGGGATTTTACGGAACATTTTTTAATGAAATTTTATGCAATAATCAAGCAAATAAATTGCATAAAATGATGCTAATAAATAGTAAAAATGCGACAAAATCATTTTAAATCGAAAAATAATATGCAATAATCAGTCAAATAATATACATAAAATAATGATGATAAACAGTAAAAATGCGGCAAAATCCTTTTAAATCGAAATTAACTAAATTAATTTTGAATTGCAAAGAATAATAATATTTTGCAGAAATTTTTTAATGAAATTGTATGCAATAATCATGCCAATAAAATGGATAAAATGATAATAATAAATAGTAAAAATGTGACAAAATCATTTTAAATAGAAATTAACTAAATTAATTTTGAATTGCAAAGAATAATGGTATTTTACAGAACATGTTTTAATGGAATTTTATGCAATAATCAAGCAAATAAATTGCATAAAATGATGCTAATAAATGGTAAAAATGCGACAAAAATCTTTTTTAAATCGTAAAATTATATTTAATAATCAGTCAAATAATATGCATAAAATAATGATGATAAACAGTAAAAATGCGACAAAATCATTTCAAATCGAAATTAACTAAATTAATTTAGAATTGCGAAAACAATGGTATTTTGCATAACATTTTTTAATGAAATTTTATGCAATATTCAAGGAAATAAAATGCATAAAATGATGATAATAAATAGTAAAAATGCGACAAAATCATTTTAAATCGAAATGAACTAAATTAATTTTGAATTGCAAAAATAATGGTATTTTGCATAACATTTTTTAATGAAATTTTATGCAATAATCAAGCAACTAAAATGCATAAAATGATGGTAATAAATAGTAAAAATGCAACAAAATCATTTTAAATCGAAATTAACTAAATTAATTTTGAATTGCCAAAATAATGGTATTTTGTTTAACATTTTTTAACGAAATTTTATGCAATTATCAAGCAAATATGATGCATAAAATGATGATAATAAATGGTAAAAATGCGACAAAATCATTTTAAATCGAAATTAACTAAATTAATTTTGAATTGCAAAAATAATGGTATTTTACAGAACATTTTTTAATGAAATTTTATGCAACAATCAAACAAATAAATTGCATAAAATGATGCTAATAAATAGTAAAAATGCGACAAAATCATTTTAAATCGAAAAATTATATTCAATAATCAGTCAAATAAAATGCATAAAATAATGATGATATACAGTAAAAATGCGACAAAATCATTTTAAATCGAAATTAACTAAATTAATTTTGAATTGCAAAAAATAATAATATTTGCGGAAATTTTTTATTGAAATTGTATGCAATAATCATGCCAATAAAATGCATAAAATGATAATAATAAATAGTAAAAATGCGCCAAAATCATTTTAAATAGAAATTAACTAAACTAATTTTGAATTGCAAAGAATAATGGTATTTTACAGAACATTTTTTAATGAAATTTTATGCATTAATCAAGCAAATAAAATGCATAAAATGATGATAATAAATAGTAAAAATGCGACAAAATCATTTTAAATCGAAATGAACGAAATTAATTTTGAATTGCAAAAATAATGGTATTTTGCATAACATTTTTTAATGAAATTTTATGCAATAATCAAGCAAATAAAATGCATAAAATGATGATAATAAATGGTAAAAATGCGGCAAAATCATTTTAAATCGAAATTAACTAAATTAATTTTGAATTGCAAAAATAATGGGATTTTACGGAACATTTTTTAATGAAATTTTATGCAATAATCAAGCAAATAAATTGCATAAAATGATGCTAATAAATAGTAAAATTGCGACAAAATCATTTTAAATCGAAAAATAATATGCAATAATCAGTCAAATAATATGCATAAAATAATGATGATAAACAGTAAAAATGCGACAAAATCCTTTTAAATCGAAATTAACTAAATTAATTTTGAATTGCAAAGAATAATAATATTTTGCAGAAATTTTTTAATGAAATTGTATGCAATAATCATGCCAATAAAATGGATAAAATGATAATAATAAATAGTAAAAATGTGACAAAATCATTTTAAATAGAAATTAACTAAATTAATTTTGCATTGCAAAGAATAATGGTATTTTACAGAACATGTTTTAATGGAATTTTATGCAATAATCAAGCAAATAAATTGCATAAAATGATGCTAATAAATGGAAAAAATGCGACAAAAATCTTTTTTAAATCGTAAAATTATATTTAATAATCAGTCAAATAATATGCATAAAATAATGATGATAAACAGTAAAAATGCGACAAAATCATTTCAAATCGAAATTTACTAAATTAATTTTGAATTGCGAAAACAATGGTATTTTGCATAACATTTTTTAATGAAATTTTATGCAATATTCAAGGAAATAAAATGCATAAAATGATGATAATAAATAGTAAAAATGCGACAAAATCATTTTAAATCGAAATGAACTAAATTAATTTTGAATTGCAAAAATAATGGTATTTTGCATAACATTTTTTAATGAAATTTTATGCAATAATCAAGCAACTAAAATGCATAAAATGATGGTAATAAATAGTAAAAATGCAACAAAATCATTTTAATTCGAAATTAACTAAATTAATTTTGAATTGCCAAAATAATGGTATTTTGTTTAACATTTTTTAACGAAATTTTATGCAATTATCAAGCAAATATGATGCATAAAATGATGATAATAAATGGTAAAAATGCGACAAAATCATTTTAAATCGAAATTAACTAAATTAATTTTGAATTGCAAAAATAATGGTATTTTGCAGAACATTTTTTAATGAAATTTTATGCAACAATCAAACAAATAAATTGCATAAAAGGATGCTAATAAATAGTAAAAATGCGACAAAATCATTTTAAATCGAAAAATTATATTCAATAATCAGTCAAATAATATGCATAAAATAATGATGATATACAGTAAAAATGCGACAAAATCATTTTAAATCGAAATTAACTAAATTGATTTTGAATTGCAAAAAATAATAATATTTTGCAGAAATTTTTTATTGAAATTGTATGCAATAATCATGCCAATAAAATGCATAAAATGATAATAATAAATAGTAAAAATGCGACAAAATCATTTTAAATAGAAATTAACTAAATTAATTTTGAATTGCAAAGAATAATGGTATTTTACAGAACATTTTTTAATGAAATTTTATGCATTAATCAAGCAAATAAAATGCATAAAATGATGATAATAAATAGTAAAAATGCGACAAAATCATTTTAAATCGAAAAGAACGAAATTAATTTTGAATTGCAAAAATAATGGTATTTTGCATAACATTTTTTAATGAAATTTTATGCAATAATCAAGCAAATAAAATGCATAAAATGATGATAATAAATGGTAAAAATGCGGCAAAATCATTTTAAATCGAAATTAACTAAATTAATTTTGAATTGCAAAAATAATGGGATTTTACGGAACATTTTTTAATGAAATTTTATGCAATAATCAAGCAAATAAATTGCATAAAATGATGCTAATAAATAGTAAAAATGCGACAAAATCATTTTAAATCGAAAAATAATATGCAATAATCAGTCAAATAATATGCATAAAATAATGATGATAAACAGTAAAAATGCGACAAAATCCTTTTAAATCGAAATTAACTAAATTAATTTTGAATTGCAAAGAATAATAATATTTTGCAGAAATTTTTTAATGAAATTGTATGCAATAATCATGCCAATAAAATGGATAAAATGATAATAATAAATAGTAAAAATGCGACAAAATCATTTTAAATAGAAATTAACTAATTTAATTTTGAATGGCAAAAATAATGGGATTTTACGGAACATTTTTTAATGAAATTTTATGCAATAATCAAGCAAATAAATTGCATAAAATGATGCTAATAAACAGTAAAAATGCGACAAAATCATTTTAAATCGAAAAATTATATGCAATAATCAGTCAAATAATATGCATAAAATAATGATGATAAACAGTAAAAATGTGACAAAATCATTTTAAATCGAAATTAACTAAATTAATTTTGAATTGCAAAAAATAATAATATTTTGCAGAATTTTTTTAATGAAATTGTATGCAATAATCATGCCAATAAAATGGATAAAATGATAATAATAAATAGTAAAAATGCGACAAAATCATTTTAAATAGAAATTAACTAAATTAATTTCGAATTGCAAAGAATAATGGTATTTTACAGAACATTTTTTAATAAAATTTTATGCAATAATCAAGGAAATAAATTGCATAAAATGATGCTAATAAATAGTAAAAATACGACAAAATCGTTTTAAATCGTAAAATTATATTCAATAATCAGTCAAATAATATGCATAAAATGACGATGATAAACAGTAAAAATACGACAAAATCATTTTAAATCGAAATTAACTAAATTAATTTTGAGTTGCAAAAATAATTGTATTTTGCATAACATTTTTTAATGAAATTTTATGCAATATTCAAGCAAATGAAATGCATAAAATGAGGATAATAAATAGTAAAAATGCGACAAAATCATTTTAAATCGAAATTAACTAAATTAATTTTGAATTGCAAAGAATAATAATATTTTACAGAAATTTTTTAATGAAATTGTATGCAATAATCAAGCCAATAAAATGCATGAAATGATAACAAAAAATAGTAAAAATGCGGCAAAATCATTTTAAATCGAAATTAACTAAATTAATTTTGAATTGCAAAAATAATGATATTTTACAGAACATTTTTTAATGAAATTTTATGCAATAATCAAGCAAATAAATTGCACAAAATGACGCCAATAAATAGTAAAAATGCGAAAAAATCATTTTAAATCGAAAAATTATATGCAATAATCAGTCAAATAATATGCATAAAATAATGATGATAAACAGTAAAAATGCGACAAAATCATTTTAAATCGAAATTAACTAAATTAATTTTGAATTTAAAAAAAATGGTATTTTGTTTAACATTTTTTGATGAAATTTTATGCAATTATCAAGCAAATAAAATGCATAAAATGATGATAATAAATGGTAAAAATGCTACAAAATCATTTTAAATCGAAATTAACTAAATTAATTTTGAATTGCAAAATTAATGGTATTTTGCAGAACATTTTTTGATGAAATTTTATGCAATAATCAATCAAATAAATTGCATAAAATGATGATAATAAATGGTAAAAATGCTACAAAATCATTTTAAATCGAAATTAACTAAATTAATTTTGAATTGCAAAATTAATGGTATTTTACAGAACATTTTTTAATGAAATTGTATGCAATAATCATGCCAATAAATTGCATAAACTGATAATAATAAATAGTAAAAATGCGACAAAATCATTTTAAATAGAAATTAACTAATTTAATTTTGAATTGCAAAAATAATGGGATTTTACGGAATATTTTTTAATGAAATTTTATGCAATAATTAAGCAAATAAATTGCATAAAATGATGCTAATAAATAGTAAAAATGCGACAAAATAATTTTAAATCGAAAAATTATATGCAATAATCAGTCAAATAATATGCATAAAATAATGATGATAAACAGTAAAAATGTGACAAAATCATTTTAAATCGAAATTAACTAAATTAATTTTGAATTGCAAAAAATAATAATATTTTGCAGAATTTTTTTAATGAAATTGTATGCAATAATCATGCCAATAAAATGGATAAAATGATAATAATAAATAGTAAAAATGCGACAAAATAATTTTAAATAGAAATTAACTAAATTAATTTCGAATTGCAAAGAATAATGGTTTTTTACAGAACATTTTTTAATAAAATTTTATGCAATAATCAAGGAAATAAATTGCATAAAATGATGCTAATAAATAGTAAAAATACGACAAAATCGTTTTAAATCGTAAAATTATATTCAATAATCAGTCAAATAACATGCATAAAATAACGATGATAAACAGTAAAAATACGACAAAATCATTTTAAATCGAAATTAACTAAATTAATTTTGAATTGCAAAAATAATTGTATTTTGCATAACATTTTTTGATAAAATTTTATGCAATATTCAAGCAAATGAAATGCATAAAATGAGGATAATAAATAGTAAAAATGCGACAAAATCATTTTAAATCGAAATTAACTAAATTAATTTTGATATGCACAGAATAATAATATTTTGCTGAAATTTTTTAATGAAATTGTATGCAATAATCATGCCAATAAAATGCATAAAATGATAATAATAAATAGTAAAAATGTGACAAAATCATTTTAAATCGAAATTAACTAAATTAATTTTGAATTGCAAAGAATAATGGTATTTTGCAGAACATTTTTTAATGAAATTTTAATGCAATAATCAAGCAAATAAATTGCATAAAATGATGCTAATAAATAGGTAAAAATGCAACAAAAATCATTTTAAATCGAAAAATTATATTTAATAATTCAGTCAAATAAAATGCATAAAATAATGATGATAAACAGTAAAAATGTGACAAAATCATTTTAAATCGAAATTAACTAAATTAATTTTGAATTGCAAAAAATAATAATATTTTGCAGAATTTTTTTAATGAAATCGTATGCAATAAATCAAGCCAATAAAATGCATAAAATGATAACAATAAATAGTAAAAATGCGACAAAATCATTTTAAATCGAAATTAACTAAATTAATTTTGAATTGCAAAAATAATGGTATTTTGCATAACATTTATTAATGAAATTTTATGCAATAATCAAGCAAATAAAATGCATAAAATGATGATAATAAATAGTAAAAATGCGACAAAATCATTTTAAATCGAAATTAACTAAATTAATTTGAATTGCAAAGAATAATAATATTTTACAGAAATTTTTTAATGAAATTGTATGCAATAATCAAGCCAATAAAATGCATGAAATGATAACAAAAAATAGTAAAAATGCGGCAAAATCATTTTAAATCGAAATTAACTAAATTAATTTTGAATTGCAAAAATAATGATATTTTACAGAACATTTTTTAATGAAATTTTATGCAATAATCAAGCAAATAAATTGCACAAAATGACGCCAATAAATAGTAAAAATGCGAAAAAAATCATTTTAAATCGAAAAATTATATGCAATAATCAGTCAAATAATATGCATAAAATAATGATGATAAACAGTAAAAATGCGACAAAATCATTTTAAATCGAAATTAACTAAATTAATTTTGAATTTAAAAAAAATGGTATTTTGTTTAACATTTTTTGATGAAATTTTATGCAATTATCAAGCAAATAAAATGCATAAAATGATGATAATAAATGGTAAAAATGCTACAAAATCATTTTAAATCGAAATTAACTAAATTAATTTTGAATTGCAAAATTAATGGTATTTTACAGAACATTTTTTGATGAAATTTTATGCAATAATCAATCAAATAAATTGCATAAAATGATGATAATAAATGGTAAAAATGCTACAAAATCATTTTAAATCGAAATTAACTAAATTAATTTTGAATTGCAAAATTAATGGTATTTTACAGAACATTTTTTAATGAAATTGTATGCAATAATCATGCCAATAAATTGCATAAACTGATAATAATAAATAGTAAAAATGCGACAAAATCATTTTAAATAGAAATTAACTAATTTAATTTTGAATTGCAAAAATAATGGGATTTTACGGAATATTTTTTAATGAAATTTTATGCAATAATTAAGCAAATAAATTGCATAAAATGATGCTAATAAATAGTAAAAATGCGACAAAATCATTTTAAATCGAAAAATTATATGCAATAATCAGTCAAATAATATGCATAAAATAATGATGATAAACAGTAAAAATGTGACAAAATCATTTTAAATCGAAATTAACTAAATTAATTTTGAATTGCAAAAAATAATAATATTTTGCAGAATTTTTTTAATGAAATTGTATGCAATAATCATGCCAATAAAATGGATAAAATGATAATAATAAATAGTAAAAATGCGACAAAATAATTTTAAATAGAAATTAACTAAATTAATTTCGAATTGCAAAGAATAATGGTATTTTACAGAACATTTTTTAATAAAATTTTATGCAATAATCAAGGAAATAAATTGCATAAAATGATGCTAATAAATAGTAAAAATACGACAAAATCGTTTTAAATCGTAAAATTATATTCAATAATCAGTCAAATAATATGCATAAAATAACGATGATAAACAGTAAAAATACGACAAAATCATTTTAAATCGAAATTAACTAAATTAATTTTGAATTGCAAAAATAATTGTATTTTGCATAACATTTTTTAATGAAATTTTATGCAATATTCAAGCAAATGAAATGCATAAAATGAGGATAATAAATAGTAAAAATGCGACAAAATCATTTTAAATCGAAATTAACTAAATTAATTTTGATATGCACAGAATAATAATATTTTGCTGAAATTTTTTAATGAAATTGTATGCAATAATCATGCCAATAAAATGCATAAAATGATAATAATAAATAGTAAAAATGTGACAAAATCATTTTAAATCGAAATTAACTAAATTAATTTTGAATTGCAAAGAATAATGGTATTTTGCAGAACATTTTTTAATGAAATTTTAAGCAATAATCAAGCAAATAAATTGCATAAAATGATGCTAATAAATAGTAAAAATGCAACAAAATCATTTTAAATCGAAAAATTATATTTAATAATTAGTCAAATAAAATGCATAAAATAATGATGATAAACAGTAAAAATGTGACAAAATCATTTTAAATCGAAATTAACTAAATTAATTTTGAATTGCAAAAAATAATAATATTTTGCAGAATTTTTTTAATGAAATCGTATGCAATAATCAAGCCAATAAAATGCATAAAATGATAACAATAAATAGTAAAAATGCGACAAAATCATTTTAAATCGAAATTAACTAAATTAATTTTGAATTGCAAAAATAATGGTATTTTGCATAACATTTATTTAATGAAATTTTATGCAATAATCAAGCAAATAAAATGCATAAAATGATGATAATAAATAGTAAAAATGCGACAAAATCATTTTAAATCGAAATTAACTAAATTAATTTTGAATTGCAAAGAATAATAATATTTTACTGAAATTTTTTAATGAAATTGTATGCAATAATCAAGCCAATAAAATGCATGAAATGATAATAATAAATAGTAAAAATGCGACAAAATCATTTTAAATCGAAATTAACTAAATTAATTTTGAATTGCAAAAATAATGATATTTTACAGAACATTTTTTAATGAAATTTTATGCAATAATCAAGCAAATAAATTGCATAAAATGACGCCAATAAATAGTAAAAATGCGAAAAAATCATTTTAAATCGAAAAATTATATGCAATAATCAGTCAAATAATATGCATAAAATAATGATGATAAACAGTAAAAATGCGACAAAATCATTTTAAATCGAAATTAACTAAATTAATTTTGAATTTAAAAAAAATGGTATTTTGTTTAACATTTTTTGATGAAATTTTATGCAATTATCAAGCAAATAAAATGCATAAAATGATGATAATAAATGGTAAAAATGCTACAAAATCATTTTAAATCGAAATTAACTAAATTAATTTTGAATTGCAAAATTAATGGTATTTTACAGAACATTTTTTGATGAAATTTTATGCAATAATCAATCAAATAAATTGCATAAAATGATGATAATAAATGGTAAAAATGCTACAAAATCAATTTAAATCGAAATTAACTAAATTAATTTTGAATTGCAAAATTAATGGTATTTTACAGAACATTTTTTAATGAAATTGTATGCAATAATCATGCCAATAAATTGCATAAACTGATAATAATAAATAGTAAAAATGCGACAAAATCATTTTAAATAGAAATTAACTAATTTAATTTTGAATTGCAAAAATAATGGGATTTTACGGAATATTTTTTAATGAAATTTTATGCAATAATTAAGCAAATAAATTGCATAAAATGATGCTAATAAATAGTAAAAATGCGACAAAAATCATTTTAAATCGAAAAATTATATGCAATAATCAGTCAAATAATATGCATAAAATAATGATGATAAACAGTAAAAATGTGACAAAATCATTTTAAATCGAAATTAACTAAATTAATTTTGAATTGCAAAAAATAATAATATTTTGCAGAATTTTTTTAATGAAATTGTATGCAATAATCATGCCAATAAAATGGATAAAATGATAATAATAAATAGTAAAAATGCGACAAAATAATTTTAAATAGAAATTAACTAAATTAATTTCGAATTGCAAAGAATAATGGTATTTTACAGAACATTTTTTAATAAAATTTTATGCAATAATCAAGGAAATAAATTGCATAAAATGATGCTAATAAATAGTAAAAATACGACAAAATCGTTTTAAATCGTAAAATTATATTCAATAATCAGTCAAATAATATGCATAAAATAACGATGATAAACAGTAAAAATACGACAAAATCATTTTAAATCGAAATTAACTAAATTAATTTTGAATTGCAAAAATAATTGTATTTTGCATAACATTTTTTAATGAAATTTTATGCAATATTCAAGCAAATGAAATGCATAAAATGAGGATAATAAATAGTAAAAATGCGACAAAATCATTTTAAATCGAAATTAACTAAATTAATTTTGATATGCACAGAATAATAATATTTTGCTGAAATTTTTTAATGAAATTGTATGCAATAATCATGCCAATAAAATGCATAAAATGATAATAATAAATAGTAAAAATGTGACAAAATCATTTTAAATCGAAATTAACTAAATTAATTTTGAATTGCAAAGAATAATGGTATTTTGCAGAACATTTTTTAATGAAATTTTAATGCAATAATCAAGCAAATAAATTGCATAAAATGATGCTAATAAATAGTAAAAATGCAACAAAAACATTTTAAATCGAAAAATTATATGTAATAATCAGTCAAATAAAATGCATAAAATAATGATGATAAACAGTAAAAATGTGACAAAATCATTTTAAATCGAAATTAACTAAATTAATTTTGAATTGCAAAAAATAATAATATTTTGCAGAATTTTTTTAATGAAATCGTATGCAATAATCAAGCCAATAAAATGCATAAAATGATAACAATAAATAGTAAAAATGCGACAAAATCATTTTAAATCGAAATTAACTAAATTAATTTTGAATTGCAAAAATAATGGTATTTTGCATAACATTTATTAATGAAATTTTATGCAATAATCAAGCAAATAAAATGCATAAAATGATGATAATAAATAGTAAAAATGCGACAAAATCATTTTAAATCGAAATTAACTAAATTAATTTTGAATTGCAAAGAATAATAATATTTTACAGAAATTTTTTAATGAAATTGTATGCAATAATCAAGCCAATAAAATGCATGAAATGATAACAATAAATAGTAAAAATGCGGCAAAATCATTTTAAATCGAAATTAACTAAATTAATTATGAATTGCAAAAATAATGATATTTTACAGAACATTTTTTAATGAAATTTTATGCAATAATCAAGCAAATAAATTGCATAAAATGACGCTAATAAATAGTAAAAATGCGAAAAAAATCATTTTAAATCGAAAAAATTATATGCAATAATCAGTCAAATAATATGCATAAAATAATGATGATAAACAGTAAAAATGCGACAAAATCATTTTAAATCGAAATTAACTAAATTAATTTTGAATTTAAAAAAAATGGTATTTTGTTTAACATTTTTTGATGAAATTTTATGCAATTATCAAGCAAATAAAATGCATAAAATGATGATAATAAATAGGTAAAAATGCGACAAAATCATTTTAAATCGAAATTAACTAAATTAATTTTGAATTGCAAAAATAATGGTATTTTAGCAGAACATTTTTTAATGAAATTTTATGCAATAATCAATCAAATAAAATTGCATAAAATGATGATAATAAATAGGTAAAAATGCGACAAAATCATTTTAAATCGAAATTAACTAAATTAATTTTGAATTGCAAAAATAATAGTATTTTACAGAACATTTTTTAATGAAATTGTATGCAATAATCATGCCAATAAAATTGCATAAAATGATAATAATAAATAGTAAAAATGCGACAAAATCATTTTAAATCGAAATTAACTAAATTAATTTTGAATTGCAAAAATAATGGTATTTTACAGAATATTTTTTAATGAAATTTTATGCAATAATTAAGCAAATAAATTGCATAAAATGATGCTAATAAATAGTAAAAATGCGACAAAAATCATTTTAAATCGAAAAATTATATGTAATAATCAGTCAAATAATATGCATAAAATAATGATGATAAACAGTAAAAATGTGACAAAATCATTTTAAATCGAAATTAACTAAATTAATTTTGAATTGCAAAAAATAATAATATTTTGCAGAATTTTTTTAATGAAATTGTATGCAATAATCATGCCAATAAAATGGATAAAATGATAATAATAAATAGTAAAAATGCGACAAAATAATTTTAAATAGAAATTAACTAAATTAATTTCGAATTGCAAAGAATAATGGTATTTTACAGAACATTTTTTAATAAAATTTTATGCAATAATCAAGGAAATAAATTGCATAAAATGATGCTAATAAATAGTAAAAATACGACAAAATCGTTTTAAATCGTAAAATTATATTCAATAATCAGTCAAATAATATGCATAAAATAACGATGATAAACAGTAAAAATACGACAAAATCATTTTAAATCGAAATTAACTAAATTAATTTTGAATTGCAAAAATAATTGTATTTTGCATAACATTTTTTAATGAAATTTTATGCAATATTCAAGCAAATGAAATGCATAAAATGAGGATAATAAATAGTAAAAATGCGACAAAATCATTTTAAATCGAAATTAACTAAATTAATTTTGATATGCAAAGAATAATAATATTTTGCTGAAATTTTTTAATGAAATTGTATGCAATAATCATGCCAATAAAATGCATAAAATGATAATAATAAATAGTAAAAATGCGACAAAATCATTTTAAATCGAAATTAACTAAATTAATTTTGAATTGCAAAGAATAATGGTATTTTGCAGAACATTTTTTAATGAAATTTTATGCAATAATCAAGCAAATAAATTGCATAAAATGATGCTAATAAATAGTAAAAATGCAACAAAAACATTTTAAATCGAAAAATTATATTTAATAATCAGTCAAATAAAATGCATAAAATAATGATGATAAACAGTAAAAATGTGACAAAATCATTTTAAATCGAAATTAACTAAATTAATTTTGAATTGCAAAAAATAATAATATTTTGCAGAATTTTTTTAATGAAATCGTATGCAATAATCAAGCCAATAAAATGCATAAAATGATAACAATAAATAGTAAAAATGCGACAAAATCATTTTAAATCGAAATTAACTAAATTAATTTTGAATTGCAAAAATAATGGTATTTTGCATAACATTTATTAATGAAATTTTATGCAATAATCAAGCAAATAAAATGCATAAAATGAAGATAATAAATAGTAAAAATGCGACAAAATCATTTTAAATCGAAATTAACTAAATTAATTTTGAATTGCAAAGAATAATAATATTTTGCTGAAATTTTTTAATGAAATTGTATGCAATAATCATGCCAATAAAATGCATAAAATGATAATAATAAATAGTAAAAATGCGACAAAATCATTTTAAATCGAAATTAACTAAATTAATTTTGAATTGCAAAGAATAATGATATTTTACAGAACATTTTTTAATGAAATTTTATGCAATAATCAAGCAAATAAATTGCATAAAATGACGCCAATAAATAGTAAAAATGCGAACAAAAATCATTTTAAATCGAAAAATTATATGCAATAATCAGTCAAATAATATGCATAAAATAATGATGATAAACAGTAAAAATGCGACAAAATCATTTTAAATCGAAATTAACTAAATTAATTTTGAATTTAAAAAAAATGGTATTTTGTTTAACATTTTTTGATGAAATTTTATGCAATTATCAAGCAAATAAAATGCATAAAATGATGATAATAAATGGTAAAAATGCTACAAAATCATTTTAAATCGAAATTAACTAAATTAATTTTGAATTGCAAAATTAATGGTATTTTACAGAACATTTTTTGATGAAATTTTATGCAATAATCAATCAAATAAATTGCATAAAATGATGATAATAAATAGGTAAAAATGCTACAAAATCATTTTAAATCGAAATTAACTAAATTAATTTTGAATTGCAAAATTAATGGTATTTTACAGAACATTTTTTAATGAAATTGTATGCAATAATCATGCCAATAAAATGCATAAAATGATAATAATAAATAGTAAAAATGCGACAAAATCATTTTAAATCGAAATTAACTAAATTAATTTTGAATTGCAAAGAATAATGGTATTTTACAGAACATTTTTTAATGAAATTTTATGCAATAATCAAGCAAATAAATTGCATAAAATGATGCTAATAAATAGTAAAAATGCAACAAAAACATTTTAAATCGAAAAATTATATGTAATAATCAGTCAAATAAAATGCATAAAATAATGATGATAAACAGTAAAAATGTGACAAAATCATTTTAAATCGAAATTAACTAAATTAATTTTGAATTGCAAAAAATAATAATATTTTGCAGAATTTTTTTAATGAAATCTGTATGCAATAATCAAGCCAATAAAATGCATAAAATGATAACAATAAATAGTAAAAATGCGACAAAATCATTTTAAATCGAAATTAACTAAATTAATTTTGAATTGCAAAAATAATGGTATTTTACAGAACATTTTTTAATAAAATTTTATGCAATAATCAAGGAAATAAATTGCATAAAATGATGCTAATAAATAGTAAAAATACGACAAAATCGTTTTAAATCGTAAAATTATATTCAATAATCAGTCAAATAATATGCATAAAATAACGATGATAAACAGTAAAAATACGACAAAATCATTTTAAATCGAAATTAACTAAATTAATTTTGAATTGCAAAAATAATTGTATTTTGCATAACATTTTTTAATGAAATTTTATGCAATATTCAAGCAAATGAAATGCATAAAATGAGGATAATAAATAGTAAAAATGCGACAAAATCATTTTAAATCGAAATTAACTAAATTAATTTTGATATGCACAGAATAATAATATTTTGCTGAAATTTTTTAATGAAATTGTATGCAATAATCATGCCAATAAAATGCATAAAATGATAATAATAAATAGTAAAAATGTGACAAAATCATTTTAAATCGAAATTAACTAAATTAATTTTGAATTGCAAAAATAATGGTATTTTGTATAACATTTTTTAATGAAATTTTATGCAATTATCAAGCAAATAAATTGCATAAAATGATGCTAATAAATAGTAAAAATGCAACAAAATCATTTTAAATCGAAAAATTATATGTAATAATCAGTCAAATAAAATGCATAAAATAATGATGATAAACAGTAAAAATGTGACAAAATCATTTTAAATCGAAATTAACTAAATTAATTATGAATTGCAAAAAATAATAATATTTTGCAGAATTTTTTTAATGAAATCGTATGCAATAATCAAGCCAATAAAATGCATAAAATGATAACAATAAATAGTAAAAATGCGACAAAATCATTTTAAATCGAAATTAACTAAATTAATTTTGAATTGCAAAAATAATGGTATTTTGCATAACATTTATTAATGAAATTTTATGCAATAATCAAGCAAATAAAATGCATAAAATGATGATAATAAATAGTAAAAATGCGACAAAATCATTTTAAATCGAAATTAACTAAATTAATTTTGAATTGCAAAGAATAATAATATTTTGCTGAAATTTTTTAATGAAATTGTATGCAATAATCATGCCAATAAAATGCATAAAATGATAATAATAAATAGTAAAAATGCGACAAAATCATTTTAAATCGAAATTAACTAAATTAATTTTGAATTGCAAAGAATAATGGTATTTTACAGAACATTTTTTAATGAAATTTTATGCAATAATCAAGCAAATAAATTGCATAAAATGATGCTAATAAATAGTAAAAATGCAACAAAATCATTTTAAATCGAAAAATTATATGCAATAATCAGTCAAATAATATGCATAAAATAATGATGATAAACAGTAAAAATGCGACAAAATCATTTTAAATCGAAATTAACTAAATTAATTTTGAGTTTAAAAAAAATGGTATTTTGTTTAACATTTTTTGATGAAATTTTATGCAATTATGAAGCAAATAAAATGCATAAAATGATGATAAAAA